>CM069526.1:38993928-39611785 GCA_035773235.1 Eospalax fontanierii | reverse complement strand
ATATTATGGGAGTAACCAACCACTTTCTGATTAGATTTAAGGCCAGCTTTATGGGATGGAACCCATTAATGGCACTATTATCAGGGCCAAGAACCTCTGGCTAAAGTGATCATAGTTCATGGGGAAGAACCAACAACTATTATTCTGCTAAACAGGTACAGTATTAAATTGACTCCTAATGACCATAGATTAAGGTATCTCTCAACTCTCACTAGAGAAGCTTCTTCTTGAAGAAGATGGCATTACCACAAAGACATTATGCTGGACAGCTTCCATTGTCAAAAAGATATCTAGGAGGAGGAAACATTAATTGGACAATTTCATCTATTGGATTGAACTGTGGACATGTTTGTGTGGCATTTTCTTGATTGTTTAGTAATGTGAAAGTGCCCAATCCACTATGGATGCTGTAAAGCAAAGAATTCATTGACTATTCTTTACTAATGTTTAAAGGGAAAGAAGCTATATCAAAGTAAAGTGGTGTGTTTTAGTTACTTGCCATTGCAAATCAGGAGGTAAGGGTCTATTGCATCTTTCAACTCCCAGATCATAGTCCATCACTGAGGGACTTAGGACAGGAACTCAAGGCAGGAACCTGGAGGCAGGAACAGAAACACGTACCACCTAGATCCCAGGTTGTATTAAAAAAAAAAAGCAGGTTGAGCACAGTCCAAGGAGCAAGCCTGTAAGCAAGGTTCCTCCAAGGTGTGTGCTTCAGGTCCTTCCTCCAGGTTCCTTCCCTAAGCTCCTGCCCTGGCTCCCACAATGAGGAACTATAAGGTTTAAGGTGAAAGAAACCCTTTCCTCCACAAGTTGGTTTTGTTCAGTGTTCACTCACAGCAATAGAAAGTAACTAGGACAGACACTCACATGGTCAATGTGCATAGAATAAGAAGCTGCTGACTGCTCAGCCCTAAATGGAACACCTATATCAAACCTTTTCCCCAAAGCTCGAGAAACTCATGGAAGATGGGATGCAAGGATTTTAAGAGCCAGAGGTGGTAAATGAATACAAGAAAATAGTGTTTTCTAGACACAACAGTTGCACATATGAAACCAGAGCATTTGTGACACTATGAACAAGACCTGTGCAAGCTCAAGCCAAACAAAATCTCATCATGGAATGGTGACTTCCAGGTTGGTAGGAAGCCCCAGCTCTAGCTGAGGAACTATTGGCAATTGATATATGCTAGAGGGAGAGTCAGTTTTCTTTAAGGGTGTGAGGCTGGTTTGTTTGACTGTGCTCTAGGGGATGGACCAAACCCAAGTATTTGGGGAATAAAACTTAGATTTGATAGGCCGTAAAATGTAGAGGACATGAAGGGTTGGAAAGGAAAGCAAGGGTGAAGCTGAGAAGGGTAGGGAAAGGGTCTGAACAAGATCAAAATGTGTGAAACTCTCAAACAATCAATTAAAAATCATTTTAAAAAATAAATAATTTAGAATTTTCTACAAACAGAAAAAATGAATAAATATGGATTAAGTATGTTTTGAGTCATTATTAGAGTTTAATTATAAATTTTTATGGCACATACTTAGTTTGACATTAAAAATGTGATATCATCTTTCAAATTAGCAATCTACAAGCCTTCATGTTATAAGTTTAATTAAAATTCTTAATGAAAGAAAAACGTACCTATTGCTTTACTGGTGCTGTGGAATCATTAGGTACAGGTAGTTTTCCTAATGTAGCCAATAGATTTTTTTGTTTTACATACCAGCTCCAAAATAGTAAGCACAGAGCAAAGTAGAGGGCCATACTCTGGGGCAGCACAGCCCTTTCTACGTGACACCCCAGTATGTCTTCTAGTATATGAGGTATACCTCTCAAACACTGCTGCAATTCCAGGTAAAAATATTTTAATCCATTATTGGGACCACTTTTAACTTAAAATCTGCATTCTCAAGAGTACTTCTATTTTTATAGGATAAAGTGTTGTCCAGTTCCAGAACTGACAATAAATCCTGTTAAAATCAATTAAATTTTTATCATTCTTTTTTAAAGTCAATGAATTTATGTTTTTATTATTTTTGTAAGTTTTTAAAATGTTTTTATTGAATTTTTGTGCATTTCATACAATATATCTTAATCAATATATCTCAATCTCTTCCCCATCTGCACACTGCTAAACACATCCCCACCAGATTTCATGCACTTTGTCGCATATATTAAGGCCTATCAAGTTAAATTTGTGTCTCCACATGTCCTTTGGTGTGATTTCATCCACTAGAGCCTGGTCAACCTGTTTAGCACTGCTCCCTTAAAGACCAACTCCAGACTGGAGAGATGGCTCAATGGTTGAGAGCACTGGCTGTTCTTGCAGAGGACCCAGGTTCAATTTCCACTACCTACATGGCAACTAACCACTATCCACAACTCCAGTTTCATGGGATTCGATGCCCTCTTCTGGCTTCCATGAATTTTGTACAACACAGGAGAACTTACATGTAAGTAATATGCTCATACACATAAGATAAAATTAATAAATAAAATATTTAAAATACTCTCCCTCACCCAGTAGTAATCAGTTGCCAATAATTTTTCTGCAAAGACTGGGGCCTCCTGCCATTTCTGCATTCCGATGCTTGGATTTTCTTTGGTTTGAGTTTGCGCAGGTACTGTGCATGCTATCACCATTGTGGTAAGTTTGTGTGAGCAAGTTCCCAGGACCCTGGAATATACTGTTTCCTTTTTCATGCAGCACTCCTGGTTCTTACAATCTTTCTGCTCCTTCTTCTGCAATGGTTCCTAAGCCCTGAGAAAGTTAGGTTTAATATAGGAGTCCTCTCCAGGGCCATGACTCTACAGTCTCTTATTCTGTACACTTTGGCTAATTGTATCTGTCTGTGTTTATCACCCTCTATTACACAAGGAAGCTTCACTGGTGGAAGCTGAGAGATGCATTAATAATCTCTCTACTCCATGTTCAACTATGTTCTGTGAGCCTTAGGTAAAGAATTTACATTATAGATGTAATTTAGTACAGGTATCTCACAGACATTTATTCCCTGTGCCTGACTAGTTGTGGAACTCTGTAATAATCTCCATCTGTTGCAAAAAGAAGTTTCTTTGATGAATGGTGACAAGTATACTTATCTATAAATATAAGGGTGTACATTTAGCACACAATAAGAAATGACATTTGTCTAAGGATGTGCAACACATGTAGGCTTTCTCTAGGATCTATGATCACCCCAGCTATGTGTATTTGGCTGTACTCACAGTGCCACATATGAATTCCCTCCCATTGGGAAGACTTTTGCTGTTAGATACTGCACCACCATAGTTTGCTGTGCCAGTCATTATTGTGGTTATTAGGCTTTAAATCTGAATTTGAGTCAGTGATTACCTACTTAAATTTTACCTCGAGTTAAAGTTGTAATTATCTACATAAATATTAAAATGACATATTTTCACTGCAGAAGTCTTTAATGTCATTGGTTAGATTTATTCCTGGATATTTTATTTTGAGGCTACTCTGAATGGGAGTGTATCCATGAACTCTTTTTTTCCAATTGCTTATTTTTTGACCTAGAGAAAAGTTACTGAGTTTTGTAAATCAAGTTTGTAACCTATTACTTTGCTAAAAGTGTTGATTATTTCCAGAAGTTTTTGGTGGAATTTTGGGGGCCTTATTTATAATTCCATCACCTGCAAATGAGGATAATTTGACCTCTTCTTTTCCAGTTAGTACCCCTTTAACTTATTTCTTTTGTCTGTCATATTGTCCTAGCATGAGTTTTAAGCATTATATTGAAAAGGAGAGGGAATAGTCAACAGTCTTGTCTGGTTCCTGATTTTAATGAAAATGCTTTTAGTTTTTCTTCATTTAGAATGCTATTGACTGTGGGTTTGTTGAATATAACTTATTATGTTGAAGAATGATTCATCCAGTCCAATTTCTTCTAGGATTTTTATCACAAATGCATGTTGGATTTGGTAAAGGGTCTTTTCTGTGTCAACTGATATGATCATGGGATCTTTGTCTTTAAGTCCATTTATATTATTTATTACAGTTATTGACTTTTGTATATTGAACCATTCCTGTATCTCTGGAATAAAACTGACTTGATCATGGTGAATGATCTTTTGGATAAGTGTCTGTATGCAATTTGTGAGTATTTTGTTGAGAATTTTGCATCTGTGTTCATTAGGGATATGGGCCTAACTTTCTTTTTTGTTGTGTCTTTACCAGGTTTTGATAGTAGAACAATACTGGCTTCATAGAAGGAGTCTGTGAGTTCTCCCACTTTCTAACTTTTTGAATAATTTAAGTACTATTGGTTGTAGATCTTCTTTGACTATCTGGCAGTGTTATTTTGTGAATTGATCTCAACCTGGACTTTTTTAGTTGGGTGGTTTTGTATTACAGTTATGATTTCCTTATTTATTATGTGTCTGTTTAAACTGTTGATCTTCTCTTAGTTTAACTTTGGTGGCTCTATTGAATTTAGATATTGGTCCATTTCGTTTAGAGTTTCAAACTTAGCAGAGCATAGCTTTAAAAAGTATTCCCTTATAATGTTCTGAATCTTTTTGGTGTCTGCTGTGAGGTTTTCCTGTCTTTGATTTCACTGCTTTGGAGTTGTTCTTTCATTCTTTGGTTAGCTAGACTAAGGGTTTCTTGATCTTGCTTATTTTTTCAAAGAAACAGCTCTTAGACTAATTGATTCTTGGTATAGTTTTCTTTGTTTTTATTTCATGGATTTCTGCTCTGATTTTTTTTCTTGTCTGTTGCTTTTGTGTTTGGCTTGTTCTTGATTTTCCAAATACTTGAGTTGTACCATTAAGTCATTTATTTGTGCTCTTTCTGATTTTTAATGTAGTGCTTTAGAGGTATAAATTTCCCTTTATTAGACTGCTTCTAATGTGACCCAGAAGTTTTGTTGTAGTGCGTGATCATTTTCATTTAGTTCCAGGAATACTTTTATTTCTTTCTTGATTTCCTCTTTGACCCATTCCTCGCTCAGAAGTGTGTTGCTTATTCTCCATGACTTCATGTACTTACTAGAGTTTTTTTTTCTGATGGTTTTGAAATTTATTTCATTTTGATCTGATAGAATATATGGAATTATTTCAATTTTTGTATGTGTTGAAGTTTGTTTTATGCCCAGTATGTAGTCAATTTTAGAGAAACTTCTATTGGTTTCTGAGTAGAATGTGTATTCTTTGGTGCTTGGGTGGAATATTCAGTAGTTATCTGTTAGGTGCATTTGGTGTATGGTATCATTTACTTCAGATGTTTCTCGATTTTTTATGCACATTACCTGTCAATTGGAGTATGAGGTACTGAAGTCATCTACTATTACTGAGTTGTGCTTAATCTGTGTCTTGAACTCCAGTAATACTGTTCTTATGAAACTTGGGTGCACTAGAGTTTGGTTCATTTATATGCCTGATTGTAATGTCTTCTTTGTCGATTATTCCTTTATCAGAACATGGTGACTTTCTTTGTCTCCTCTAATTAATTTTAACTTGAAGCCTATTTTGTCTGATATTAGGATAGCAACTCCTGATGTTCTTAGTGCCATGTGCATAGAATAATTTATTCTATCCTTTGACCCTAAGGTGGTGCCTATACTTGGAGGTAAAATGAGTTTCTTATAGGAAACAAACAGGTGAAATTTTTTTCTTCATCCATTCAACTAGCCTGTGTCTTTTGACTGAGAAGTTGAGGCCATTGATAATTAGAGTTATTATTGAAAGGTGTACACTGCCATTTTATTTCTGTTTCTGTTATTTGTCTCATTTTGTTTCCGTCCTTTATACCTTCATTCATTTTCTTTCTATAACTTCTTTTGTGTGGTTGTTATTCCTTTCCTCCGTCCTTTGTTTTGAGTATTCTCTGTAGGACTAGTTTGCTAGACATGAATTCTTTCAGCCTATTTGTATCATGGAAGATTTTTCTTCCCTCTTCAACTATAATAGACAGTTTTTCTGTGTAAAGTGTTCTGTGTTTACATATATGGTCATTTAGAACTTGAAATACTTTGCTTCAGATTATTCTTCCTTTTACAGTATTCATTGAAAAGTCAACTATATTTCTAATGAATTTTTTTTCATATTCTGCTGTTTTTCTCTTGCAGCTTTCTATATTCTCTCTTTGTTCTGTACATCTAGTGTTTTTACTCTGATAAGCCATTGGCTTTTCTGTTCTGGCCATGTCTAACTGGTATTCTGTATGCTTCTTATATCTGTATAGTTATGTCTTTCCTTCTTTAGGGAATTTTTCTTCTGCAATCCTGTTGAAGATCTGGTCAATGCCATTGACCTGAGATTCTTATCCTTTCTCTACTTGTGATGTGTACATTTGGTCTTTTCATAGTGCCCTGTATTTTTTAATATTTCGTTCCTATATTTCATATTCTTTGATTGAGAAGTCCAATTCTTCATCTCTTTCATCCAGTTTTGATAGTCTGCTTTCCATCTCATTCATTTTGTTTTGAAGCTTTCTCCTGTCACTTAAAATTTGCTTATTTTGTTTTTCAATTCCATCTTCATTTCAGTTTGAGTTGTCTTCAATATTTCTATATCTTTTTAATTCATTTTTCAAATCTTGAATTTCCTTTGCTGTTTCATTCAGCAAATATTTGTATTCTCTTGAGCTACAGTTAGGAGTTTATTTCTATTTTTTTCGGGGGGGGTGAGTTGAGTTCTTTGTGTGATCTTTAAAATCGTTGAATTATTTGATCGTGTTTATGATTGTTCTTTTAAATTCTGCATCCTGGAATTCTTCTGGGTAGTTTTCATTGTAGTATACTTCTATAGGACTAGTGGGTTTTGGTGGGGACATATTATCTTTGTTTCTCATACTATTTGTGTTTTTGCATTTTGGTCTATGGGAATCCAATGCCTGGGTTCTGGCAGGCTTCTTCAGAACTCTCAGGAGGGGGCTAGGCCCAAGACAAGAGTAGGGACAATGTGGGGAGGGTCTAATAAGTTAATCAGAGTAGATGTGAGCCCTGGAGCAACAGGAATGTAACAGGTTCAGGTGCAGGGGTATTCATAGGTAGTAGGCAGGGCCTGATTTACCATGCTAGTCTGGAGGTCTCAAGCTGGATGAACAGAAGGGACCTATGCTCCAGGCAGGGATGATTTATTTCTTTTTCTACTGACTTTCTAGATTCACATCCCTATTCCATCCTGAGATATCTATTTACCTAAGCTCTTCCCTATATGCAAAGCTTATGCCTAATAATCTGTAGAAGCCAAATCTAAAATTGAACTATATTAATTATGAAAGAAAAAATATGCAGAAAATTTGCAGTGGTAGCTGTAAAAATTAGTCATACTGATAAACAGTCATCATCAAGAGAATCAAATTCAAATTGAAATGAAAAGCCAAAGTCAAATGAATCTTTAAAGGAAGGAGGAAGGAAATAAAGCTTTAAATCTTACTAAAGCTTCTATTTGTGTGTGACAGCAGAGACCAGTGTGACTGGGAGCTGTGCTCCCTAGCCCACTGTACTGCAAAGTTGTATCAGAAGGGGAAACTCCACCAAAGCTGTATCAGGAATGTATTTTCAGTATTTTATTAACAAAGAAAAAAGTCATCTATCAGGAGATAGGGAAAGAGGGACTGAGATCTGCAGACAGGACTTCCAAGAGAGAGCAGGCTCTGACTTCTGGGAATTTCTTTTTATGACTAGATAATCATGACATGTATAAGGATGGGTAAGTATTAAATTGTTACAGAACATATAAAAAAGAAAGAATGGTGTACACGTCCTTTAACTCATGAAGGGCATAAGGACTATTGTGGTACAGGAGGTAGAAAGATTGTAAGAGCCAGGGGTGGTGCGTGAACACGAGGAAACAGTTTTCCAGGCCTCTGGAAACTTGCTCATATGAACTTACAGCAATGGTGACAGAATGCACAAGACCCATGCAAACTCAATCCAGACAAAATCCCAGCGTAGAACTGAGGAAATGGGCAGGAGATCCACAACCTTAATCAAGGAACTATTGGCAGCTGATTGCTGCTGGGTGAGGGAGAGTTGATCTTTAAGGGAGTGACACTAAATAGGCAGAATAGATTTTCAGTGAATAAACTCACTGAGAGATATCTGGGTAGATAAACTTGACTTGATAGGCTTTAACATATATGACAGAATGATATGAAATCTAGTAGGTGGGCTATAAGGCATACAAATAAGGGAGAAGGTCTAAATATGATTAAGATGTATGAAATGTACAGAAATTCAATAAATGTATATTGAAAATATATGAATGGTTATTCCTAAGTAACGTCCTCTACAAAGTTATATGGTATATTCAGGTCTAGAATTTGAAAACAAAGACCATGACATCCTGAAAGAATTGAAAAGTTTTCTGAAATGGATTGCTGGAGGTCAAAGGCTCAAAGCAAGATCTAAAAGAGAATTGTAAGGGAACCCTCCTCATGAGATAGGAAACCATGAAGAAATAGCTAAGTAAAATAAATGGAAATTAGCTTATTAATTTTCATCAGAAGTTATGTGAGTTGAGAAACCATTGCATAAAATCATTTGATTTATCCTAGACTCAGAAGGAAAAAAAAATCTACACAAATGAAGTATTCAGATTACTTAAGTTTGTAATTATTTCATAGTATTTCAAATCAAACATTTTCTAAAAATATATTTCAGTTTTCATGTTGAAAAGACTACTCAAATATATTTTGGTTTTAAATGTTTGCAATAACTTTGTGAGCATTGATTATTCTCTAAAATGGTAATTTCCCAAAGGCTTCAGGGCTAATTGCACATTTTTCCATATTCTGAATGTCCGTGTGCAGCATGGGTAGCTCTGTAGCTCTGCCTGTGTCTTCCTTTGCATGTCTAGATATCATGGCTGACTCTGGTGACTCCTCCCTGCTTCTTCCTACTTTGTTTTATCAACAACATCTTGTGGGCACAAACTCTAGTCAAGAATCTTGGTTGGTGTAGCCATAACAACAGTAAAGTGGATTTTGTGAAGACATATGAGCACCTTTGCTGAAGTTTTGTGTTTTAGTATGTGGCTGTTTTGGGGTCTATGATTGACGCTCAGTGGCTTTATTTTAGAGATAAAAGTGTTTGGAGCTGATCTCAAGGTCCTTTGTGTAGTAAATCTTTTGACATCACTGCACATCAGCTAAATGTCTTCGAAACCATCACTGCCATCACAATGTCATACAAAAAGCAGCTACAGGCCACCTTTCAGAAGCTGGTCCTATGAAGCGCTACTTTGTAATTGAAAAGTTATGTTTTGATAGCATGTGAAATAAATATTGTCTTTCATTATAGCAATGTGTTCTTTCTGTTGGTTTTGTTTCTGTTTTGCAGTGGGTAGTGTGCGGGGAGGCAAGAACCATACCACTGAGCTCCAGCCACAGTTCAGAATGTATCATTCTTTTTTCCTATAACAAGTTGTGCCTTATTAAGCTTATTGTAATAGGATATCTAGTGTGCATACATTGTCATTCTTGCAGCAGAAACTCTGCATTCAATAGTTCATACTTAAGCCAGTCATTTTCTTTCAATGAGAGGTAGGAAAAGAAGATCTGACTTATGCTTGCCAATTCAGCAAGCTTTGAACTCGCCTATGGAACTGAGTGCTTTGAAATCATCTCATGGAATTCAAGAAATGGAAGTGAGGGAGGGGTGATCATATAGTAAAAATCTTAAAGGCAAGAATCTGGAGTGTTAAGGGCAATTAATACATAAGAAAAAGAAGAAAAGACTGGTGGTACTTCAGAAATCTGACATTTTCCATCAGTGAAAACATTGTCCTCATTGGAGTCATTAGAAAACCACGTAAAAGATAAATGTCCAAGTATTCACAAAATAAATAAATAAAAAGTGAGTTTGTTTTTAAAAATAATTGAGTTCTTGTCATTTAGAATAGTTTGTTGATGCATTAGCTCATTAGTAAGCTTTCTGGATAGCTCTTAGAGGACAGGACTCTCAGCTTTAAGCCTAGCTTTGTTGCTAAAAAGCTTCCCAATCAAAGCAATTTGACCACTGGGATACATTCTGGAAAATGTACTAATAGACAATACTGGTATTTGCAGAAAAATTATAGCATGTTCCTTACACTAACCTAGGTGGCATAGGGCAATCATTCTATGTGGCATCTTGGTTCAGTCAAAGACACAAGTCTTTGACTTCACTACTTACATATATGTTCTGTGGGTAATACATTCAGTTTAAGAGCACCAGTATATAGACAATAAGTAAAGTTTTCCTGGTGAATACAAGATGTCTGAAGCTAGTGCCAGCATACGACAGCAGACTGTCTGCAGTAAGCTTTGTTTTATACATGTAAATGAGATTGTTATAAAATAATGGTAAGAAATATTGTATCTTAAATGCATAAACCAGGAATATAGTTGTTTTCTATCATTCATTATCAAATACAAAATACAGTACATAATCCACTTGCTACACTTAAATATGACTGACAGTACAGTAGGTTTGGTTACTACAACAGTGAATAATGTTTGTGTTACAGCTTGAGGAAGTTTTCAGCTCCACTACGATACTATGGGACCACCTTTGGATATGAAGACTACAACTAACTAAAGCATCATTCTGCAGTGTGCAACTGAACTTGACCCAGATTTTAACGTGAACCATAGCCTAACCTCTCACACTGTGGATGTTTGTTTCATTTCTTTTATCCACTGAAAGGCTCAAGGATAGTCAATCCACTAGCAATATGACAAACTAAACGCTAACAGGAATAACATCTGAACCAAAAGGATATGGGTTAAATCAGTATTGGTTTTCTATGGTGAAAAGAATATATAGAAGATGTTATGAAAATGAGGGACCATGATGTTCCATGGAAAAACTAAAGATCACGAAAAATCAAACCAAGCAGGTGGAAAAGCAGATGAATAGATAAGGGCCAACTGGTAGACTTTTCTTCACTACTTACATATATGTTCTGTGGGTAATACATTCAGTTTAAGAGCACCAGTATATAGACAATAGCTAAAGTTTTCCTGGTAAACTCCTTACTGTGTACTGTAACTGTAAGTCAGAGTGTATAGCCATACACAAAGATGAACTGAAGAAAATACTGTTGTATATCAGAGAGCTAGAATAGAGCTTCCAAAATAACAGCCACAGAAATTCTAAACCTTCAAACCAAAACAAGACACTAGTCCCAAAATTCTGGGGCTCTCTCCTGTGTCCCATAGTAGATACTCTTCAGTTTGAGCTGTATACCACCCTAGGAGGTACTTAAGCTGTCAAGAGTTTCCAGACATCCCCCATCCCTACTGAATCTGTCAACAAGCTTTTGAAGTAAATTGGATGTAATTTTGGGGTATGGAAACTTAGACAATGTTAAGAGGCCTCCCAGAGCCTTTGGGGGGAAGGGAACCTATAGGTTATTTCTCTAATTAGACCATTTTCCATTACTGGGGGAAAAAGGTTAGGCACATAAATTTTTCCCAAAGATGTTACATGTTCCTAAGAAATAGGAACATAGTTACATAGTCACAAAACTTTTAGTCCTCGTCCACTCCCAAGGCTTCTACTGCCCTTCTCATCTCTTCTGCTTTGCTACATTGATGTATGCTTTCCAAGGGTGCTTGTTCGCAGTCTTACTGCTGCAAAGCCCAGTATTGTAGGGGTTAACTTCTATGTTAATAGCGCTCACCTTTCTACCTGTGCTGAGTAGCTGGCACCAATGCCCTCAGTGTCTACCATCAATCTTTCCAGGTTTTCTTTATGCTGTCTCTATATATTTCTTATTCTAAAATTCAGGAGTGATATAGTTAAAGCCATCATACCTTCCAGTATGCCAAACATGGACAGAACCCCTTCTGCACACATGCATTAAATACACTCGTCCATTGACCTCGAACCAAATTTGCAAACTTTCTTTCTGCTTAGGTTACATCATATATTCTTCGATTCTGACCTCCAGGTACCTAATTCCATCTTTTTTAAATGTATCCCTGGTGAACCCAGCCTTTCAGTCCCACAGACATGCCTAAACACAGCCAGATCCAAGAGAAGACACAGATCTTTTCACTGTCAATGGAGCTACTACTGTTGTGTCTATATCTGGACGCTCATCTCTGATAACAAATAATCTGATTTCTATTCCTAAGCAGGCAAAATAGTATATTGAATAGCTTGAAAACTTTCAAATGTAAGATATGTCACTTCCAAAAAATGGCATTTTATCTCTGTTTTTTTTCCCTAGAAAATACATTTGTATGGTATAACCATAAAGAAGCCAAGACAAATCTACCAAATACCTGCCCAATGCGACTCAAAACTGCCAAGGTTGTCAAAACCAGGGAAGAATGAGAAACTGTGGAGATGAAAGGTGTTTAAGTAGAAATGATGACAGAAAATAGTTACTGGATGGTATCTTGCAAAAGAAAAAAAGTCATTAAGTAAAAGTCAAGAATAGACCAAAAACATATGGATATCAACTAACAATAATATGTAACAGTATTAGTTCATGATTGTAATAAACATGCCATGTAAGATCTTGACAGGATAAAAATAATTTTGGTTTTACAGAAACTCGGTAATGTAACTGAAACTTATCTATAAACCTAAAACTATTCTAACCTAAAAAGTGTGTTGCAGAAATACACATTATGTAGATTTTATGTACGTATATACTTTATATATAGCTGATTTTCCATATCTGCATATTACACATCAATAGACTGATTCAACCAATCACAGACAAAAAATATTACAGCCTGGCATACAGAGTAAAACTATCTATCAAAGGAAAGGAACAGAAAAATAGAATGGAAAACAACAGAAAAGATCTGTGGGCCAGCGGGATGGCTCAATGGGTAAAGGCACTTACTGTAAAGCTTAAAAATCCAATTTTGACCCTTAGAACCTGTTTGGTAGAACTGGCTTCTGAAGGTGTCCTCTGACCTCCACATGCTTACCATGGCACATAAGTGTGCACACCTACATGTAAATAAAAAAATATACAGTACATTTTTAATTACAACTGTACTGAATACATGTAGTTTTTCCTTGTCATTATCCATTAAATAATACAGTATAAT
Organism: Eospalax fontanierii; assembly: GCA_035773235.1. Taxonomy (NCBI): domain Eukaryota; kingdom Metazoa; phylum Chordata; class Mammalia; order Rodentia; family Spalacidae; genus Eospalax; species Eospalax fontanierii. Next base: position 39,598,763 of record CM069526.1, on the reverse strand, counting down.
AATCATTTACACAAAATTTACAATGTGTAAAGAATGTTAAGTAATCTATAGATGATTTAAACTAGCATACAGAAAGGTACACAGGCCTAGTTCAAATACTGTCCATTGTACATAAGTGACTGAGCATCTGTGGATGTTAACACTCCCTCGTGGAAACTAAAGGACAACTGTGTGTATTTACAGTATTAATTATATATCTGTAATACAGATAAATTTTTATCCCTATACAAGTAATATGTGTATGCATGCTATTTACCTTTATGTGATATATATATTATTGCTTAGTTGGATAAAGATGAAGAAAAATTCTAATTGATGAGATAAGTAACCTGCTAAGGCTAGTATTCTAATTACTTAGGGCCTACCTCCCAGTGTACATACTACCACTTAGTTCAGTAAAGATGAAAAAAAAAATCCAAATTGATAGGGATGAGTGATGTTCTAAAGATAGGACTCACATTACTTAGGAGTAACTTCCCATAAGCCCTAACTAATAAACTTCTTTGGATGATTAGTTAGGGGCAGCCAGTTATTTAAAAAACAAGAAAGAATTTCAATGCGACCTTCATTTATGAAAAGTACTGAGTAAATTTACATGCCCCAAATCACATAGACATGTTTGAATTCTCCAGTATTGCCCCACAAAGTTTAGCAACATTGGGGGTTGCAGGAATGATGTCTAGTTAATAAGCAGAGAAAAGGATTTTCAAATTAAAGTGACATGTATTTCTGGGTCAACAGCTTTTGGAAACAGAATCTGTATAAGTTTCTAAAAAGAGATCAGAGAAGCATGTGAAAGCAAGATCTCCAATTGATAACAACTGACTTTCAGATCAGTTAGTACAAAGTCCTGAGTTGAAGTTATTCTTCGTGATCATTTTTCTTCTCTTTATTGATTCCCAAACTGATAAAGTCTGGCTTAAAGGCAGCATATCCATGTGATGGAATTGAAGGAAGCTCCAATGCAGGAGACTCACACACACACACACACACACACACACACACGCACACACACACCCTTTCTTTTTTCACTGTATGCATTATGGGTTGCTCCCTACTTGGTCAGATGGATCTTCAGCTGTAATACCTTTTCTTCCTCCTATTTTCTAACTGATTTTTGTTGTCAGCTTCATTTTATATTCATTTTGAGACAAAAATCTCCGTCTGTAGCCCTAGCTGGCTCAGAACTTGCTATGTAGACCAGGTTGACTTCAAACTTGCCACACTCCCCGCCAAGTGCTAGAAATACAGGGTATACCTCCAAGTCCAGCTGTGCCACGTATTTCCTAAAGTGGGGATGCTAGTAAAGTATAACTGGGAAACTGGGAACCACAGTTGCAAATTGAGTTGCAAACAAATTTTGCTTCAGGCACAAACCATAAATTAAAGTAATGATCACTTCAAGATGGATTTTTTTTTCTGTCTCTTAAAATCAGAATGAAAGTAGGTCAATGAATTTTGGATACTTTAGAGTATGTACAGTATTGTATTGTTTGCCAGTACCTCATTTACAATTACAGAGCTCCATGAATATTGAAATGATTCAGCTTCCCATTACAAATGTATGTGGCAGTTTGGTTGTTGATCAGTTTATGAAGTTAATGCAAATGGAACTGTCTTCCTGTCAGCATTTGAAATCTATAATGCAGTCATGTTGTATGTTCAGGGACAGGCCATTGACAGTCAATTAACAAGTTTGATTGGTATGTCAACTCATTCTTTTGAATTGTTAATAGTATGTTAATAGCATTCGTTTCTTTGTGCGGTCCCATTTGCAGCTTCCCAGTTACAGCTATTTTTTATAATTCTGAGTAACCTAAAATAGTGCCTTAATAATAGATTATTAAACACCTGTCTAGTGTAGCTTAGGGAGGTTTTTCCAGACTGGGAGTTTGCAGTGGATCTCTTTGATATTCAAATCAACAAATGATAGCCTTTTTATTCAAAACCGGGATTCTTTTGATGGTTAGCTTGTTAAGAAATATTCAGCTCTAGTCTGACCTGATCTGGTTTCCCATGGAAAAGATCTGATGCCGTTTGAAGGTTCATAAATGGAATGCCAATGACAATTTGTTGTTGACGTTCAGCCGCCTTAGCCCTCAGATGCTGCTGCTTGAAGTGCCGCTTTAGCCTCACCAAATAATCCTTGCAGGTAAATGATCTAGAGATTGATCCGTTGGTTTCAAAGCCAAGAGGGCTCTTCTGTGGTCTGGATTTTTAGGCTTGGAGGGGTACTTTAAAAACGCTTTAGAATTGACAGATGAATCCAAAGACATAGAATGATGGGGAAGAGCAGAAATGTGGGAATATTTTTAAGTGACTAGCATATTAAAGTTTTGAAAACCTTCAAATGTCGATCAAATCTGTTCCCGTAGCGGATGTATTTCCACCTTGGTTTTGTTATGGTTGTTTTGTCTGTGTGCACAGGTTTACTCTCACTTTTCTGGGCAAGTTGATGAGACATTAAATGGATTATTCCCGAATGGTGCTTTGGAATAAGGTAGTGACTGCATTTGCACAGCCATGTTTTATTCATATAGTTCCCGTATACCAGAATAGAAGGATCTGCCATTTCTAGCCTAAAAAATAATTCTATACCAGGGAAGCAGTAAAAATTTTATTCCCTTTCCCTGTTCCTCACTCCCTTTGATGATGCATCCACCACCACTGTTTATATTTCGTTTCATTGGCAGATGTTTCCTTATAATAAAGTAGAGGGAGAATCACACCAATATAGTTGAGATATTTAGTTAATGTGTTTCTGTTCTATAATTCAGTGAACTGAAAAAGGTGATTTGCATGTATTTTAATTTTAGAATTAGACAGTTTTTGAAGGATTGCTACTCAAATACCCCAGTACACTAATAAGGAAACTGAGGCAACTTATAACATATCTCAAAGAGTTGTTTCAAATCCTGCTGTCTTTATTCCTTTCTGTGCACGCCCTGCTTGCTACCTTACACGGAAGCTCATTTGAAGACATATACAATTCCAATGTACCTTTCTCAACTGGGTATAAAAAAAAATTATTGAGGTTTTCCGGTATTATGTATAAAAACCTTACTACTGTAGTTTATGATTAAGAACTACACTAGATACCAGCAAAAATGTTAAATAGAAAATATATTTTTCAATGTGTCCTGTAACACAAAAAATATATAACTCAAGAGAAGATATGAAGAAAATTAGTTATTGTCTTCTATAGTTTATTTTTCACTATGTGCCCTTTAGCCAGACCATAGAACTTATGACCTAATATCTGGATGGGGGAGGAGAGCAAGAGAGGGAGGTATGTGATCATTAATTGATAATGGGTTTTACTGTGTCATTTTAAATAACTTCTGGAAGTGTTTCTAAGTGTGCTTCATAAACCAATCATCCTAGAAGATGCTTGGATGCCAAGCGTGAATTTCTTCATCTATTAAGTAGAGAGCGTAGAATACCTAGTGGCATGAAGATTAACTAGACTGATATGTAATAAAGCACTTAGAATGATGCTATCACATTATATTACAAAGATGCTTACTTTTGGTGGTATTTATTAAAAGTACTATCATTGGTGGTATTAGTCTATGAGATCAGTGCCATTCATTCCAGTCAATTGGATATACATGTATAGTGAGACCTTAGATCGGAATTTGAAATTTATTAGTTAATGGGACAAACCATGAATGAGAAAAGCAGATATGTAAGCAGATTGATCACAAAGTGGTAAAGGCAGTTTCATAGATAAGAACTGAAGGATTATGGGTGTGCTAAGGACAAACTCTCTTGCAATTCCAGGGGACCTGGAATATTTGATTTAGAAATTGACAAGCTACTGAGTGTTTGGAAAATTGTCTGGAAAAGAAGTAGGGAGATTCCTGGAAAGACAGTGGCTTTACCTTCTGTGAGAGGGATTAGTGCACCTAGAGAGTAGGAAGGAGCACAACAGGATGAATGAGCAGCGAGGAACCAGACCAGCCCATTAAGACTGAGAGAGTGTGGAAATAGTAATTCATCTTAACTTTATAAGTGGACAGGCAGAATCTTTAGAGTTTTTCAAACTGTCCTGTGTGTCTGTAGTATTCCAGAATTTCACCCTTCTTTTCAAGGGTGATTAATTGAGTATATATGTGGATTTCTTGGCATTCATGAAAACTACTGATACTACAAATCAGAAGTGACTATCTCTGTAAGTGATGTACAGAAGTATATAAGATCACATTCTTAATTAAGTATAAAATGCCTATACAACACAAAAAATCTTGGTGAAAAATTGTTGTCTTATTAGTGTACTCCATGAAACGTTATACCTGGCCCACTGAGGGGCAAAGGCAATATCCTTCTGCCCTCTCAAGATGTGATCATTTGAATCTGTGAAAAAAAAAGCTGATAGTAGATATCAAGGCATATGAAATTACACTCACCTGGGCAATGAAAGAAAGTGAGTGCCAATAACCTAGTGACGTTAAGAAGCTTAAATGGCTCGGACTGCTGATGTGGCTCAGCCATAGGGAATTTGCCTAATTGTGCAAGGCCAAGGTTTAGTCCCCAGCACTGGAAACAGTTTAAACATCTTCTCCATAGAGGAAGCGAACGTGGGGGGTGGGGAGGGGTGAGCAGTTTCCAAGGGAGAGTAACTGGTTTTGAGGGAAGATGAATGGGCTAGAAGAGGTGCTAATTTGTGTCAGTGTCAGTCTGAGCTCTGAACATGAGGTAAAGTCTCATCCTCTTTCCTCTGATAATAATCAATCTCACCTTCTTGGGCTTGGTAAGTTATCTGGGGAAATGATTCACCACTGAATATCTTTTGGCGGCTCCAACTTCAGAGGTCAGTAGAGAACATTCAGAGAAAGCCTTATCTTCCATTTGCTGCTTTCTGAGCTCTTTTCATTTTAAGCTGTGCACTTAAGAACTGTACTTTGGAGCATTATTTTGTGACTCACAGCACTTCTAACATTTGCATTATGTTTATTTGCTTTTCTCCTCTCTATTCCTTTCACATTCTTAGATCATGAATCTTATTTGTTTTATTTCTAGATCCATCCGCAATTGACTCAGAGAATTTAATGGAAGCGTCGGGAATATCATTTGTGAAAAACTGTTACTCTGATTTTATTTAGAAGTTTATGTTTAAAAAACCAACAATACTAATTATAAAATACTACATAAAAACTTTTACATAATATGTTTCTTGTACCTTTAAACTTTAAGATTTTAAAAAATATTTTGTAAAGGTTTATTTTTATTTATATGCATGTGTGTATGTCTGTGTGTGTTTGTGCATATGTGTGCAGGTATTTGAGTCCAGAAAAGGGGCATCAATTCCCTGGAATCACAGTCAGCTGTGAACCACCTGACATGGGTGCTAGGAATTAAAATTGGGTCCTCAAGAATGACAAGTGCTCTTAACCACCAAGCCATTTCTCCAGCCCCAGAAACCTTTGAAGTTTTATTGTCATGCAACATACATTTGATCTGTCATGTTACGTTCAATGAAAGAAAATAAACCCAAACTCCTCACTTGATGTTTATCAAATGACAGTGTCTCTTGACTGCAGGGACACTTTTAATCATCTATTTTAGTAACAAGCCTCTCTTCCCTTCATTGTTATGGGACTCTGTATTGGCATGGTCTTCTCTTTGAAGACACAGAAGCTCTAGTTTCTGGGGATGCTAAGGTATTAGGGTATACTTATGCAATTTTATCAAAAGTTGATTGATTGCTCTTCCTGTTACCTCATGCTGTGTCTATAAGTATTTAAACACACTTTTAGATTCTGCCAGTTTTCTATTCCCTAACACGTCACACAAACTTAAGTGATAACAAGAAAGGACATTGTCAGCTCTAAACTCAGTTCTTTAACTCTTAATTTGAAGCAGGTTGTTTTCTATGATTGACTTCTATTTAAATAATACTACCATTAGAATCTCATCTGCAAAAAAATAAGAAATCAAAACTAACCAATATAAAGACTGTGTTGTCTGAAAACTTTTAATAGGTTATTATTGCTACCATAAAGAATTGTTACATAATAATTTATCCATGTCTGTGGTACTCCCCAAAATGCAGAGTTATATTTTGTATTTTCTTTACTATCTCATGCTCTAAGATTTCTTTTCAGAAAAGGAATTTGTGCTTTGACAAGGAAATGTGATAACAAAACTTCTGTATTTATCAACCTGTTTTAATTTAACTACACAATTTTTCAATATAAATATTTTTCTCTAATCACAAATCTGTTCTAATTCTGTGTAATAGGCAAGAACTTTATCGGGTGACATAATTCCATTGACAAAAATTAAAGCTTATAAGATAGTTTTGAAGTTCAGACATGTACTCTCTGACAGATCAAAGCCCATTCAACTGTTAGTAAAAAGAATATATTCCTAATATCTTCTTATGAACTAGTTTCTCTGAAAGGAATTATAAAGTATTTTAAAATCTGACATTTGAATTCTAGTTTCTTCTAGTCCTATAAGTGCTCCATCTTTATCTATTGTTAATTTTGATACTTTAGACACATTTTCATTAGAGACATTAGTGAAAACAAGAAAAAGTTGCTTGAAATTTTAAGTACTAATTACCCTTTAAATATATGTCATTATTGGGAATTAAATTAATCCATAACTCATCTAAAATGTGTAAAATTCTAATCCCATTAGCTTATTATTTATTTCATGAAACTTGCCATTTAAAAGAGCTAAGATGGTTTGTTACCAGATAGCATATACTTTTAGTTACTCATGGACTTCTTACCTCTATTATATATGCTTATTATAATATATTTAATAATATGTAATTTCTTAACACCATAAGGGTTACATCACTGACAAATTAGCATTATGCTGTATCTTTTGCACTGCACATCATTTTTCTTATACTGTCATTCACACATTTCTTCTCTTAGAAACTGTGAGATCGGGTTGTTCCAGTTAGTCAGGACCCAAGCTTGGCATTATGAATGTACAGCAACAGAAGCCAAATATATTTAACAAGAGAACTTGGCTGCTTTGAGCTTTAACCTGATTCTTATTTCTTGTTTTATGGTTTTCTTCCTTTCTTTTTTTTTGCTTTTATTATCTTTTTTTTTTTAACTAGCATAGTAAGGTCAGTTGAGAGAACCAAAAACAGTATTCAAAGAAGTAAAAAGGTAAAGACTGAGAAATGGCATGCATATTAATCTTTGTGAAAGGAGATAGCAGACCAGTAGAAGGTCTCCACTGAGGTGTGGTTCCTCCTCCTCCCCACTGGAGCATGTTTTCCAGAATCCCGAAGTTCCTATTAATTACTTGAAGCTAAAAGATTCATTCTCAATAAGCTAAGAAATCCAGATTTATCTTGTGACTGGGTAGAATTTAGTTGGTGGCAAGAAAGTGAGTCTCAGTAATGAAAGCCGGCAGGAAAGACTTGTGCTACACTCTGTTGGCATCAGAAATTACTGCACATCATTCATACAAAAATCAATAATCCAACTTTTATGCCCTTTCCTAGCTACAGTGAAATTTTATTATTCTGCGATAGTTTTATTCTTGCTGGATTAGCTCATGTGCTGCAGCACGAAGAAGCAGCTCAGGTAGATAGAATATGCAAGGTCAAAGCTGTATTTACTGGCTTACCATCATGATTATATAATATTCAAGAAGAGATGACATAAAAGTTAGGCCTTTATTACCTTAAACCATCCCTTAATATTCTAAATAATATTTAAAGGTTCAATTTACCTAAAGAATAAAATTCTACCACTTGTTATAGAACAAAGTTTGTAAACTCTGGTACTCCTTAATTGAAGTAAACAGAATCAGAAAGACATTTTATTTCAACATAAAGAGAACAAAATAGAGAAAATATGATCACATTCTGACTCTTGATTTAACCTCCCCTGCATCTCTCTTTCTATGGAACAAGAGTATTTTCATAGAAAAGACAGATTGTTCATAGGTAAGGTCCACACAGCCATAAAAGCTATGTAATAAATCCACTTTAAAGCATCAGCTCTTAAAGTATGTTTGCATAGGAAAGCATGGACCAGGCCCAAATCCAGGCTGAAACATTTTCTCCTTGTTATCACCTCGTTAAGCTCCCCAAGTCGGAGCCATGCCTCCTACAGTCACAGGTATGGTGCCACTAATTAAGAAGAAGGGGCTCATTACCAATTCTCATTAACATCAATTGGAGTTTTAAAGCCAAATCCCTGGACTGAAAATTTACCCCCTTAATGTTCAACACAGGTGAACGAATAAAATCATTTAAATGCCTGTGTCATGGGGTAGCACAAATGTGCTCTCCAAGGATGAACAAATTGCTCACCGCAGTCTGGCACTAATCCTATTGCTCAGTAAAAGGCAGGCAGAACTTTGAAGAAAAAAATCCTATTGGAAAGAGGGATACTGATGGGGAAAAGGAGAGGGAATGAGGGAACAAGCCTCGCTGAATGCCCAGACTATCTCCTGAGATACATCCTTTCCAGTAAGGATATTTGGAAAAGCAAAACTAACAAAAGAATACTGGAAACTAGATCCGAAAATTAAGTGCTCAACAAATATTACTTGGATTAATGAATGAAGAAGTAAATGTCCACCCACATATTTTAATAAATGATCATCTGCTGACAAGCACTTGAGCATTTGTTTGGGAATGGTCTAGGCCCTATTCCTTAGTTGCCTTCTGTAATCTTAAGGTTCCCTAGATAGCACTTTTATTGTAAAAGAATCTTGCATTAAGACATTTCAAAATGCTTAATTTTGTGAAGATGTTGAAATGTATCACATTGGTTAATTGAAAGAGATTCTGCAGTTCAGTGACATGTTAACCGTATGCCGTGCGGACATACGTCTCTTTGGAAAATAGCAGTGACTTTTCTTACATCAGACAAGACTTCCTTTCCATTGTAAATCCAAAGGTTAAATAGTTTTGAAACTAAAATTTACTTTCTCTGACAATTTTCTTTTTTTGCCCCAATGTAAATAATCTTTAAATATTCATATTATTAAAATTTTCCCTAAACTAAGTTCATATTGATTATTGTTTCTGGTTTTACAGAATGACTGGTTATATGGCAGATCATTTTATAAACTGTCCATATTTAAAACACATTAATACTGCGTACCATGACTAGCCTCCCTCCAAAGTGTAAGGACTTTGAATTTCTCATAAATGTCAGGTTTCTTCACATTAGTGACAGGAGTCCTAAGATCATAGAACACAGGCAGGAGACAGCCTTCAAAACCATCCAGATGAATCCTACACTTTACTTTGGAATACCAAAAACTTTTATAAAATTTTCCAAGCTCATAGGCTCACAGGCTCCTACTTGGTCTCTTGACCCCTATAGCAGCCCTGGTCTTAACAGCCGACTCAAGACCGCTCTAATGCTTTAGTTCCTTCGCTCCAAATTATCTTTGTTCCAACTCCAAAGCTGTTTTAACTTTGTCACTAATGAGAGTAAAAGAAACCCCGGAAGAAACATTTTCACTTCTTTTCCTTAAGATAAGCTTGCTTTGCCACATCATAAGCATTAACTTTTCATCTCTTCACCTGCTTAAAGATTGAAAGACAGTGATAATAGATGTATAAGTGCATCGTGGGATGAATAAATTTTGTGAGTTAGAGAAGAGAAAATGAATGTGTTCGTGAAAGAGCGAGCACATCAATCAGTGGTTGCATGGCGTTTGCACCAGTGTGTCCAGGGGACAGCTCACCAATCAATCATTCAGAAATCTTTCTCTCGCTTTCAGAAGGGAAAAAAGATTTGACACAAAAATGCGATAGAGAAAGCCTAGCATTTAAGGAGGTCTTTCAAGGGGCTTTCCTGGCTCCCAGAAAGAAGAGTCCAAGGGTACTGAATGCCATAGAAAGCTGTAACTTGAGATTTTAGAACATTGGTTTGTTAGGAATCATTATCATTCGATATTGATTCAAAAGGATTAATACTATTTGGCACATCCCAGCCTTACTTGGACATTAAAAAACTGACATTTGTATATAGTGTCTAACTTCAAGGAACTTAAAAACTGAAAATATTTATGATTTGATACTTTCGTCACTGTGTCTACATATAAGCCAGTGCTCTTGTGTCCGTGAACGTTAAAGCAGGCAGGCATTTATTGAAAATATTTTAGTTTTATGAATCATCCATCAAATAATTATTGGTCTCTGATAAGGTAGTATATTAGCTGCTGTCTTGAAGTAGCTCATACAATCTTAAGACAAAATAGCTTATAGATATTATAATGCACAATTAAAAGAAGTTATGTAATGACTTTATACAGGCAACAATGTCTGTTCCAAAATTTCCAAGGAGATAAAGAAAGAAAACCACAGAAATATGAAAAAGTTTGCCCAAACAATCTCACGACTGAGTGGCAGATCTGGTAATTGCCTTTGCTGAGTGCTCTGTGCTCAATAACACTGGCTCTCTCAAAGGTGGTATATCATTTGCATAGCTAATTAAAGCAGAAAGCATATTGAAATGTCATAATAAATTGCTGCCCAGTAGTTAAGAAAAGCAGCTACAGCTGGTAAAGTGATTTCATAAGCAGGAAGCGATTCTTGCCATAAAATCTCCATAGTAAAATCTCATAGCTTGATGGTCACTTCATGCTTGGCTTCCAAATCAAGAAAGTGGGTGACGTAGTGAAATTATAGAGTAAAATCCTAGCACGCAGGAAGCACTCATATCCACTCGAATCCCAGAATGGCAGCATCTGTCAAGTTGTGCAGTATCAAATCTGTGGCACTGAAGACAAGGTAAGGGATCATGAACTTGGGAACTGAAGAGGGATTGTTTAAATCCTGCCTCTGTGGTTACTAACTACTTCACCCAAGTCTTTTGTCATCTGTAAAACTCAACTAATGTTACCAAAAAAGATGACAGTGATTTCTGCTTTCCTCACTGTATTGCCTTGTCACTCTTGAAACCGAAATCAATCACTTCTTTAAAATTATGATTATAATTTTCTATAGACTCAATTCTTGCTCCACTGGCTTGTAAACTAGTCTAGAAATCTCTTAAATTCTCTTAATGTCTAAACAATACAATATACATATGCAGAAGTGACTATTGATTTGATTTGATGGATTATGACAAAAATGCTGACAAGACTTTTTTTGAGTAAAAAACGTTTGAGTAAATAATCTCCAAATTCTTACCAGCCATCCCAGTTTGAATTATATCATTGTAGGTCAAGATTAATCTTTACTTTGCAGGTACTTTTCTAATCTAATATATCCTCTACCACAGTTAGCAATATTTGATTTTTATTTAGAGCTAACTGAAACTTTTCTATGTATTAATTCATGTAGTCTATATGATCAGTCTACACAGAAGAAACTGGAATCTCACTTTTCATTGTTGTTTGAGGCAGACTCTTACTAGGTAGCCCAGGCAAACTGGAAACTCTATATATAATACAAGCTGGAAGCAAGCCTGTGATCCTCTTGCCTCAGCCTCCTACATGCTGGAGTTATAAGCATGAGCCAACAAATGCAGCTAATACCCTAACTTCTAGAATGTATAATTGCCCTCAGTATCCACGGAGATTGGGTACAGGATTAACTGGTTCCTGGACCACCTTTCTGAGGATACCCAAGTTCCCTAAGTAAAATCATGATGTGTTTGCATGAAGCCTGTGTGCATTCTCTCATATACTTATTACTTGAAATACTTAATACATTGTATGTGATGTAAATAGTCTTTATGTTTGTATAGTAAAGCATGGACCAGGCCAAAATCCAGGCTGAAATATATATATATATATGTATATATATATATACATATATATATATATATATACACAGAGAGAGAGAGAGAGAGAGAGAGAGAGAAGATATTTAAAAGATATTAAATCCAATTGAAAAGTGATTGGCTGCTCTGTCGGGAGCCATTTGCCTGCTTTGAACTATATTCTAGTTTTGGGTTAGGCAGAAGTCAATCTCGTGCACAGAAGTGCTGATTGGAAGCAGGAGTCTTCATTATGCAAATGATTTACACCTGAGGAGAAGTTTATTTTGCACCTAAGACTGAAGTCACATGAAGTTCTTTGAAGGAAGCCAATCACGTCTTAACTTATTTTGCCTGTGTTAGTATTGGTTTGCTCACTTCACAGTATAAATAGGTGAGACTTAATAAAGGCAAGCTGCTTCCCTGTGACCCCGACAGCCCTCCTGAGTCTGTCCTATCTCTCTCTCTCTCTCTCTCTCTCTCTCTCCATTTTCTCATCCTCACTCCCTGCTCCGGTGCGGTTTGATTTCTGCTGGCGGGCTCCGGCAAGTGGCGCCTGGACCAGGGACCTGAAGATTGGGGGTTAAGTGAAGGACACTGCAGTTTGAGTGACCTCACTTAAAAGAAAAGTAAAGGAAAAATAAAGGCCTATAAATTTTAAAGGAAAAGAAAGGCAAAGGGGGGAAAAAGCAAAGGGGGGGAAAAGCAAAGGGGGGGGAAAGCAAAGCAAAGGGGGGAATCTCGGGAGTAAAATGGGTCAGGGTGATAGTCATTTGCTTTTTGTAAATATGTTGGAAAATATGCTTTATGCTCGAAGTGTTGGTGTAAAATATTAGCAGCTTTGTAAATTTTTTAACTTTGTAGAGGAAGTCTGTCCTTGGTTCCCTGAAGATAGGTCTGTAGACTTAAAAACATGGAAGAAAGTAGGAAGAAAACTTCAGGATTATTATGTTTATGGACCGAGTCAGGTTCCGGTAGATACTTTTAGTTTGTGGGCTTTAATTAGGAATAGTTTAGATCTTAAACATTAGATAGAAAAGGTTCGGAAAAAGAAAAAACAAAACAAATGGAAATGGGATCGAGCCTCAAGCTGCTTTGCTTGAGGAGCAAACTTTTGTGAAAACTGAAATTGAGCAATTATTCAAGAGTCATTAGATCCCAAAGAAAAAAGAGGGAGAAGGAAGCAGCTAGATGTCTGAGAGGGGAGGATTTTTCACCATTTGTTGCATAAGCAAACCTTAAGGCTGAGCCAAAGGAAGAATATTTAGAAGAAATGTAGCATTTAAAGGGTGTAGTTGAATCTCTATCTTTACAAATGTATTCTCCTACAGCAGCTCATGGTCAAGGAGGCTAGAGCCTAGACCATCAAAGGACCATGATCTCAGGTTTTGTTAATTACTACTTAATTACCAGGTGAATCACATAAATTCCACCAGCCCTAGGGTGCTTTGCTTACTAAATAAGATGTCAGCTTTTTTCAGTTTACAGTTTGCAGGGCTGAGGCTATAGCTTAGTGGGAGGATACTTACCTATCATACATAATGCTGTGAGCTCAATTCTCACCCACTTCTCTTATTTGAACAATGCAAGCATAACTGATCTTTTCCCAATCAGACAGCTGGTTCCTGTCCTAACAGCACGTAGTATTAATTGTACTATTTTGCTACTCGGCAGAGGTGATGACAACAGAAATAGGACAGGTGTTTTAATTCCTACTGGTAGTTACTGAACTCGGCAGCTCTTCTGTCCCTTGTAAACTCTGAGTTAAAGGACACACGATGAGACTGACCACCTGACCCTGTGCAAAACAGCCTCAGAGTAAGGACATTTTGCTGTTGAGAATAAGAGATAAATTAATTTCAACAAAGGTAGCTATTCATCTTATGGTGTAACGTGTCTATAGCAAATGTAGTTCATGGAATTCTCTATTTTCTCATACCAACAAAAAGTCACTAATACAATTTACAGTTCCTGGAGAAGATAAATGGCAACCTCTACCTAAAAACTTCTCAGTTAGTGCTGTAAGCTTAAGGACCTTTGCTATGATTGCATTTACCTGTATCACCTGCTAGAGTGTTAACTCCTTATGAGGTGGTGGCGTGTTTAATTCAAATGGCTAGAGCTGAGTAAAAGAACCTACTGTAATAGGACTTCCTTTTACCAAACAACAGATAGACTGGTAATTTCAAAATGTGGATGCTTTTGGTCTTTCTGCTGCAGATAGGTTGTGGCGTCCTAAGACTTTAGATACCTATGCACAAGTGAAATGAAGGATCTGATTAATGACCCAGACCCCATATCCGGCACTGCTCCCATAATATTTCTGCCATATTACACCAGAGGGCATATCTTGCCAAGCCAGTTGCTGAGGTATACAGGATTAACAGCTGGGTTAGGTTGAAAATTAATTTTCTCTCCTCTCCTGGTAGCATGCATAGCACTTTCCAGCAGCAGGAAAGCTAGCCACTCTTTATACTTTCTGACCACTTTGCCTAGAGTTCAACTTTATGAAATTGTTTCAATGAATTCTGTGATGTGGACTTAATATGTTGCATCTCATTATTGAGACCAAGATCATAAAATTGATAGCCGGAATCTGTAGAAATGGGAGGTGAGAAAGCACTCTGCTGCTTTAATTCCATTTTTTAATTGAAAGGCTGTGTGTTTCATACAGAACATCTCAATCTTTAATCATCTTTATACCCCTTTCCCTACTGGCACCCCTCGTAGCCAACTGGAATCCATACATTCTTTCATCTGTGTTAAGGTCTATTGTACCAAGTTAGCATCCTCAAATGTTCCTCACACAGATTCATCCACGGAGGGCTAATCAACCTATCCAGAGTCCCTCACTTTAGGAAGATTAACTCACCCTCACCCAGCAATAATCAGTTGACAATATTTCTTCAGCAAAGATTGGGTTCTACTACCCATTTCTCCAGTTCTATGCTGAGTTTTTGTCTGCTTGAGTTTGCATGGGTCTTGAGCACTCAATTTATCCCACGCTAAACCAACCACATATTGGTGTTATTGAAGGATATGGAGCATTTCATTTTTTTCTGGTTTCTTAACCAAAAACATACCACAAACTCAAATTTGAAGGTACAATTGGTAGTTTCCAAATAGAAAATCCTGTAATAATGGTATTTTCTCCTGTGATCCAGAAAGGAAATCTACCACAGTATGTGTAGCATTCTGTAAAAAAAGATACTAATTTTGTAAGCAGAGGCCTTGGTGTGTAGGAATTCAAGTATTTCAGAAACAATTCTGTGTTTTAAAAAGTTAAAATTTGGACATTAAGATTTTATGATTTTAAAGCATTGAATATTTTGGACATCATTCACAGACTGAAAATTAAGTTTTGTAGGAAGACTGTATAATTGCAGTGAAGTTGTTTTCTCTGGAGTCAACTCAGATTAGGCAAAGAAGAAGCTTCTCTTCTCAGAGGTCTGTTGTTTGCCTTGGACCTTTTCTGCTAATTGACCTTTGCAAGCATAATGAGGGGACTCCATCTTAGAGTAAGACTCTGAAATACAGATTTGCATGCAAATGGGTTCAGGAAAGAAAAGGGAAGGGAGAAAAAGTCACCCCATAAGGAAACTCTAGAGCAGAGCTACACTCAAAATTGCCCCAACCAAAACAAAGGAAAAGGCTTTCCTACCTACTGAGGAGACAGTCACTGGGAACCTACCAGAATCTCAGCTATCTTTGAGCCAAAGGTATGGTTTTGTTACACTAAAGGGAGCCGAGGGCAACAGATGGTAAATGTACTACTAGAACTAGGTATGAGGGCTCACGCATGTAATCCAGGCACTTGAGAGTAAGAGGCAGGAGGATTGAAAATCAGGGCCAACCAGGGTTGTGTAGTCAGTAGAAGGCTGTTCTGAGCTTCATAGGAAGACTGTCTCAACAACAATGCAAATAAAAGTCTGCTGCTAGACAGAGCACTGGCATTGCTGACTCCAGGTTGTTTCCTGGACACGAGACACAGAAATAGAATTTGACCTAAAATCACATTAGGACTGCTTTGATTTCAGAATAAAGACACAGTAGATGTCTCATCTGGTGTTCATATAAGATGGTCAGGTTCCACCTCTCTGCTTTGCTTCCTCTGTAGACTCATAGGACCTTCCAGCAGCTCTGGTCTCTGCCCTCCCAAGCTTCCTATGCTCATACCACAAAACACTGTAGAAAGGAAGGAATCCATCTCCTGATTTTCCAACAAAAATATCGAACTATTTCCATACAGTTCAGATCACGTGACCAATTCTATTCTGATTGATAGAATCACAGAAATGCAGTGTGTTCATTAATTTAAGCCTTGTTACATGCCAATTCCTAAATCTCATTCAAGTCCATGATGTAATCAAAACCATTCAAATGTCATGGCTTAGACACTCAGGATAATATCGGAAAGGAAGAAGAAATTATAGTCTAGTAAAGAAATTGGCTACTGATCTCTCATTCTTACTGTAAATTTTATTGTTTACATTCAGAGCCTAATTCATTTCACACTACAAATGTAGTGATGCTTGAGTAAAGAGACAAAACAAACTGGAATTAGAGTCAAAAGAGAGAAAAGGAATTCCCAAAAGTTGGATCGTGTATGTGAAGCACTGGCTACGTCGTCTCCACCAGCGTTGCCTTTTCAACGCATTCCTGCAGACAGTATCTAATTGGAAGTCCCAGGAATTTCTCCAGGCCCAATCTCAGACTTAAGAGTGAGGCTTAGTCCCCTGGCCCCGTGACTCTATTGCCCCTGCTTCTTTGATTCCGATTCTCTTAATAAGCACTAAGTAGCTAAATATACCAGGCACCTCTGTGTACTGAAAGTACCGCGGTAAGCAAACCAGTGGGCACTTCGTGGAGTGGGAGTTATGACAGTTACAAATAGGTAAACAAGCAATCAAGATATGCTTAGAAAAATGATACACACTATTAAGAAAATAAAAAAGAATAGATGAGGTTGGGAAAGCAAGCACTTTTCTAGAGGATGTTTGCATTGGCATTTGATTGACAAGAAGAAGCCAACCGCACAAAGATTCAGAGCACTGCAGGGAGCGGGGGCATCGTGAAGGGCAGGGAAGGACGGGGACAGCATACACAAGGTCAAGGAAGGAGTGGGGCATCATGCACAAGGACAGAAGCGGGAATAAAGGCAGTCTAGAAGGCGAGAGAACACAGGTGAGCACGGAGTGTGCTGAGGAGAGCGCGGAGCACAGTTCCAGCACAGGCTGGCTGCTGACATGAACCTGTGTGTCTTTCCCGGAGGGAAGCTGGTGTTGAGCTGGAGGGAGATGGTAGTTCTTGCACTCTTCCTGTTGCAACTCTGCTTGTGGGGCAGGTACTTGCTAAGCACTGAAACATTCCACAAACTTCCCTAACAGTAATTTCTTTTTACAATTTTGGCATTAAAATAGCCTTACTCTGCCCTGTCACTTTTTTTTAACATCCTTATTGTGTAAGTTTATAAAATTAATGATTTTTAAAATTATTTTTACAAAAAGAAATTATATGTTTCTATCGTTTTTATATCTTTCCCCCTACCTAATAAAACAGTATGTAAAGCCCTCCGTGTCTACATACGCAGTACCCCTTTATTCTTTTTAATGGATGCATGATATTTTGCTGGTAAATATTTGAGAATTCATTTCCTCAATTGCCATTGATAGATTTCTGGGTTCTTTGTAGTTCTTTACTACTGCAAACATTTCTACAGCTTTCCATTGCGGTTTTTTTTTTTTTATTTCCTCTTTCCATAACACTAACAAAAACAGCCCAACCCCAGTTAAAACAAATGCCTTTGCATTCTTGTTCAACAATTTATGTAGACTACATTTCCCATAATGGAATTGCTGAATGTATGCAAGTTAGGATAAATATTGCTAGACTGCCTATGAAAATGTTGTATCGTCCTCCACCCAAACTTGGCCAGTGCTGAAACCTGTCAATCTTCTTTTACATTTGCATATCTGATAGTGAAAAATGTCACAGAAGTTCTTATTTTAATCTTCTGCAGACTTGGATAATTCCCCTTGGTTCCTTGAATGCTTTAACTCCAGGTTCTCTGCCAATTTTTAGTCTTTGCAATACCCTCTCAAGGTAGAGAGGACACCCTTTCCAAGCCTTGTTCTAACTATTCTTCCACCTAGCTCATGGTTCTGCCCTGAATCATGTCCTTGCCAAGAGCAGTGTCTCCATTGTCTATTTTAAGTATCCTACTCTGCCTTCTTCTAATTTTTTACTCCTTATAGTGCTTACACTAAGAACTATAATCACTCATCCTACTGTGAGTTCTCAGACTTCAGGATTCAAATGTAACACTGCAGTAGAGTGTCTTTTCAGTAAGTTATTTGTTAGTACATTTACTAATATTGTGGAAAGACAAGATGGTGAGGAGAGTTTAGGCCACAAGGTGGAGTGGGGGATCCTCTTACAGGTTTCATGGAGTCCCACGTCTCATAGTTCATGAGTAGCCCATTGCACCAGGTTGCAGTCAAGTTGTCTGATTCCTGGGTGTCAGAGGGAGGAGCAAAGTTTGGTTTCTAGTTAATGTGTGTTCATCATATGGATAGTCCCTGGTTGCTTAGGATGCTTGGCAAGATGCCTTTGGGGAAAGTAAGAATTACTGACTCCTAGGCAGACTCTGAATAGGATGCCTGTCATTTCCCTATAGCAGTGGAAATTGCAGAATCAGCTATGAGATTTAACAGGGGCTGCTACAGATGAGCATGGCCCGAGTCACCCATTCCAAACCTAATCCCTGCCTTGTCCTGACGCTTCTTAGCTTTCTCTTGTGTCCTCAGCCTTTCCCCAGATACAACCCAATGTGCATGGCTATGATCACTCCTTGTATCACTTTCTACTCTCCCCCCTCCTTTACACTCCAACAAACCCCAACCCCAGCTAAAACCAATGCAGTACCACTCTTCATCTATTTCCAGACTGCAAAGAATGGCAAAACACAAGCAAACAAACAAAAATCTCAGTCACATTGACTGGCCTCACTTTTTATTTATGAGAGTTAACTTTAACCAAGCACCTTGTGCTGACGCAGCTTCTGTCTGTGTGTCCTGTTCCAGCCCCTCTCTGACCCTCCGAGTGACTAGCTCACAGGTTCCTCTGATGTAAAACCCTTCCTTTTCCTCTTAACTATCTACTGATGACCTAATTCACTGAGATAATGGAAGCAACAGAGGGAACTTCCACCCTCCTGTTACCCACATTTAATATTCTCTCTGACTTCCTCCTGTTACTGCAGATGAACTGTTTCTGCACTGATCCCAGGCCAATTTTCAGTCAAGGGAACTTGGAGTCATAAATAGGGATTACTGACTTTGGAGTAAGTGAATCTTGCACATGGGCTGGGCAGGGTATGAGTGACAGGCCTGCCATCCGTTCTCCTTGCACACTGGCATCAACAGGATCTGAAGGCTCATGTCATCCAGGGAGTGTAAAGAACTGATAGCATCGATCGCTTCATGAGTTGAGACCTCAAGAAGTAAAATGACTTTCCCAAACATATGTACATTCTTTAATGTGTATATATATATATATATATATGTATATATATATATTTGCAATTACTGAAAAGATGGCAACGAATGTAACTTTAGATTTACAAGATATTTTCTTCCATAGAATTAACCAAAAATTTACAAAAATAAGTTTAAGATTTTTTTAAGAATCGATTCATTTTTATTTGTTCTTTGATAGTTTCATAAATTATATAATGAATTTTAGTCCTTCTAAACCCAATTATTCTATCTTATCCCCTCTCCTTCTGCCACCAAAATGCTGCTTTCTAAAAATCCCTGTCCTACTTGAGAGAAAGAGAGAGAAAGAGAGAGAGAGAGAGAGAGAGACTCCTCGGATTTTAATAGGGCTGTCTGCATGAGCATATGTGGGAGGTTATTTACTGGAGTAAGAGCAACTTATCAGTGGTTACACCACTGAAGACAGCAATACTTCTCTCCCATTACTAACTGTCAATAGTCTCTGAGTAAGGGATGGAGCAACATGAGTCCTTCCCTATTCCGTGATGAAATAATAACAGGCCCAATCTTGTGCAGGTAACCAGAATTATAGTGAGTTCATAAATGCATGGACCATATAAAGTCCAGAGGACACTGTTTCACAACAGACTTTTCCAACCTCTGGCTTTTATAGGCCCCCTAACCCTTTTCCATGATGTTTCCTAAATCTTAAGTGGTATGGGGGTGGAGGGGAAATGGATGTTCTGTATAAGGCTGATTATTTCACAGTCATTTATCTTCTGCACTTTGACTACTTGTGAGTCTCTTATTATCACCATCCACTGCAAAATTTAGTTTCTGTGCTGTGGACTGAGAACAATACCAAACTATAGGTGTAAAGATCACTATTTAGAAGGTCATTTCATACTATGTCCATTTAGTAAAATAATGGCAATAGGTTCTCTTCTAATGCCTATGACTTCCCCACCCTTAGACCAAGTTTATAGAATTGGGCAAGAGTTCCCTCCTGCAGAGAAGGCCTGAAATCAGAAAGTGATTGGTGACCCTACAACATTCATGCAACTGCTTTACCAGTCTGATACTGTAGCTTGCAGGATTCACAGCTGGATAAGATTATTAACTAATTTTCTCTCCCTAGAAGCCTGCCTAGCACCTTCTGTTACTATGAAAGTTAGTCATCAAGGAAGAAGCTTCCAGCTCAGTACTAGGATAGTACTGTACCCTTTATCCAAAATTTGTAGTGTCTTCAACAATAAGGCCTTACTATCAAGTTCTGGTGGGCAACCAAGAGCAATGGCAATAGCCTATACTTTTTGAGGTGGTCTCTGGACCGCCCACCCCCACTGGCCACCAACTCAAAGGAAGGTATCCCACAACTGGCACAGGGATTTTAACAACTTATTGATTCTGGGAGAAGAGTTATCCCCTCCATGTAGAGTACTTCCATTCAAACTTTTTAGGCCTATTGGAATATTATAAAACAGTAGGCTTCAATATGGCTTTTTCAAACATCCTTAATGTTAGCCCTCCTCACAGCCCATTCCTACCCTACCTCCATTCCCTCTCTCCATTTAAGCCTAGCTCCCATTATTCAACTTTCCCCTATAAACCACTTGTGCTCTACTAAACCCCTCCCCTAAGATCTTCCTCTGTCCATCAATGATCCCTTTCTATTTCCCTGGCTTCCACAGGTACTCTAAGTTAAGCACACAAATCTAAACTAGAAGCCAGGATCCGCATACAAGAGGCAACATGCAGCATTTGTTTTTCTAAGTCTGGGTTACCTCACTCAGTATAATCTTTTGAAGTTCCACCCATTTATTTGACATTTTCCTGATTTCACTTTTCTTTAGAGCTGACTACAATTCCATTGTGTATAGGTACCACATTGTCCGTATCCAATCATCAGCTGGTAGTCAGATAGGCTTATTTCCTTTTCTACCTGCTGTGAACAGAGAAGCAATGAACACAGGCACACAAGTATCTCTACAGTAGGACCCAGAGTCCTTGGGTAATACACCTAGGAGTGGTGTAGCTGGCTCTTTTTTTTAGCAACGGAAGACTTTTTAAAAGGGTGACCAACATAACTAGAGAAGAATCAAAGACATTATCTATACAATATTTTAAACCAAATTTAAATAAATGATGAGAATTTATATGGATTTTTCTTTCAGAAAATATGTTATTTTTTGGAATGTGTTTTATACAATATTTTTTGAAGAAGCCTTTTTTATATTTTGTATTTTTAAAAAATTTTATGTATATGAGTGTTTTTTTTTTCCTGTATGTATGTAATTGCACCTGTGTTTTTCAGTGCTCTCAGAGGTCAGAAGAGGGTGTGAGATCCCCCTGGAACTAGACTTATGGATAGTTGTTAGCCACCATGTGGGAACTGGGACCTGAATCCAGGTCTTCGGCAAGAACAATGAGTACTCTTAACTGATGAATCATCTCTCTGGCCCCTATACAATATTTTTTTATACTCCTAAGTTTTAAAACTCCCAGTTTTCTCTTCAACTTGGGGATATAGAAATTAGGTTTAAAATAGAGCTAACAAAAGCATATTGATTGTCCTTTAAGAGCACATGTAGCTTATTGTTTCAGCACAGTAACCCAAAACCCTGGTTTAAAGAGCCATCAGTCTCAATCATTTCTATTCCATACTCAGTAGGAGTGAAGAAGAGAAGTGGAGAACAGTCTGTGTGCACAACTGGCTTGATGGTGAGCAGCAAGCAGCAGTCAGCAAAATCAGGGACACACATATGTGCTCAAACCATAAAGACTAGGAAGGAAAACATCTGTGTTTCTCTGAAACAGAGAAACAAATTACAGTCCAGAGAACCAGTCACCCACAAATACTACTGACACTGAAAGTGAGTTAAAAAGGCGTTATACAAAGTAAAAGTCAGGTGTCCTCCTGACTTGAGAAACAAAACAAAATGGCACTAGACACTAATATATGCCTACTGCATACGGAAACTTTATTGGGTACACAGGCATTCAGGAAAGAACAAACAATAGTAATACAGCCACAATAAGTTAAAGTTGGGGAAGGCTGAGTATATTGGTCCTGGCTGGACATAAGATCTAGCAAATGCATTTAACTTTCACTAAAAGCAGAGAAATAGAACATGAAATTCAAATACGAAGGATGCCTCAAACGAATACACTTCAAAAATTATATGAAAACTTTGCAACTGCTTTGCCCACTCCAGAAAATTGTACTTTGTGAAATAATAGATAAAATATAGTAAGGAGTAAGGTAAAAAAGATGTAACAAAAGGAATAAACTGATAGCAAACTAATACTACAAGAAAAAATGTGTTAAAAACAACAAGAAAGAAACTCAGCAATCTGTAAACCCCAAACAGTGGGGGCGGGGGGATGCCGAAGAGTCACACAACAATGAAAGGTCAAGAGTCTAGAAGATCAGAGTATAGTGTGTGTGTGGAACGATGACAAGCTAACATATGAGTATCACATGCACAAGGTAGGAATGGGGAACAGAAAGAATGGCCAGGGGTGGAAAAATAAGACCTGAATCTGTACATCAAAAGTTTGTCTACTCATGTTAGAAAATGCTTAGAAATAATAGCTTGAGTGGAACTATAGTTTTAAGTTGAAGCATCACATAAAAAGCTGAACATGGAGCACATGTCTAGAATATTAGTGCTGGAGAGGCAGAAACAGGAGGATTCTTATAGCTTGCTGGCCAGCCAAACTATCTGAATCAGAATTCCAGGTTCCGTGAGAAAGCCTGTCTCAAAAATAATAAGGTGGAGAGTGACTGAGAAAACACTTGACATCAACACTTGAACACATGAACACACCTTCTCATGAACACACACACACACACACACACACACACACACACACAACCGGAAAAAAAGAAGCAGATTACTTGAGAGGCATATAGAAGTTCAGATATGAAGACAACTGATCATTTTCTACAGTCTGTTCACGTTGAAACAATAAAACCACATGTGCGAGGCAAACTAATATTCCTGAGGAAAAATAATTACATTCTAAAAATGTAAATGAATCACTTGTATCTAACATTTATTCATAGCCTAGCCTTTCATTTCCAAAATAATCTATTATATTGTAGAGAATCCAGATAACACACATAGAGTCCAGTTAAATTTCAAATTCAGATAAATAAAAAATAGTCTTTTAATATACTTTTGCCCTATTAATGTTTGGAATAAACATATACTAAAAAATGTTTTCCTTATCTAAAATCCAACATACCAAACATACTGTATTTATTGAAACCTAAGCAATATGAGATATATCCTCAAACAAAACTGGAAAAAAAAAAACAATTGTACCCATTTTCCTGCAGATGTCCTAACTTCTGTTTAAAATTTACTTTAGAAATATAAAAATTAGCCAGGCATGATGGCACATACCCTTAATCCCAGCATTTGGGAAGCAGGGGCAGGCAGATCTCTGTGAGTTCAAGGCCAGCCTCCTCTACATAGTGAGTTCCAGGCCTGCTGGGACTACAGTGAGATCCTGTCTCAAACAGATCAAAAACAAATGTGTAAAAGTTATTTCAAAAGTTTTTAAAAATGTGATCAATACTGTAACAAAAGGATAGAATTAGAAGCAAAACTTTAAGAATCTGAAAATAAGAATGAGAATGACAGTGTATGGTACTGTACAGGCTTACAATCCTAGAACTTTCGAGGCTAAGCAGGAGGACCACAAGTTTGAGGACAACCTGGGCAACTTAGCAAGATCAAGCAAAAGATTAGACACAGTTGAAAGAGCTACTACACCCAGAAATACAGAGATAAAATGATTATTCAAGCAACGCACAGGACATGTGTAATATGAAACATGTTAAAAGCATGAAAGGAAAAGGAACTATGAGATAGGTCCCACAGTGCTGTGGAAGAAAAGACTAAGGAGAATGAAGCCAAAGCAATACTTAGATCATTTCAGAACTGAAGACAAGAATCCTGTACAGAACAAATAAGAAATCTGTATTTAGATATATGGTATTCTAAACCCAGAAGATGACAAGAAAACCTTAAAATAAACACTTCTGATGAGACTAAACATTAATTCACATTTCCAAAGGATAGTTTTGCAACAGGATGTGTTTCTCCTTTAAACCTGTGATTCTACTCAGAGCATTTTATCCTAAGGAGATAATCTTAAGGATATTAATCTCTGTATATCCTATAGCAATTCTTTCCATACAATCTAACTATCATGCAGTAGGAAAATAGTAAATAAATCATAACTTAATATTACCTTGGGATATTACAAAGTATAAGAAGACTGTGAAATGTATGTATCCAGACTTATTGACAAGGATGTTATCTCCAGAACCAGTTTGTCATTGAATAAAACATAGAGCAGAATAACGTATGCCATATTGTCCAATGTAAAGTCATATGTACATATTTTTATATTTAAGATGTCTTATTATATTGTCCAGTGAGGCTGAACAACATCATGGAAAAATATTGAAAATGGTTATCTCTGGCAATTGGGATTTTCAGAGGATTTTGGTTTTCCTTGCTACTTTTATTTTATACTGTTTTATTTTCTGCATGTTGTGGTTCTGCATGTTGTGGACTAGTAAAACGGGGATGCAGACACAAGAGGAAATCTAAATATAATATCCCTCACGCAATGGAGGGCAATGAACCCAGGGCTCAGGGATGGTTGCCAAAGAGAAGATAAAAAGAGTATAAGAGCATCACCATATGAAACTAGCGTCTTACAGGCTTCTGAGACCTTGCTCATATGAACTTAACAGCAATGGTGACAAATGCACAAAACCCATGCAAACCCAAGCAGACATAAACCAGCATAGAACTGAGGAAAAGGGCCCATCTTAGCCCAATCTTAGAACTACTGGGCAGCTGATTTCTACTAGGTGAGGAAAAACTGATTGTCTTTAAGAGAAAGACTCTAGACAGGTTAACTAGACCCCAGTGAGTGAACATATAGTGAGGGACATCAAGGGACACTAATTTGTCTTGAAAGACCTTAACGTAAATGACAGAATGCATGAAATCCAGTGAAGGGAGGCTATGTGAGGGTGTCATGGGGAAGAGGGTGTAAAAAGGATTAAGATGTTGCATATGAAATACACAAAACAATAAAAATATATAATAGTTGTTAAACAATAAACTAAATTGTTACTATTTTATCTTTTTATTGCATGTGTATGAGTGTATTGCCTGCATCTCTGTGGGTGCAACCTGATCCTGCAATACATGTGGAGGCCAGAAAAGGGCATAGGATCCCCTGGAACTGGAGTTACGGATGGTTGTTAGCCACCATGTTGGTGCGGAGAATCGAACCCGGGTTCTCTTCAAGAGTAGCCAGTACTCTTAACTACTGAGCCATCTCTCCAGTCCCCAAGAAATTAAATTTTTAAAAGGATGTACTTAAGAGAATGGATATTAGAAGGGGGTTCTACTATTAATACTAAGAACACGCTTTATACATGCATAAAATATTCAAAGAACAGAGGGCTCATAAGAGTCCATAAATTAATTGAACTTCTTCAATTGTTAATTTAAACTATGAAAGTCAAGTGACCCTCTCTTCCAAACCTAGAGTTTAAATAAATAAAACTGCCTGATTGTTTAAGCAAAGTCAATAGATAATAGCTGCATTTCCTCATTAGCAGATTGAGAAAATGCAATGCTTTTCAGCTTTGTAATAATCCTGATGGCAATAGAAACCAGAATTGAACACCTACTATCCCAGACTCCTCAGTGTTCCTGTTATGACTTAGCACTGTTTTATTTACTGTCCTCAAACATATTTTATTAAATTCTGCAACATAATGATAATTCCAGTTTTGAATGGTGCATATTTCTCATTCTGAATCTAAATACACAGAATGTTTGCTCTGTTTTCAGTCACTACACTGTGTAAAAATGGTGTATTAAAAATAGTATGACATATTTGCATATTTATCAGTATTAAAAACCTCATGAAACAGTTATTGCAGATACACAGCTGTTATTTTTTGACTCGTTTTAAAGGAGCCATGCCTCCTCTCCTACATAAAATATATACTGCTCAGGCTGAGCCAGAGGAGTTCCAAAGTTTTCAGAGGAGTATAAATTTTTAGTCAGTGTGTCAAAATGGTAATTTTTTCACCAAAAATGATAAACTTGTTTCTTGGCTAAGTCAGATATCATATATTGTACACAAAAGTAATTCTGGAAGCGTCAACAAATTATGGCTGTATTTCCGCACAGAGAATGTTACCTACACTGCAGGGCACAAAAAAAAAGAATGCTGCCTTATATCAGCATCACAAAACAGTCTGCCTTGTGACTTCAAATGAAAGTTCTTGAAATAAATCTTTTCTTTTTTTCATGGGTATGTGTGTATGTGGTGTTCATGCATGTCTGTGTGTTCTCACATGCACGTGTATATATGTGTATATGGTGGCCAGATATTGGTGTCATATGTCTTCCTCCATCACTCCCCACTTCATTTATTGAAGTACAATCTCTTGTTGAACCCAGAGTTCATGATTCAGCTAGGCAGCTTTCCCTGTGAATCCCCTGCCTCCTAGTGCTGAGATTGTAGGCAGAGTATGAGATCCTGACTCTTCTTACTCTGACAAGCATTTTAATCAATGAGTCATCTCTTCACCCTGAAACTTTTATTTTCCTACCTTCATTACTGCTTATAGAAATGTCTTTCTTTTTAATCAAAGGGAAATTTTATACACCCAGAATGGTTATCATGTTATCTTATTAGTTACATAAAAATTACACTAAATTTCCTTTTTTTTTTCTGGAATTTTAAGCTGGGCTCTTGATTTTTCGAAAAGTCTATTTTTCAATCTAATTATCATCGCACATTCAGCTGATTACCATTTCATCATTTTAGTATCAGAATCCCACTCCCTCCTCTCTCTCCTCCTGCCACTCCTGCTCTACCCCGCCCCCCCCACCAGCTTTTAAGTAGTGGAAAGACAGGTCAGGTCTAGTACTTACTTTCTAGTTCAGTTTTACAATGTTAACTAAATAAAAAGGTTCTAAAATGAAAGGATGATCACATATTAAATGAAAAGTTTGATACTTTGCAGCATTAATCCAGTCGGAAAAAGATTTCTGTCTAACTTAACCAGCAAGAGGTCTTTATTGCTCTATGTACTAATTGATTAGGTTCTCATTAAGGTCAAAAGTACACTTGGTTGACCAGAAGCGACCAATTAGCAAATTGTCAGCCATGCTTATTTACATTGACTGAACGTAATGATAGTTATCTAACTGTCAAGTCAGAAGGTCACCGAATCTTTTGTGCACTTTGCCCTCCAAAAGGGCAACAGTCACTCAGGCACCAGAATGCATTTATAACAAAGATTTAGTTTATTACTTATTGACTTAAATCCCTCTTAGAAAACAGGTGTTTTATTCTCTTTGGACAAACACATCATTTCACTGTAAAAATACTTGAGGTTTAGTGAAATCCTTGTGCTGATTGCACTTCAGGCTCCATGCCGTGTCTTAAAGAGCAAACTGATCCAGTGGGCTCTTTATGGCTGTCTGCTGTGGCTTTGCTGCCATTGCAGTCAACTGGGCACCCAGGGGCTGAAGTGGCTCTGGAACACCAGTCTCAAAGTGCATGGTTAAACGAAATTTGAGTTCTACCTGAATGAGGACATTCATACACCTTTTGAATGTTTATGCTGACGGGGAGATGGGGTAGTGCTATAGAACAAAGGAGGAGGGGGTGAAAATTCAGTTATTTATAAAGCGGTCATATAAAATTTCTACCTTTTCTCCAAGTGATTTTTGTCATCTTGAATAATCACCCTTAATCTAAATGATAGTAATTTACATACTTACACCTGGCAGCATTTTATTTCAGTTTTCCTATGAAGCATCTTATACTTAAATTTAACATCATTATCCTTTTCATTTTTTATTATTGATTAAATATCATCACCCATCACATGAACTAGATTTTCAGGAGAAAATATTTTTGTTGAGGACATCACTTTTAAAAAATTATTGAATTTCTGCATATTTCATATAGAACATCTCAACCAGTCTTAATCACTTTTATAACCCCTTCCTCATTGGCACCCTCCCCACAGGAAAGTTAGTGTCCCTGAACATTCCTCAGTTCAAGTTCATCCACTGAGGTCTAGTCAGTCTGTCCAGAATCCCTAGCTTTAAGAAGATTAGCTCTTCTTCACCCAACAGTGATCAGCTGCCAATTATTTCTTCAGCAAAGATTGGGGTCAGCTGTCCATTTCCATGCTGGGTTTTTTTTGTCTGTTTGAGTTTGCATGGGTCTTGAGCATGCTGACACCATTGCTGTAGGTTCATATGAACAGGGTCCCAGGAGCTAGTAGGATTCTATTTCCATATGGTCATGCACCTCCCCCCTGACTCTTACAATCTTTCCACTCCCTCTTCCACAATGATCCCTGATCCCTGGGTGAGTGAAGCTTAATATAGCAGTCATGTCCAGGGACCCACACTCTGAAGACACCTAATCTCCACACTTCAGCCATTAGTGACCTTTTCTGTTCTTGGCCCTCTTGTTGTATGAACTTCATTGATGAGAGTTGGGAGATTCATTGGTGTCCTTCTTACCCCTTGTTCTGTTGGTGAGCCTTGGGTGTAGAGGCTGCATTGTAGATGTGCCACTTAGGTCTGGGCAATTCACAGACAATATCTGTGTGAGAGCACATCACTTTTACAAGTTGTACCTCTAAATCAAACTAGAAAGCCACCAGTCAGCTGAGATCCCTCCCTTGCCACTCTTCCCTGCTAAATATGCAGCCCATCAGAAGTCACAGTCCACTGGTTCTACTGACTGGATATTGTGAGTAGACAAAGAGCCCTCCAGTTCAGCTCAGGGCTTGGCTCACATTAGTCATCAATAAAAATTTACTGAAAAAAATAAGTGAATGACCATAATCCATGTTGTACTGTATCTAAATATAAACTTTAATGTAATGGTAACTTATTATGAACTAAGAACCAAATGAATTAGCCATTCACTACCATTAATTAATGTATTAGTACTTTCTCAGCCTTATAAGTAGCAATGCTTTAATTCAACAATGTAACTAAATTAACAGCACTGACTATAAAAGAGAATGAGAGTTGAAGGGGAAAAGTACTAATTCCTTAGTAACTAAGCTACCTAGTGGATAAAGAAAATAAATTTATATACTATTAAAACATCTGTTTTTTTTACTTTGTTTGGGGAAGTGTATGATTTTCAGATGATCAACATTATAGATTAATTGTTAATTTTTACTCTATTGAGTAGTTATATATATATATATATATATATATATATATATAACCTACCACCTCCTGAGAAATGGATAATGTAGGTATTATTATCACCTTATAGATTAAAAACTAGCTTAAGCCTGCATGTTTTCTCTCACATATAGAATCAGTCTCTCTCTCTCTCTAGGTCATGAAAATGGAAAGGAGACCATGAGAACAGAAGAAGAGATCTTAATGGCGTAAGAAGAGATAGACAGTAACGGAATACAGGTGACATACAAGCAAAATCCATTACCTTGTGTGCTAACATAAAAGCTTTTTAAATTTATTCTTAAATTTTTATTGTGTGTATGTTCATTTATTTGTGCATACATATGTGTGTATGTAGGTGGGCTTGCCGAATGTGACGTCAGTATCTTCAATTGCTCTTTAACTTTTGATTTTTTGAGACACTATAGCTCTTTGTTTCAGATAGGCTGGTTGGCAATGAGACCTTGGTATTCATCTGCCTCTACCGCCCTCAGTGCTGAGGTTACAGACAGGCACAGCCATGCCCAGGTTTCATGTGGATGCCAGGGATTTGAAGTCAGGCCCTTCTTGTTTGCCCAGCAAGCACAAGACTCCCTGATCTATCTTTTTAGACCTCCTTCCACATTTTAAAAAAATAGCTTCACAAGACAACTTGGTCAAAAGCACATGATCCAGATCGTACTAGCTTTAAACCTTGAGTTGTAATCTGACTTTGCTTTCAACTTTAAAATCTTGGAAAAACTATTTTAATTGATTCAGAACTTCATTAAATGTATACAAATGTTTCATATCCAATATTAGGATGAGGATAGGAACAAACAGGGTGACCAATGATAAGAAAGTAATAGGGAAATTAAAAGTAATACAACTTAGTAAAGGTATCATCAACTTCTTTTTTAAAAATTATCTATTATTTTTTATGTGCATGAATGTACTGCCTGCATGTATGATGTATGTAAATACACTCCCTTTGGGCCTTATCCTCAGAGATTGGAAGAAGGCTGGAACTGGAGTTAACCACCATGTGGGTGCTGTGAACCAAACCATGGTCCTCTTCAAGAACAGCCAGTGCTCTTAACGGCTGAGCCCTCTCTCCAGTGTTAGCTTTTAACAACATGCTGCCTTGTGCTCCATGCCCCATCTGCTGTGTGGTACCTATGCAGCTGTAATGAGTTGCCTGATCACTCCAGGTTTCAAGGTCCATATATTTAAAATAGACAATAGAGCCTTGGAGTTGAATTTCAAGGATTAAGATTATGCAGAGAATACATAGCACAATACTGGGTATATCACAGTGGCTCAGTAAGTGCTAACTGTTACAGTTAATAAACATTTTCCTAAAAAGTTAATGGTTTGGATTATCTGTTCTTATCCTTTGTTGGATCCCTGTACTCTGGGACAGCAGCACAGAGTCAGGTTATTCTGACATCTAGACAATCTTCTGGTCATAGGGTTGGTTAAAGATACCTAAATATTTATTAGGAACTCATAGTTTTAGACAGTCTTTAGCAGCTTAGTAAATGGTAGAGCTTATTGTGTACAAAGTGAGATACTCATTCCCTCACAGTGCTTCTCAAACATACCACCATGTCCCTTAACTTCTTTGGTAAATTAACACATATGCTTATGTTAAGATAGCTGGTTTTGTCTGCTTAAACACCAAACAAGATGAGTCATTTTTAGTTCCTTTTTAACATATAAGAGATTTAATATCGTATTTAGGAAATCTCTTGAAACAAAATTCTTTGATGTGTGACTGAGAGATGGTCCAGCTGTTAAAAGGATGTACTTCTCGTGCAGAGAACCTGAGTTCTGTTCCCACCTATGTCAGATGGCTCACAACCACCTGTAATTCCAGCTCTGGGGGATCCAGTGTCTTTCTCTGGCCTCTGTGGGCACAGGCATTCAAGTGTATACACACACACATACACAAACACACACACACACAATGTCAAAGAAAATAAATCTTAAGATTTCTTTGGTACGCATAAGCACTTGCTCTGCTGCTGTTTCCACCTCAGAGATGGGGGAGCCTGTGCTAAGGAGGAGGGGAGCTCCTTGTCCTCCCCCACCTACTATTGGGCCTATTCCTGATAATTAGAAGAAAATAAGTCATTCTTAGTCATTTCCACTCAAACTTAAGCAAAATTGAAACACTGATTTACACTCATATAAGATATAAAATGTTAAAACAAAATTCACCCATAAAGGTCACATTGAATGCTTGTTTAGATATTCTTGGAATCACCTCAGTTTATACTTCATGTTTAATATGCAGTTATGAGATGAAATTCTTATGTTTTGCTGGTTTTAGGAAGCTCAAACCAGCTCTTTACTGCATCCTACTATTAGTTGTTTATATTCTAAATTTATTATTAGACACTGCTATTATTTGGATTTAAAATGTAGTTCACAAGTTCTTATTTTAAATACTTTATCCCCAGTCCATAATGCTATTTTGGAGGCTCTGGAGCTTGTAGGAGATGGGGCCTAGGAGGTTAAACCAATGGTGGCAGGCCATTGAAAATTGCACCTGTGCCTGGGTATGATCTACCTTTTCTGTTTTCTGGTCCTACACAATATGAACAGTTGCTGCCTTACATTCCTGAAACTAAAGGATGGTGCCAGTCATACAGCCTGCCTTCCCCTTTATGATATTCTGCAACACTCCAAAACCATGAGCAAATAAACCTTTCCTTCCTGAAGATATTTCTGCCAGGTGTTTTGATCATAGTTATGATGAAAGCAATTAATATGGAAAACTGAGTTAAGTTGTTGCATAATAGACCTGACCATGTAGATCTTAGGTCTTTGGAACAGGTTTGTGGAAGAATACAGAAGATTCTAGAGATGCAAGCTAAAGAAACCCTACAACAGTGCAAAGTTTGAGGGTTGACTCTAACAAGAGTTTCGAAAACAAGAATGCCAATAGAAATGTAGACAATGAAGTCTGTGCTGATGACATTTCAGATGGAAACAAGAGGCCTAACTGGAATTGGAATAGAAGTCATTTGTGTTACATTCTGGCAGAGAATCTGGCTACTTTCTGCCCATATCATGAAAATCTGAGTAAAGCAGAATTTTTTAAATGTTATCAGAGGAAATTTCAAGGTAGTGTAACATTCAGGCAGTCACATGGGTAGTTGTTGGCAGTGAGAATCAAGACCAAAGAAATGGAGCAGAAAGACTTGAAGAATGTGCAGGTAGGCAAAAATAGAAGCATGAATGAGGTTAAAGATGTAAGCAAGGCACGTGTGGGCAAAGTTAAAGAGATGAGTGCCATTGGAGAAACTGCATTTTGCTTTGTAGCAGTAGTAAAGGTGCCTTGCTGCTGAGACCTCTGTCACTGAAGGTCTTTGGGCATAAAAATGGAAACTCATCCGAAAGACTTACTTTTGGAAAAAGAGTGGAAGAAATGGTGGAACCACGTGACTTGCTTAAAACCAAAAACCTAAAGAAGTGTTTTATGAGGTTCCAGGAACTCAGTGACTGTTACAACTGTGACAAAAGGGAGTCCAAGTAACATCTCAGGATGCCATTAGACCTCAGAATTATACACATGGTGGTGACTGTTCAGGCGCAGGAAATTAAAAAATGACTACAAAATGGGGGCTTGCACCAAGGTTCCAAAGAAAATCCTCTGTGGCCGAACAAGATATTTCAGGGTTATAGTCTCTGAACAGGGCTCACAAGAAGTTGGCACATGAAGTTGTGGAGGTGAAACCAAAATTATAATAGAGACCTCTGAATATTGGCAATGCCAGGAACATGCACTGTCCACTTAGGAAAGCTGTAGGTGCTGAGTGAAGCTGGCCCAAGGGAGGGTGCTGTGAACTGCAAGGTGGTAGCGGTGACATGGCCTGAACCTTTTATGAGCTCACATGATGCCACTAGTTTGTGGTGCCTCGCCTCCTGCGAGAAAGCCTTCTACAGTCATGCCCGCTCTCCTCTGCTTTCACTTCTTCTTTTTTGTCATGATGTGAATAGCTTCTGCCTTGTGCTTCTGCTGTCATGGATGGAGCTACTCCTGTCCCCACACCTTCACTAATGATGTTCTACAAACCTCTGAGACGAAAGGACAAAATAAACCTTTCCTCCCTTAAGCTATTTCTGTCATGTATTTTCTTTTAGTCAAAGTAGAAAGTAAATGATAAATATTTTTACTCTTTGAAACAGCTGAAGTTGTTTTGCAGAGTAATTGACTCCTCTCCAGCTCTGCACTCATTTAAAGTAAACAGCATGGACTGCCTTTTCTTTAAAATTATTATTTACTGCTTTTACATTATTTCTTGTGAGTTTTGGTATTTGTTTTGGGTAAAACCTACCCATTATCATTAATTATCTTGCTTCTAAAATAGTCTATTCAGTAAATATCTATTGGACAGTCACTAAGTTTGATTTCTATGCTGTCGCTGTCATTGAAAGTATATGCTAGTTGGGGAGACAAAAACTAATGGGCTGAAAGGGAACAATGATGGGGCAGCATAGATATATAATGGGGCAGAAGAATTTGCGTTAGATTGGGTGGTTATAGAAAACTCATTGAGAAGATGTCATTTGAACAAAAATTTGAAGGGCATGAAGAATTTATCCAAGCAGAAAGTAGAGGGGATAGGATAGGGCAACTCAGGCAAAAGAACCGGCAAAGAGAGATGTGTAAAAGCTGAAGTGTTTGAAGTTTGACTACTGGATAAGAAATAGCCAGTTGATTCATGTGGCTGGAGCAAAACGAACCTACAAGAGAAGCATAGAATATGAGATTAAAGAGGAGAGGATCAGGGAGCACACAGGGCTGCAAGTGTTGTATGTTTTCATACTTAGTACAACAAGAAACAAAGAGATTAAATGGAGGACTGACCTAATCTGACCTTCATGTTACAAATGCTATTCAGACACTGATTTCAATATGGACCCTTGCTGGGGTAGAAGCAGGTTGGCCAGTTAAGAAATGGTATCAGAAATCCATCCAAAAATGCCAGCAGCTTGAACCAGACTGGGAGCAAGGGAAAGGAAGCATTAGTTTGATTTAGGATATGTTTAAAAATATAGACTGATAGTGTCTCCAAATCAGAGAGACAGGGGGAGTAAGCTGGACATGATGGTACATAACCGTAATCTCAGCACTTGAGAAGCTGAGGCAGGGGAATTGTAAGTTTGAGGCTAACCAGGGTTACATAAGAGAAACTTCTCTCAAAACGAATGAGCAAACAAAAACCAATAACAAAACATAGGGAGTAAAAGAAAGGATTACAAGAAGGTTCCAAGGTTTGGGGCCTGAGCACAGATGCTGTGGGTTCGTGTGCATAACCACCATGTCATGTCCAGAGAGCAGCACTGCTCAACACTCTTCCCCATTCTCCTCCTCCAAGATGTTCTCTGTGGCATGGAGGGCAGGAGAGGGCACAGGATTGATATAGATGTCCCATCTACAGCAGGGCACTCACAGCCACTTATTAGCAGCACTTTCGACAGTTATAAGTCTCTACATTAACCACTATCCTCTGCAATAAGACACTTCTCTGACTACGACTGAGACCAGCTCAAATCCATGGATATAACATAAATATATAGAAGGCAGTCAGACTGCATGACCGTTTAGCAAAACAGCATCAACAGCTTCTCGCTGTGGGCCTGTGATGTCCTAGCCATAGATTTTGACCATGTCTACAGTAGCAGGTATGGATTCTCTCCTATGGAGCTGACCTCAAATCCAATCAAAAGAAAGGTTCTGTAACCTCCTAGCCATTTGCCACTATTGCACCAGCAGACACACCTTGCCTGACAGCCTGCACAAGATCAAGCCAGCTAAAAGTTCCAGCATGGAAGAGGACTCCCAAGGCTCCCACCCCTAGCTGAGGAGCTATTGGCATCTTGGGGAAGCTACTTTTCTTGGGGGTGGCCACTGGTTGGTTGCCCATGTCCCAGTGAATGACCCCACCCACCCCCATTGCATAAGGGTAGCTGTTACTGAACTCAATGAACAATTTCATTAACGGATAACAAAACATGAAATTAGGAAGGATATGTGTTGGGAGGAGCCTGGGGGAACTGGAAGGAAGGAGAATGGGGTCTATATGATCAAGATACATTGTACCTAAGCATGAAATTTTCAAACAACATATTAAAGTTTAAAACATAGGATGAAACATTTTTTTCTATGCCCTTTGTACTCCTAATGGTTCTGTTAGCTCTACTTAGAACAATGGTTTTTTTTTAAGATTTTATTTTGTTTCTTATATGTATGAGTATATTGCCTGCATGTGTGTAAGTGCACCTGTATCATGCAGTGCCCAGAGAGGTCAGAAGAAGGTGTCAGATCCCCTAGAACTGGAGTTATGGGCACTTGTTAGCCTCCATGTGGGTGCTGGGAATCAAACCTAGGTCCTCTTCAAGAGCAGTCAGTGCTCTTAAATGCTGAGTTGTCTCTCCAGCCCTAGAATACTGTTTTTAAATAGAATTTTACCTTATAAAACTATTGTGACCAAACCATTCTAAAACTTGCATGTTCTCAGTAAATTCAGAATAATAAATCACTGTAGTTACTGTCACTTCTAAGAGCAACACTAGTTCTAGTATTTAATAGACAAATAGTATTCACACAGGAAAACACAGAAGTAGAAGATGAAAATGCTCTCAAGTTTTGTTTCATCATGTAGGTGAACAGAAGTCAAAGGTTCTTCCTAAACTTGGCCCTTATGTTCAGGACCTACGTGGTATGTGTGCTTCTAGTTGGTAAGACAGCTTTCAGGAACCTATGCCTAGAAAAAAATATTCCATCTGAAAGACTCAGGCCAACCCTAACAGCTATTTAGAAAGGCAAGTCTTGCCCCAGAACCCTGGGTATATTTTTCCAATCAAATTCAAAATTATCATTCTTCTTTTTTCAAATATTTAAGAAACCCTTTATGTGTGAATTAGGGTTCTCTAGAATAACAGTACCAATAGAATGGATATTCATAGAAAAGGAATTTATTACATTGCATTATATAATAAAGGATGGGTAGCCCAACAATAGTTGTCTACATACCGGAGAGGCTGAGAGCCTGGTACATGTTCGGTCTGTTAAGATAAATGCCTCAGCAGGCTCAATCTGTCAGAAAGCCAGGAGGATTCCTGGAGAGCCACTGGTCTGCTGGTAGACAGTGAAGAAGCTTGGTTCCAGTGTCTGCGAAGGACGGCAACAGAGACAATAGCAGGAGAACTGAACGTACCAGCCAGGAGCAAAGGCAGGCAAGGCAAAAGCAGTTGTGCTTTTCCCTCAACCTCTGTATATCAGGGCTATGGCCAAGAAGGTGCTGCCCCTTCTGAAAGAAGGTCTCCCCCTTTGGTTAAGCTTTCCAGGAACTACCTCAATAGACCCTTTCTGAAAGTATGTCACTTAGCTCATTCCAGATCCAATCAATTGACAACCGATATTAACCAGCACACCCACAGCTGAAGGCTGTGTAGGTTTAATGTGGAGATGCAGATGAATACATGCAAGAGAGATGTGGGGAAATGTAGACAAGGGCAAAAGCCCACGGT
Organism: Eospalax fontanierii; assembly: GCA_035773235.1. Lineage (NCBI taxonomy): Eukaryota > Metazoa > Chordata > Mammalia > Rodentia > Spalacidae > Eospalax > Eospalax fontanierii. The sequence goes on along the minus strand of CM069526.1, from coordinate 39,561,758 downwards.
GGAGCAAGAGCAACATCCATAACATCAACTTCATAATGCTTTGCCATCTTTATGAATTTAATTTGCTTTTATTTTATGCAACTACTGTGAATAATAGATAATTTGATAATTTGGTAATATCTCCTTTCTCTAACTTAGAAGAATGTACAGAAGATCTTTGAAATGTAGAATAATTGATCATTTTTCTTGTCTTTGAGAAAGACTTGACTGTGACAAACCTTGAATCAGAGCTGGAAAGAGTCCTTATAGGAAAGTTTAAGAATGCTACATAGAAATTTTAGATCAATGGGGACTAGAGGAACATTACATAGAGGTGGTAGCTAACTGTCAGATTTTCTTGAAATATTTTCCTGCCTTGAGTGCAAAAATGAATTTTTCTAGCACTTTATAAACCCATTGGAAAATAATTTTAGTGTCAAACACAAATCATTTTGTTGTTAAGTTTCATTTGAGATAATCCTCTTTTCATTTCTTTGGCATTAGAACAAATTGCAATTACTGAACTAGGAGCAATTATCAGGGAGTACACAAGCATTCAGATTAGCTATAAAAATCAGACGAGAGCACAAAGACTAGCAAAATAGGGAGTAAAGTTTCAGAGATCAGATGGAGCTAGATTAAAGAAATTTTAAGAAGAACATGTAACATTTAATTTTAGAAGGAAAGGAGAGGCAGCGTGGCTTGGCAGTGACCTAGACTCTCTACAAAGAATAATTTTCCAACTGTTTTCATAATTGAACACAATAATATCCTTTGCTCCTTAACAGAAAACTGCATTTCTGTCTTTCTGCTTCTTTGCTCTTTCTTTGCAGATACCTTACCCAACCTGCAGCCCTCCCCTCCCTGCTCTTCTCTCTCTCTCTCTCTCTCTCTCTCTCTCTCTCTCTCTCTCTCTCTCTCTTTCTCTCTCTCTCTCTCTCTCCTCTCTCTCTCGTCTCAATACCTAATATTAGTCCATCATTCAAGGCCTCAGTCTCTCCTGACCACCTCTATCTCTGTGTTTTCCCCAACCTCTTCCCCCCTCCCTCCCTCAGAATCTGTCCTTCTTGCTCTCTGGATCTCTGTGGGTATACTTCTCTGAGATTAAGCAAATTTAACAAAAGAGAAATCGAATTGAAGAACTTTATTTTCTTTTGTTGTAGTTGTTTTGTTTAGTTTTGTTTTCCAGTTCTGAGAATCAAACTCAGAGCCCTCTACACACCAGAAAAAATAAAACTAAAAACCCTAGCCCAGAATCACACTCTTCGATATGATCTAAACCTGCATCATGCATTAGAGACCCCCCAAGTAAGCCTTGGTCACTCAGCCTGGAATTAAATCCGACCTGCTATATCTCTTCTGTAGATAATCCTCAATGAAAATTGTTGGCCCCTCTGTTCTCCATTTCCTCAAGTTGACCTCTAACAAAAATTCTGACCATTCTTTTTCATCAATTGTAATGAAGAATTTTAATTTTAAATCTTCCAATTTTACACAAGAAAAGGTTAAAAAGAAAGTCAATAACCTCTCAAAAAATAATGAAAAGAAATAAATGAGTGATCCACAGTTTCCCACTGAATTGGGGCCCCAAACTGCCAATTTTGCTCTTGTGCCTCTGAGCAGGATCGTGGGATCGTGACCCTTCATAGGACCAGTGGATCTTGTTACACAAGATTGATCTAGCCTCTTTTCTAAAAGTGCTGTTTTGTCCATATTTCAAAACACTCAGAGATATTTTATCATTAATTAGTATTCATATTATGTCTCAAACAATCTGTTCAAGAATAGGGGAAGTGAACTAGTTGAACAGCTCTTCTGTTTAGTAAATTAACATGGATGATGCATGTAGAACTGAAGGCCTCACAAAGGGAAGAGGTGATCAAGTGCTGGGTAGGTAACATTTAAATACCTATTTTGACAAGTTGAGCATCTCTTAAAAAAAAAAACACCACACTTGGCAAACAGGGTGGGGAGACACAGGCCTCTGTAAAAATAGACCCATGCCTCTTTGATTCACAGCATCCTGGATCTGCTTTTCATCATGTTAACATGCCACTTGGGAGCTGGCTGGACTCCCTTGTTCAGTGACATAGATTTCATAGTGTTTTTTAAAACCATTTGTTCTATCAACCACAACATGCTTTGAATTTCTCTTTAAAATAGAGAGTGTATATATAGATTGATCAAAACAATATTTTTAACATTCCAAACAATTTAGGAAGATAGTGGATGGGTGTCAGTTAATCTATTATGTTACTCTCCTCCTCCTCCCCCCGTTCAGCTGCTAATCTTAGAACTTGCGTGCCAAATTGTGCAAGATATTCTTCCAATAACTACATGTGTGACTCTTTTGTGAGCTCCACAGACAGTGATGAGGACAGATTTGGATTTGCATATGGGACTGTCACATGGTTTGAGTGCCTTGTCTTACAGTCACTGAGATTTCTTTTCACTGAGCTTGAATACAGAGGAATTTTCAGTTGTGATAAAAGTTCAGCAAAGTCTCTATTAAAAAATGTACATACCCTCGTAACAGGAAAGTAAAAAGGTTTTGATGGTCATAACAGTATTTGATAGCTGAACAGTTTTTAATATTTGTACTTCCTCTAAAGAAAAAAATTCCATGGCTCTATCACAGAACTTATGTGAAAATCACGATAGTTAGGAGTCTTTATTATCCTTTTTACTCATTTGGAGAAAGAGCGAACATATGTCTTCACAGAAAAATGAAGCAAATGTTTTGTGAAACAGTCCCATACATTTCAGTCAATTATGGAGGATGACTTTCAGGAAAATGTGCTTTATCCACACCCTTCAGAACGAGAAATTTCATGATTTAGAGTACAGATCATTTTCAGCTTTAAAAACATTTGAAATAATTCTTTTATGACAGGATACCATCTTGCCCATTGAGCTTAAGGTCATGTTTGAGGAACATAGCCTTGACCCAAGGGCTGACTTCTAATTCTGCTTTGTGTCTTCCAACAACTGTTTTCATGATATTAAGAAAATGTTAATGAGCTAATTCATTTAAGGCCTAATATGTATGAATATCCATTCTTATATTAATTTTACATGATAAAATGCATACTTGGTTGATTATTCAGAGCTGGTCCATGAGTAAATTCAGTCAGCTTTGTTGCACTGAGGGCAAAAATCTTAATTCATGTAATACTGATTGGTATTCAAAGTCAATTCCCTGCCATAATCCTGAGCTCCATACAGCAATGTTTATATGCATATAACCCCAGAATAACCAACAAGGGCAGGAGTTATTGTGACCTCCATTTTTCTAGTTGCTTAATTTGGGTGTGTACTCAGATGAAGACAGAAGTGACTTATTTCAGAGTTCAATTTCCTTTTCCTAGATTAGAGACATCCCAGTCCTTAGAGTCAAATTGCTCTAGTGCCTTGTACAACAGAGCCTGTGAGTGATGGAATAGAGACATGAGCTATGGGGTCTTTACTCCCCATCCTACAGTATTGAGGCCACATTTAGAAGCACCAGACTACCACACTGTCACAAATCTTGATGCACAGCAAGGTGTCAGTGTTCTGTATACCTGGCAGAAGAGCTTAACATATAACACGACTCCTACAACTTGTTTTTTATTTCTTACCCAGAAAAGAGCAATTTATGAAAATGTTGTCTTCAGACAATATCAAGTTATTCCCAGTGTATTTCACAGGGATTTGAACTAAATCTGGCATAATAAGGCTTGATGGAGCTGTTATGTTCTGCCTTGTAAGTGGCTGAGCACAACTGAGAAAGAAAATTACTAAATAGAAAGTCACAGTCATCACGAACTTTATCTTAATTCCCCAGAGCAGTAAGTTCAGAGTCCCCCAAAGACTGTCTAAAGTTCTGAGGAATGTTGAAAAATACCATTTAGAAATATTTCTGTCCATATATCATGCTATGATTTCTAGAACTAGGGGAGAGAGTTATAAATTTTATTGTTTCTCTAATTTATAAATGTTATCTTATTCCTCCAAGAATATTTTAAATGGGCTACATCCTTACAAGCTAAACTATCCAATAGGATTGTGATTTTTTTTAAACATGAGATTTGTACCCAGATTTAAGGCCGAAACCTCAGTTATCTCACAGACATCCAAACTGGTTGCTGGAATATGTTAGATTTAGATTTTGTTATTTTTTTACTATATGATGGTGAAAAGGTTTTTAGTATATTTACAGACAAATATCCAAGTCACCACTCATCAAAGATACTTCTTTTGCACCAGATGGAAAACTATTACAGAGTGCTACAACTGGTCACACACAGACATTGTCTGTGAGTTGCTCAAGTTTCAGTGGCATATCTACAATGCAACCTCTACACCTAAGGCTCATGGAATATAGAACAAGTGGTAAAGAGGACACTGATGCATCTCTCAGTTCTCATTAGTGAAGCTCCCTCATGCAATATAGGGCCAGGAACACAGGTCTCAAATGACCAAAGTATAGAGAGTGAGAGTCTGTAGAGTATGGGTCTTTGGACAGGACTTTTGTATTAAACTTCACACCCCCAGGGTTCAGGGATTGTAGAAGAGGGGGTAGAGAGATTGTAAGAGCCAGGGAGGAGGTGCCTGACCATATGGAAATAGAGTCCTACAAGCTCCAGAGACCTTGCTTACATGAACCTACAGCAATGTTGTCAGCATGCACAGGACCTATGCAAACTCAAGTAGAAAAAGACCAAGCATGGAACTATGGAAATGGGCAGCAAGCCTCAGTCTTAGTCCAGGAACTATTGGCAGCTGACTACTGCTGGGTGAGGAAGAGCTGATCTTCTTAAAGGAAAGGACTCTAGATAAACTAAACCCCAGTGGATGAACTCACACTGGAGACACTAATATGACATGATAGACCTCGACACAAATGATAGAATATCTGAATTCCAGTGGGGTTAGGGAACAGTGCCAGTGGGGCTAGGGAGAGAATAAAGATGTTAAGATTGAGATGTTCTGTATAAAATAGGTAAAAATTCAATAAAACTTTTACAAAAAATTATTTTTAAGACAAATAATAAAATATGGTGACAATCATCTATTCCAACAAGAAAATAATCTGTTGTTGATAAAATTTAAATTGACAATAAGATAAATAATTGCAGATGCTATTATCTGCCTAGTAAAGCCATAGGACATGAATAGTCAGTAAAAGCAAGTTTAGTAAACGTGTTAGATCAAAGGAAATATGAAAAAAATCTGTTAATTTATAACTTTCAGTAGTAACCAATTTTAAAAGATAACGAGAAAAGTATTCCATTTATAGTAGCATCGAAACTATGAGAAACTTTGTAACATTTTTTTTTTAAAAAAACATGAACTTTTTGCACTATGCAGCCCAGGATGGCCACAAACTTGTGGCACTTTTCTTCTAAGTGCTGGAATGACGGGTGAGAGCTGCCACACTCAGCCAGAAAGGTTTTACTGAGTGAGAGAGGAAGACGGAGAGGGGAAGGGGAGAGAGAGGGGGAATGAGAGGGAGAAACAGAGAGACCATAAATCTTAATAGCCGAGTCACACGTTTAAAAAATGGAAAAATAGAAAGATGCAGCATGTCTGATCAGAAATTATTTTTTCAGAGATGTTGAGTATCAAACCCAAGACCTCTCTGCCATGAAGCCACAGCCCCTGCCCCTGCCCCTCCCTTGACCTTTTTATTTTTAGGGAAAGTCTCATTAAGTTCCTCAGGCTGACCTTCTACTCACTGTGTAGCTCCATTGGGTTTTGAATTAGCAATCGTCCTGCCTCAGCCTCCCTAGTAGCTAAGATTACAGGCCTCCTCCACCAGACTTGGCTTCCCAATCAGAAATGATTTAAAGATAAACTGTTTTCCACAAATTTCCTCAGAGAATCAAACCTTCTAGGTGGGGTTGACATAATAATGATGAAGTCAATACAGAAGGGACGGAGTAGGCAAACAGAAGCTTGAAAAACTTTACCAAGGGAAGAAGAAAGGAAGACAGGAGGGACATGGAAAAGAAGAGTGTGTCTTGCACTGCGGTTATGAAAATTAATTACAATGATATAATTAAAATCATCTATCATCGGTAGAGTAGCCAATGGGAATCGGTAATTCAAATTTTCACTTTTTCTTGCAATTAGTGTGTTCATATCAGGACAGATGATAGTGTTTCTTTTGATCAAACAGGAACATGAGGCCGTGCTGCTTGCTGTTAAATTGGCAATGCTCACTTAGAGGTTCTCACCAATGAGCCTTTTAGATGCTGTATCTGCCAGCAAGGTGGCGTTGGCTCACAGGCTGCTCAAGCTGCCTTTGCCTTTGGTTATGATCCCTGTGGCTTTTCTGTCACAGCATCTGACTTCTTCTCTCCCCTGGGCCTCGAGGGGTCTCTACATTCTTTTAAAAGGTAGTTTCAATAATCAATGGGGAAATATTTCCTAGATTTGAGGGGTTTTGAAACTCCGTTCTGCTGTGGCTGACACTTTTGAATCTGATCTAGTTCACAGATCCCCATTGCCCAGTAATCTTATTTGGTGATGAATATGAGCTAAAAGTAAAATGCTATAAAACTTTAGGTCACTTAAGCTCCACTTAATTTTCAATGTAGAGTAAACATACCTGTTCATAATGTCTTTCTCTTCATTTATCCACAGATGTTAATTCCAATTTAGAACAAGTTTCACCCAAGAAACACTTTGTAGAGCATTTTCAGTGTGGGAGGCACACTGTGTCTGTCATTTTAAGAGAATTAGAAAATAAGGTAAAACTGAGGCATTGCAGCAACAATCAATTGAATGAATTTCAATTCCTCAGCAAACAGAAAACAAGAATTCAATTAGTGGTATTTGGTTTCCTGCTTAGTTAATGTCAATGTAGGCCCTCTTAAATAGTAGATTGCTATAGAAACATCATATCATTATTTTGTTGTGCAAAAATGTGCTTATAGCTAAGAAGAAAATTTGGGAATATCATTTTGCCAACTTAAGATTTATAGCCTATATTTTAAGAATAGGGGGTTCATGTGCTTTTTAAGTGATTTGATATCAAAAGTGATCATTTTATAATTTTCTGTAAAAGAAATGTACTTTTAATTTAATTACTTGTGCCTGAAAAGATGGTTGGATATATTGTTGGGATAATTAGCAACCAGAGACTATCATAATAAGCTATTATTCTTCTTCCAGAAATTTTCTGGTTCTTCATTTTTCTGTGAAGGTGCAAATAGAATACAGAACTGACAGTGTTATTCAAAATGCTGATAGATTTTAGGATCATAATATTGGTTGCTAAAACTTCTCAAAATTGAGTTGACAGTTTTAAATTAAGGATCATCTTGTGTTTTCCTTTCTCCATATCTTTTTAATGACAGTGTCATGTAAAACGATGGCTTTATGAGTGGTTTTGCTACCTCATTCATCAGAGTAATCAATGGGGAAAGGAGCCATATGGGTTGTAGTCCATTTGTATTGGATAGGACAGATGGCATTATTGATAAATGGAAATATTCCAAATATTTATTGTATAATGATATCACAGGGACTCTGACTTCTGAATTTTAATATTAACTTCTAGGAACTGGCAAATTGGGCAACATACTCAGTTGCCATGTACTCATTTAAACATATTAATGTGTGAGCTGTAGCACTAATCACCTTTCAGTTAATACTTTCTTTTACATGATGGGCACTTTCCTTTCAAAGGCATTGCATTTACTTATTTGATTTCTAGCCAAGCTATTATTCCAGTCTTTAGGATTGTAAAGTTGTAACAATATTTGGAGTGGGCAGCATGTCAAAGACAGAATCTCAGGAGAAAGAGGGAAGCAGAGATTTCATCCTTGTCACAGCTGTCCTGTGGAGTCAGAAAGGGAGGAGGAATTTGAGCAAAATCCTGACATTTTCCTATTGCTTTAGTCTCTGTGCTCAATAGGTTTCCCAAAATTATGTATCAATATTACTGTGGACATAAGCACATAATGATGTGATTTAGGTTTTAATTGTATTTTTTCAGTTTGAAATGAAGTCATCTGATAAAGGTTGACTGCTGGCATAGTCTTCCTAGTGCAGTGGCCTCCCAAATGCTTGGCATAATTCCAAAATTATGTTAACACTAGTAGGAATAAAAAAATCTACTGGCAAAGAGGACTTTTAAATATATTTTATAATGCTTAAATGTTTGTCTAGAAATTGATTTAATTGAAGTCCAACTCCCAGGAGAAATTTTTTTTTTAATTCTTGAATATCTTCATGTGATGTCTCCCATAGGAACATAGCACTGCTGAGGAACACCAATATTTCAGTGCTCTACCAATATTATGAAGAAAATTGGATTGGATAGCATTCAAATCTTATCTTAAAATGAAAGTGTTTAAGATATAATTTTAATAACTTTAGTTTATTTTCAAATTTGGGGGGCAGATAAGAAATTCTTGCAAACAAATTAAATGTTAAAATGATAGATCTGAGTCTCATGTCTCATTTATAGGACTGTATGGTTCTTTCAGATGGGAAGGATGTAAGTCATATCCAAAACTGTTTAGAAAACTCAGAGGAAAAGAAATCATGTAGTAAGATATGGTAGAAAGAGCTGTGCATTCTCTATAAATATAACCAAACTGCTTGATTTCAAAGAGTTTTCTTCATTCCATCAGAGGAGTGATATAACAAAATTTAACAGAAAAAAAAATCCCAATCCTTAATTTTAAAAAATCAAATGCTAAGTAATCGGTCTTGCCAATGAATGAAAAAATAAATTTTGGCATTCTAGAGAAGCATATAAACCGAAGTTCTTGAACAAAAGCAGCCTGTCAGCTGCAGAGTATTCAAGCATAGTAGAGATTGATGTTTGCCAAATGTACAATCAGAGGAAAGAAAAATATGTTTTCAAGCTTTGAGGATTGCTAACAATGAAATAGAAAATAAATACAAACTTAAATGCTCAATATTGTCATACCTTGTCAAGGAAACATTAATTAAAATCAAGCTTCTTTTAAAAAAAAACATAATGTAAGAATTCCAGGATAAGACTCCTCAAAAGTATGACAACTGATGCAAAGGTAGAATTTTAAAGACACAACGTGAAGGCTGACCTGGGAAAAAAGGACTTTCATGTTATCAAAAAGCTGTTCCCCAAGATTTCAGTGTCAGTGATCACCTGCTGATTAATTAATATAATCAATTATTTTACAAAAGAAAAGCTTAAGGTTTTGAAAAAAAATCAACATTAGTCATACAAAGACGACTCATAAATTCAAGAGCAGAAATACATAGGTTTCTGTTTATTTCCTCTGCACTATCGGGTTAATGGCATTTGTTTTATAGCTGTAAATTATTTTGAATGTACAATGATTTGAGTTATTAAAATACAGTGCACTCATGGTCCATGTTAAGAACATGCATGGCATCCAGATGACAAGGTAGCACAGTCTTTCATCTCAGAGAACATTTTATTTCCTTCCAGTCAGGATTAAATTGAGATTCTGTATTCATTTGAGGTCATTGTAATGAGAATATTTAACATGGGTCAAATGGAGAATAGTGACACCCTGGAATCACTTAGAAATAATTTGCTTTTTCATATATTATTCTACAGTGGGATTGAAAGAGATCACCATGCCTTCCTTAAAGATATTACATTGTTCTGATTGTGAATCTAATGAAATCTTTGGTAGAAAAGAACACAAATTGCACAGATGAATGTTAGAAAATAAGAAGGTATTTGAATCAAATAATTATATATTTGAAATGTCTAAGATGATTTTAGCAATACTTAGCTGTAGAAAAGTGAGATACATGTATATTTTTAAAACTCTAAATGTTTTCTTTTCATTACCATAATAGAAAGGAGGAAATTGTATTTATTTTCCCATTAAATATAGGAAAGAATTGGACGGCAGATACATACCTACAACAGATTTTTCTAGACTCCCTTTTCCCCTGAAGCAGTCTTTTTTATTTGAAAACCATAAGTGATTTTTCCATTTTCTCGCCAAAGTGCTCAGGCATATTGGCTGCACTCTCTCTCTTAGGACACTGACTTTGTTAAACCCAAGAGGAGATAAATCACTTCTTGTGCTTGTTCTCTCTCTCTCTCTCTCTCTCTCTCTCTCTCTCTCTCTCTCTCTCTCTCTCAAAATTATTAATAGCTTCTAAACTGGAGTAGTCTGTGAAATCTGCTCTGATGATTAAGGACAAGCTACACAAAGTCCACCTAAAATGGTGTCAGACTGGAAGATATCCTCTGATCTGAGAGACTCTGTAAAGAAGAAAGAAAGTGCCAATAAAAGTCTTTGAATTCTAAATGATATTCACAAGGTGTTTTATAGCTAAAACTTACCCAGTGAATGCTCAGAAATGGGTTACACTGTCTCAGAAGAATATAGGTTGGGTCAATGTAACGGGCTAAAATAATTTATCTTCCAATATGCTTCTGCCCTAAGTGGAAATATATTTATGTTGAACATATCACAGCATGCAAGCTTGTTTAGCATGGTCCAATAAATCCAGCAATTTCTTTTAAAAAGCTGAAATATGTGACGGATTACATGAAATCTGGTAGAGAAAGACATTGGGAGGTACAGATTTGGTGGGGGGGCGTCTAAATATAATTAAGATACATTGCACGAAATGCTCAAAAATTCAATTAAAAAAAAAAAAGCAAAGGAAAGGTAGAAGATTTGCTAGTCCTGAGAATTATTAAAGAAGGGGAAAGCTTCCACTGGGTACATTCCTAGTAATTACATGGCAGTTCGATGGAGCATTCCATTGCCTGCTCTTCCCGATAGCACTGAGGAAAGTATTAGTCACTATTCATTATCACTTGGTGGAGGACTTTCAGATGCCCTCAGAAACAGCCACTGCATGTGACCTGCAAAGATAGTCCTCATCAGTATTTGGAACGAAGCAAGAGTGCCTAGCAATGGCACTGTAATATAAGATTATTCTGGAAGTTCTAGACAATTCAGTAAGTCAATGAACTAATAAAAGAAGTATTAACAGGAAGAGAACAGCGGACACATGCCATCACACAATACAATTTGGATCGAACAAACACAAAATTTTCCAGGGCTTACTTAAACTAAAAGTAGAATAGGCATGACAGAATACAAGATATATATTTAACAGGATATAAATTTTACACTCGTGAACAATACCTTGATTTGAGGGTAGGAACTAAGAAAATAAATTAATGATTGCCATCCCAATTTTAAAATATTTGTTAATATGCCAAGTGAGAATTTTATGTGACCTTTATCTAGAAGGAATTTAAAAACTTTACCAAGCTTACTAAACTTTATAAGAAGATAAATGTATGTCAAGAACAATCCTTCTGACAAATTATAAGGTGGCAACTAAGGTATAACTTAGCAATTCAGTGTATTTTTAGCACATCAGTTAAAATTCCAGTTGAATTATTTGAGGAACATGAAAAAAATTTTAAATGGTGGTGTTCAGGACAAGCAATACAACTTAGCTGTACAGTGCTTCCCTAGCACCACAACAAATTAATAAATACATAAAATGATATGATTCATAATAATGAAGAATGATTTTTAGTATTAAGAGAGAAAACACAATATGCTGAATATGGGACACATTCTACACGATGGTATTTAAAATGTCACAGTGCGACTGCAGATAATTTAAAATTAAATCCTGCAATAGTATAGTTAGGACGGATTATTCAGTGAAGGATATATGAATTTAGCAAGAATTTAGAAAGAGTGGTAGAATTGGTTTAATGCACAGATTTTGAAGAATTAGTAATTCAGAAAAATTTATAAAATAAGAAAGATATGAAAATGTTTATACAATATGGACCCAGCTAGGTAAATGTGCACATACACACACACACACACACACACACACACACACACACACACACACACACACAGACCCTGAAAACAAACTGACAGAAACTATAGCAAAATGATAGAGATGGCTAAGAGATGAAAATTGCTAAACTGCTTGCAGGCGATGTTAGCTTTCTTCCTCATCAAACGATGGAAGGTAGGGTGTGGGAAGAGGAAGGGAGAGGAGAAGGAAGGAAATAGGACCCAATGTTGTGTTTGGGGGTCCAGTTTATTTCTTTTGAAGAGACCATAACTTGTACATGAGTAAACAGCAGTCACTCTGTCACTCCCCTTCTGCTGAGGCACTCAGCTTTTAATTCACAGGGAATCATTTTGCATTAAGCAATACCCTGTAGAGTCTACAGTGCTAGGGACAGCTTTTCCACAAGGCCTGGCATTCCCATGTGGCGAGATGCATTTGTTTCCCTCACATATTGGATACCCACACTTGTTTGCACTCATCACCGGCTAGTCTGTCCAGAGAGGTGCTTCTTAACCTCAGTTTGTTTTATGCTTTAAAAACCCTGTTCTTTTGTAAGATACAGCAGTTTAGATAAAACTTGATAACTTGCCATCTTCGATTTACATATAAAATAGCACAATGACGTGAAAAGAATTGTTCTAGAAGTCAAGAAATTTTGTTTTTAGTCCTCATAATTTTTCCTCAATCAGAAGTGAAAATGAAAATAAATCAATTGTATCCCCATTTTTTTCTTAAGAGCTAAGTATTATCTTCTATTCCTGATAGTCATTAATGATTTCATTAGTTTATTTATTTATTTAAACCCAGTGTCATTTATTGAATTCTCATCCATTTTTTGGAGCTGTGCAAGGTATTTGTTGAGGATAAAGACATCAATAAGAAGTCCTTGTTTCCATGATAACAGAAGCTTTACTTTCCTCATGAAAATGTGAGGGGAATGATTACTCCATAACTGAGATATTTAATCTTGATACCAGGTTGAGCTTCTTCTGTAGGAACCTTTAAAACAAAAGCATTTTAAAACTTGTTACATTATGAACTTGAAAAGGCAAAAAATTATGCTTAAAATAATTTCTGTACTAATAAGCTATATAACAAAAATCAGTGTCAGGCTTCGGAAACCTCCCTTCAAGTTGTTGGTCAGGGTAGTCCAAGAGACTCCCAAAATAACACTGGCTATTGCCACATCCTTGTTTATCTCCCAGAACTTAAAGGGAGGACCATGTGGCAGAAGATATGACACACAGGACATAGGGCTTGGAGACTGGAGCTGGATCTGACTTGGAAGCCTCCTTCCTGAAGACTAGCATTCATAGTATCAGAAGATACCATGCAAACCGCTAAAGGAGAAAGTCAATCAATGATCATACCCAGCTATAAAATGTATGAACCACAGGAACTATCCATGCAGCAAACTATCTCTGTTGGTGCACTAGTGGCACTTTTATCTTGGGAGTAATCAACTTCTGTATAACTGGACTTAAGGTTTACTGGATTGGAGGGCAATCATGTGTGCTATTGTAAACATAGCCAAGTACACATGGCTGGAGATGTCATAGACCCTAGAGTAAAACCTGCTTCTGTCACTTCCCTAGACCAATGTAATTTCTTGCTGTACTCTAAATACCCTTATATTTACAGACAAATGCACTCCTCATCACTCATCAAAGAAACTTCTTTTGCAGCAGATTCATAGTATTACAAAGTTCCACAAATAGTCAAATACAGAAAATAAGTGACTTTGAGATGCCCAGGCCTAAATGACACATTCACAATGCAACCTCTGCACCTAAGGCTCAGAGAGCATTATGGAAGAGGAGATAAAAAATTTAAGAGACAAAGGGACAAGACACCTGCTGCTATTTAATACACTCTAGACATGATAGGGAAGCTACACCAATGACATCCCCACAGTATGGTAGTCTAGCAAGATATGCATAACGACAGAACCAGTTGACATGCCAAGGTGCATGGAGGAAATGTCACAGAGTCCCACCCAGAGAAGAAAAGTTACAGGCAATCAATGGGTGCCGAAAGAGGATCAGTTTTCTCCAGAGACTGGTTTCTCTAATTCCAAATGGGTGGCCCTAAACACAGGTACACCGGAGCACTAAATGGATGGTCTCTCTCTGATGCGCTCTCTCTCTCTCTCTCTCTCTCTCATATATATATATATATATATATATATATATATAACAATAAAGAAGAACAGAACGAGCACATGGGAGAGAGGAACCTGGGAGGAGTTTGTTGTGGAGGACTGGGAGGGATGGAAGGAAATAATGCAAAGACACTCGTGTCTGAAGTTCTCAAAACTAAAAAAATTAAAAGTTAATTAAAAATAAAATATTTAGAGGGGCCTAGAGAGATGGTACATTGGGAAAGCATACTTGCTACACAATGACAAAGACCTGAGTTTGAATAAAAATCTGGGCTTAGTTATGTGCCCATAACCCCTGTTATGAGGGCGGACAGGCGGACACTGGAGTGCTGGCCATCAGCCTCACTTCAGGTTTGGTGAGAAACTGACTGAAAGGAATAGTGCAGAGAATGGCAGAGCAGGGTGCCTGATGATCTCCTCTGGCCACCACATGTGCATACAGTACACACATGCCACATGCAGACATGCACGTACATACACACATGTACACACAAGGTATTTACAGTATTACTCTTTTATTTTCATAGCTGCATTTGGTTGTATTTACTTATTGTAGGGTACTGCCCATGTTTAGTTTCAAAACATGGCATTTGATCAGGGCAGCCTTCTTCCATAATGAGTTCTCAGTAAATACTTCTGAGCCTACTATATACCTTTATATCCATTAGAAACATCTTAACACATTTCATATTTGTTCACACAATGGGATTGGTTTTCAAAGAAATAATAGCCACATAGCTTCTTGAGCTGAATAGTGCCAACATGCTCTTCTATAAAGAGTAGAATAAATGAATAATTTTCCTACACAACTTTCTTGGTTCGCCTGCAACTTTCTGCTAAGACTTTTAAGCGGAGAATCCACCAATTACATTTGTTGTGTGTGTGTGTATACATTTTTCAGAAAACATATGTTAGTAGGGCTATTAAGCAATTAGTTTCATTCATATAGATAGTTCATTTTGCACCAAACCATATGATGTGATTGGAATTTATAGAAAACCATCTTTCTTGCCAGAAATTGCATGAGTTAGTTCTCCACTTTGGAGGAATGTAGCTTTATGGCTGCAATCTGTAGCCTTAAAACTTAAGAGCCTAGCTTTCTATATTCAATAGCTTAGAAAAGAAAATAACTTTTAAAAATCTGTTTTATTAAATGAAACTGGTAAAGGGGAGAAAAACACACAGATAGAATACCTGTTTTTATTGTATGTTCACTGAATGTTTAACTTGCAATAAAATGGTGCCAACCGGAACTGAGATCATCTACAAATCATATATGTACATGGCCCCTGTCCTTGTCAGATTTGGTTTTGTGATTTTTAGCAGTCTATGCAAAAGGGAAATGCAGTCAGTGAGAGTCAGCACTGTCCATGAGGTAGAAACAAACTGGCTGCTCAGCAGAAGCCAGCTATGGATAGAGACTTAATAACTACTGTTGAATGGAGGGAATGATGCTGAACGAGGGACAGCCAGGGAGCCACTCCACCTCTTTTCTGTTTTTACAGCCAAGTAGCATGTGGCTTCTCTCAAAACAAAGTCCAACAGTAACTCAGAAAAAAAAGCTTCTGTGGAGTGAAATACCATCCTTTTAGCATGGTAAAGGTATCTTAAAATACCTAAAAATCCTGAAGCAGTAGATAGAGTTCTTCAGGTATGTGTACATTTTCCATGTATAAAATAAGATTCATTGCCTCTGTTTTAAGCGGTAGTTGCACTTTACAAAAGGACTGTGATATCATCTTGTCTCGTTTTTATTGCATTCGTATCCCTTGCCAAAGCCATTAATCAGGTTTTTTTCCCCCTTTCGGACAAGTGAGGATATACTAAAAGCCCATGTAACATCTACTACAAGACGTAAAATTCTACATGATTGGCCTTTTGTAAATATTAAACACAACCAGTAAATCAAAATGATCAGATTAACATATTTTAGTGGAAACCTCACGTGAAAGGAAATGTTGACATTTTTTATGAAAGCTGCTTTTCCTCTTTACTGCTGCCGTTTTTACTGTGGATTTCCCTGTTCAGCACTTAGTTCCAATTTTTTAAATGATCCATTTCAACACTAGACAGCAATATTCTTCCAGTTATATGAGGTTTTGGTTGCATTTTATTGCATTATAAAAGAACATAGAGATTGCAGAACTCTACTGTGAATTACTGCATTATCATTCCTTGTACTTTAGAGGTCTGTTCACAAGCACGATGAGTGGGCCTTTGTTTGGGCTTTTGAAGTGGAAAGTCCAACAATCCATCCTGCCCCAGGAATGAGGCTCTGAGTTCACTGCACAATTACAATGAAGAAACGGAAATAATGGAAAAGTCATTTAAGAATTCCAAAGACATGCTCCACTAAGGAGGTTAGGCGCCATCTGAATATTGTATCCTTCCAAGTAAATACGAATTTGCCCTAATAACATTTCCTACAGCTACTTTTCTTGTTATTTATTTGGTCTGATGGCTGCTGGGGGAGGTGAGAGTCAGTTTTCTTCGGATGTTGTCTCTGAGAGCTGCCCGTGGTCCAGTGGATCCCATACCGGTAGTACTAAGTTGACTCAGTGGGTTTTAACAAAGAGCACATGGGCTGGAGAAATGGCTCAGCAGTTAAGAGCATTGGCTGCTCTTGCAGAAGACGGGGATTTGATTCCCAGAACCCACATGGTAACTAACAACTGTCTGTAGCTCCATTTCCAGGAGATCTGACACCCTCTACTGACCTCCGTGGGCATTGCATGAAGCCAATGCACTTACATACATACAGGCATAACACTCTTGAACATAAAATAAAAATAATAAATACAATATTTTAAAAATAAAAAGAACACATGAGGTTGGAAGGAAAAAGTGATGGGAAGGTTGGGGAGAAATTGGAGGGGAAGGAATGGTGATGGATTTGATCAAAACAGATTATATGCATGTATGAAATTCTCAAACAATAAATTTTAAAGCTGGGAAAAAATGTATAAAAAAAAAACTTTAAAAATTAAGAATCTATTTCTGAACACCAGTATAAATCCAAATCATTTCAGTGTCAATGCTGCCATTACCTTTACAGAAAGAAATAGATAAGGACATAAAAAATTTGGAAAACTTCCTTTGAATATGCTGTCAAGGACCTCATAAAACTAACTCAAATATGAACTGTATAAAACTAACTCAATATGGAATTTGTCACTGAATTTCAGAGTCAAATTATACATTGTTAGACGTTTGTTCTACAGATCAGCTACTCAAAATCAGGAAAGTTTATGCTAATAACCCAGTCATCCAACCCACTGTCGCTTTCTTCTAACATTCCTTCCACTCCACCCACCTCCTCCCACTAAACCAGGAAGCTAGTGTAAAGCAGATATTCAGCCAACAGTTGGGTGGATTAACATTTAATGAGAAAGGAGTCTCTCGCTCTCTCCTTCCTCTGGATAAAAAGAGAGATTCTCCATTAGTCTCCTTGTGTTCATCTATCCCTTACAATCTCTACCAAGGATTCTCTTATCACTGAAATTTTAAGCAATGAATATGGATTAAAAATGGAAAATTGCCAAAGTTTGAGAAATTTTTAAAAATCTCTTCACTATGTAGCTAGAGAGATGATTCAACAATTAAGAGCACTGGCTGCTCTTACAGAGGATCCAGGTTTGATTGCCAACACCCGCATGGCAGCTAACAACTGTCCATAATCCCAATTCCAGGGGATCAGACACCCTCTTCTGACCTCCACAAGCATTTCATGACATGGATGCACTTAGACACATATTACAGCCAATACCCTCATACACCTAAAATAAAAACAAAAATCTCTTCTCTAGATGTGGGGAATTTCTGACACCAAAATCAATTCACTTGTGATCATTTTACTCTATGTTCTATTTACCAAGATGCAATATTCTTGTTAATATTTTGAGAACTATTTTTAACATTTTACCTTAAATTTCATGCTTGCATTTGGGCACAATTGTTTTTCTTTTTCCAAAGAACCTCATTATAAACATGATTGAATACATTACTAATAGCAGAATACTTCGTTTTTACCAAAATTCATGATTCTTTCCTAATCTCACAATCTGAAGTCTCATATAAACTGTTGTCTACCAAAGAACCCCACTTGTGGTCTGTCAGTCAGCCCATGCTTGTATGATCTTCTGCTTGTCCCTGGGTCCCTGAGTGCCAAATTCTCACAGAAGCTGACGTTCCCACAGATAGCCACAGTGGAGACAAAAGCCAATCACCCCACAGATTCCTACGGTAGCCTTTCCAAAGCCCAGGAGACATGACGAAAGGCTGACTGTTCCAGTGCTAACCAGTGAGCAATGTCAGAAAAACTGGACATTAACCCTTAATTTACTGTTCCAAGAGAATCCTGGGTCAGAAAACAGCATAGCCTGGCACTTTTGTCAACCAGTAGGAGACTTTCAAAGTCTTTTAGATTATCTGTGGAGCTTACCTGTAAATACCAGCTAAATACCATATCTGCTTATAAGCCATTTTAAGCTTATTCCGCACAGTAGTGTGAACATAAACCTGCTCTCTCATCTCTTTAAAATCCAAAGCAAGTTGATGCCACCATTCCTCTCATACTGACCTAGTATTGACTAAATCTCTGTGTACCCCATACTTAAGTCTGACCTTCTCCTTTGGATGTTGGTCCCATGCCTTCAAGACATTGGTATCAACTTATCCAAACATTTGGTTTTATCATTCTAAGTATCAGTTTCTGCTTGCGTAAAATGATTATGTTAGCAGTGTTTTGTTGCTGCGGGGTTTAAAAGAGGTAGAGAAAGTGAAAGTCTGGTACAACGTACAGAATGTAGGGAAAGCTAGGATTGTCTAATTTTAACAAGAGCTGAAACTAATAGCTTTTTAATTACATAGTCAATTTTGTACACTTGGTTTTAAAAATGGACAAGGTGCCCTAACAAAACAATGACCAAGAAATAGTTTACTACTGGATATGGAGTGGAATTGTTTTGCTTTATGCAGGACAAGGTTATGTATGCTCTGATGACTTGAAGCCTAGGCTTTCAGGGGCTAATGTCAGCTAGAGGTTTCTGGGCTTTTATTTTTAATGAGGAAGGGGTATTTTCTCTCTCTCTCTCTCTCTCTCTCTCTCTCTCTCTCTCGGAAAAAGGGAGATTCTCTGTCAAGCTTCAGGTCTCCTTGTGCTCAGATATTATCTTTTCCTTTGACTTTGGCTCAAAACTGGGGAATAGATTCTATCTTAAAAGAACCAGTGTCAGGAAACCTCAGGCTCTTTCCTCTCTGGGCAACATGAATGAGAAGACTGACTGTCATAAAAAATATGGAACCTTAGGAGGAAATAAATAAAAATGAATCCTAGAGGGAAGCATTAAAAAGTATAGAGAAAAACTCTGTTAACAAGAAAATGAGTATTTTTAACAAGGTTTTCTTGTCCTTCTCTTTGATTGGCATCAGAGTCTTCCTCTGAACTGTGTCATATTAGATGCTCTGAGCAAAAGTCAATTATAATAGACTCCCGATGAAGACTAACATCAAAACAAAGCGGGAAGGAAGCGCCGTGGCATACCGCTTTCTGAGAGCCTCTATGAACCATGCCGATGTTTCTTTTTCCTCTTGTTAGCTTGTTATACTCACAGTAAGATTTCTTCCATTCCCTTGTCCCTTCTTGAAAGTCCAAAACAAGTGACCCACTGACCCACTCACAAATTGTTTTATTATCGACGAACTAACTTTTCCTTCCAGTTTCTTCATCATCCATGAGTTGGGAAACCCTTAGCTAATCCTCTAGCTGTGATTTCTAAACTAAGACTGTTAGTAGTGCTTTAACTCTGAAGTTTCTTTGCCTAACAAATATAGCAAATATGTGATGACAAGGTCCTGTTGAAAATGTTTCCTATTGTTCTTTCTCTACAGTACTCTTATTAGCCAATAAAGAATTTCCATCACCATTTGAATTAATATGTGAAAAGGAAATAAAAGGATAGAAAATATAGGGATGGAGAGGGCAACAGAACACATCAATAGGAAGCTGGAAGAGGGAAGTGAAAGGGCACGAGCAGGGAGGGGCAGAGAGATGGGGAAGAGGAGCGGTGAGGTGATCAACCCAAAGTGAGCCTGCAGAACCCTGTTATTTGTGTGCTAATTTAAATATATGGGTATTGAATAAGAATTACAGCAATTAGATACATATCAGACATTATTAATTCATCTTTGATCTGCATGACTGTTGATGAAGTCCTCTTTAGTAAGTGAAAAAGCTCTATTCGATCTTGTGACTTCGGCATAACATTAAAACCAGACAAAACTGAATGTCCAATCTTTTATTTTTCTATACAAGGTCTTTCCATATAGCCCAGGAGTTTTCAAATTTACAGTGATCTTTCTGCCTCCGACTCCTGAATTCTTGCATTATAGGCTTTCATCACCAGACCTTGCTGTATTGTTCATCTTTATTAAAAAAATAAAATTGTGTGTGTGGGAGAGAGAGAGAGAAAAAGAGAGTCACCGTGCATGAATGGCCAGAGGACATCTGGCCTCTGACCAGAGAACAACTGGAGTGAGTCAGTTCTCTCCTTCCATATTTGGGGGCAAGCTTCTTTACCTGATGAGTCATCTCTTTAATATTTCTTTTTATACTGATTTTAGAAAAGGGAGCATTCTAACAACTCTTTTGTTATTTCATTAATATAATTTCATGCAAAATTTTGCTATCCAGGTATTAATTATAGAGATTACATTTCTTGGTGTATGTTAAATTTTCTATGATAGTTAATATTAATTTCAGGTTATATGAATTAAATATTGTAGGTGTGTAAGGACTTCTCTTTGATCTATTGGAGCATTGATTAGCATTCGATGTGTCATACATCCTAGTGAGTTACAGCATCAGTTTATGTATCTTTCTTCACTTTATTTCCACACCGTCCCCACAAGACTAGAAGCTCTTAAGAAAGAAACAGTCTTGCTTGCCCTATGCTCCGTCCTTATTTTCACATAGGTTTTGTCACATGCGATACCTTGGAAAATAGTAGGTGCTTAATAAACATTGCATAAATAAATAAACAAGTAATGCTGGTATTACAGAGGCATGCAAATTGTTTAGGACTGCTATACATTTTCAAACTCAGTAGTTTTACTAAATAGTGATAATTAGTTATCTAGATCCTAACAAATATCAAGAAAGATCAATATACAAGCTTAGTATTTCACATTGTCTCATACAGATGATGAAGAAGATGTGTTCACTGAAGAGCTTCCCTAACATCTGGAGTGTTATTCTTACATGAGAAAAGTGAAGAGTATTCCTGAAAATAGCTGTTGGTGGGAGAACTAGACCTATTCTGTTTTCAAAGGGGAATACCACCCCAAAAGAGGAAAATGATGGTGAGAGTTAGTGTAGGAGGAAGGGGAAACAAATATTTATGATCTCCACTTTGTACTGGTCACTGTGCCAGAGCATCACTGTTGAACCAGGGGTTAGAAAGGTCTCTTGGTAAGATGAAAGCTTCCCACAACTGTCAAGTAGAAGTCTAAAGTTTCTACTCGGACTGTACAACATAAGATCGTGACTTACCTTCATCTCAAAGCCTTTCTAGAATAAAGCAGCGTGTGTATCAATTATATACACATATACAGTTGTGTATACAATCATATACACTGTGCCCATTGACTCTGTCAGGATCACACCCTTGCAGTAGTAGTGGATGTGTGTGCAGGCGTGTTGGCAAGCTTCATAAGGAAAGGGTGTAGACTGACAAGATGAACTTTAGTTCTTACCTCTGTTCTTCCTCTTAGGGATTCTATGGAAGTTACTTAACCACGCTAATCTACAATTATGTCATTTGTGAAATAAAAGTATTCATGGGCTTTCCAAATGACAAGTGCAAGGCCTGAAACTTTCAAAATGGCAGCTGCTTGAATTACTGTTGGAACAGAGCAGTCCTTTCTCTTCTTCATGAAGAAATGACTTAAAGGATGTAGCTATTACTACAGAACAGATCAAGAAAAGGTGCATTTTTAAGGATGTTTTGATTGATTTTCTGATGAGGGGCTGGGAACCTCAAGTATGTGTCAGTTTTAAATGAAATGCCTTTGACCCAGAATAAAATATAGAAATTACATTGATTTCCATTTTTTATTATTACTTGCCTCATTGAACAACAGCAAGAAATAATCTCAAGTATAGGAAACAAACACAAACTGAGAGCATGGTTGGCACTCACGCCATCCCAGCCCCGGAAAGACTTAAAGCAGAAATATTATGAGTTCAAGGACAGACTGAACAACACAGCAAGATCTTATCTCAGAGAAAAGTAATTATAATTTCAGGTTCATGGAGTTACTAGTTCTTTGATCACAGGATATGTGTTTTTAAGCAAAGTTTAAAAGGCAGATGTGAGTTAAGCTGAGAACTCACTGCTTTGGACAGAAAAGTAGTAGGAGAAAGAATGGAGCAAGGGGTTGAAACACAGCACAGGAAACATGAAGTAGAAGTCTTTCCAAGAAGGACTTACAAACAAATAATGTGAAATGCTACTCATTTGATTTGTTCTAAGCAGGTAATTTAATCTCTCAGGAGCAAAAGAATGTCAGAAAGACAAAAAACGGGAACCAAAGCAAATACATGCTGTGGCTCCAACACCAAGCAGTGACAGGAATTCTAAAGCTCAGCATAAATTGAATCTGGTGAAAATATTAAAATATTTCATAATGACAGAGTTTAAATGCTACTTTTGGTGTAAGAATTTGAATCAAAAGATAGTCATTTCATTGTTTGGGGAATATACCATAAAGCTAAACATAGATCTTGAACACAAATTTTTAAAAAATTGTCCAGGTCATGTGCTTGAGAATAGCTCTGAGTGTGGCATGCACAGGCTATGCTCTTTGTGCACTGTCTATCCACCAGATTTCCTAGGATGTGAGCAAATCAGTACTGGCTTTTTATTAGTTTAAGGAGTTGTGCCATTGTTTTAAAGATGCTTCTAAAATGTGTTCCAAGTGGGCTTTATGGTAGACCAGCAAGCCACAGCAACAGACACAAATATTAAGTACTCTTATATATATATTTGTTTTGTTCACCGGTACAACTGGAGGACAGTGCTCTGAAGTGTGATGTTTTCAAATAGGAAGGTCAGAAAATGCTTCACATTGTCATTGAAGCAAAGCCTGGAGCAATCTGGAATTAAATGTGGATTACAATGGCCCTAGGAGCAGCCTGATAGGTAACCATAAGAACCAGGATTGCTGCTCTTCAGTAAAACAACAACAGCAACAAAACCCCACAATGAAAAGCGGAAAAAAATTTCAGAATGATTACTGCCTAGAAACTGCAAACAGGGATGGGACTTTCCGGTCATGGCTACTACCAAATCAAAGATAATTTTTATGTAAAAATTTGACTGTGTAAAGTATTAAAAGTATTAAAAGAAAAATTCATAAAAATGTAGGACCTGAAAAAAAAACATAAACTTCATCTATGCTTTCCACTCTTTTGATAAAAGGGAAAGAGAATTCCAGAAACTTTTGTTTTGTTCGTCAGTCACCAGTTGGGTGGGCATCCTGCTCTTGCCTTTCTCGTACCTGATCAGTCATCAGGTTGTGCTTTGATGAGCATCTCTTCAATCCCGGTGGCCTAGCTGCTTTCAAGAGCTTTGCAGATATTACTCTTTTCTTGTCACTTTCTTGAGTTTCAACTGGAAAAACAGTAGCCCAGGTGGAATTATTCACAAAGCCAGACGTACTATCAGGAGTTTTATGTACCTATGGAATACCAGAAAGCATTCTTTGTATGTCATTTATTATGGGGTGTTTTCTGCTACATTGAAACTGTACTTTCTGTCAATTTACCTGCATATAGTATATATAAATACACATCTTCATTTTAATTCAATTTCCAGTTAAAAGTAAAAGCAGAATAGCAGAATTCACTGGAAGTTTTTTATTCCTTACTTCCAGTAGAAAATCTTCAGGGAAATCCTTTTAGACAAAAGATTCTGCAGGAAACTGCTAAGGGAGAACAGTTGTGGGTAGAGCTGTGAAACTGCCCAGTGAAATGCTGACATCCGTACATTACCCACTTTTCTGTGTGTGTTTCAGATAAACAAGTCCCAGGTGACTATTGTTATGAATCCCAATGTTAGTTACCAACAACCAAGTTTGAACAATGAATACTGGTTTCCAAAAGCAATCATTTAAGTGATATATACTCTAGACCCTGAGGTACACCTCAGGGTACACACAAATGTTTACCTTAAAAATATTAGACAACTTCTTTTACATTGAAAAATGGCTCAAGCAATTCAGAGCAATCAAATGACCTTAGAATATGTGTGAGCATTTTTAGATCAATTTCTTTATAATGCAGTGATCCTCTTGACTCTGACATGTGAATGTTCATGAAATGAGGAAGTTTAACCCTTACTTGAGGTTTCTCTCCACATTTATCTGTGCTCTAGGCTTTAGGACCAATCCTATAACCTTTCTGAGGGAGATGGGAGATTTTTTTTGTTAGAAGCCTAGAACACTCACAATACTTCCAGTAATGTGCTTCTGAGAGTTTTCTTTTCCTTTCTTTGAGCAATTAGAGTAGTTTTCCTGCAGCTCTGTTAGTGTCATTCTAATACATCCTTTCTACATCAGACTTGGCTGAATGAATCTATTACAAAAACTAACTCTATAGACTCAACAAACAAACATGTTGAGTTTGCTTAAAGAGTAATTCACACAGCTGTAAGAAAAAGCAGATGCAGTTATTGAATCTTCCATTTATATCTGTTGCAGTCTGATTTGTAGGCAACCCCATGAATTGAATCTGAGATATATATATATATAGATATATATATATAGATATATATATATAGATATATAGATAGATATATAGATAGATATATAGATATATAGATATAGATCTATATAGATCTATATATAGATAGATAGATATAGATATATATAGATAGATAGATATATATATATACACACACTTTTGTTAGTAAGTTAGTAAGTTATGACCTTCCTATCTGTCCTGGATATCCAATCTAGCAGATGAATACATGCAGAAGACCATCTTTCTAGCAATATTTTGAAACATACAAATACTGCTTTTAATCCCAGGAAAAGATTATAATGTCTAGGAAAAAAATTAATAGAATGTTTCTGATACGCATCTCTTTATGTACCTTAGTTTGGCTGAAACATTTACATTTCTTCAAACAGGCTTCTATTTTAACATTATACATGAAACAGGAAGTCCCAGTCTGATAATTTGAAATTACACTTTTATAGTAGAATCAATTGACTTTTAGTTGATAGCATAATCAGTGCATTGCTTTGATCCTTGCACAGTCATCTTTTATCTGTTATGTAACATTCATTCTAGTGAACATTAAATATTGAATGACATACCAAGCAAGTTTAACTGGAGCAATTACTGGTTTCATCCAGACTCCAGAGCCTCTATTTGTCAAGAAGTTAATTTTGTAAAGATAAAATGCCTTTACAATCTATAATTATTTTCTTATCAATTACATTTTTTGAGTCTCCTGATTAGCTGGCACTTTGTGCTTAACTCTCTGTTTTAGCTCTGCGGGATCCTTTTAGACGCCATTATCGCAAGGAAAAATCAAAAATCAAAGTGAATACTTAGTGTTATACTTGAAGCAATAGAGGTGCAATTGCTGAAGCAGCAGCCAAGCATTGTGCTATAGAACTACCTCACAGCTTGGCGCCCCGTCCCTGCTGAGAAGAAAATGTGGGGGAACTGGCCGCGTTTTACTACATCTGCTCCCTGCTGCTAATGAGCTTTAACCTGTTTCATTCTTATTATGCTTACTATTTAGATATTTGCTTGAAAAATTAATTCTTTAGTTGAGAGAACACATGAAAGAGGATATGATTTGTAAAATAGGTGTGTTTAAAAATGAAAAGGTATCAGCATGGGAGATTAAAGGATATAATGAGTGATGTGATTACTTAATATCAATTCAAGGGCACAAGCTCAGGTGGTAAAGCTGAAGTTCTTTCTCAGTTTCCATTCTTCCTGCCACATGGGCTGAAGCTGTAGGAGACATTGTCTTTGTTCTGCATTGTTCATCTATACCACTATGAGGTGTGCATGTGCACGTGTGTATAAAATTATTCTCTGCTTTGAAGTTTTCATTGATGCCCTAAATGGTGCCAGTCTTACTGTAGACAGATTTGCAATCAGGTTTTCGCAAGAGCATTACACTAAAACTGAGGACCAACAGATTTTTTTTTCAGTTAATTCCATGCATGTATATGGTGCATTCTTTTACATGTATATTTTTACTGAATTTTTGTGTATTACACAACATCTTAATCATCTTTAACCCCTTCCCCATCGGCACCTCCCCATAGCTCTGGATTTCATGCATTGTGTCATTTATGTTAAGACCTATCGAGTCAACTTAGTGTCCCCTGAAGTCCCTCAGTGCAACTTCATCCATTAGGGTCCAGTCAGCCTATCTAGAGTCACTACTTTAGAGAATATCAGCTCTTCCTCACTCCGTAGTAATCAGCTGACCTATAGTTCTTCAGCTAAGATTGGGACCTGCTGCTGAGTTTTTATCTGCTTGAGTTTGCATGGGACTTGAGCATGTTATCACCATTGTTGTAAGTTCATATGAGTAAGCTCTCAGGAACCACTAAAACTCTATTTCCATGTAGTCGTGCACCTTCATCAATGGTTTTACAATCTTTCCACCCCCCTCTTCTGCAATGGTCCTTGAGTACTGGGTTCATTACCCTCTGTTGTTTGAGGGAGCTTCATTGATGAGAGCTGAGAGATGCATTAGTATTCTCTCTACCCTTTGTTCCTAAGTCTGTGTTCCACGAGTCTTAGGTGTAAGGGTTCCATTGTAGATGTCTCACTTAGGGTTGGAATTTTGCAGACAATCTCTATTTGTGACCAGTTGTGGAACTCTGGAACAGTCTCCATCTATCTATTGCAAAAGAAATTTCTTTGAGTGATGACTGGCATACTTGTCTGTAAATATAAGGATTTTTATTTTGCACATAGTAGGAAATTATATTTGTCTAGTGGTGTGACAGTCTTGGAGTATTCTTTAAGTTCTATGATTTCTCCAGCCATGTATATTTGGCTACGTTTACAGTACCACATATGAGTTCCCTCCCACTAAGTGGGCTATAGGTCCAATCAGGTAGCTGTTGATTACTCCCAAGATAACCGCAATACAGCGCCAATATAGTTGCTCTGCTAGTCATTATTGTGGTTATTAGGCTTTAAAACTGGAATTGAACCTTCAATTAATGTTCTCCCTTAGCAGCATGCATAGTGTTCTCCAAAACTATAAGAGTTTGTCTTCAGGTAGAAGGCTTCCATGTGAATTCTAACTCCATTGCTCCAGCTCTCTGAAGTTATGTGTCGTCTTCAGCAATAGGGTCTTACCTTCAAGCTCTGGGAGGCAATCAAGGACATTCTTAGCCTTTTGTCCCCATACTTTCCTATCTTCCTCCCACTCTTGTAGACTTGCCCCCCTCCACTTTACAAGTTCCTTTCTTACATTCATGTCTGTGAGTTTTGTCTTGTGATCCACTGAGTTTAACCACAACTGGCTGAGTGATCATGGATTTTGAGCATCCATTATATCCCAGTGGGCTTACCTGTGTGTATACAAGTTATAATAACTGTCTTCCCTCCAGAATCCACCAGTAGTCAATAGTTCAGCAAGAAGGCAATAAGTCCCTACTCAATCCACAGCTGATTAATATATGATAGGCCCAGTTTGTGCAGGCCCAGTGCAGATAACCGAAACTGCTATGAGATCATGATTGCAATGGTTGTATGTCATGCCCAACATTTTGTAGGTATTCTCCTTGTCTTCTGGCTTATATATTCCTTCAAGTCCTACATCCCTGATGCTTTCTGAGCCTTAGAAGGGGAGGTATAGCTGTCCTGTGTAGGAATGAGTCCTCAGTTGTCACTTACTCTCAGCACCTTGAGTAGCCTTGAGGGTCTGCATTCACCAGTTTATTGCAAAGAGAAAGGTTTTCTGTGGGTAGCATTTGTCTTTGTGTATAAATATAAATAGAAGACAGATAGTGTCACATCTCTAGCTAAACAACTGTCACAGGTCACACCAGGGCCTAAAACGTCCTCAGTCTTGAGGTTTTTACTGAGTGGATAGTACTAACATAGTTCTTCTTGCAAAGCTACCAGCTGGCCTCAGATCCAGGCAGAGTAGTTAGTTACCGTAATAACCTCTGTGCCACTTTTGTACCAGCGGGGTGCATCGTGCCTAGAAGGTTGATATTGTAGTTCATAGGATTCACAAATGAGAAATACCATTGATGCCTTTCCTCCCCCAACAGCCTGCACAGCAACTTTCAGTAATATGAAGCTACCTAGGTAACCAGCAGGGAAGGAGTTTACAGATTAGTTTCAGCTTGATTTGTCTATAATTTCCATTGAGAATGAAACAGGCTCTTACTAGCTCATTATGGTGGTTATCAAGAGGAATGACACTGTTGTATTATTTTAGGGACTTCTGAAGTCTACCTAACCAATAACTCACACCTGGTACTGGAATTTTTGTTTAATAATCCATAACTGCCAATGAACTCCTTACATTCAAGTTCATATAACCCAGGCTTTAGCACCTAAAAAATACCTGGAAGGATTCAAACTACATAGACTGTTGCAATTATTCTTACAGAAAAATCATTATTTATGCACATAAATATTAATTATATAAATATAAAGATATATTTTGGTAAATATAAGATGATAATCTAGACAGATCCTTCTACATAAATTTCAATTTCCACGTACTTTTTCATTCCCTATCTAAATTTCATGAAATAATCTGACATTTGTTCACTAATTTACAGAGCAAAGATAGGTCACTTGTCATAAGTGGACAAAAATTGTCAACATGCTGATATAAA
This sequence comes from Eospalax fontanierii, assembly GCA_035773235.1. Taxonomy (NCBI): domain Eukaryota; kingdom Metazoa; phylum Chordata; class Mammalia; order Rodentia; family Spalacidae; genus Eospalax; species Eospalax fontanierii. Next base: position 39,532,906 of record CM069526.1, on the reverse strand, counting down.
TTCATGCATGTCTTATTGATGAGAGTAAGAGCATCATTTAAAAATTTTTCTTTGATTTATTTATTTTTATTTTATGTGTATGAGTATTTTGCCCGTACCATGTGTATGCAATGCCCTTGGAGGCCAGAAGAGGGTGTTAGATCCCCTGGAACTAAAGTTAAAGGATGGTTGTTAGTCTCCATGTAAGTGCTGAGAACCAAACCCAGGTCTTCTGCCACAGCATCTAGTACTCTAAACTGCTAAACCATCTCTCTAGACCAAGAGTATCATTTTTAGATTTGCACAATCCAGTTAACATTATCAGTGTTGTCTTTGTCAGTATCCGTTAAACCCACAAAGTCTAATTCTTGAATAGAAGTAAAATGTATTAAAATTTCAGCTGAAATTGCACATTACCTTTGGAAAGAACATAGTTTGAAACATTCCACAAAAAACAATTTACCCCAGGCCAGCATTTCTTAATGTTCTATCCTTCAAAGTAAAAAAAAAAAAAAAAACAGTAAAGCTGTCCAATTTTGGTCTGCATCCACTCATTAAAAGGTCACTTCTACATGCAAGATAATAAACTAGCTTTCAATACCTTTACCAGTAGTTTATACCTTATAGCAATACAACCAAAACAGATGAAAAGTTAAATTTTGAAAACCTACAAAAGCAACACAGTATAATAAATAGTATGACTGTTTGTTATAGTAATATAATTACTTTGATATTAGTCCCAAATATATATATATATGATCCTTTTTAACAATAGCAATCATTTCATAATATTTATCCTGCATATTAATAAATATTGAACAAAATATCTTGATACACATTTACTTTTATATGTTGCTAATGAGATATGAAAAATAATACTTTAAAATAGGATTTATGTAATGCATCTCCTTCTGGTTGGCATTAATATACCATAATATATCACATAATGACTACTTCCGGCCAGCGTTTCTATGTGAACATTATCTTTTTCTGTTTGTAGGGTATGTGGTGGCATCATTTGGCCTTTTTTGATACAAGAGCATAATTTATGCCTTAAATACACCTAAACTCTCTTCCCAACACTGTAAGACAGTTAAAATCACTCCACTGAAAAATTATTTTCCCACTATGAATCATAGTGTCAATTTATTAACTTTGTTTAGGAACTTAAATTTAATTACACTAAAGTGGTTTTTAATGGTGAGTTATCCTCAAAATAGTGTTTGAAATAATAAATTACAGAAGAAGCTGAGGGCAAAAATAATAAACTGCTATTTAGTGCCCATGTTCACCTATATTGGTGCCAAACTAACACCTTAACTGAGAAAGATCAAAATTCTTCTGAAGTTCTCAAGGGTCAGCAAAGTAGAAATTTATTTAATTTTTTATTAGCATGATGAATAAGAATAAGAAAGAAGAGGAGGAGGAGGAGGAGGAGGAGAAGTTGGAGGAGGAAGATGAAGAAGAGGACTTGGAGGGGGAGGAAGAGGAGGAGGAGGAGGGAGAAGAACTTAAAAAGATAATATACATCACTCTCAAGAACAGTAGGCAGGTTTAGTATCTGACCAAGGGTCTACTGGTCTACTGTAGAGCTCATTTGGTAGATATCCACATGTGTGCCCATGCATGGGTATTCTAAAACCACATGCCTTATTTAAAGGGTTACCAAAGACTGAAGAGGACTTTGAGGTGTGTGTGTATATATATATATATATTCAGTGTTAAAAAAATTGCCATTTGTCATTTGTCAATATATATTTTGTCTTTCTTAACAATTTTAATTCATTTATTTATTAAATTTTTAATGCATTTAATAGTGGTTTAATTTTTAAGACAGGAATTTTCTTGTTTTGATAATGCATATTCATTTTAGGAAATTTAAACTATCTGTGATAGTGCAAAGAAAAGAATGAAAATCACCTCTCTCCAAAACTAATGACTATGAAACATGTTGAGACATTTTTACCAGTATTTCAGCATATGATAAAAATTATCTGATTTTATTGTAAATTTGTATATTTTGATTATTAATATTTTTACTGTTTTCTATTATAAATACCTTATATGTTTCCAGTTATTTTTCTGTGTGAATATTTACAATTATTTTCTTAGAATAGATTTCTGAATTTGAATTGGGGGGGGAACTGAATAAATATCTATAAGATGGAGAGTAAGAAGATGGGGATAGATCTGAGAGGAAACGGAGGAGGGCATTTGAATATGATCAAAATACATTGGGTTAAATTTTCAAATATGAATAAAAATATGATTTAAAACAAACTTTGAAATCACACTTCACAATATAGTAGAGAAGCTACTGACTCTACATTTATTTTAATTGCATGTATCATATAAACTTCTAATTCTTGAAGCCAGTCAAAGAAATTATATACAATATTTGGAACATCTTAACTAACTGCAAGTATATGAAGTGGTTTTATGTTATCCCCAAAAGTATATTTCTGAAGAATTATTTATACATTCAAAGTTAGTTTAATTTGATTATGAAAAGGTAAATGTTTTTTTTTTCTCAAGTGGAGATTATATGCATATGCTACTATTTTTAAGACAGTTATATTGAAACCCTGCTAAATCCATGCCTTTCAAGGCCTGGTAGAAATGTTCTTCATGCCTATTTTTCTGTAATTTTGGTCACAGTCAGCAGGTGTAGGTCATTTTCAGAATATCAAAATGTAAGATATGTGAGGAAGGGTGGATGGAACAGATTAACATTCTTGGGAAAGATTAATGATAGTAAGTTCCCAGTTTCATATTGTGCTTAGTGTCAACTAGATACACCTGGGCTGAGGGAACCTCAGTTGAGGAATTTTCTCCACTGAACTGGCCTGTGGCCATTCTATGGGGTATTTTCTTGAGTGACGTGGGAGAGCCCAGCCCACTGGACAGTGCCACCCGTGGGCAGGTTATTCTGTATTGTGTAACAAAGCAGGCTGAGCACAGACCAAGGGAGCAAACCAGTAAGCAGCAGTCCTCCATGTCCTGAGCTCCAGCTCCTGTCTCCAGTTTCCTGCCCTGAGATCCTACGTTGGGCTCCCTGATGAACTACATGACCTGGGAGATGTAAGCGAAATAAGCCCTTTCCTCTTCAAGTTGGTATTGGTCAGAGTGTTTTGTTCCAGCAAATGAAGCAAACTAGGACATATATGATAGGCACCATAAGTGACAAACACACATACATTCAATTCTCTAAACATAATGCTAATGTAGAAAGCCCTCCCAACACTATCCAGACAGAATAGAACTGTGTACTGCACACTGTTTTACTAATCATGTTTTGAAACACAGAAGGACATAATTCACGTTGAGAATCCACATTTCCTGAAAACATCATGGTCTAAATTTACTTGCTAAACAAGATACTTTTGTGCAATCAAGGGGCTAAGTAGTATAAATGACAATACAATTGTTGAGCAACAGTAGGATAAAGACATCCAGCGGCTAGGAGAAAAGATGAGATGTGACATAGTTAGCCCAAACGATAGTCAAGCTTTTACATTCTCCTACTCTTCTTTTGTTCCACTTCCCATTAAATATTCATTTTTCCAAGCCTGACAGCAGTTTTCTTAACCCTATATTAGGGTCAGTAATTTTTAAGTAGGATCTAAAAGATGAGAACAATCATAAACATATATCTTCTTTCATCAGCTTTTCCCTGAGCATGCATATATATATATATATATATATATATATATATATTATATATATATATAATACCTTACATTTAATCTTTTAATTTACTTTTATGTGTATGAGTGTTTTGCCTGCGTGTATGTAAGTGTACCCATTGCATCCCCTAGGACTAGAGTTAAGGATGGTTGATAGCCACCATGTTGGTGCTGGGAACCAAACTAGACTCTGCTGCAAGAGAAACGAGTGCTAGTACTCTTGACAGATGAGTCATTTATCCAAACCCAATACTTTTTATTTTTAAGTAGCCTCACCATATTAAAAAATCGTAATATGTGTCAGCTTGCATGCCCAGCGATTCACACAGAATGATTATCATTTTCTCTCTGAAAATGAGCTCTACCGTAGACCTATTTCTTCTACATAGTTGCAATGCCAGTTTAAGGCATGCAGCAATGTAAAGTTAACTGATTTAGCAATCTCAGACAAAGAGAACATGTCTGAAAGTTTGCCTCAGTGTTTGGTTGACCTAAGAGAGTTTCTCTTGGACTTATTTTCTCATCAGAATCCTACCACCTTGGGCCAAGAAAATGGCCTTTAAGCTTGAATGAGCAAGGTATTTCTTTTCCTCTAGTTCAAAGCTTCGCTATTTCATCTTTTCAAACTCTTTTACTGCACACAGCGCAGAATTATATTGACAAGGGTAGAATTTATCTCCTAGAGGAGAATGCTATGCTTCTGTTAAGTGCTAATATAACATTTATGTGTTGGTGCCTTAATAACAGCCCAAGCTTACCTAATGAAAGTTGAAAGCAAACAGTACTCTCCGAGATTTTATTATGACTGAAGTGACTGCAATTTGAGTCAAATTATCCCTATTTTTGTTCCCATATCAAAAACAGAGATGCTAAAGCAATTGCCACGTTTGGTCTGGAATTAGGTTCCACTCTCATTAATCTACAAGGAAGAGCATTTTTCATGTAAACAGCTCACGAGGGTCAGAGAGAAGAGCTGTTTCTGTGAAAAATGCTTGTCAATAACTTTGTGAGTGAATTTTGAAATAAAGTGCCTGTACCCTGTCATTATTCCTTCCTCTCAGAGTCGAGAGTGAGTGGATGAAAATTGAGCATGTGAATTGAAAACGGGGTGAGTGTTATGGCCTTATCGACTTCAGGTAAAATGACTGTTTTAACTTGTTATTATTTTTCCATTCAGAGGTCAGGCAATGTACAGTATTACCAGCATAGACTGCAGTGTAAGCAAATTGGTATACAAAAAGGCTATTACCCATACTCACGGAGCGGAGGAAAGTATAAGTCACCAGTATCCAGTGGACTTGTGATCTCCACAGAAAAGAAATAACCAACTGGGCTTTGAAAAAAATAGTGTGAGTGTGTACGAATAAAGATCTGAGGAGACAGAAAAATATAAACCTGCTTAAACACAGATACATGTGTATAAAAGTCAGATGGGAAAAACACATCTGAAGGGCCATCTTTAAAAGAAAACATTAGTCATGATTGTTTGCAGAGAAATCATAGGATTACCACACTGAATATCAGAAATTCCACTACACATGCTATCTTGATTCTTTTCCCCTAATCATTTTAAAGGTTTTTAGTTACTGAATTTTCAAGACCATCTGATACCTGCTTTTTCAAAAAGAAAATTGTGTTATTCTCTTCCTTTTCCTTAGAGAGAAAAAATGGCTCCAGTACATTAAAAATCTTTCTCTTGACAACGAGATTTTTGTCTCTCATTTTAAAAAACAGCCTGGGAATTTTAGTGTGGCCATGTTAACTTTACATGAAAAACATCTTTCTCCCCAAGACATCGTGGGTACTTGGAAAGTATGTCTCTTCCTAGCCTTCAGATTATTATTTTTGTTCCACCTCAGAAAGCCATGCAGTTTCTGTCATTTGATACTGATTGTTTGTCCATATAGTCAGAAAATAGTCAGATAAAGATGTTACCATAATTTAAAGCAAGCTTGGGGGAGAAGGATAGATAGATAGATAGATAGATAGATAGATAGATAGATAATTTAAATAGCATGTCCATGTGTCTATTCTTTGAATTCCTAAATAATACAAAAAATTTGGATTCTTTTATTTCAAAGCAATGTTTCCTAGATTCAAAATAAGAACAATGACCTCTAGGAAAAGAAATATATCATCATGTTCCATGCTTTACATTAGATCAATTTATTCACTTTTTCATTGACCGTGCTCTTGTAGAACATTGTTCCAAACAAAGCACAATATTCATAGGAGAATCCCTGTCTTCATCTAGTAAGGATGAGAGCTGAGCTGGCAAAACAGTGAGTTAAAAAACATTAGAAGAACACAAGCTTAACGGGGGTGAGGGGTTTGGTCTCCATTAACTACATTGCCTAACTACTTAAGCAAGAACCAGTGATGCTGTGGACACCTGCCCAGCATCTGTTGAATGTTAAATGGATGGGATAAGAGCATGCACAGTGCATTCAGGAGACCCTGGGAGACTCAGAGGAGAACAGTTAAGAATAGATATACTTTCAATTTATCAAGTTGGCACAATTGGAAGAGTCAGTACAGGGCTTGCTTTGTTACCAGAGCAGAGAATTCCAAATTCAAGGTTAGATTCAGCAGAGGCTTGTATGAACAGCTGTCACTTCTACATAGTGTCAGCATTAAGGGGCGAGTATGCAGATTCATTTGAAGTAAATAGAGGCCACATACTAAAAGACGTTGAAAGCCATGTTAGGAAGTTTGGAATTTAGACCAAAAGCTACTGAATGACTCTATTTGTTTGTTTGTTTGTTTTTGACTCTTAATTTTTGAAAACTTTACACAATATATTTTGATATATATAGATCCTCTCCCCTCTCTGTACCTCTTTTACTAGCCCCCCCCCTCAATTTCATGTACTCAGACATATACTAGAAAAAGATGTGTGTGCGCGTGTGTGTGCGTGTGTCTGTCTGTCTGTAAATTAAGTTCCACAGAGTCAAACCTGTGAAGCCCTTCAATGTGGCTTCATCCACTAGAGCCTGGTTAACCTACCAAGAGTCTCATCGTTAAATGAGAATAACCCTCTCTGTCTCAGCAGCCATAGGATGCCAAAACTTCTTCAGGTTGCGTTGGAGTTTCTTACCCATTTCCTCACCACTTTGCTGGGATTTTTGTCTGGCCTGAGCTTAGAGGTGACTTGTGTGTGTTGTCACCATTGCTGAGTTCGTGTAACTTCCCAGGCCTCTGAAAAGTTCTTTTTCCTTGTGGTCATCCACCAACTCTGGCTCTTATACTCTTTCTGCAGTGATCCCTGAGCCTTATTTTTAAGCAGTAAAACCATGCAAATACGTTTTTAGGAAAAGATTACAGTGCTGTGGCTGGAATGTGACAAATGGATTGAAAAGGAGTGAAGTTTGAGAGATTGAAGTTAGGAAGCTTCGTAGAAATCCATGTAGCCAATAAATGACAGTCACATAAATCAAGGTACAAGTCAAGGGACAGAGGGTGAGTAGGCAAATTTACAACATTTCAATAGCTAGAAGAGATAAGATTTGCTGACTGGAATAGGGGAGGCAAGAAAGCATCTAATATAGATACTTGCCCATATGTTTGGAGGGAAAGGTGAACAGTTCATTTTGACACATTTGCTACATTTTGCAGGAATCCATTACAAGTTGGTGAAACAAATCTATGTACCCATCACAGTATTTATAAGAATAGTTTGATTACATTGCCATTAGATTATATTTGATACTATAAAAAAGTTTTCTTTAGTTGGGGAGATAGCTCAGTGGGTAAAAGAGTACTTGCTACATAAAAATTAGGACCTCAGTTGAGATCCCAGCACCCACAAAAAAAAAAAGTCAAGTATGCACTTACATAATCCTAGCACTGTGGTAGACAGAGACAGGAGGAATTCAGGGGCTTGCTTGCTCAGTAGCCTAGTTCCAGGTTCAGTAAGAGACCCTGTTTCAAAGGAATAAAGCAGAGAGTAATACAGTGAGACATCTGACATCTTCCTCTGGCCTCTGAGAGCATACTCCTCCCTCTCACTCTTCCCCTCCCTCTCTGCCTCAGCCTCCCTCTCTTACCCCCTTTTCCAATCCCTCTCCCTTACTTCTCTTTTTTATCATCAAAGACATGAATTACAAGTGTACACAAAGAGTAAAGTGTTTTTGAGAGTCAAATTTCCTATAATTATCTTGAACTGTGGTTAGTTCATGAAAAATATGACACTACGTAGAAGTCACAATAAATGAACTTGTACACATTTTAGGAATCAATTCTGAGTATATCAGTATAAATAAAAGCTCTCAAATATTTTTGCATTAAGTGTGTTACATACTGATATGATAATAGGCTGAAGAATGCCTCAGCATTCTGACCTGACTCCTGCCAACAATCTCTGGAGACCCAGACTTCTTCTGGCAAGGCCTAGTCAGGATTTGCAAAAGACACAGGTTTAGGCAGTTTTGAGGACTGAAGTTTGGGAGCTCAAAAAGCAAGTTCAGGAAGGGTTGGAGAGATGGCTCAGTGCTTTAGAGTACTGACTGCTCTTTCAGAGGACCTTGGTTCAGTTCCTAACACCCACATGGCAGCTAGTAATTATCCATAACTCCAGTTCTAAGAGATCTGACTTCCTCTTCTGACCTCCACAGGCATTAAATAATGGGAGCACTTATATGCAGGTGAAACACTCATAATGTAAAAATAAATAACTTTCTAAAAAAAATTAAAAAACAGGTCCAGGGTAGAGGAATAAAGATATAATCTGAGGGGCTGGAGAGATGGCTCAGCTGTTAGGAGCACTGACTGGTTGCTCTTTCAGAGGACCCATTTTCAATATCCAGTACCTACATGGAGGCAACCAACTGTCTGTAACTCCAGTTCCAGGGCATCCGACACCTACTTCTGACCTCAGTGGGCATTGCATGACATGTGTACACTTACCTACATGCAGGCAATACATTCATACACATAAAATAAAATATAAAATATTAAAGAAAAAAGGATAATGATCTGAGAACTTGTAACTATGAAGAGCCTACCGTCATTGACTAAGGTTCAAGTTTGTATTCTACATGATCTGGAAATCTTAAAGTCAAGAAATTAACACAAAGTTGGCCCAGAAAACCTGTTAGAAATGTGTTTGATTCAGCAGGACCTGAATTTTCTTCCATCAGCCCTTGCGATTTAGAGATGTACTGCCTTCATATTTTCTTAACGTTACTGCAATAACACTCTACCATGTCGACTCCACATTGCCTTATGGTAGACACTGGTATGGTAGCACCAAAAAGATGCCTATTTGGGACAATGTTAAATACTGCTGTAGTTTCTTGTGTTACTACCATGTATGTTTGTTATAAGCAAGTCCATGCCCTGAATCCTGAAGAGACCTTTATCACCAAATTAAACAAGGCTGACTTTGTACCTGGAACCTTGAATTGTTTAGAACTACCACTGTGGCATATTTCCAGAAAACAATGCTCAATTCATGTATGTGGAACTGTGCTCACCTGCAGGATAGCCTCACTATATATATTCAGACCATCCTTTCCTACCAAATGCTGCCCCGCAAAATTCACAGCAAACAAGTATCCTGGTATTGATTACCTGGTGAGGAATAAGAGCATTCAGCGTGCTGACTTGTTCATAGATGTTGTACAGTAGCAATTTTGGTGCAGACTGAGTGCAGAATCTACACTGACACCCAGAGGACAAAGGTGTGTGCTGCACATGGTCACTCCCGCCGCAGAGCGGGCACATGGTCACTCCCGCCGCAGAGCGGGCACATGGTCACTCCCGCCGCAGAGCAGGCCACCTTGTTTTCCTTCTTTCCATTTCCCCTCACTTATATTCATGGTTTTCAGAAATTTTCTTTATGGGTAGAAGAGAGTTTGCACAGAATAATGCTCTATGACATTTCTCATAGTGCTTAAAATTTTGTTGTTGTCGTTGTTGTTATTCTGGAATCTCCTGTAACAGGAGCTGACCCAAATTCATATGAGTTCATTGGTGGGTTTTGTTTTTCATAAGAGATTCCGTAGGTACTCATGATTTTGACCACAGGGCCAGGTACTATACTAACTGATCTATCATGCATATTTATGATAATTTTATGAAGCCCAGTCTCTGGGATTATTAGATTTTTAATTTCCAATGAAGGAAAGAGGCATCTGTAGAAACTTTGCTACTATTATGTTCTATATAAAATAACTGTTAATAATTGATGACATGGTTCAGTAGGTAAAGTCACTTGCTGCCTAGCCTGAAGATCTAAGTTTGATTCCTGAGATCCACATAGCGGAAAGAGGGTGCTGACTAGGGCAAATTGTCCTCTGACCTCCACATGCATATCATGATGTGCACAGGCACTTACCATACATAAATGTGACAAAAATAAGTAGTAAATAAGATAATGGCTAATATTCCTAAATAAGATTGATCAGTCTGTGATAACAAAAGGTATTATTAATAACAAAAGTCACCCCAAACTGTAGTTAAGTGCTTCTTGGGTTTTCATTTACAGAAAATTACAATTACTAGTAAAAGTAGATTAAAGCAAATTAGAAAGTGACCTTTTTCAATGGAATGTGATCTTCTAGAACCGAGATTCTAAAGGACACAAATCAAAATCAAAATCAAAATTTAAAAGCCAAGGTACAAGATAATAGTGATACATGAATCTGTCTTTTTTCTTGTCATACAAATGATTGTATAGTTTTCACTTGAATCTCTGTGCAGATTAAAAATGATTCAGAGCCCTCGTAAGATTAAAATGAACAGGGCTGGAGAGATGGTTCGGCAGTTAGGAGCAGACTGTTTTGCAGAGGACCCAGGTTCAATTCCCAGCACCCACATGGCTGCTAACAACCATTTGTAACTCCAGCTCCAGGGGATCCAATGCCCTCTTCTGACCCCACCAGCATTGCATGACACAGGTACAGTTACACACATGCAGACAATACATTCATACACATAAAATAAAAATAATAAATAAAATATTTTAAAAGATTAAAAGAAATAAAAGAATGACCTAGAAAGTACCCAGTGTCCAACTAGTTTGCAAATGAATCTTTGAAGAATACTAAACTAGTTTATACTTTTAGAAGTGATGACTAAAATCAGAAGAAAAGATGTGGGGAAAAAAAGTTTAAAATGCGAGAAGGAACAATTTAAGGGGAAATAATTTCATCGTGGAACTATAGGCTTTGGTTACAAGTAAGTTGTTAGATACAGCATCAGTAATTACTTTTGAAGAAATATTCTAAATTAACAAGGAAATAGAGTAGTTACCTAGGCCGAGCAACAATGTAGAGAGGAGACATTTCAGTAATCACAAATACATTGAATGTAGGTATCATTAGAGAAAAAAAATTACATATAGATCATGAAAAAAGTATTACACCTTTGACTAATCATGATGCAACCACACATGAAAGTATCCATTCCTGATGGCAATCTATCAATAAAGAGAGTTATGAAGCATCCATAGTGTGGTGAGATAGAAGTTGATAGAATCAGTGACGAAACTACATTCAGGGAAGATGATTAAGGAAAAGCAACCTGGACTTCTTAAAATTGTTCCTTTTAGGATATTAACCTTAGAGATATAGTCCATATAATAAAGAAATTGTTTTAAGACTAAGAGTTATTACTTTGTATTTAAATTCCACTAGTTAACTTTTACCCATAGAAATAAGAAAGACTGAAAACATTAATTGGTTGAAGGAAGGGATTCTAAATCTAGAGAAATATGGACTATGTGTTAATCGCAAACCTTAAGTGCTAATAATGATATTCTTCTAAGCATCCCTGGCCTGTGTGTAAAAAACAGTTAGTTTGATAAATATAAGACAATTTTTTATTAAATCTTTAGCTTTCCAAGTAGCAGGCTTAGATGTGCACAGTAAATGGTCTCAGTAGATTGTGTATGTGTGTGTAATATGTAAGACTAATTAAAGACAAGATCATCAAGTTGAGAAGGAGTGGAAGAAACCCAGGAGGAGTTGAAGGCAGAGAGAAGGAATATAAATTATGTAATCACAATATTCATGTATAAAATTATTAAAAATTTAAAGTAAGAAATAATAAAATTGACAGGTTTTGTGGGAAAAAAATAGTAATTCATTGTGATGGTTTGAATGAGACTCTCTCCCATAGGCTTCAAGTATTTGGACATTTTGTCCCCAGTTGGTGGTGCTGTTTTGGGAGGTCATAGAAGGTGTGGCTGTGCTGGAGGAAACACAGCCTAGAGAGTTCATATAAGCCTTGCCAATCACACTGTATGTCCTGTGCCTGCTTGAAGATGTAAGCACTTAGCTTCTGCTCCTACTCCAGTCACCTCTGCAGCCATTCCTCCCACCACGATGGACCCTTGTCCCTTTGGAACTGTCAGCTAAATAAACTCTTCCATTCATAAGTCCTTTGGTCGTGGTGTTTTATCACAGCAACAGAAAAGTAACTCATACATATATTGAACTAGATTTTTATGCCTTATTTTGGTAATATGTAAAAAAATCATCTTTATCTTTTACTTTGCATTATTCTACTGAAGATATTAACATAAAGATAAAAATGTTCCAATATTCAAATACACACAACAGGACTTGAGGTTGCAATTATAGACAACAGTTGCTAAGAACTAGTGAACTGAAATTTTTGTCACTTTTATTTCAACTAATTTTATGTATTTAGAATTATTAGTTTGACAATTTTATTCATAAAATATTTTCTGAATATTAATTTGCAATGTTTTCCAGAACGCTCCCAGATTCAGCCTGATATCAACATATTGATGTGCTCTTTCTTGTTTCAAGGAAGAACACGAGTATTAATGAGAGGCTGATTCCTCAAGTAGCCCCTGGTGGAGGTGACAGTTATATGAGTACATATAATTGCAGTTTTGCTCTGAAGAAATCTGAGAGTTCCCAAGTTTAATGTAAAGCTAAAATATCCAGTTCTGATTCCAGCACATCTATCGCCATTTCTACTTCCTTACCTAATTTCACCTGAAGCCTAGAAGACTTAATGCCTACATTTATTTGCACAAGCAAGAAGACAGTGAAAACTACTAATCTGAATCATAACATTTTAGAATATTCCATAAAAGAAGGCAGACAACTTTTTGCAAGCAGGAAATAAGATTGTCAAAGGAGTATAAGAAAGCTATAGACTGAGGTAGGGAAGGAGGATCGGAGGGAGGGAGAAAGGGAGGGGTTTCCCCAGCCAGTGATAGTGAGTGTGAGGTGAGTGGGGATATGAATACATTCTCTTGCACCTTTTGGCAGAAACCTCTCATCACCCTGTGATTCCACAGTTTAAAGAGATTTTTCAATTAGATAACCCTCTTTATTATATTTAAAACCTTGTATATCTTATAATTTATACAAAAAAACTTTAATGAGTAGGTGACTTGTGGGATCCAGACAAACCACAATATAAATCTGTCTCCATGATCCATACAGAGATGAAAACAACAATCTTATCCCCAAAATAGCCTTGTCTCCAAGGGAAGTTCCACCATTTCCCCTCCCCCTCCTGAAAGACAGGAACATACTTCAGAGTGTCGCTACCAAAGCAAGGGTACCAAAGGCATAATTTATATTCCCTCTCTCTGCCTCCAACTCCTTCTTGGTTCCTTCCACTCCTTTTCAACTTGATGAAATGTGAACCAAAGGCACACATTTCACTTTCATTGCACAAATCAGGCCCACGAATTAGAATATTTTAGTTGACTACTGGGTCAATTTCCAATTTTAATGGCAGAAGGAAGTTCTTCCTGGCCAAAGAATGTTTGGGTTTTCATTAGAGAGCCTCCTGTAAATGGTGTTGACTGAAGTGACTCAGTGACCAATTCCAGTGTGATGTGATTATTTTATCATATTATCCTAAATTACATGCTAAGAGTCTCAGCAGGTTTCTTTTTCTCTAAATATTTTGTTGATTCTTTGAGAATTTCATATCATGTATTTTGATCGTATTGAGACATCCTCCCTAATTTTGCATGATCAGCCTCCTCCACCAAACTTCTTGTCCTCTATTACTTTTTAAGGCCTATCAAGTCTAATTTGTGTTTCCCAAATACTCATGTGTAGATCCATCCCCTGGAACCTGATCAACCAAACCAGCATGACACCCACCCTAAAAGGAAAATTATCTTACCCCTCCCAGGAACTATCAGTTTTCAGTGATTCCTTAGCTAACCTAGCTAGGTTGGGGTTTCTTAACTTCCTTCCCAACTCTATGGTGGGATTTCATCTGGCTTGAGCTCGCATGGATTTTGTGCCTGCTGTCAAAATTACTGTGAGTTCAGATGTGCAACAGTCCTGCTGTCTGTAAAATCTTATTATTTCCTTGCAATCATCCACCACTTCTGGCTCTTATGCTCTTTCAGACTCCTCTTCCTCAATGATCCCTGAGTCTTGGGAGGAGAAGGTACAATACTGGTGTCCCATTTAGGCCTAAGAATTCGAGAGTCTCTTCTTTTCTGCATGTTGACAAGTTCTAAGTCTCTGTGTTCAACACCATCTTCTGCAAGGAAAACTCTCTGGTGAGAGTTGAGAGATACATCAGTCTAGAACAATAAGTCATTAGGAGTCTCTTTAATTCTATGTCAGTTTAACGGAATAATAAAATTGGGTTCTCTGCTATGACTATGACCTGTCTAGCCGTAGGTTCTTGACCCTGGTAACAATGCCAGGAATGGACTCCATCTTATGAAGCTGTCCTTAAATCCAATCAGAAAGTGGTTGACCCCCTTGACATCTGTTCCACTATTGCACCCATGGACATATCTTGCCATACCAGTTGTTAATGTAGCTGGCAGGTCTACAGCTGGGTAAGACTGATGATGACTTTTCTCTTCCAGAAGCATGCTTAGCGCCTTCCAGCAGTATGAAAGCTAGCAAGTAGAGGAACTTTGTGGTCAGTGCCAGCCTGATTTCTCCTTATTTGTTCTCTGATTCACATATAGTGTTTTCAGCATTAGCATTTCACTGTCCAGTTCTGGAAGGTAACCAGGAGCAGGTTTCCAATAGAGTGTCATTTTAGGTCTTTCTGTGGGTGCACACAAATACAGTGATTTCAAATTAATTTGTGCTTGGAACATTTTATGGATGTTAGCTTTTCAAATGTACTTCATCCTTGATCAGACATTTCTACACTGCATAACTGCCTGCTCGTTTATTTCTGTTTAAATATAAGCTTTGATATGTTGAATCTTGTCAAAGCAGGAACTTTTCTGGAGATAACTTTTAAACTTTACACTTTTTGGTGATTGTTTCTTTGCAAACTAACTGTTATAGCAACAACTGTGTTGAGCAGAGACGATAGGACTATTATACTCATGTTATGGAAAGAGAACAAGTCACAGGTGTTTCTAGCCATCATTAAAGAACAGTCACCTGGATCCTTCGTGAACAGTGAAGCATAGAATCCTCATTATGTGCACTCTGGCTCAGTGTGCCTTTTAAAATGCTGCTGTCTGGTGAAGAAGGAAGAGAAGAGGTAAAGGGAAAAAGAAATGGTGGCTTTCCACGCACCTCACTAGAAAGACTACCCCGAGGTTTGAAATCGTCTTATAAAGGGGAAATCTCACACTATTCTAATAATTTCGGTGTTTAATAAGCACAGCTAAATCTTTTACCAGTATTAGGATTTTCCATAGTTTAATCTTCTGTGAAGCAGAATACACTATGTTGGTTTACAATGGACCAACCTATGACAACTTCCATTTCAGGGAAATACTACATATGTCTTCATAAAAGTAATTCTAGCCATCTCTTTATACCTGAATGCCAATATTTAAGAGCAAGGTTTATACATTTACCCTTTATGAGTATGAAAAAGAAATATGTATTGATCCATATTAATTTAACTAATGTAAAAGAAGGTTCTCTGAAACCCAGTGTGCTATTTTGATCCATTTAACCTGAAGCAATATTAGAAAATTCAACTGGACAGTCTTTAATATATTTCAAACATAAAATAAAGAAATCAATTAAAATGTGGCAAATAACGACCTCCTTTCATTTGAGAGGAAAAGTGTGAGCACAGAACCTGACAGAACATGACTGTTGTTCTATGAAGAACGAATGTTAGAAGGAAAAGTCAGAGTGGTAAAAAGTATTTCCTTTCTGCATCTTGCCCGATTGCTGACATTCTGCAACCACATAATATTCTCTGAATAAATTGCACTCATTTTGTTTAAAAAAGAAATTTAACACATATTTAAATAGTGCAGTTTGTGCAGGAGAGAAACAGTGCTGAGCTGTGCGTTACACTAATGGCATTGGGCACAGAATGAGTCATCATGGTTTTTATTTATTCATTCATCCTTGGATCCTTTTAAAAGTCTCCAAGGCCCTAATGACCATCATCATTATCATCAGTAAAAACCGCTTTCTGGTGAAAAGGCAATAGACATTAAATTTAGAAGCAGCATTAAATTATCAGTAAAGAGGACCTGAAATAGTGCTACATGCATATTCCTGGACACGATATACTGAAAGTTCATAGAGCAACCGTCAGGCAATCTTCTTTATAAAGTTTGTGATTAAGATGTTCTCTTCTCTTTGCAATGTAGTATCATTTGGCTCAGAAGAAACAATATGGGCCAACTCCAGTGCTCCATTTTTAAACACTGGAAGTCAAAAGGACAAGGTATAATATGATTCTCAATTATAAAAAAAACATACTTTATCTGCATGAAAAATTTATTTCAAGCATTACCCCATCTGGTAAATTTTCTTTATTGTAATAAATGAAAGTGAAAGTTTTCTAAAGAGTAGATAAAAAATGAAAAGTGCTTTAAATTAATTTTTAAGTCCTTTCTTATCTCAGTAGTTTAGATATCCCAGCGTCATCTGAGAAACACAATGCCAACCAGCTTTATTTTTCTGTATACTCTCCGGCAACAGAGTAAGAACTGGTCTCATGGCCCAAATTTCACTCATGTGGAATAAAGTGTCACTTCTGAAAGTACTGGGAAGTTTACACACTGGAATGAGTATTATTGCAGTCCCCACCTCCTTCCCTCACCTGCACTTCCATCGCAGACAGTTGATGCAGTTCAGAAAGTGATCAGGAGAGAAGAGCAGAGATGTTCTTTCTGTTATGGAAATACCAATGGCTAATGAAAGGCATTCAGACTTTAGAGCAAGGCAGAATGGAAGATCATTCTCTAAATGGTCCATTCCCTTGAACTAGCTAATCTTAGCAGTGGCCAGATGCTTGATTTTGAAAGAGGAAGTTAGGAATTTGAAATTTCTCCCTTTTTTCAAAGAAATACCTAAAACCCCAGCATAGAACAAAGGGAGTACTGTGTGACTAATGCACAGCAAAGCTTCGAGTGTGGAGGATCGTGGGCAACGTTTTTTGAGGGGTGGAGAGGGAAAGGTTTATTTTGGGTACATCTCCCAGCTCACAGTTCATCACTGAGGGAGCCCAAGGTAGGAACACAGGTCAGGAAACTGGAGGCAGGAGCTGAAGTACAAGTCAGCTTACTGCTTACTGGCTTGAGCAAGTGTACTGGCCCATACTCAGCCTCTTGTTTTCTTTCCTTTCTTTCTTTCTTTATTTCTTTCTTTCTTTCTTTCTTTCTTTCTCTCTTTTTTCCTTTCTTTCTCTTTCAACTTTTATTGAATTCTTGTGTATTTCAAAACTTTTTAAAAGAACATCTTAATCATCTTTATACGCCTTTCACCACTGGCACCCTCCCACAGCCCAACCACACGCACACACACACACACACACACACACACACACACACACTGGGTTTCATGTATTCTGTCATTTGTGATAAGGCCTACAAAGTAAAGTTAATGTTTTCAGTGTCCCTCTGTTCAAGTTCATTCATTAACGTCTAGTCAGCCTATCTAGAGTCCCTTTTTTTAAGGTCAGCATTTCCTCATCCAGCAATAATCAGCTGCCAGTAATTCTTTGGCTAAGATTGAGGCCTCCTTCCCATTTCCACAGTTCTATGAGGGGTTTGTGTCTTCTTGAGTTTGCATGGATCTTATGCATGCTGATACCATTGCTGTAGGTTCACACAAGATCCCAGAAGCCTGTAGGACTCTATTTTCATGTGGTCATGCACCTCCTCCTTGGCTCTTACAATCTTTCTGCCCCATCTTCTACAATGATGCTTGAGCCCTGGATGGGTACAGTTTAATATAGGAGTCCTGTCCAGGGACTTTATTTTCTACACTTTGGCCATTTCTGTCCTTTTGTGTGCATGACTCTCTGTCGCATGATGGAGCTCCGTTGATGAGAAGTGAGAGATGCATTAGTATTCTCTCTATCCCTTGTTCCTCTATGTTCCATGTGCCTTAGGTGTAGAGGTTCCATTGTAGATGTGTCACTTAGGGTTGGGAACTTCACAGACACTTATTCACTGTATGTGGCCAACTGTGCAGTACTGTAGTAGTCTCCATCTGTTGTAAGAGAAGCTTCTTTGATGAGTGATCACTTTGATAAGTGATCTGTCAATATGAGGAAAGCTATTTTGCACATAGTAAGACATTATATTTTTGTCTAGGGATATGATAGCCTTGGGATTTTCTCTAAGATATAGACCTTGACAGACATGTCTATTTGGCTATGTTTAAAGTACTACACATGAGTTTCCTCCCACTGTGTAGGTCATTGTTGTTATTAAGCCTTAAAGCTGGGGTTGGACCATCAGTTGATGTTCTCCCTTAGCTGTTTGCATAGTGATCTCCAAAATTATGAGAGCTAGCTGTTAGGGGAGGTGGCTTCCAGGTCAGTTTCAGTTCCGTTGCTAGACAACCTTTTAAAATTTGGTCAGTTTTTTAAAATGTAAAGTGAAAAATGTCTTCATGAAAGCAACTGGCCATCTCTTCAATGTTTTGGTGTCCTTTCTGTGAAATGCAAGTTATGACTGCCTTGTTCCATGTTTAAGGTGACCATAGAAATCAGTTGAGACAATGTGTGTGCAATTGTTTTTGTTCATTGATAAACATCATGCCAACAGCCGCTCCTGCTCTAGCTATGATTTTTCTGGGACACCTAGTGGTTTATAAAAAGAACGTGAATGTAGTTTTATTCCTTATTCCATCTTTTAGTCAACAGAATTTTGTTTGCTGCTAAACTTTAAAGCATCATTTTAAAATGTCTGTTTTTACTGGGGATCATTCCAAATAGACTTGCCTAACCTGGGCATACCACAAGTAGAGAGTGTATAGGAGATTCATTTCCATTCAAACTCAACTCTTTTGGTTATTTGGTAGTGATATAATGTAGAAATATGTTCTTTCTTGCTCAGAGTCATCTCTTCTACTGTCTTTTGAGGCAATACCTATCATTGTACTCTTCCCTAGAATTTTCCCATCTTGTGCAGGCAGACACATCTCAGGCTTATGATGGCTTCCTGGAAGAGTTCTGCAGCTTGACATCTTTCAGCATTATTCTAGGTATTATCCTTAGCTTCACAATTACTCACATTTTAAAGGGAATGCAGAGATTTCTTTATACATTCCCCATTATTAGACTAGTTGCACTATTGACATTTTTACCTGTCTATAAAATGTTCGTGAAGGCCAATAAAGAATTTTGCACTTCTTTAACTAATGTTTTCAGCTGGTAAATATTTTTCCTCCATCATATGCCCTTTCAGATTTGTCTCAAGGTCATGTTGGTGCTCCATGATAAGAATAATCTCTTCCTCTATGTCTAAGGAGGGCACTTTTCACATGAGAGTGGTCATATTTTTGAATATTGTCTCATGAACTCCTTCAGTTCAAAATGAAACAAAAAGTTAGAACGGAGCTTGCCTATCAATCAGATCTATAATGATTCAGATTACTTTTCAAAGGGGGAAGGGAAGGGAAGAAGGGAGAGACTGAGGGACAGAGGAGGAAAAAGGAAGGAGATGACTTGCCATCCGTTTTAGCAAGCACACTAGCAAATTCAACATGGAGAAGTTCTTGCTTTTATATGCATTTTTGTATATCCACGTTTGTGTGGGGTTTGCATGTGAATATATGTACACATGTTCATGGAGGCCAGAGGCCAGAGGCCAGACGACAACTTTGAGTGTCATCCTAAGGAACCCCATGCACCTCTTTTGAGACAGGGCCTCCTATTGGTCTGGAGCTCACCAAATAAGCTAGCCTAACTGACCAGTAAGCCCCAGGCTCCTCCTGTCTCTACCTCCCTGGTGCTGGGATTATAAACAAATGTCACCATGCCTGGCATTTTTATGTAGGTTCTGGGCCTCAAACTCCGGTTCTTATCTTGGGAGGCAAGGATCTTACTGACTGAGCTATCTCTCAAGTCTAGAAGTTCTATTAATGTTGTTTTAAAGAATAATTTGATTGTTTTACTTACAATAAGAAAAGTGATCCAAAATTACTTGAGACAAATCTTAACTTGTTAAAAATTATGAGCATACCAGTTTTTACTTGTATCTGGGAGTTTCTGGACAATTAAAAGCTCTCCAAGTCTTTATGCATTATATGTAGTTATAAGATTCATAGATTTTTATGTATACTTTCCTTTATTTCTTTTTTTGCCACGCAATATTGCTTGTACTTTCATGTTCTATGTGCGTAAATGGTTATATATACATATACATATATATGTTCTAAGATTCACAAAAGAGAGAAATTGTGAATATTTGTATTTATGAGTCTGACTTATTTCACTTAACATAATATGATGATATCTAGTTCCATCTATTTTCCTGAATATAAATTCATATTTTTGATAATTTTCATGTATTACACTTTTATTACAGTCACATTATCTTCTCTTGTCCCTTTCCCTCTCCAGCTGAACCTTTTCTTCTTTTCAACAATTTTTGTGAGCTACTGAGTTACACTACCATTGCTGCAGAAGTATGGGTTATTACTGGGGCATAGGTCAACTGGCCATTGGTATAGTGCCAATACCATGGAAGAAAATATCTCCCTTCGCTAGCAACCATTGACTGACAATAGTTTATGAGAGAGTTTTATTGGGTCTGATCTTATGTAGGTCTTGTGAAGATTGCCACAGCTGCTGTGAGTTTATGAGTGCAATGTCCATGACGTGTTCAGAAGACAGCTTTTCATGGCACACCTTTCCATCTTCTGTCTCTCACATTCTTTCTGCCCCTCCTCTGTGATGTTCCCTGAGCTATGAAGGGAATGGTATGTGTGTCTCATTTAGGGTTGAGAAATAAATGGTCACTTATTCTCCATACTTCAACCAGTTTCGAGTCTCTACTGTAACCAACATCCAATGCAATGCAAGGTTTTTCTGAGGACAGTCCTAATCTAGGTGCATAAGCATAAATATTTAGGAGGGCTGGAGATATGGTTCAGCAGTTAAGAACACTCGCTGCTCTTGCAGTGGAGCCAGGTTCGGTTCCCAGCACCAACATGGAGGCTGACAACTTTCCCTAACTCTAATCCCAGGAGACCCAACACCTTCTCCATACTGTTCTGGGCACTGCACGATACGGGTACACTTACACATATGCAGACAATACACTCATACACAAAATAATAAATAAAATATTTTAAAACAATAAGTATTTAGAAGGTAGTTTGGCAAGCAAATGTGTCCTTTAAGCATTTCAGTAACAGTTTCCTGCTTGAGGCCTATGACCTCCCCAGCCATGAACTTTTGACCAGGTTTACAGCACCAGGTATGAATTCCCTTCTCTTAGGTTGTTCATTCTCAGATATGATTAAAGACTTGAGTCTGCTAGTCACTGACCACGATGACTTCAGAAAGCGTGTGTAAGCTAATTAAAGGCTGAAGCAGTGTTGCAAACTGAAATAACTTCTAGGTTCAGCATTTGTTTGATATCACCAGACTAGCTGCAAACCATTCTAATCCTTAACACAGATTAAATTCAGTGCAAGAAAATTCAATTTTATGTATCATTTATAAATACATTTATATAGAACTGAAATTAAGTATGTAGAGCAATTTGGGTTTTAATGCCTGTAGTTATGAAATTCAGAATTACAAAACATAAGAGAGCTTTTATTGTTATTGATATACCCAAATCTTTCACTATTAATCCTCCTTCTTTGTATGTTTTAATTGATTTAAAAAATACTTCTCTACAAAATTAGTTTTATTTTCCTATAAGTCAATCAAAGGTATTTAACTAAAGTGCATCTGTAATAGGATGAGACGTTGTTTCAACTGCATAAAACCGAAAACTCAATTGACAAACTTTCAGGGTGCACTTAGATTAGTAAGGTAGGTCTCCACCTGCTTGCACCTTTAATCTTGAAATAAAGAGGAGCTATGCAATTTAGCTACTATTAGGAGAGCTCATGTGTGTGCCTTCTGGATTTGGTCCCAGCACTTCCAGTAGTTTCAAGTAGTAATCTGGAAAAAGACCATAAGTCATGTCTTTACCTACTGCCCAATGTTTTACTTATGATTGGGATGGACCCTCCTCTGAATAACATGTTATATCTGTAAACTTGCTAATCGTATGAGCATGCTTACAAAATAGGGGAGGAGGTCTCTTTTCCAGATGATTCATTGCTAAGGTCATTTAACAAGCAAACACCTATAGTGGCATTAACATAGAACCAATTTTTGCAAAATTCAATTTATGTTCAATTTTCCAAAGGTGACAGCCCATGAGACCAAAGCCTAGGTGGTGATGATTATAGAGTGGACATTTTATAATAAGAGGGCATTTTTCAAAAGTTAACACATTTGGTTGACATTAGCTGTTAAACTGATGGTACACCTGATCATTCTAGCCAAGGCCAAAAGCATATGGCACTTCCAGAAATTGGCTTTCTCTCCACTCCTCAAAATGATACCTTATAATTAAAGATAGAATACAAGCAATAAGCTAATTTTATGCCACACTCTTAATTTAAGGTGAAAATAACTTTAAAAACCTTCAAACAGTTGCCAGTGCATAAAGGAGCAAACTTCACTGGCAACACTGGGTGTTTTTTGGAGGTTGTTGTTGTTGAGAAAGCAATGATTTCTGCCAAATATAATACTTCGGGAATTTTAATTTGCTGCTGTTCTAAAAAAAAATAAAAATAAACAACAGCTAGTTAAATTAGTGTTTGGGGAAATATATTAGATTTAATGTATGCAAGTAATTAAGCAACACAGGCTTGATTCAATGTGATGTCTAAAATGGCATTTTAAAAAATGAAAGTAGCTAAATTTGGCCCTGGTAAAATATATAGCAGCGATGGGTTAGGAATTTTGCAGTTTTGCCCAAAGAGTCCAATCAAACAAGCCATATATTAGGTGGCTGTTAGCATGCTGGCAGCTGAATTTTTTACATCAGTTTCCAAGGTTGCACAGTAATTACATCTACTGTGAGTCATTTTTGCGGCATATTTTATAAAACTTTTACAGGTTTTCTGGGAAAGGATTATTCAAAGTCACCTTTTATAGATTCTGCCATGAATATAAGACAATTCTTTGAAAATGTTAGTGTTTACCGCTCACATTGCTCCCGGTTTAAGTGTAGTTGGCAGTTGAGGGTTTAGTGCAGTGTGTAAATGGAGCTGCTATTCCTTCCTAGGCCTTCTGTTCCCAAGCATCTCTGGTTTATGTTCCCACTGAGCTTCTGCCAGAACAAAATAAATCCACTTGCCTTTTGCCACTCAAGGCCGACCTAGAGCCGTGGAAAGAATTCTTTGTTCAGAGTATGTATCCTAGCATTTTATTAGAAGGGTGATGTGCAGTGTCATGACCAATCCCAACCACAGAAGTCTTGCTCACTTGAATGGCTGACTCATTTAGAAGCAGTATTTCAGTACTTTCCCTTTTGTTCTGATTCACCGTTATGTCCAGTCAGGGTTCAGAGATGATGTGAAGCAATAATTAGATAAACCACTTAGCAAATCTTTTAGATCCACTGCTTATTAAACCAAATGTGCCTAATTTGTTCTTTTTCCATTAGCAGATTTTGATACCTGAATGAAATGTCATGATTGTTGCCAATTTCTAGGCAAATTTCTTCTAATTTCCTCATTCCAATCTGGTGAAATAAGTTTTCTTTAATATATTTTTATCCTACTTTATATTGACCTGTTATAATGTTGTTTGCACTGTTCATTAAGATAACTTCATCCATTTTTATCACAATAAAAAACTGCTTTTGTTTAAAAAGTTGACTCAGCATTTAAGAGCACTGGCTGCTCCTGCAGAGGACCTAGGCTCTATTCCCAGCACCCATGTGGCAGATAACAACCAATTCCAGGGGCTCTGATGCTTTTTTCTGACCTCCATGGGCATTCTATGCAAGGGTGCATTTACACAACGTGCAGACAAAATACTCAAATGCATTAAATAAAACTTTAAAAATAAATAATTATGAATGCTATGTGTGGGACTAAAAGAGTAACAGAGAAAGAAACACCAGGGATGACATTTTAAAAAATGCTTAAGAAAGAGTTTTGTGAGGAGGTAACGTTTGAATACAGACCTAAATTAAATGATAAAGACAGACCTGGGACAGTCTGAGAGAGGCCTTGAGACAAGAACAAGATTAGCTCAGAAGCAGCATGTGTAGCCAGAAAATACCAAATAAACAAAAACTGGAAAGACAAGGATACCAACCGTCAGTCACCAGACTATGAAGGAGGTTCATCGCTAGACAAATGGACTTTATTCTGAGTATCTGGCATGTAGGAACAGCACTTTCTGACTGAATTTTCAAAAAATATTTTGGACAACTGTATAGACAATGGCACATTGGGGTTAGAGGCTTTGAATATGGAAGAGCAAAGTAAGGAAAACATGTTAGAATACTGGACAATAATTTATGCTAAGGATGTTAGGTCATGGGTTACACTGGTAGAAGTTGTGATGGCAAAGAGAATGGTCGCGACATGGGGAATAATTTGATGGCAAAGAGAATGGTCGCGACATGGGGAATAATGTGATGGCAAAGAGAATGGTCGCGACATGGGGAATAATGTGATGGCAAAGAGAATGGTCGCGACATGGGGAATAATTTGATGGCAAAGAGAATGGTCGCGACATGGGGAATAATTTGATGGCAAAGAGAATGGTCGCGACATGGGGAATAATTTGATGGCAAAGAGAATGGTCGCGACATGGGGAATAATTTGATGGCAAAGAGAATGGTCGCGATATGGGGAATAATTTGAAAACTTGCTAGAATTTATTAATAAATTTGAATATAAGAAAGAAAATTAAAATGAGTTATCCTGGCAGGGAGCAGTTTTGCAGGCAAAGAGAAGGGTATGTCTCAGCTCAGGGTGCATAGCAAAACACGATGCTGCAGATGGCCTTAGTGGCAGGAGTTATTTCTCTAGAAGCTGAGAAATCCAAGATAAAGTTACCAATGAGAGAGGAGTCGGGGGAGAACAACTCTTAGTGTTTTTATTTCTCAAAATCCAGAGATTTTGTTAACTTTACTTCACCATAATTACTTTCCCAGAGCCCTACCCCCAAAGGCCACCACATTGGGATTTAGGGTTTCAGTTCATGGACTTGAGATGATTAAAAACAAAATTGTCAAGCAGCAGAACCTATGGCTTTGCCTGCTTTCTTGCCTTTCTTGCAAATGTTGACATCTGAAGGTCATTCAAGTGATTTGAGCACTCAAATATAAGAGCGTGGAGCCCAAGGAGCCTTTGGGTCTTGAGGGCTAAAGTTGGAAATCATCATCATTAGGGAATGTCTAAGGAGCTGAAGAAAAAAGTGCAGTGTTAAGACAGAGAGCCTTTTAAAAATGAAACAGCTAGTGAAGAGAAGACAAAGGAGGGCTCTTAGAAAAGGAATACTAGCCCAGCAGCGCCCCTCCAGAATCCAAAACATAAGAATGCGCGAGAAGAATGGCAGGCAGCCTGTTTCAAATGCTGTTGATTGGTTAAAAAGAATAGAAACCACTGGATTCAGCTATAAGGAGGATGCTGGAAGTCTGAGAATAACTTCTGTGTAACCATGGAGAAGGTTGAAGAGAGAAGTCAGTGATGAGAAGGATGTGGGATCTAGTATAAGTATTTTGAAGATTTTACTACATAATAGAACAAAGCAATGAGACTAAAGTCGGGGTGTGGGGGTCTAGAGAGAATATCTTTAATTTGGAGATACAACAGCTTACATTTATGCTGATGGCAATGGTCTTATGGAAAAGTAGCTAGATACAAGTGAAAGGTAAAATCACTCTCGAAGAGATGCTCTGAACTGATTCTGAGGGATGGGGATCTCCTATGAAAATGGAGGGGCTGACCTTACACAAGAACATGATTTCTGCATGGTGTGGCTTGAGTGTGAAATGTCCCCTACAGGGTCACCTGTTTGGATACTTGGTCCCCAGCTACTGGCACTTTTTGGGTGGTTGTGGAACTTTTAAGAGGTGGTGCCTCACTGCAGGAAGTGGGTTCCTTGGGGTGGGACTTGAAACTGAGTCAGATGGAAAATGACCCGTCAGCTTCCTGCTCTTGCTGCCATGTTTTCCCCATTATGAGGGACTATGTTCCTCTGGAAATGTATGCGGATGAAAACCCCTTCTCCCCTTCAGTTGCTTTTATCAGAGTATTTTGTCACAGAAACCGGAAAAGAAACTAGAACACCAAGTATAAAGGAACGTAGACAAAATACAGGAGAGTAGATTTCCTAGTGAAAAGAAGTGATTCTTTTCTGATTTCTCAATCTCGTGTGGAAATAAGAACGCAGATCTTTAACCCTGAAGGAGGAGAAAGTTTTGAAGGCGGAGGAAAAGGGAAAGGGTGTGTGGGTAAACCGCTAAGAAAATAAAAACTGACCACCTGAATGTATGGCTGAAGGCCCATTTGCAACCAGTAACTATAACCTTAAAGATGAACCCAGTTAAATGGGCATTTCCCCGTTTAACGTGAGCGCGTCTTGGATGTAAGCAGGAAGTAGGTGGACAGTGGATTTTAAGAGGATTAGGTTTTGCTATGTAAGATAAGGAGAGCTTTTTGTTCTTTTTTGTAAGTATTTTTCAGTTTTCAACTAAAACTGATTTCTCTAACTAAAACCTATTGTGTATGCTAGTCTGGAGGCGTTCAATTTTTTTTTCCTAGTCATGCCATACACTAAAAAATTCAAAAGCTGAAAAATATCTTTTCCAACATAAGTACTATAATTTAGTCTATCTCTCACCTATTTAATTCAAGTTGAGGACTCATTTTCTTCTCTCTTTTTTAAACCGGTTTTTCTTACATAACACATAATAACATAGGCTGTAGAGAAATAATTATGGGTATGTTATTATCGTTAGTACTTTTGAGTTTCAAAACAGCTTGTCACAAGACTGTTATGAAAAATAAGCTATCCATCCAAGTAGGTTTATTTAAAGTGAGTTAGATTATAAAACTATATTTAGTGAATGTATATAACTCCACAATTCCATAAAAATATCAGTGGATTGAGTTTATTGAGAGCTGTGATGAATGTAGCAGCTCAGATACTAATGAATCAACTCCAAGGCAGACGTTTATATGCGAGCTGAGGTGTTAAAAACAGACAACAGAAATCTTAGTTCAGCTTCATATGCTCCAATTCTCCTTCTCATTCCTTCCCTTACATCCCCCTCAGAGATGTACCAGCATGGAGCTGGCGTCATACAATGAAGAACTGTAGAAATACAGATGACAGGAGAGTACCACAATTGAGATCTAGGCAATGACAAATACCTTCTATTCTCCTAGTTGTTGGGAATACGATGTTTTGTAAGCATATGTAGGAATCCTAATACTGAAATATAAGTTTTATTTTAACAGGAAAACCAAAAAGATTACAACTCTAAAAGGTCTGATGTACTATTTTTTTCTGAGTAGATGTGGGGCTCTGCTTAGGACATAGTTTGAGTTTGGCTAATATAGCTTTTTATTCAGGCCTAAAATTCTAGGCCGTTGATGCAAGAAGGAGAGTGAAGAAGAGTCTTCAAATCCTTTTCTGATATGTAGACAGCTAATAAAACTGGAATGCCAACCTGACTCAGAATGGATACATTACTCACAATAAAGGTAAGCTCACAATTGAAGCATCCATTCTGGATGTCTCTTATAATTCACATAGGAGCAAACACCCCAAAATTAGGTATAGTAGACAAGAGTGGAAGGCAAGCAGGAAATGAGGGAACATGCAACATGTTCTTCTGGCTCAAAAATCCCCTGAAAACTTCTCTGCTTAGTTGTTACTAGTGGTTCTCTGAGAAGACAGAGATGGCTGTAGACTATGTATTTAACAATAAAAGTTGTGATATACACATGTACACATACAATATGCACACACACATACATACATACTGTTTTTATTCATACACATAAAATCATAAAATCTTGAAAACAAGGTCAAACATTCATGAATATAGGATTAGAGATCTATATATTACTTGACTTTAAAGCTGTAAGTAGCTGATGTGTTGTCTATGATGTGAAGTTCTGAATGTGATTTGGTGGTGGAAGGAGGTCCTTGGAATATTTTCTCCACAAGTTGAAACAACTTGATCTTCATTAATTTGAGAGTTTTTCACACTATAGCAGAAAAATTATAGCAATCAGTAACTGGAAGTTTATAGTACTATAAAATGCTATCATCAGAAACATTATCAGATATTTTTAAGACCTAGTAATCTGTTTTGCCCCTCCCCTGAACTTAGACCCATATCATGCTATAGACATTATTGTTCTGAAAGAAGTGGTGAAATTATTCTGTGGATAATCAAGATCTAATTAAACACCCCCAAACTATAGTGTTGTCTGGCAAATACTTCAGGAGATATTTTTAAATTTCCAAAATTGTGAATATTTGAGTTCAGTGTGCTAGCCTATCATGCTTGAGGCCATGGATTCAAATCTCAGTGCCACAATTATTTAAATATATAAAATAGAGTTTCAAAAAGACTCCTCACCAGTAAAATACATGTATTCATGTATTCAGGTCCTATAAACTAGATATGTTGCCAAAGGTATGATGTTCAGTAAGTTCTCATTCCATGATGACATCTCCCTTTTAAGTGCTGGCATCAACAACTACTTCCACCAAACACAAACCATCCATAACCAGATTTTTATTTCATAATTTATTAGCTCTTCTTCCCTTCAAATATCTATAGGATTGGTGGCTCAAAGGAGAAATAAAACGATCAGATCAACACAAAACAAACTCTACCTTTTCAAGTCAGAGCAAAACAAAAAAGAAGTCTTTCTCAAACAGCTTGATCATGTTTGCATCCCTTAGTCTTTCTGGTTGTGTTTAGATTGCCCTGTAATAAATTTGCACCACGCCATTCATCCTTCCCCCAGAATTTCTAGTTAAACTTTTGAAAAGTGTTGTAGGTTTAATACAGGTGTTTTAACCCTAACATAGAAATGAAGGTGTTATTAAACCCTCTCAAATAAGAAGACTCAAATATGAGCATTCCATATGTTTAAGCTTTAAAATGTTTGTTATCCTTTAAAAATTCCTTCCCAAAATGCTTTCCCATTTGCTTACTCAAGTTTGGCTTCTTATGTAAAACATATTCCAAACCCGACTATAAAATGTCACCTTCAAAAATCAGTTTATGTGATTTTTAGTTGTAAAAATGATATATCTGTAGACCTACATGTGTAAACATTATATGTTTCATATTTACTATGAAAATATAGGTTATCATAAAAGGAAATCCAAGACTTGTTCAGTTTTCAGAATTCTCTTACTCTCACCAAAGTAATTCTCATCCAAGGTTAAAGAAGATAAAGTCACTTCAGTGTTACATTTGGAAGGGACCTTGGTCAAACACCTGTTTGCTGCTTTGTCTCTGAAAATGGTGAGCAATCATATAACACAGTAATGGTACAGATAAAGCTTAGTTAAAGATATTGCAAACTATATATACAAAATATAAACATTTTTAAAATAGCATACATCAGACTTATTTTCAGTGAAACAAATACAATGTGATTCAGAGTTAATGTCTCATAAAATAGATCCCTTCCCATGAATGAACACATTCAAACAAGACTGAACTTCATCTCTGGCTACCTTCTTCATGAATGTGACCCAGGCCCCCTCAAGCCGAGTGTCACTTTAACATGTGCGCCCAGCATGATAAATGTCATCAGGGATTGTGTTTCATGTAAGCCTGGCCAAGCCTGCGGCTAACACAATTCTAGGCCTGGCTGGATATAAGGTGCCCTTTGCCCTTTACATTGGAGGCTTATGGACGAGGACAGTGTCATAAGGCAGAAAGAGCAGTGGACAGAAAAAAAAAGCTGGCATCCCCAGTCTGATCTCTGACACTATCTAACCATGTAAAATTGGAAGGACCCTTCCCTCTTTCACAGTTTTAATGTGCTTCTCTATAAAGTGGAGGGCAATTGTGCTTGCATCAAAGATGTTATAATCAAATGAGATAATGCAAGTGACCATGCTTCAAAACTGTACTACATACGTGCAAGGTAAAAGAAAATCCAGAGTCCAACTTTTATGGCTCTCTGGCCATTGTTTAAGTTATGACAAGTTTCATAAATCCAGCCCTTTTTACGGTCAGCTCTAATACTTCAGAATGATGCAAAAAGGGCTGGAGACGTGAGCCCTAATCACGCAGGGGAAGATTTGCTACTTTTTCTTTTTCATCTCAATTAACCTCTGCAGAAGGTCATAGACAGGCCAGAACTAAAGGTTCAATTTCCTTTTTCAGTCTGCCAAGCCTTAAAATGTAGAAGGAAGAAGCAACCTTTGCAGAAGCCTCCATTTTCTGAAAGGCTCTCAAGGAAGAAGAACACTCTTGGCATGTGGTTCTCTATTCATATTTTTCTAAAAGGCATAGATTTTCTCCTTCTATCATCTTTGCCTCTTTGTCTCAATCAAACTTGTGACTGTCTGATTGTAATCATTAATGGAAGGTGATGTTTTTGCACAATGTCTTACAACAGTACAGAGTCCATGTGCTTCCAGGGCCTCATAGGCTTGATAAAGCTAAGGCCACTGTGAGGGAAAGGGACTTACTACTGTAATCATCTCAGTTTATAACAATTTGGACAGTTTATCTTATTGGTGTTCCTTCCAGGATACACTTTTAAATGATAAACTTTGTTTCATACAGGGTTAACATTTGTTGTGCAGAGAAACATCTTTCTATTTTGTATTAAACAAATACCATTAAAATACCTACTGTCTGTTTGGCAGTATCCTTAGAATGGTGAAATAGGTGTAATGATAACATAATTTAACCATTGGTGGAGGGTCTTGTACATGTTGGATACTGGGCTTCTTGCTTTACGTTATTTTATTTCTTATAGCAATGCTCACAAGTATATATTCTTGCCTATCTACTGAGAGGGAAATAAGATTTAACAGAGGTAATTTTGTTCGCTGTTTCTGATGCTGTGATAAATACCACAGACAAAAGCAACTTAAGGAAGAAAGAGTTTATATATCTTACAGTTCCAGATGGATACAGCAGATCATGACAGGGAAGGCATGACTTGGTGTCAGGAACAAGAAGCTAAGTAATCACATTTCATCCCCACACAGGAAGCAGAGGGGTGGGGCTGTAAACTCTCAAAGCCAGCTCCCAGTGACACACTTCTTTGAGCAAGGCTACAACCCTGGAGGTTCCATAACCTTTCCAAACAGTGCTATCAATAGGGAACCAAGTATTCAAACACCTGAGCCTGTGGAGGATATTTCTTATTTAAACCACGGCATTAACATGTACAAGTTCACCATTCAGTAAATGCTGTGCCTACCTCCCTTGGGAAATCTAGGTCTTGAATCTCTTCCTTAATGCAGCTTTTGAAATCATGGTGCCTTTCCAAAATTTTTTCTGCTCATTTCTTTGGGTCCTAGTTATGCCTCATTCTTGGTGTGAAATTCTGCTATTTGCAGATTCCTACAACAGAACCTGCTGTACTAAGCACTCATTTCATGTATTTATCTCATTTATTTATGGCATTCAGATCCTGGAAGATTTTGAATCCTCCATGGAAGGTTCCCACCCCAGTCGTTCTCTCCCCATTCTCTCTTCTCACCTCCTGGTCTTCCCTCCCTCTCCCCTCCTCGTCCACCTCCTCTAGAACTGCCCACATTTTCAACCCTTTCTTTTGCACAGCTCTTCTGTTCTGCACAGTTCTTGGGGTCAAACTTACATATTTGAATTGTTATGATGTTCTCTAGATCTAGAGGTCTTCGGTTCCACAAGTTCCAGGTTTCTCAGAATGATTGCTCCTTTACACCAATACAGAGATCTCCTTTGGTCTTATTAGGTTTTCAACCTTGAAAAAATAATGCATATAGATATCATTTATGCATTTATTCTTTCAGTTAGATGGCATCACTAAACAAAATATAGGTCTTAATCTGATTCTTAGACAATAAGTAATTCTCAATTTTAAAATACCAAAGGAAGGAAAAATTAACCATTCTTCTACACTTTGCTCTCTTGACACACATATTCTTTAAGTCTATCATGGAAGAGAGTGACAGATTTTTTTTTCCTGACTGAACAGTAAATATTTCATACTCATGAACCATATAGAGTTTCAATTACAACTACTTACCTTTCTTTTGAATAGAGCCAGCAGTCATAAATAGTACATAAATGATTAGATGGTGGTGTGTTTCAATAAAACTTTGTTTATGAGCACTGAAGTTTGAAGTCCATGTAACTTTCATGCATGGAATACTACATTTTCTTTTCAACCATTTATAAATTTAAAAAATATTTTTAGTTACATGTAAAATCTAGTCCCAGGAGCTATGACTTGCAACCCTGTAACAAATTTTACTGTAGAAGAAAATGGTACTCTTCACACTAGGTTCAGATAAGTCCATTATTTCTTATCTCAGAAATACAATAAGACACAAAAGGAAATAAAGTTTGGTGTAAGGTACTAATTAAGGTGTGCTGAGATTTGAGACAGTGTTGCCCATAGAATGTACCATAGCACTAACCCCCACCCAACCTCAGATCTTACTGTGTTCAGTTAAAACACAGAAGACAGATTCTAAGAGATTCATCCCTTAAGAAGATACATGCTCAACAGAGCAAGAAAAAAAAAGTTCTTTTTGGCAGAATTTTAAGTTTTTCAGACTTTTTTAATATTTCAGTTATTTCAAGAGAAGGATATAGGATGCAAGATTCTTAACACACAACAAGCCCTCCTTCCCTAAAGAATCCAAAGGAAGAATCTTCTCACTCTGCTTGCCTGATGCTCAAAATGTGTTCAACAAGAGCAGCATTGCATTGAACTTGCTGTAAGGCCATAGCCCAGAACTGCTGAGTCAGAATCTTTAAGTTAGTATAATTCCCCAGGAATGTTTTAAATATGCATTAATTTTATATGTATAATTTTCAGTGTTGGGTATCAAACCCAGGGCCTCATGCATGCTAGACAAGAACTCTACCATTGAGCTATATTCCCCAGCTCTAAAGGCAAATATAATTTTTAAAAGTAATTGCATGGACCATAGTTTTACAAACACTATTTTAAGCTAAAGAGAAAACAGGAACTGGGAGCTAAATTAAATAATAATATAATTCATTAGAAATTTTAGTTATTATGAAAGTGAAGCACACTTTCATAGGTTAAAGCAACCAGTTGAATCACCTGCATTCTCTAAACTCCCTTTCTCATTACCTTCAAATGTCTTCTTTTGTTTCTGTTTTGTTTCATGGAGTTCAGAGAGCAAGACAGAGACAGGACAAATGAAAAATAACTCATGAAAGATACAATACTGAATGTCTATATTCTAAATGTCTGCCTCATTTTGGAACCAAAAATGTGCAGAAAATATGCAGAAAGAGGGTGCTTGTTTTTATTTCACATTCCTAAGAGAAACTTAGGCCTTCATTGTTATCATTCTTGAGTAATTATAACTCTCCAGGACCATATGAGTCTTTGTTGTATACATTTTGATTTGAATAAATACAATGATTCCCAGGTAAAAGTCTTCAGTCTTCATGTGTTCTTCATATCAAGCCTGAGTGCTTAGGTAGTAGTAACAGCTAAATTTGACTGTTTTGTGCTCTGAGTAGATTTCTGAGAGGGTTGCATAAAATTTACAAGAGAAGCACTGCATTTCAAGCACACATTTTTTTAGACTCCACATGATACATAACTAAACAGTTTCCTCATATCTGAGTGTTTATTATGATTAATATCTGTGGAATTGTTCTCTTCTTCATGATTGGCATATACTG
Organism: Eospalax fontanierii; assembly: GCA_035773235.1. NCBI lineage: Eukaryota > Metazoa > Chordata > Mammalia > Rodentia > Spalacidae > Eospalax > Eospalax fontanierii. The sequence goes on along the minus strand of CM069526.1, from coordinate 39,499,147 downwards.
TCTGGAAACCGAATAATGTTCATGTAATTTTCCTTCATGTACCACCGACCGAATGACAAAGGGACATCTCTACCATTAGCCTCAATGTCACTTTACTGTTACGGTTACTAAATGATACCACCTGATTAAAAAAAAAGCATTCTTGATTTTATTTTTCCACCTTAGTTTCGGTCTGCCCCTCCTCTCTCTTTTTCTCTCCCCTCAGAAAGAATTCTCTGATTCTAAAAAGTGGACATGAGACACAATTAAATATAACATACACATTGTCTCTATTTGCACATCTCCTTCCAGTTGCCAGTTTTCTGACCCTTCTTGTAAAAGAGTTGAGAATGTGGGAGTAAAAAACCATAAGAGCACCAGTGGGCAACACCCTCAATCTCCTTAGAGTAAGCCAGTGTAAGGTTTTGGTATCAAAGAGATGTGTAGGCCATGGAGCAGAACAAGCATCTGGACTACATACGTAGTTAACGTAGATGGATGTTCGTAATAAAAGCATCTCTGCTCTCACTACACCATGCTGGCAAAACACCTTAACTCCAGCAATGGTTCTTTGTCTGGGGTATGGTAAGCCTGTGAACATTTGACCTTAGCTGTTTTCTACTGCAGAATGCTAAAGTTCTGCTTATTCTTACATACATTCTTCTGGTGCTAAAGGCTCTCATTAGTTAGCTCAACCACTCAAATATTTCAGCCTAAGTTTCCTATAAAACTGAGACCTATAATCTTTTTTAATTAATAAAATTAAAGAGGCTGGAGAGATGGCTCAACTACTAAGCACACTTGCTGTTCTTGCAGACTACCTGGGATCAGTTCTCAGATCCCATATGGCAGCTGAAGACCATCTGTAACTCTAGTTCCAGGGTATCTGACACCCTCTTCTGGCTTCCATAGGCATGGGATGCACATGTTGCCTTTATGTACATACAGGCAAAACATACATATAAAACATAAAAAAAGTTTAAGTTAGAAGACTTGAGTATGATATATGATCATACTAAAATATATAAGAAGCTATCTCATTTAGGTTCCTTATGTTAATAAGCCTAAGTTAGATTTCAAGTTCTTAAAGAGCCATCATGTGATGCATGTCCACTGAAGTAGGATGTACACAATGTTTTTGTCCTGTTACTTTGTAACTACCATCTTTCTGGCCAAATTAAATTTGCTATTAAATTATTTTTTTGTTTATTCAATCTGTTAGATGTTCTTTGTTTGAATCTCTAAATTCTGCTGTATTTTCTTGAGGCACACAAAATGCTCTTCAGTCTTGTCTTATGTTTATATCCTCAAGGAAGATATAATAATGAATACTTCATACAACTGTTTGAAGGTTAGACAAGTAATTATATGCAAAGTGTTTATATCAGTGCCTAACACATAGCATATGCAATGAAACTGTCCGATACCAACCTTACCACTATGTGCAACATTTGGAAGACCTCTCACACATTATCATGGTATTTTCTTATGTTTCTTCTGAGAGTGTTCATGGTTTACTATTTAACTATTTTTGTGTTTTGTAAAATTTACATAATTAATTGACAAAATATATATACTCAAGGTATACAATGTGATGATTGATGTATGTATGCATTGTACACTGATGACCATAGTCAAATTAACTAATAAATTCATTATTATACACAGTAACTATTTGTGCATATGCACGTGATCAAGACACTTAAAATATATTCACATCAAATTTCCAGTAAACATGCCTTCCCCTTTTAAAGTGTCCCCATTTTCTCCATTTCTCCCTTGGTAATACCAGCCTTGTAAGGTCCCACCTCTCCCAAGCTCCTTTATCCCTTTCTCTTTATCCCCATACTTCTTTATATAACTCTCCCTCCCCTTCTCTTATGTTCCTTCTCTCCCTTTACCTCCCAGTTCATTTCACTTTCCTGGTTCCTGCAGTTACAGCAGGAAACATACTCATATATAAGGGTTTGGTGTTAACATCCACAAATGAGAGAGAACATACATCGCTTGTTTTTCTGATTCTGTTATTTCATTCAGCATAACAGTTTCTAGTTCCATCCATTTAGTTGCGATTGTCATAATTCCATTTTTCCTTACTGCTGAGTAGAACTCCATCATATAAATCTACTACATTTTCATTATGCACTCATCATCTAAGGGACACTTAGGTTGCTTCCACCCCTTAGCTATAGTGAAAAGAGCAGCAACAAACATGGATGTACAAGTATCTTTGCAATAGGCTGAGTCCTTTGGGTATATGCTAAGGAGTGGTATAACCAAATCAGATGGTAGGTTCATTTTTTAGTTTTAGTTTCTCCACACTGCTTTAATTGGGATTGCATGAGTTTACAATCCCACCAGCAGTGACTGAGTTTTCCTCTTTCCCCACATCCTCTCCAGCACTTGGTATCATTTGTTCTCTTGATCTCAGCCGCTCTACCAGCATAAGATGAAACCTTAAAGTGGTTTTAATTTGCACTTCTCTAAGTATTAATGATGTTTTTAAAATGTTTCTCAGCCATCTTTCTTTTTTTTGGGGGGGGACTCTCTGTTCAGATCCTTAGCCCATCTTTTCATTGTGCTTTTAATCTTTTAATTGTTTTCTTGATTCTTTGTATTTTTTTAGTTCTTTATATATTCTAGATGTTAACGAAGGGTAGACATGGAGAGACAGAGAGAGAAAGAGAAGAGATAAATAATGCTTAGTTAGTATAAAACACCAAAGGGAATATTAGTCTAACAACCTAATGACAAATCCCACATACAGTATCTCTACATGAGCCCATGTGCATAGATGAAGGCTACATAACAAGAAACAGTGCTGGACATGAGAAACCTTCCTTTGAGTTGTTTGCCAAGGAAGTACAAGCGATTCCCAAAATTACACAGACTCTTGCCATGGACCCTTGATTGCCTCCCAGAGCTTGAAGGTAAGACACTATTGCTGAAACAGGACATAATTTGGAGCCTGTTTGGAGAATTGGACCTAGAACAGACCTGGAAGCCATTTCCATTGAAGGCTAGCACTCATAGCCATGGAGAGCACTGTGTAACTAGACAAGGGAGACATCAAGAGATGGCCCAACACCATCTTCATGACCACATCGATGTCTGGCATAGGATTTGACACTGGTGCAGTAGTGGCACTTTCAACGGCTACTTAATTGGCTTCAGAGCCTACTCAGTTGGAGGAATCTCATGTGTAGAACTGTAATTATAGACAAATACACATTACTGAAGAGGTCATAGATCTTAGCAAAATCCCCAGGGCTGTCCCTAAGCTAACATAACTTCTTACTAAATGCAAAGTATGTATCCTTATATTTACAGTCAAGTATCCCAGTGACTACTTATTAAAGAATCTTCTTTTATACCAGACAGAGACTAATACAGAGTACCACAGCTGGTCACACACAGACATGTCTGTGAATTGCCCATGCCTCAGTAGCACATCTACAATGAAGCCTCTACACCTAAGGCTCATGAAGTATAGAACAAGGGCTAAAGAAGACACTAATGAATCTCTCAACTCTCTTAACGAAGCTCTCACATGCAACAAAGGTCTAGCAACACAGAAGGTCACAAATGGCTAGATCATAGAGATCAGGAAGATGAAGAGTGTAGGTCCCTGGCCGGGACTCTTATATTATCACTCACACAGGTCTCAGGGACCATTGTGGAAGGGGGGCAGAAATACTGTAAGAGCCAGTGAGGAAGTATGTGATCATATGGAAATAGAATCCTATAAACTCCTGAGATCCTGCCAGAATGAACCTACAGCAATGATCTTGGCATGCTCAAGACCCATGCAAACAGACAAAAATCCCAGCATGGAACTAGAAATGGGTAGCAGACCCCAGTCTTTGCTGAAGAAATATTGGCAACTGATTACTGTTGGGTGAAGATGAGTGGGTCTTCCTAAAGCAAGGGACTCTGGGTAGGCTGGCTGGATCTTCGGTGGTGAACCTGTACTGGGGTCATTTGGGGACATTAACTTGACACAATAGTCCTTAACACAGATGAAATAATGTATGGATTCCAGTTAGGGGGCTAGGAGGAGGAGGATGGTGGGGAAAGAGATACAAAGATGATTAAGAAGATTGAGATGTTCTGTATGAAACACACAATGAGTCAATTAAAAATGTATTTAAAATTTTCAAGTATCCATCCCAGCATTATTATCTATAGTCCCCATGCTAAGCACTAGAGATCTAGAACTTATTTACAGGACATCTTAACATTTGCACCTTTTCAAAGTCTCCCAATTTGCCAGATTCAGAATTTATCATTCCACCCTGTTTCCCTGAGTCTGACTCTCTTAAACTCTTCATCTAAGTGAATAAATGTTTGTCCTTCTGTGTTTTGCTTGTTTCATTCATCATCTATCCATCATTCATCCATGTTGACATAAATGATAGAATTTTATTCACTTTTCTGGTTGAATAATATTTTGCTTGTATACACTCTATACCACACTTTCTACATCCATCCATGTGTTAATGGATATGCATGTTCTTTCCACATCTTGTCTAGTGTTCGCAAAGCAGCAGTGAATGTGAACATGCAGGAATTTCTTTGGGATATTGATTTCATAGCCTTTGGATATGTATCCAATAGTGGAATTCTGGATCATATGGTACACTTTGGCCATATTTCAGCAGTGCATAAAGACCTCCTTGCTTCCCATCACTTCTGTACCCCTTTTCCTGAAACAGAATCTAGCTCTGTAAGTCAAGCTGGACAGCAAATGTTGGGTAACTTTTCATATATCTGTTGTGCATTTATAAGTCTTCCTCTCAAAATGTTTATTTATGTCCTTTGTCTGTTCTTTATGCATGCATGCATGACTGTGGGGATTAACTCCCTTGTGTGTGCATGTATGCAAGCCAGGAGTTCTGGTGTCATACTATATTGTATGGCTCGGTACCTTCTCTTTTGAGACAGGGTCTCTCACTGGACCTGAAGTTCATCATTCAAACTAAATTGGCTGGTGAACCAACTCCCAGGATTCTGTGCCTCAGCACCAGGGGTACAGACTCCACACACCCCTGTGCCTAGCTTTTATGTGGGTTTTAGAGATCTGAACTCGGTTCTTCATTCTTGAACAGCAAGCAATTCACCCACTGAGCCATCTTAAAACATTTCATTATTATTTTTACTTTGTGTGTATATGTGTATTGTCTGTTTGGAGGTAAGTGCACCCATGCTGTGCAGTGCCTGCAGAGGTCAGAGGACGGTGTCAGATTTTTTAGAACTGGAGTTACAGATGGTTGTTAGTCACCCATTGAGCCATCTTGTCAGATGTTTTGTCCATTTTTGCTGCTGTTTTTCTCCCTTTGTGCTGAATTTTGGAAGTTCCTTGTATATTTAGAATCAATGGATTGTTGGACATATTTTCTCCTGTCCCGTCGGCTGCCTTTGGTTTTATTGTATCCTTTGTTGTGAAAAAGTTTTTTCCCCCTCAAGATTAATTTTTGTTCATCTTTGACAATTTCCTCCATAGATACAATGTAACACAATGTAATACAATGTATCTTAAACACGTCCACCCCAGCCTCTCTCATTCCACTCCCCAGTGACCCCTCCAACACTTCCCCTTCCTATCTTCAGATCCTCTTCAGATATTTTTCCCCACTGATATAACCCATTGAGTTCAATTCGTGTTGCTTGCATGAGCATAGGTATTTGGCTCTCCACTGGCCATGGACAACCTACCAGTGTTCATATCAATGAAGCAAAATGACCACTCAGCACCCCCCCAAGCAGCAATCAATTGCCAATAGTTCCTCAGATAGGAGTGGGCCTTCATGAGTCCCTCATTCCATGCTGGATACTGACTGCCTTGATCCTGTGTAGGTCTTGTGCAGGTAGCCATAGGTTTGTGAGTTCGTGAATTCAAAGCCATGTCGGGTCCAGAAGATGGCATTTCACAGCACTCCTGCCCATCCTCCAGCTCTTACATTCTTTCTGACCCCACTTTCATGATGTTCCCTAAGCTTTGGGGGAAGGGATGGTGTCTTATTTAGGGTTGGGCACTCAACTGTCATTTTTTCTGAGCACTTTGACCAGTTATGCATCTCTGTATTAACTGCTGCTCACTACACAAAGAAGCTTCACTGACCAAGACTGAGAGAAGCTCTAATTGATGGGCATAAACATAAATATTTAGAAGGTAGTTTGACAACATATCCATTTAGAAAAATAACAGTAGTAGATCTCTGTCCCATGGCCTATGACTTCCTAGTCATGAACTTTTGACCAGGTTTGTAACACTGGGCATGAATTGCTTAGAGTGGAACAAGTCTCAAATCCAATTTTAAAAAAAGCAACTGCTAACTCCTACAATAGCCATGGCACTATTTCCTCAGTAAAGCTATGCAAAAGCTTTTGAGCTTGAAATAGTGACACTTGTTTTGTTTTCTTTTCTTTTTTATTTTGTTGCAAGTGCCTGAATGCCATATTCCCAAAATTATTGCCAAAACATTGACAAGAAAGCTTGAAGAAAGCACATATAGATGGAAATACATCTCATGTTGACAGATTAGAAGAATTAATATGGTTTAAATGTCTACAAAGCGGTCTAGAAATTCAGCACAATCCTTGTCAAAATTCGTTTATGATAGAGTACTTTTCAAAAAATAACCAATATGGTTTGTAAATTTCCTTCATTATGGACTCATGGATATTTTGTGTGTTTGATATCCATTGATCATTATCATTATTACTCTGATTATTCTTTGAACTATCCATTTTTGCCAAAGTCTTTGTATGCATCCCTGTGTTTCTATATGCCAAGTTTTCCAGACATCTCTAATAGGTTCCCCCTGGGTCCAAACAACCAAATCCTCTAACTCCTCTTCCCCATCATTGGATTCGGTGTTACACAAAAGAGTTGGTCCAAGATAAGGCAGTTCTGGGTAGGCCAACCCTGCAGAGCCTACAGCAATGTCTGTGTACACTCTCTTTTCCCAAAGATGAGTTGGTCCCTCCTGGAAGGAGAAGGAAATGAAGCATCCTCCTATTCACTGCACATCACTGAGGCCACCAGGAGAATAACTAGAACTGAACTAACCTTTACCGTGTGTTCCAACAACTCTGAAGGGGAAAATGGAAGAGGATCCTACAGAGAAATGCAAAGACCAAAGACAGAAAGAAAACCTGGAAACGATGCTGCTACTGAGGTCTGCTTCCCTTGCTTTCCAACCACTGGGTTTCCTGTGCATTTAGCACAATGCTTGAGCCATAAAAAGAGCATTGGGTAACAGTTCGTTAAATCAATGAGTGGTCAATTGTGTCAAATTCTGTGGAAGGACTGGAAAAATCATGATGCATCACTGACTTTGGCAAAGCATAGTAATGGTAGCCATGGTGGCAGCCAGGCAGCAGCTGTGGGCTCCAAGGAGTGTGAGATGGGCAGGCAGTCAAGGGAGCCTGCGGTGCTCTGCTCTGAGCAGTCTTGAGACCATTCAGGGCACCTGGAAAAAAAGCAAGTCTTAATTTAGTTACGGCTTTAGTGGGTTTTTAAAATATACATATTTTATTTGCTCTGTTTCTTAGATTGGGAGAACCATAAAGATATTTATAGCCTGAAAGAAAAGAGAGGACCAAGAGGGGAAGGACAGGAAGGATTGCTAAAGGGAGACTCCAGAAGGCAGCAACAGTGAAGAGCCCTAGCTCAGGTCAAGAACGACCTGGTGAATAGTCAGTGAGGTTCTTCAGCAAAGCCAAATGGTGGGATCAGAGTCAGATCTCGCAGGTGATATTTAGAGAGTTTTACTCACATTATTATGAGTTGACACTGCCATGCTTTTTCCCCTAATGTTTTCAAGGAACCTGTGTTTTCTTTTTATTATGTAATTATTTATTCTGAAAAGAAAGATCAGAATGGAAAAAGCCCCTATTCTGGATGTATTACAGATCAGAGAGATGGCTGAATGCCAGGTCTTAGTCTCAGCAGGAATATATATGCTCTCATAGAAATAATTAGACTTCCTGAACTATGTACATTTATAGATGTTTAAGAGGTATAATTGAGATCACATACCGATTAGATGTGATGTGGAGGGAGGAAAAAATCAAGAGTGACACTCAGCTCTCTAGCTCTGAATAACTAAGAAGGTCATACTCCAAGGAAAAAAATAATAAAACCAGGATCGATTGAAATAATGTAAATATGAAACTCACAGATCACTTAAGTTCTATGAAATACATTAATGTTGATTAACTAATGCTCCCTAGGAACATGGAATTTACAGCATACACCCTAATTAGCTAAAAATGGGGAGTCAAACTACAGTTTAGTCATACAGAATGTAAGATGAAAGGAAGAAAAAAAAATCTCCAATCACGTCTTAACTTTAAAAAGATGGCAGGGATAAATATCTGGAATTTTTAGCAGTTTAAAATTTTCCATATTCTTATTTATCCTGATGTGCCATTGATCTTGTTATTTAACTTACCCATATTTCTTCTGCATTACAATAAGAGCAGATAAATATAACCCTGGAGTACACTAGATCACTGAAGTGATGGTTGCTTTAAACAAAAAGAAGTATCAAATCAAGGCAGTTTCTCGATGCTGTTCTCCTCGGCACAGGCTCATCGTTCAGAGCTGTCAAAGGGTGTTGTCACTCCCAAGCTTCTGTGACATGCAGGACTAATTGTTTGCAGCCCAAGGCATTCCGTGTCCCACTTTTAAAGGCATCAAGACAGCATCTTCTGAATTATCTGCTCACTCTAATTCTTCTGTGTTAATGACACAATAATGGGCATTTTAAGTTCCTTTGTTTTATATTAAGGATTCTCTCTCACCTGCTGAGGTTTAATCAAGTGCTCACTCTGCCCACAGATGATTCAAATTATTTCAGACCATCTGTCTTAGTGAGTTTGAGATGCATTTTAAACTATTCATATTTCAGATGACTCTTACAGAGCATAAAAAGCATCTTGATCTTTGGGCCAAATGTCACAAAAATCAAGATATGTGAACTCTTTCCAAATTCCCTCTGCTATTAAGACTGAGGTACCTAAAATTCTAGAGAATTCATCTGAATAACTTTTATCTCAGAGTCTGCAGACTAGTGTCGTTTACGAAGCTATGCTGTTTATCTTGCCTTTCAAAGCTTGATGGAGGGCTCCTAAAAGCAGGAATTCTCACACATTGTTCGTATTCACTGTGCATAGGATAATGCTCTATGCATACAAAAGTGATCAAATACAGACTGGCAAAATAATAAAATTGGACAGCATTGTGACTAAGAGAAGGGCCTGTGGAGGTAAGCTGCTTGCTTTCAAATGCCAGCTTTGTGACTTAGGCGTTTCTGACTTTGGACAAGTTCTCTAACCTCTCTCCCTCCTACTCAGTTTTCTGATTCATTGGCATAATTAAACAGTGCTGATGTTACCATGCATATGTGTAGCTTTGCTAGAAGAGTAAGTGGATAACAAACATCATATAAAATTTTTTACTTTTTTATAAAAATATTTCCTTTATTATTTTTATTTTATGTGTATGAGTGTATTGCCCGCATGTATGTGAATGCATGGGTGTGGCGCAATGCCCACAGAAGACAGAAAGGGGTGTTAGATTCACTGGAACTGGAGTCACCAACAGGTGTTAGCATATGGGTGCTGGGAACTGAACCTGGGTCCTCTACAAGAGCTCTTAACTGCTGAACCATCTCTCCAGCCCCTATAAAATTTCCCAACCTCACCTTTAGTAGCAGCAATAGTAGTTCTTCCTCAATATGGTGGATCAACATGACTATCCCAGAAAATAGGGCAATGGAGAGAGACAAGAAGGGCAGAAAATGTACAGGATCAAGCATCTTAATTTTGATAAAAGTAGAAGAAACCATTTTGAAATAATGCATAAAATAAACACTCATTTCTTTTCCCAAGTCTCATAACATCCAGAAAGAAGGAAGGCCTCTTAGAGATGTGGGCATGGGAGCAGTGGTGATACAGGGAGGATCTACGGAGAATCAGGGGTGAGACGAGATTGGATAAACCTCAGGCACTCATAACATTTATTATTTATTTGTTAATTGACAGTCATAGAGATTTTGTGGTTTTGTTTATTGGGTTTGATTTAGGGGTTGTCTTTGTTTGTGGGTTTGCAGTGTTGGAACCAAACCCAGGGCTGTGCACATGCCGGGCAATGTTTTACCACTTTGTTTTCTTTGTTTGTTTTTTTCAGACAATGTCTCCCTGTAGCCCCAACTGGCCTGGAACTTGCTACTTAGACCAATCTGGTCCCAATCTCATAGAGATCCAGAGTGCTGGATTTAAAGGTGTGCTCTCCATACCCTGCTTAACACTTAAAAACATATTCTGAGGTCAGATAATTTTAAGGAAGTATAATGGACCAGTACTACAGGGAGAACTTGAGGCATTCTTCTTGAACATCCTTTATATTATCTATCATAACTGTATATATTTACTGAGAAAAAATAAAGAGCTCATGCTTGTACACATACACATTTATATACCTGTACACACATCCAAACAAAGCTATATTACTTCTATATGATCTATATATACATATATATATACACACACACATATAAGTAGCTACTTTTCACTGTTTTGCGGTACTATTTTATTATCTGAATATGCAGCTATGAAAAATTATACAAATGCTATTTGTTTTGTAATTGTTCCTTGTTTTCTAAAATGAAGCTATTTAGCAGAAATATTATTTTGTGCCTTTTCAAAAGTAAGTAAATGAAAAGCAATGAATGCATATCGAGGTAGGAATATCATCAAGTCTATGGTCATGCACCCTCTCCCCTGGCCCTTACAATCTTTCTGCTCCCCTCTCCCGCAATGGTCCCTGAGTCCTGGGTGGGTAGAGCTTAATATAGGAGTCCTGTCTAGGGACCCACACTCTGCAGACTTATTCTCTATGCTTTGGCCATTTGTGGCCTTTTGCTTTCATTGCCCTCTGTTGCATGAGAGTTGAGAGATGCATTAGTATTCTCTTTACCCTTGTTCCACTGTGTTCTGTGAGTCTGCAATCCTTTTCTGTAGTGCATAAGTAAAATTATCCTTTGATGACAAACTAAGGTCACTGCTTCAAAATCAAAGCTGTTGTTAACTCTGTGTGCTACAGCAAAGCCAGTAATTGCTCAGTCAGTGTGCAGGCCTAGATTTTAGCTGAGGAAGAAATGGCAGAAATAATAAAATGTAGACCAGGTATTGAGAAGTAACAGGAATCTGCTACACTGGACAGGAAGAGGCTTTTTGAGCCTTTTGGAGGAGGATGCCAGCTTAACAGCATGAGAACTGGCTAGCTACCCTGTTAGCAAGACTCCTAGTTTCCAAGTCCAAGTATTGGACTCTGTATTCCAAGCCAGTGTGTTTTAAAATGTAGATACAGTTTAAAGGTCACTGAGATAACCAAAATTCAGAGTTACTATGATTCCCAAATTTTAAAAAATAATATGAGTCCCTGCCATGGAAGCAAAAGTAAGTCACTAGAGGAGTCTGTATGCACACAAAGACTGGACAAAAATCCTTCAAAGTGTTAAAGAGGTTGTCTATACATGGTAGAACTACACATGGTTTGGTTTTCTTCTCTATAATCCTATATATTTCAAAAACAGACAAATCTCAGCATAATTATTGTCATGAATAACCTGGAGAAGAAAGGAATTTGTGGTGCAATTAATCCCCAAATTAGTGCTATTTTCCTATACTTAGATCTCAACTAAAATCTTGGCCTCATAATTCCTAAAATTCAAGTTCATACCAAAGAAAAAAGGAAAAGGCAAACAAAAATTCACTGAACACAATCATTATGATTATAATTCTTCAGGAATTTTTGTTGTTGTGATTGTTGTTGTGGTTGCTGTTGCTGTTGTTTGGGGTTTTTGAAACAAGGGTGTCACTATGTAGCCCTGGCTGGACTGGAACTCCCTATGTAGACCAGGCTGACCTCAAACTCACAGAGCTCTGCCTGCCTCTGCTTCCCAAGACCTGGAATTAAAGACATGAACACCACCCTCAGCTTCATTCAGTATGTTTAAGATGTAAATCACTTTAGTTTCTTTCTAGCAAGGCTAATAAATCAATTCTGGAGCTCTCAGTTGATTAGTATCATAGACTTAATGCAGATAAATGATCATGAATTTCCTCATTGATCATCTATGGTTTAAAGTAAATCAACCTGGATTTCTAAGAGTAGAGAGCAGAGAGGGAACAGCTGGGTTAGGTAAAATATACCTTATTAAGGATGGCTTTCCTATGTAATACTATACATTTATTAGAGAAAATAGAGAGTAGCACCTCTTAGATAAAAATGGTTTCCAAATAAGAAAACAATTCAATTAAAATTAAATTGAGAAAACAAAAACATCAAGGGATTTCTAACCTAAAAAGATAGAAAGTTAATGGTTTGACAAAGTCGTAATTAATAAAATAGATTCTAGTCTTTCTGCACAGTTTATGATTTTTTTAGAATAGAATTTTGTAGCATTTACAGTAATAATTTCTTTGACTTATAAGCATTTATAAGTTTTTATTAATGTTTCTTGATGTCTTCAGTTGACCATTCATCTAAGTTAAATCAGTCTTTCAATAGTTCTCAAAATGAGGGCTGGAGAGGTGGCTCAGGGGTCAAGAGCCCTGACTGCTCTGGCAAAAGACTAGGCTTTGATTCCCAGCACCCAGATGGCAGCTAGCAACTGTCTATGACTCCAGTTCCAGGGAATTTGACGCCCTCTTCTGACCTCCACAGTCACTGGGCAACATGGGTGCACCTACCTACATGCAGGCAAGACACGCGTACACATATATGAAAATAATATATAAAATAGTTTTTTAAAATAGTTCTCAAAATGAGCCTTCATCAGGGAAGAATGAAGATATAACACACATTCTCCTTGTATTCTTTTGAAAAGATTTACATTTAGAACAAGTATATTTTAAGTCTAAGCTTATTTGATCTTGAATGTGGGTTCTGCAAGTCGCAAATCCACACTGGGTGTCTTCATTTTGAATTTTCCTTCATAGTCTTTATATTACCTATGTGACATGATAATGAGGCAAAAAAGCCAAGGGCTCTTGTCAACAAAGAAAAGGCTGTGAGGGTAGAAGACTCAGTTTGGAAATCTCAGATGAGGAGAAGGAAAGTCACCAGAGACAATAAGGAAACTGCAGGGAAATGGTTAAAGAGTTTGTCCGCCATCTGCCCCTTCTACACTCAGAAATCAGGAGGTCCTGCACTCCTCCACAGTTATAAATTGAAGCCTGCAACAAAAATGGAATCTACTTCTGTTCTACTAACTCTCACACGGCTCATCTTGTCTTGGAGAAATCCAGGAAAAACTGAACTGCAAAGTTGCTATAAAACTCAAGAGTCTGTCTCAAAGGCTCCAAGCTTTGTTTCCTGGTGCCTTTCCATGTGCACTGGCCGAGTCCTCTGCGTTTATCCTGGAGTCCCCATTCCTACAGCCTTGACATTACCAGCCTCGAGGATCTGAAACAGAGCAGAGGCAAGCTGTGTGGGCACACGCCCCACATCCCGTGCCAAAACCTTCAGACCTGATGACCCCTGTGAGAAATGGCCACCTGAAAAAGGGATCTGTCTAGCCGGTACACCATCTGATCTGCTTCCCCTCATTTCAAACATATTTGAGGCATAACTGTCTGTGTTCCCATCTTTCCACCTCACACTGGCAGGGGAATAAAACTCTCCTATCTTTATAACACTTTTAAAATGCAAACATTTTAAGGACTTTTTTCTGAGTATATTAAAATAGCTGTTTAGGTTTATACAGTAATAAATAACACTGGAAAAGAAGTCTGCAAAAGTCCAGAATTATTGTGAAATCACATTTTTATCTACCATTTTTAGAGCCCATTTGATTTATCCCAGCTTGGCATATTAGAGTAGACAGGGAGATACAAACAACCCGATAGTTAAAATTTTGTCTGCATATGAATCTCCTCTGGCTTCCTTCTCTGCCAGGAAAATTTTTCCCGTTGTCAGTCAACTGATCCTAATATCTTCTTGGAACAGAGCAAACATTTTAAAGTGCAAAGTAAAGTCCTCAGTTAAAGTCCTCCCCTAGCCCTAGGGAGAAAACTTTATTTTTCCTTGAGCTGTTGATGTCTTTAAGAGAAATGACTTTTGTTCTTTCTGTCAGATGATAGAGGACATAGTTAATTCCATATAAACTAACATGTTTGATTTGGGTGTTCAGGTTACATCATTGAAGAGTCACCAGTTCCATAAGGGATAAATTCCCCCATTAGCAACTATAGAGAGTAGTATTCTAATGGAAATTTTAGTTTTGCTTTTCAAAAAGTCCCACATTAATGTGTATTTTAAAATGTTTAGCAACCTTGTAAGGAACTTGAGTCTCCTGACCATGGATTGCTTTGTTTTTAATTAACTGGCTTTTCCCAAGGCTTATTAGAGTTTCAGTCTGAAACTTTACATTGAGCCTAAGTAAAATGAAAATACAACCGTATTGCATTACTAAAAAGTCTTCCAAGATTGATAGAGCAAGTGTTAAGACTTAATCCAGTCTTTGAGCTTCTTTCAACAGCTATTACAGCATACACTTTCTAAAGCATGTAGAAAATAGGCAGCAGAGAAAAACTTAAAGACTAGAACACAACAGTGGCTTTCACTGATGAAAATGAGTCAGAGGACAAGGGGAGATGGCTTGGGCAATGTGCTTGCTCTGAGAGCACATGGATCTGAGCTTGATTTCCAAGAACCCACGTGAAAAAATTTAGACAAGGTGATGTGCATTTGTAACCACAGAATTGAGAAGGCTGAGGCAGGTGAATTTCTGGGGCTCAATGGCCAGCCTAACCTACTTGGCAAATCTAGGCCAATGAGAGACCATGTCTCAAAAAGCAAGGTGATATCCCCTAATGAGTGACACTCAAGGTTGACCATGGACATCTACATGCACACACACCTATATGCATATGCACACATCCACATGTGAACCTGAACAGGGAGGAACACACACACACACACACACACACACACACACACACACACACACAAATACGGTGAGTTTATAATGTCTATAAATCTCCTCACCAATCATACATTTCAGAAAAGTAAAGCTCATATCAGATGGTTCATGAAATTAACAGGAAAATGGTAGGGCTTGATGGAAGAAGAATTCCAAGAAAGAATGAGAGAGAGACAGACAGACAGAGAGAAGAAAGAGAGGGAAGAGAATGAGTCAGAAAATAAATCACTTGATTACCACATGCTGCAGATTCAAGTACCAGCTGGAGTTTGAATCTGGAATCTTCAGTCTGCAGTGAGGTCCGCACATGGGAAACTCGGGAGATAACCTGTGTGTTCAGTTTTGAGACAGAATCCTTCCTTTCTTGGGAAACTTCTTTCTTTGCTCAGAAAACAGATTCATAGGATGAGTCATAGCCACATCATGGAAGAGGGAAAGATTTACTGAGTCTACTGGTTACAAACATTAAACATCGCTAAAAATTGTCTGCATTGATGTCATGACTTTGTGACCACACAATTGAACACCACTGTGTTAGCAACCTGGACACAGAAAATTAGGCACCACGATGGCTTTACTTGCATGTCTGGATTTTTCGTAGTATCCATGAAGACCAAGTTTCTGGGGTTTATTAAATGAAATGTGAAATTGTGTAGATACTTCTGGGATTTTTGTCCTTTGATAGTCTGTATGTTAGAGTTTGTGCCATGTATTTGATCTCTCTCTCTCTCTCTCTCTCTCTCTCTCTCTCTCTCTCACTCTGTGTGTGTGTCTGTGTGTGTGTGTGTGTGAGAGTGAGAGAGACTTTTTTTGAGAGTGTGTCTCCCCACGTAGCTCAGGGTAGCTCGGAACTTTCTATGTAGCGCAATCAGCCTCCTGAGTGCTAGATTTAAAGATATATGCCACCATGCCTGGTTCTAACATTTTCAAAGCAAGTATGAGCTAAAAATGTTTTCCTGCAGCTTTTCAAAGGAGTGTGATCAGGGCATACCAACACTCTAACTGGATCTACTTCCAATGACAACAGTTAGCAGTTCACTTTAGATGCTTAGTCACATGGTTGATATCCAAGAGAAGGAAGACTTCAAATGCAAAAGAAATAAATGGTCCATTAGTATACATGACTTTAGTAAACTAGACATTAATCTTTTGTCCTTTGTATTAACATTAGTCCTATAAAATACAGAACATGAGAAATTTTATTCAAGTCATTTGCATCGATTTTTTAAATGACTGCTGCTGAATTTTAATTGCTTAGTTTTTGTTTCATTATATTTTTGGTTTTGCTTATGCTTGCAGAGTGGGTCATTCCATTGGTTGGGTGATTGGTTTGTTTTTGGACTCTGATTAAATACATTATTTATCTAGACTAGAAAATAAAGAGCCTATGAATATAAATGGGAATTTAAAGAATGATTTTGAAAAAAAATGGTCATAGATTTTAATTGGTTTTCTTGAAGGAACAATATCTTCATAAGTATAAATAATCTCAGTAGAATTTTTTTCATTAAATGTTGTGCTTTCTTTCTCTAATATTTGGTTTTTGTCAAACTTGGAGAAGTAAATAACATAAATAACATCTAATAAATAAATACTTCATAAATAACATTTAATGGAAAGCCTTCAAGAACAATCACAGAGTACACATTTAAGTAAGTCAAACTATCTAATTTGCAGTTTAAGAACTGGAGATAAGCAATAGAACACAAATGGTACCAAAGGAGAAGGGTACCAGTTTCAATCATTTCAATAACTTATAATACTGAAAGTAGCAATTTCAATAATCTTCTTTTGGCTGCATGTGTTCAAATCTCTTTTACATTTATTCAGACACATCTCCAATGTAGTCAAAGCCTGACAGATAAAGCCACCCCTTTCTTTGCTGTTTGCAAATACTTGTTTTACTTGAGAATGGAGGCCCCCAAAGAAATTTTTATTATATAATATAAATATAATATAAAATTTACCTCCAGCTTAATAACCTAAAACAATAAAGGTTAATTCTCAGCCAGTTCTATAGATCAGAAATTTGAAATGGGTCTCACTGAAATCAGTATTGGCAAGCTGCATTCCTTGAGGATGTTCTAGGGGAGAATCCTTATCCTTTCCAGCTTCTGCCTGATCACCACAGTCCTTGGTTTAGGGCCCCAGCCCTTCATCTTTAGCCTGCAGCATCAAACTGTGTAGTTCTCACACTCTCACTTGTCTTCTTCCATCTTCTCTGCTTCCCATGTTACATAACAAAGAAGAATTCGGTAGAGCTCTCTGACCTGAGGAATCAAGAGACTCTCGCCACCACAGAGCACTTGCTTAGCTACTTTAATGCCACCTGTAAGCTTAATTCCTACTAATCATATAACCTAATATGTTCACAAGTTGCAGGCTTAACATATGAGTATCATTCTAGAGACTATTCTGCCATGTAAATTAACTATTCTTAAATGTAGGTGATGGGCAGTTAAGGATTCTTTATTACAGCCTATGAATTTCTTATAGACTAAACGTTGCCCAATAAGGGGTAAAACAAATAAATTTGGGGCCATACATCACCTAAAAAGTATGTCTAGAAGAGAACATTTATTATCCCAAACGCAATTACAGCCTTATTAGAATCCTACCTCTTGAGAAATTTCCTCATTTATTTCCATTAAGATCTCTGAAAAGAGATAAAATAATGCAAAAATTTTAATGTATAATAAACATTAGCATATATTTTTCTTCCAACAAAAAGACTCACATATTTTGTGCCAAAAAAGGGTTTAAAATAAATGTTCTAAGTAGCCATTACTGATTTTTAGAAGTTTTGGGGTAAAGAGGCTTCCCACTTAGCCCCTTCCAAGTTCTCTGACTAGTGACTTTCTGCCAATGATTTTCTCTTGGGGGTTTGGGGGAGGTCATGCCTCCAGGTAGTCTTTTTCCATCCTCAGTAACTATCAGTGTTAAGGTTTTGTTTCACATATATGGCTTTGGAGAACAAGTATAATACCACTTTGGAACATTCTATTGGAGATAAACTTGTCAATTTAAATGAAAATTTCTAGCAGACTCATTTATCTAATAAATCGAATCATAGTATCTTGGGAAAATCTAGAGGAGATTTTATCCATGGCTGCGTACTAGGAGACAGTTCCGCAGACTTTCTTGGACTCTGACCTTCTATACTAAAGATATTTGAGCTGGTGCTGTGTCATTCCTGCCACAGATGTCCTGCACACAAGTGAACTGTGAGCAGAGATGATTGCACTACGGAGTGAAATGGAGTTCAGTGGGGAACAACTGACAGCAGCTTTCAACTGTAACCAAAGACCAGTTGAATCTCTCTCAGCTCAAAAAGGACAAGATGAATATTGGCGTCTGCCACTTGAGGGTGGTCCTTTCCACTGACCAGGAGGGTTTTTAAATGATTTTACCTAAAAAAAACAAATCAAATTTCTCTGCAATTACTAGTCCCACTTTTCACTTTTCTAGTACCTATTTTGATGAGATTTCCTGAGCAGCTTTAAAAGAGCAGTGAACATGAGGCTATAATTTTGCAAAATTTAAATCGTTCACAGCTTAATGCACTGTATTAACTCTGCAAACCTTGGTTACAATAAGACCCATAAGAGATCCACTGGAGGCCCAGAGCCTCAGAATCATGCCATTAGATTTCAGTATGCAACAAGGAAAGAGTCTAAAGAGTTACTGTGCATTTGAAGTGGACACAGGGGCTGGGGAGAGTCATGGGGACCAGATGATAGGCAGGAGACTCAGTTCTTACCACCTTCAACATAGTTAACTACCTCAACTTCTATCGATCAGAGTCAGAGATTCTGCCTGCCCAGTCAACTAAAAATACAAACCAATAAAGCCTAGTGAAGATATTTCTGCCCTCAGAGCTATTCTGTGGCTATTCTAACTGCTATCTCTCCTCCTAATGACTTCTTGTAAACTTTTACTGACTCTGGGCACAATACCACCAAGTAGGAATCTGTCACTTACTCCATTTTTCAGGAAGGCTCACCTTCTATTGCCCCAGATCATGGCCTTACTAGACTACTTGACAATACACCTGAATCACACAGAACTCACATCCCTGAGCAATTATTAGCTTTTGTTACTCAGACAATTTCCTTGTGAGGAACTGGTGGCCTTTAGACCCAACAGTGGTGTTAGAGACTAGCAGTGCATTCTCATGCTTTTTACAACTTCGGGGAAACATCTCCTGGGAACATTTCCAGATTATGTGCAGCTTTTATTAACTTTTGCCTCTGTGTACAGGAATTGGTTGTGGTCCAAGTAACATGAACTCAATGTAAACCACTCATCCCTATTAATGTCTGTACAAAAATAGTCAGATTACTGACACTAGACTTAACATAAGTTAGGACATTCTTTCAGCACAGCAGTTAAAATTTTCATAGACATGCTGCCTCCTCTTTTCTAAGCTTGCCTCTACATGGTATCCTATGTCCCAGGTATAGGGATTGAAACCCAAATTCCTAGGAAAGCTAGGCAGAAGCTCCAACAATGTAGCTTCATACCCAGACCTACGAAGTAATTTTATAAAGACATCTGGATATACTTAATTAAAACTCCCTTATTAGAGACCATTTATTTGAAGCAATTCTAATCTTGCAAACTTAGGATGGCTTAAGCTTTCCCCCTGAAAGCTAATCACTGTCAAAAGGAAGGGCTTATTTGTTAGACAGCTACATCTTTTAATTGGTTTAAACATAACAAGACAACCCCTCAAGCTAACTTATTTTGTGGGACTCATGTAAATGCCATAAGTCAACCTGGACAACATTCAGACTGTGGAGTTCTTATACTAGACATCATATGAGTGATTTATTAGGATTCTGTTTGGTTAGTGGGAACATCTAATTACACCTCCTTTAGATTTTTTTTCAAGCTTAAAATTATATCAACTATACAATAAAAACTAAGATGTAAGACTTCAATCATCCATCTGTTCATCTGATTAAATGGCTTAAAAAAGGGTTATATTGGAAAATCCTGGCCTTTCTAGTGGATATAATTTCAGCTCTCTCAGGGGCAACAGTGTCCTTCTTTCCTCATTTAGTTTCTTAACTTCTGCACAAGGATATAGAATGGTTCCAGGATCTGCCGAGATTCAGATGTCTGCTCAGCTGACCATGTTCCTGACTTGATTTCCTTCTCCTCCTCCTCTTTCTCTTCCTTTGCTCTCATTTTTACTTATTCTTGTGTTATTTAAAATTCTTCACATAACATAATCAATAGGTGAATGTATAGAGAAAAAAAATATACTTTCCTGCTTGTGATGTAGCTTACTGCTTCTTTTTTTATTCCATTTATTACTTTTATTTTACATGTATATCTGTATTGCCTGCATGTATGTAAGTATACCTGTGTTGTGCAGTGCCTGCAGAGGTCAAAAGTGGGCATTGGGTCCCCAAGAACTGGAGTTACAGACGGTTGTTAGTCATCATGTAGGTGTTGGGAACCAAACCTGTATCCTCTGCAAGGGCACCCAGTGCTCTTAACCACTGAACCTTCTCTCTAGCCCAGGGAACTGCTTGTTAAACTCGGTGCTGCTTCTAACTTCATTTTCATATCTTTTCCATCACATCCTTCAGATACCAACTCAGTAAAATGATCACAGCTTACTAGACATAAAGTTCTTCATCAGGAGTAGCTCTTTAACCTTTTAAGACTCGCGTTCTTATGAGAAAAATAAGTGGAACTGATATCATGTATTTTCTTTGCCCAAAATATTACCTTGCCCTCCCAGCAAATTTCTATTTATTTTTCTCAGGGAGGCCTTCCCTAACCCCTGCAGGGCAACTAAGAGACTCACTACTTTAAAATACTTTATATGTAACCTAAGGCTCATGTAACATAGAAGATCAGTAACACAAAAGGTCACAAATGACCAAAGCCTGGAGATTAGGAGTCTGCAGAGCATGGGTCCCTGGACAGGACCAGGACTCTATGTTTGTTTCACTCACCCAGGTTCAGGGATCATTGTGGAAGAGGGGGTGGAAAGATTAGTAAGAGCCAGGGAGGAAGTGTGTGACCATATGGAAATAGAATCCTACAAGCTCCTGGAACCTTGCTCACAAGAACATAGAATGGTGTCGAAATGCTCATGCAAATTCAAGCAGACAAAAACCCAGCATGGAAGTAAGGAAATGGGTAGCAGACCCCAATCTTTGCTGAAGAGATATAGGCAACTGATTACTATTGGGTGAGATGAGCTAATTTTCTTAAAGCAAGGGACTCTGAATAGACTGACTAGAACTCAGTGGATGAAGTTGTGCTGAGGAACATTTGAAAACACTAACTGAGCCCAATAGACCTTAACACAGATGAAAGAATATATGGATTCTAATTGGGGGGCTAGAAAGGGGTGCTGGTGGAGAAAGGGGGCGTAAAGATGAGTAAGATTGATTGATATGTTCTGTATGAAATATACAATGATTCAATAAAAAGTATTCTATAAACTTTATTTTACTTAGTATCTTGTATTCTAATGGTACCTAATATCTTCATGGATTTACCTTCTCACTAGATTGCAGAGTTGAGGACATGCTCTTCTTAAAGATATCCTTGACATTTAGCACAGAAAATAGATGTGAAGAGGGAGGGAGGAAAGAAAGGGAGAGAAGGGAAGGTAAACAAACGAATTCATCCTCTGGCTTCTCTCCTGTCCTCCATGCCTCAGCCATTCCCAGCAGTGATACACTGATCTCATTTACAAGCTCTGTCAGTGCCCTGATTATCAGCCCCCAAGTTTATCACTCAAGGCACAAATAATTGTTTCTTAAAGGTATTAATTTGTATTTGAAGATGATGCCGGCTATTGAGTAAGGCAAAATTACTCAGTTTCCCACTTCTCCATCACTGATGAAAAATAGATTATTGAAAAAAAAAAAGAAGCTTTGGAAATACAGAGTATATGGCTTGTCAAAAATTTGATTCTTCAGGAAAAAAAACAAACCTATTTTAGCGAATCATTTAGCTTCTTCCTGCTTCAGCCTCATAAGTGCTGTGATGGCAAGGGCCCAGTACTGAACTTGATTCTGTTACAGTCTGCATCTTCAAACAAACACTTACTCCATTTTTCCCTTGTGTTTTTTGATTCATGTTCTCATGTGCAGCTGTCTCATTCACACAATACTTCTACAGTTTCGCAGTTTCTACCTCATCCAGCCCATCATAACACTGATGCCATAGTATGCTTTCTTTTTTCTTTAAAAATATTTATTTTTACTATTTTTAAATCATGTGTGTGTGTGTGTGTGTGTGTGTGTGTGTGTGTGTGTGTATCTCTGTGTTGGTACACGCACGTTAGCACAGGTACCTGCAGAGACCAGGGACAACAGAGCTCTCTGAAGCTGGAGTGAGAGTCAGTTATGAACCACCCAACATGGGTGCTAGGAACTGAACTCAGATCTTCAGCAAGAGCAGTATGCACTTTTAAACACTGAGCCATTTCTCTAGCTCCCACAATATGTTCTCTATGTTACCTTTTAGACAGACTCTAAGTTTAGTAATCTCCTACCATTGGCCTTTGCAGGCTGGCCACAGTAGATATCTGTTCAACCTTATCACCTGCCATTTGTACTTTTGATTACTAACCCCTTACCCAAAGCTATATCCCTCTAATCTTTAAATAAGTAAAGGATATGCCTAGCCAGCCATGTATTCCAGTTAAAAACGTAAGAATTATCTTCGAATTTTCTCAACATCATGTCTAACCTATCACCTTCTTCTTTGGCACTACTTTAGTAATGTCATGTGTTCATTTCTGCCTACTCACTCTCCTACCTAACCAAATCACCATCATTCATGGAGCTACTGTGTCAGCTCCAACTTGGTCCCTTCTAGTTACTACACAGAAGTTAGAAAGTGCTCATGAAATCACAGATCAGATTGTAGCACATTACAGTTTGAAACTCTCCAATGAAGAGCTGGAAAGATGGCTCACTGGTTAAGAGAACATACTACTCTCACAGAGGATCAGAGTTCAATTCCCAGCACCCATGTCAGGAGGCTCACAACTGCTTGTAACTCCAGTTCCAGGGGATCTAACACCCTCTTCTGGACTCCACATGAACATACCAACCCATATACACATAATTTAAAAATAAATATTTTAAAAATACCTCCCATTGCATGTTGTTGTTGCCTTGTGTGACTGGGCCATGTAACATCTCTGATCTCAGTTTTATCACACCATCATCTCACTATATACCAGACACACTGGCTTTCTTTGTACCCTTCTTACATGCAGTTTCCTGATAGTACCAACAACGTTTTGAGACACTTCCCCTGAGCTTTTTCTTCACTGTTGTTTTTGTTATTCATCTCTTGGCCTAAACCATTGATGGCTGAATGCAAAGCAGCTGAGAGATCACTTTTACCACATTCTGTACAGCATTTCTTTTTGGTCTTTTTGAGACAAGGTCTCCTGGTAGCCCCAGCTGGTCTGGAACTCACAGAGTTCTGCCTGCCTCTGCCTCTGAAGTGCTGGGATTAAAGGTCTCTGTCACCACACCCAGCCTCTGTACAGCATTTTTATCTGATATTTTGGATTTGTTTTCATGTCTATGATTGTTTTCTGTCTTGTTCACTCCAGAGTAACTCCATTCAGAAGAGTAATTTTCTCTCAACTAATGTGTATAATAAATTTCTTTGTATATGCTTTCCCATATGTATGCTTTGTCCATTACACGAGGAAATGTTTCTGATGGAAAATAAAAGGACTAAAGGTGAGAGACATACAGGTTTGGCATAGAGACAGAAATGTTAAAGAATTGACTGACGTGAGGAGAGCAGTCTTGTCAGATGGCAGCGGTAAGACAATAAGATCAACAGCACACAAGAATTTGTTCAAATTTTATTAAACTCTGATAACCTTAGGAAGCACAGACAATGACTTCCATGATTCAGGAGTGATTGTTTAAGTGTTTGCTGCGAAATCAAGACAATACTGAAACAGTAGATACTCAAGAAATACTTAAAGAAATTAACAAATGATCATGAATTAATGTACATGAGGCTTTGTTTGGCAAAAGTCTCTAAGACCAAGCAGAAGCAGACGATTGCAGAATAGACTCCCTCAGAATATGAAGTGTGGATTGCATTTAAATGACATTAAGATTCAAGTTCATGTGCCTTTCCTAAGAGCTACTGGATTATCTAAGGCTAGGATCAAAAAATCATGAGGATTTCCCTTGTGCATCTTATAAACACACCAAAATTTTAGAATGGCTGTTCTAGAAGATGAAAATGTGCAAGTACTAAATTGAAATCTACAGCTGAGGGACTTCAAGAAACTGCCAGAATTTTATGGAGTGCACAAAATGGTCAAAGCGATCAAATTTCCTACCTAGAAGACAGAGAATGATGGCACTACAGATAGAACACAGGGACTCGCACATACTAATGAAAGAGACTTGGCATTGAAAACACACCTGACAAAGTACTAAATCTCCTCTTCGAGGAAGACAGGCAAAGACACATATATGTGAAGGTAAAATGCAAAAATAAACTAATGAAATTATATAAACCAAAGAAGGTATTGTTCTGCAATTAATAGTAAAGGCATTGCCATTTCAGTCCACAGTATGAAGACTCTAAAGATGAATTTGTCTCATTTCTTATTGTCAAAACCTATATTTAAAAAATGTTGCTGCTGTTTATTTCATAGTGAAAGCACCACATCTGCCTCAGTGAATAGGTCTTTGTGCAATAGATTCTTGAACTTGGCATCCTCCCAGCCACAAAGCAGATATGGCATTGGAGCAATGTTCGGAAGCAAGAAATGAATGCCAAGGATCTAATTTGGGGAAAGATCTGAATGCAAATGTCTCTGGTAAATAGTAACATTTTTGAAAGTTGTTCAGTTTCCCATAATTCAGAATTTATTTATAATTCTTGAGCTTTAGAATATAGAATCTATACTTAGAACCAGATTTTGGGAGGGGGTATAGATGGGCTGAAGCCAATAAATTTTATCATGGAAAGAAATCTTTAAACATGGAACTATTTTTGGCACATGTGAGTCTCTGTGCTTTTGTGTTATGGGGAACCTGACATTTAGAATACCCTTAAATTGAATGCCTAAAATCTACCACGATGAATAGATGCTTAATATGTACTTGTAGAATACTCATTGTAAAACCCCAAATTCCATTTGTCAGTTTCCAATTAAGCACTACCATATGAAAAAAGAAATAAAAATAGGAAATCCAGTAATTGAAGCAGATGCTTCTAGGACATGGCTGCATGCTCATGAGATGACCACCTGCTGCCCTGAGACTGAGCGACGTGGATGCTCTAGTACTTTGAATCTGACAGAATTGAAAGCAATATATTGAGAGTCTAGATAAGTTTCTCTGAAGACTATTGTGTTTAAATTTAACAGGAATTAAATTAAAATTAAATGGTAATAACATAGACCTAATATTGAGAGAGAAGCAAAGAAGAGAAGAGAAAAAGGAAGAATTGGAACTAGTGTTTGAAAATTTAATGCCATAGTTTGTTTACACCGTGGTTAGGTATGAGCCTTAATAAACAGTCAATTCATTGTTCCAGTAGAAACTCTCACCACTACCCCACAGGTCTGAATAAATCAGCATGTATCATTGAATAGAATGCATTCACACATTGAAGAGGACCAGAATTACTTCATTGATGACTCTTCTGGAGAAATTTCCTCATAGGAATTCTAGGGCAAGAAACTGATGCCTGGTGAAGGAAACAGCTGGACTCCATAAAGCAAATTAACAATTACCACTGAGAAAAACCACAGATGAAATGTTGAAAGAATGTGAGGTTAACAATTCATTCTGTTCAGGAGTAGTTATACCCAACTTTGTACACAGCACCATAGTCCTCAACTATTAGAATTGGGCAAAACTCAATCCAGCAATAGTTAGTTCATTTTATGTCAAATCTCTGAGCAAAATAACTTGGGAGAAAGAGCCATTGGCACATGGTTTCAGAAGGTTCAGTCAGTGGTCACTTAGCTTCATATTTCTGGCATATAGAGGACAGCACACCAAGGTAGTGGGAGTATGTTGCAGAGGCTGTTCACCTTGTGGCAGCTCAGAAACAAGAGAAACAGAGAAGGGCATAGGCAAGACATAGCTCTCCCCACGCCCACCCCCAGGCATATCTATTTCCCTCCACTAAGCCCCATCTCCTAAATTTTCCAGTACCTCTCAAAATATCTCCACCAACTGGTCATCAGACCTTCAGTACATGAAACTTTGGGGGAATGCTCCATAGTCAAGCAATAACAGAAATAGACTAACTCCTTCCCAAGACCTTCAAATTCTCTCCAGTTTCAGGGCACTTAACTGGCTTGTAGTCACTGGATTCTGTAACTTGGCCATGCTGCGTAAGTCATGTCCAGGCAGAGGAAGAAGAAACAAGGAATCCTTCCAAGAAGCTCAGAGGACATAGATGTCAAGTCCTAAGACCAGAAGAGAAAGAGCTTTTCTATGTCCTTGGGCAAAATGACAGACTAAAAATATGATGACCCTCTGCTTTCATCTTAACACCATAATGTTTCCATCATTTTCATCACTTTCTCCCACTTGGATAAAGATCAAGCCACACACTAAAAGGAAAAGGTGTTTTCTTTCCAAAAAGAGATATATTTTTGAGCTTTTCTACATGTCAAGGATAACTGAGATCAGAAAACATAAATTAGATTTAGAGTCTGAATTCATACAAGACTAACTTGTGATACTTTATTTCAATCAAGTTTGGCCTTAAAACCATGTCACTGTTCTGAAGTGTATTTTATATGTGATACAAGATTTACAGGTCTTGTTAAGTGATAATAAGTTAAGTTTAGATACACTGCAGTCTTTTAGAAATGCACTAATAACCTCCTGCATATAATGAATCAGTGTTTCTGAAAAGCAACTTCAAAATTTAGCTCCCTTTATCCTCTTAGTTTTACCTTTATTAATCAGAGTAATTATGCTTTGGTTACATGAAAATAAATAGCCCTTAACTAATTTTGCCACATGTCTAGACCTTAACAATAGTCAATCTATATGTTTAATAAAAATTAAAGGTAAATGTCATTCTTATCGTTAACTAGTACAAAGTGCTTTTTTGCAGAAGAGTATAATGCTTTTTATAAAGTATTTTAAATGGGCTGGAGAGGTGCTCAGTGGTTAAGAGGACTGGCTACTCTTGCAGAAAACCCAGGTTCAAATCACAGCACTCATATGGCCACTAATAACTGTCCAGCAACTCTAATTCCAAGGGATCCGACGCCCTCGTCTGACCTCCATGAACATTGCACAACACAGGTACACTTACATGCATGCAGGCATTACACTCAAACACATAAAATACATAAATATTTTTTAAATAAAGCATTTTAAAAGTGTAATATCGAGACATGACTAGGAGAAAATGAGGAACTTTCAATAATCTCATTTTGTAGCCACCCTGGGTCACTTCTCAAATCCGTCTTCTTTGTCAGAAAAAGTGAGTGACTTAAAGACTCAGAATATATTTAAATATTTCCAATCCAGGACTTTCAGCTCTCAGTGAAGAAAGAAATACTTAATAACAGTTTGGGTGCTCCCAAACTGTGATTCCCCATCTTGCAAACATCAAAAAACCTGTGAAAAAAGGTCTCACACTTTGCAGGGGTTTCTACAGCAGACTCAAATAGGTGGGTGGAGGAACATTTATAGCAACTTTCTAGCTGTCAAATTTTTTTCTTTCCTTCCTTCCTTCTTTCTTTGCTTGTATATGTGTGCATTCATGTATGTGGGTTCTCATGTTTGTGGGTCTATGCATGGAGGAGTCCAGGCGGAGGCCCACAGCTGAGCATCTGCTTTGCTCCATCCCTCTCCGTTGTGTTTACTAAGGCTCATGTACTTGAACATAAAGCTCACCAAGTCTAGGAAGACAGTTTGCCCTGGGGAATCTCTGGTCTCGCCTCCCCAGAGCTGGGGTTACAAGCAGCCACCACACCTGCTCAGCTTTTATCTAGGTTCTAGTCATCCAAAGACCATCCTCAAGCCTGAGAGGCGTGTACTTTATCCACTGAGTCATCTCTCCAGCCCACCTACCATTTATCACTTATTTGTTTGTTTATTTATTTATTCTTTGCGATACTGGGGATGGGATTCAGGGGATACTAGGCAAGCACTCTACTACTGAGCTATGTCCCCAGCCTGTCACTCCAGTCTTTATCGCCAAAATAATGCAAAAGCCAGTCACAAGAAAGCATCTTTAATGGAGATCCCTTTCCCATTATTAGATCCTTCCCATTTTTGAAGTTCCCTGTGTTTTAAATATTAAAGAAATGTCAAAAAACAAGGTCACAAAAAGCATGGTATAGTTTAACAATTCAATCTTTACCTTAAATCTCAATGACAGTCTGTGTAAACTCAATAGAAAATGTGACAAGTTGAAGTGCGAGGCCATTTGCAAAGACCCATACAGACCAAGTATCTCTCCCTGCTCTCTCTATAGTGAGCCTGGCTATTTACTCCCAACTCCTATTTTCCTGAAGCACCCTAACAAGCTTCTCTGTCACCCACTTTAGAATGTATCCCGGCAGCTAGAATGATTTTTCTAAAAAGCCTTTTGAGTGTAGCTACTCTTGCTTTACTGAAAACTGCCCTTCCCTGGGATTTCCTGCTTTCTGTAGGCCACTGCTTCCTTCGGGAACCTCAGGCAGCCTCTGTCCTCTGCACTCCCAGGTCTCATGATTTTCATTCCTCCGAATCAGCCCCCACCACTGCTGCTCATGGATCTGATCTCTCTCTCTCTCTCTCTCTCTCTCTCTCTCTCTCTCTCTCTCTCTCCCCCTACACCACCCTTCAGCCCCCATCCCCGCAAAGTTCCTTTCAGAACTCCGGGAAAAAGCCCTGGCCTCCTTTCTCACTTGTGTCCATGACCTTATTCCCAGTCTTCATAACGACTGCTGCACCTAGTTCTTAGGAGTTTGCCTCCTCCTTCTCCAGAAGTTCCTTGAGAGTATTTTTTTAACGAAGGGATTCATTTGCATTGAATTCTCAGTGACTAGGCACAGGATTATTGTGTTTTACAGTATTCCTTCCTTTAGTTGCATCACTTGATTTTTCCTCCCTTATCATCAGTTCATTTTTGCATTTAAAAAAAGTCATCACCTTAATCTTGACTGATAAATATTAAAATAGTGTCGTTAAAGTTTAAATCATTAGTAAATAGAATTATATTCTGAAGGGAATTTGCACATAACTTTTTAAACTCATGAGTTTGGGATGCTGGCGATAAAGCTTAGTGGTTAAGGGCACTTGCTGCTCTTGAAGAGGTATAAAGTTTGATTCTAGCAGCCTTGTAGGCTGGATTACAATCCGCTATAACTCCAGTTCCAAGGGATCCAGTGTTGTCTTCCAGCCTCCACCAGCACCCCATGCAACTGTACATATACACACAGATGTTGCTCTCATCCTCGCATACATAGCGCTCATATATACACATAAATAAGTTATCAGTTTCTTAGATGTATTTATTTTCATTTTTACCTGTATGAGTGTTTTATCTGCATATATGTAAGTTTACCCATGTACACAGTGCCTATAGAGACGAAAAGAGAGCTTCGGACCCCCTGGACCAGTTGTTAGCCATCATATGGCTGCTGGGAACTGAACCTAGGTCCTCTACAAGAATAGTCAGTGCTCTTAACCACCGAATCATCTACCTAGTTCAGCTTTTAAAAATCCTTTGAGAATATAAACCTTTCCCTGGCGCTTCCTGCATTGTCCTTCACTTCTTATACATAACTCCATTTTGCTTTCAGCACGAAAACTAAGCTTTTTTGAGTCTTTATTTAATTT
This sequence comes from Eospalax fontanierii, assembly GCA_035773235.1. NCBI lineage: Eukaryota > Metazoa > Chordata > Mammalia > Rodentia > Spalacidae > Eospalax > Eospalax fontanierii. The sequence goes on along the minus strand of CM069526.1, from coordinate 39,469,338 downwards.
TCATGATTTCTCTCTTTGGTTTTATTGCTGCAACATTTTTTCATGCTGCCTTTTCATTTCAAACCTGCCATGTTTCTCCTACAGTCCAGTAATTTCAAGGGCTGGACGGCCAACCCAGCACCATCCATAACAACTTCTTCTGTGTAGAAATACAAAGTTGGAATTTGCCTCAAAATACTTTTGGAACTTAGCACATGCGGGGGTTGTAGATCCTCTGCTGAGATTGAAAACCTGTTACATTCTAAGTTGTTCATTCAGCATTTATCAAGTAACAACATTTACCTGACTCACCTGCAGGTTCTGACAATCGAAAATGGAGTAAACTGAGTCCCCGCCTTCTTAGTTTGCAGTCTGTGCATAAATTTTGCTAAAAATAAATTATTCTTTTAACCTTTCCAATACTGCCCCCTGTAAAAACAGAACAGATTAAGGTCTGTGTATGACCTTAATTGCATAGAAAATATGATGAAAGTACAAATTAACTTCTCTCCTTCTTTGAAACACTTTGCAGATAAAGGAACTATTTTGTCACGTTTTGCTTTCCTTGAATACTTGTTTGAAATCTGTTCCTCTGATAATCTTTGTAATGAGGTTTCCTCTATCTCAAAGGGACTTGTAATATTTTGTTTTCTCATACTATCTGCATTGATCCCTGGACACGTCTCTGTGACTATTTCTCAGATAATATGCTTATTTTATGGCCTTTTATTTCTCCAGCCTAGCCAAGAGAAGAGCCATCCACAATCTGAAGTCTTATTTAGAGTCTTCCATCAAGTAAATATAATAATGGGCCTGGAGATGTAGGGCTTTAACAACAAACCACCCTAAACATTTAATATGTGAATGAGTGATCTTAAATGGTTATACTTTAATTTGATCAGAATTATTCTTGGCAACTAATGGATGTATCTGCAAGATGGAATTTATCCATTAATGACAAAAAAGGTTTCTAAGGATCTTTTAACATGAGATAAAGAAAGAAATAGATCAACAGAAGACAGCAATGTTTTCTAATGATCACGTTGAAAGAGCTACTTCAGGTCATGATTACCTGCTCAGGAACAGTAGGGAATTCCTAATGGCTGTAGCTTTAAGAATCACTCATAGTGCAGCAAGACGAAGGTGCTATTTTCTTAAGTTTAAATGTGGAAACATTCTTTAAGGGGGAAATAGTATTTTAGCTCACTCTCTTAAGACCTTAACTTAATAAAATGGAATGTTTTTCAGGAAGGTAAAACCAAGTCCACGAAATCAGCAAGCAGTGAAAATTACTGTACAATGTGGAATGAAATCTCGGAACTGGAAGCATAAGAGATCACCAAGCCCCGAAAGCATGTTTGTGAATTTAGTTGAACATTGTTTACCACACTGAGTAGATTCTTTCCTCCCTAAGACTCAGGACTTCTCCTACCAGGAGACTTCTTAATTAAGTGACTATCTCAAAAGATATAGTCTCAGAAGCATTCCAGGAGACAGTCAAAAAGCAGCCCCTCATATTTTTAGTAGACCTGTGAACTTCAATGTGCTTTACCACTATTATTTTATTAATATTTTTCCTGAAAAATACAGATCCAGGTGGCTAAAGAGGGAGCTCAGTTGATAAACTGCCTCATTAAGCATAAGGACCTGAGTTCAACTCCCCAGCACCATGTCCCTGTAATCCTGGCACTGGAGAAGCAAAAACAAGAGGTTCCTGGGGACTTGCTGGCCAGCTAGTCTTGTCAACTCAGTGAGTTCCATGTTCAGTGAAAACAAAAACAAGGTGGGTAGACACCAAATGCCAACCTTTAGCCCCCATATATGCACATGATTATTCACTCACAGGAGCATGTGCACATAAAAATAAAAACATAGCTCCTCAGGAACCATAGATTAAATGTCAGTGTTTGTATTTCCTCTTCTCAAGCAACTGCAAGAAACATACTAAAATTTCAAGCATGCATATGTGTTTAAGACATCCATTGAAAGAACATAGGCCTACTGGAATGTTTTGCAGCTCACCAGATTTGTCTAAAAGCATCTTTCTGAGTACAGGTACCATCCAATAGAAGATATTAGCCATAATGTGATAATTTTCCATTTTACGGATCACTCAGAAACCTGAATTCAAAATCTTTTCCTGTTTTTTTTTTTTCCCCTACTCCCTTTCTGCCTTACATCCTCCAAGTTACAACTTAGCTCTCTAACTTCTCACCTGTCCGGTAACAGATGAAGCTTTCGTATTCAGCTCTCATAATCCTTGTGTATGGTTTTACATACTAAAAGCATACAGTATGTGATTTTACATTTAAAATTATATTATGTACCAGATACGACTCTTAGATCTCTGAAAATATGAATCCATATTTGTAGTGAGTTGCAATTTTTCTGAAGCAAGATTTGGAATCACAAGATACCTAAGAATCTTCAGTGGACACTGTTGCAAGAAACATCTGGAATAACAAGGTATACTTTATCATGAATAGATAAAGTGTGGTAAATATACACAACAGAATTTTATTCAACCATAATGAATGAAATTATGTCATTCACTGGAAACTGGATGGAACTGGAGATTTTAAGCCACCCTCACAGAAACAAGTATCAGTTTTCTCTAATTTGTAAGTCTATGAGTTTATATGGACGTTTAAAAAATGTTTAAGGCACAAGAGATGACTCAGTGGTTAAGAGCACTGGTTGCTCTTGTAAAGGATCCAGGTTTGATTCCCAACACCCATATAGTGGCTAATATTTGTCAGTAACTCCAGTTCCAAGGGAATCCGATGTCATCTGTGACCTATGCAGGCTTTGCATGACATGGGTGCACCTACCTACATGCAGGCAATACACTCATACACAAAAAATAAAATAATAAATAAAAAATTTTAAAACTCTATATGTATTGCATGAAGCAGAAGGAAGACAGGGGCCGGGGAGGAGACTAGCAAGAAGGGAGAGAGGAGGAGGGATTAAGAGAAGAATACAGAGGACTGAATACGGTCAAGTATCTGATCTGTCTGAAAGAACAGATCTATATGAATAATAATCTATACGAAACCAAACACTTCATACAATGAACACACGGCAATTTTTAAAGGATTCGAGTTGAGTGCCTGAATCCACATCTCACCATCTTCTACTTCCATCCTTGCTTATCTTCAGCCTTTTGACCTTGTTTTCAACAGTAGCTATAATGAGGATTTACTTTTGAAAGTTACCCTAAAGGAAAGTAGACAAGTAGAGTTGTTGACACAAATAGATGGAGGAGGAAGAAATTCACAGATGTAATATTGCTTAGCCAGAAAAGTAGAAGTTTTCAACAGATAAGTAGTGGTATCTTGAATTTGATACTGGGTTGGATACATTAACATGAAAAAAATTCATGGAACTTCCTATGCAAACTAAAAAAGCCATTTGAGGTAGAAGTTTCATGTCCAAAGAATGCAACATTTGCATGCTATGGAGAAGACAAGTCAGTGAAGGCTGATTTGTCTTCTGTAGTATTGGAAAAGATGTATAACAGAAAGAACCATCAAGGACAGTAACTGAGGGTTAGCAGGGAGTCAGAGTGAACATCAGTGCACATGAAGCTGGAGACTCATAAAGATCCCCTGTTGGGTGTGGTTGCTCACTTCTGAAGTTCCAGTATTCAAATAGCTAAGCAGGAAGACTGCTGGTTCAAAGCCTACTTGTTTTTCACGGTGAGACCCTCTTTCAGAAAAGATATTCAACTCTCTTTTTGTAAATATCTGACATCTCACTATTTAAGAGGTCTGAATACTACATGATTTCTGTTCTTCAATATGAATAGTTCATATTTGAAAGTGTTTTTATTGATTTGAGAGTTTCATACATTCAATTTCAATTATATTCATCTCCCTCTCTCCCAACTTCTCCCAGACATATCCCCCTTCTCTACCCGTCTAATGTGTGTTCTCATTTTTCTTTTTAAACCCACAAAGTTCAGTTTTTGGGGACCACATACTCTTGAGCATATGGTCATGAATTGAAAGATGGTCCACCTACCAGGAGCCACATTCAAAAAAACTAACTCTCCCTCTCCAAGCAGCTCTCAGTCTCCAGTATCTCCTGAGCTAGCAGTGGCAATTCATGCCCACTTCACCCATCCACGTGTATGAAGGTCTTGTGCATGCTGTCACAAGTACTGTAAGCTCATATATTTCAAATGCCTTGTTATATCTGGAAAACAATTTCCTTGTAGTCACCCTGACTCTTACAATCTTACTGCCCCCTCTTCAGCAATAATCCCTGAGTATTTGAGAAGAGGGTGCAATATAAGTGTCCCATTCAGGGCTAAGCATTGTACAATATTTTATTCTCTGCACATTGACAAGTTGTGGGTCTCTTGGTTAACTGCCATCTGCTGCAAAAGAGGCTTCTCTGGTTACAACTGAGAACTGTAGTAAACTATAGGCGTAACATTAGGTCCTTAGGAGTCAGTTTAATACTATGTCCATTTAGCAGAAAAATAGTGGTAGGTTCTCCTCTATGGCCTGTGACCTGTCTAGTCCCAGGTTCTTGAACCCAATAATGATGCTAGGTATGGATTCCATCTCGTATAACAGGCCTCAAATCCAATCCGAAAGTGGTTGGTTCCTCCCATGACTTTTGTGCCACTATTGCACAAGTAATTATATCTTGCCAAGCCAATGGTTAATGTAGCTTCAGGGGTTCATAGCTGTGTAAGTTTGATGATTACTCCCCTTCACCAGCAGAGTACATAGCAATGCCCCACAGTATGAATGCTAGGTGGTAAGGATGAAGCTTCTAGGTCAGTACCAGATTGATTTCTTTCTCCATGTTCTTTGACTCAAGTGGTATTGTCTTCAGCAATAGCCTTACCACCAAGGTCTGGAGAATAACCAAGAGTAATGGGAATAGCCTGTTACGTTTGGGGGACTACAAGACTCCACTGGCCAACAACTCCAAAACAGCTCCATTTCTAGCACCAGACTTTTTATTTTTTATTTTGTGATGTTCATAGCAGTATTATCACTCTACTATAAGGTAACTCCATTTAAACTCCTTTTAAAGGTCAGTATGTGTATGCTGAGAAGCTTCTGCAGTAGTAAGTTTCCATATGACCTCTTCAACACGTCTTTGGTGTTAGATTTCCATGCCTGCATTCCCTCCTCTGGCCTGCTACTCACACTCCTTACCCCATTTAAGTCTTCCTGTTTCATAATTCCCCTTTCTCCCTTTATATCACTAGGTTCTATCTCCCTTCCCTTGAAAGCCCCACACCCTCCCCAAGACCACTTACTTGTTTTCTGATCTCGATGGATATTCCAAATGATGTATAACATCCAGTAAAATTTTTAATGAAACCTAGGAGCCAGGCTGTTTTATTCAGATAATTGGTTTTTTTTTTAGTATTTTATTTATTATTTTCATTTTATGTGCATGAGTGTATTGCCTGCATGTGTGTAAGTGCACCTGTGTAGTGCAATGCCTGTGGTGGTCAGAAGAGGGTATTGGATCCCCTGGAACTGGAGTTATAGACCGTTGTTGGCCAATATCTGGGTGCTGAGAACCTTGCAAGTCCTCTGCAAGAACAGTCAGTGCTCATAACTGCTGAATCATCTCTCCAGTCCCTTATTCAGGGAATTGTAATGTGGCATGCTTGTGTTGCAATTAAACACTGAGCCATCTCCCCAAGCCCTAGTTTTTCTCTTTAGTGAGATAAAATATAATAAAGTTCAGTATTTTAGCCATTTTAACTATACAGTTCAGCATCAAGTAGCAAAACACTGTACAACATCTCCTCACAACTACCCACCTCCACAGCTGCCCACTTCCACCACTGCCCACCTCTTAGCATTTTAATATTCCAAACCACTAACTCACTTCAATTGTTTCACTCAAAGTAGTATTAAAAACGTAGGATAATAATTACTTGCAGCCATTACAATAACTACATTAGTTTTCTAAAAACATCAAACTGATGTTTGGGGATTCCACAAAAATTAAACATGGAATTACCATATGGGCCAGCAATTCCATTTCTGGGAAAATAAAACACTGACAGCGGAGAGTTGAACAGCAATTTGAGCTTTAGTGCTTATAGCCAGATTATTCACAACAGTTTAGAAAGAGAAATAAACCAAACTGTCTATTTGCAGATGAGTAGACTAATAAAATGTGTATAGCTCTAGAATGGAACATTACCCAGTCTTAAACAGGAAGGAAATTCTGACATTCTATACTCTGAATGAGACTTCAAGTTGTTGTATTAAGTGAACCAGTACATACACAAAAAGACAAATATTGCATGGTTCTGTATGAGGAGTAGTCTAAATTAGAGAAATTACCCAATGATTCTCAGAAGGGGTGGATGGGAGCTAGCAACTGATTGTGGTTGTTGACTTGATTTGATAGTTTGTTTCAGAATAACTTTTCACTCACCTTTGTAAGAAAACATTGGATTTACTTTTATAGAATACTGAACACCACATACTTCAGACACAGGGCATGGAGGAACTGAACTGGAAGCCGCCTCCCTGAGGACAAGCTGTCATCATATCAGCAGGTTGCCAAGGGAGAAAAGCAATCAGTAGTCTATCTAGCTGTGAAGCCTAGGAACTACAACAACGATTGGCCCAGCACCTAAGGGTGCAATGGTGACACTTTCATCTTGGGACTAAGCAACTGGTCTCTGATTGGACTTAAGACCTGCTCCACAGGAGGGAATTCATGCCTGATATCATAAACCTAGCCAAACACAGGAGGCTGACAAGGTCATAGACTCTAGAAGAAAAACCCCACTGCTGCCATTTTCCTAAACCAATATAATTTCTAACTGTATTGTAAGAACTTAACCTTATACCCACAGCTAAGTTTATCTCTCACTCCTCATCAAAGAAGCTTCTTTTTGTAACAGATGGAGTCTACTACAGAGATCCAAAAGTGGTCAAAATGCAGAGAGTAACCAACCATAGGGTGCCCAGCCCCAGTTGATGCATCTATAATGCAACTCCTACATCTGAGCTTCACGGAACATTGAGAAAGATGGGGCAGAAGGACTGTAAGAGCCAGAGGACCAGAACACCTCCTGAAAGACTTCTAGAAATAACAGGGAAGGTACACACCTGAAATCTCAACATTATGGCTGCCTAAACAAGACATGAATAATTGACACCACCAGTTGACATGTCAATGTGGATGAGGGAAATTTCACAAAAGTCCCACTTGTAGATGAAGAACTACAGGCAATCAATGACTGAAGCCAAAGGGGAGATGTGGTTTTCTCCAGGGACAAGATCCCTGATAGGTTATCCAATCTCAGACGGTCAGCCCTAAACACAAGGCAGCAATAAATGGATTAAATACGTTGTATGTATGTGTAACAATAATAAAGAAGAAAATGTAAAGAGTTTTAGAGGAAGTTGGATGACACAGGAGGAGTTGAAGGGGGGAGAGAGGGATGGGGATGATTTAAATACAGTAGTCATGTACAAATTTCTCAAAAATTAAAAATTTAAATTATAAAAAACCCTAACTCAAGTATTAAGAATCGATTAACATTGTACTCTTATAAGCTATAACTTGCCTCTCTATGTTCATAGAATGAGATGTTTTGAATGCTTGAATGCAAAACCACTGTGTTTTGTCAACAATGAAAGATGATGGATGGAAAAATTGGAAATTGAAATAAAACCTAGTGAACATGTTCTCTAGTTTATTACACGTTAAGCTATGGCTCAACAATGACTCATATTTCTGTAACATTTGCCTAATTCTGAAAAATACAAAACTTTGCACTTTGTGACAGTGCAATCAAATTAAGAATAATATTCTTACATGAGAACCACAACAGACAATATATTGTTCTAAATATGAAATCTGCTTACATTTCCCATCTGCAAAGTTAAACTCCGCTTAGATCTTCTGCATCGCTTTGCTTGTTTGACTCCAATTTAATTTTACTTTTAGGGAGGCTCCTTAATAAAATCCAAATCAGGAATCTTGGATTTGGGAGAACACTTTAATAAGTAGTGCAAGAAAAGATACAAAAATAAGAAGATTTCCTATCCAACACACATGGGCAAAATGTTCCTGAGAGAGTCAGAAAATTCTAAAATAGTTAAAAATTTTTCTAATGACTTTTTTAAAAAACCCAGGCAATACTTACTGCTACTTTATGAACTAATGATTTTATTTTCTCATTTTAGTTGGGGTTCAACTAGCTGACCAAATTTCTTCAATTTTAAGAATATAAGTCTGTTAATGCAAGCATGAAAATACATTGATAAAATAAGTGCAGTTTATAAAGTAAAATGGCTGGCTGAATAGATATTAGAGTAGTATACAAATAATGGCAGAAATCCAAGATCTATAATAAATTAAGGCTTGGATTTAAACATTTTTTATTTTTTAGTTATGTAGATGTGTGTGTGTGTGTGTGTGTGTGTGTGTGTGTGTGTGTGCACATGAATGCAGTGCTTCATCGGCCATAAGAGAGTATCAGAATCCCTATAGCTAGAATTACAGTCAATTGTAAGTTACCCTTCATGGGTGCTGGAAACTGAACTCAGGTCACCTGCAAGAACAGTATGTGCTCTTAACCCAAGAGCCATCTCTCCAACCCAAGACTAAGATTTAAAGGACAAATTAGATTGCAGATACACATTCATTGTGACATAAGCAGGACATGAACCCAAGACAAAAAAAAATTATGTAATACTGTTAGTTGTCACCATGTGGAAGATCGGCAATAATGGGAAACATAGGAAGAAAATGCACATTTTGGAGGCTGTTAAAATTGTCAAATTCAAAATAAGCATTCATGTTTGGTGACAAATACATTCTCCTGCTAGACTCACACGTGGCTCTGTGACCACTGAACGATTTTCAAATTTTATTATTAGTAACAGACGTACAGAAGCTCAAGTGCCACAGCACACTTGTGGTGATCAGAGGACAACTTTTGAGAGTTCATCCTCTCTTCGCACCGTGGGTTCCAGAGATCAAACTTAGGTTGTCAGGCTTGGAGGTAAGCCTTTGGACCTGCTGATAGGATGATCCTATTGTGCAACGTCAAGTTGGAGTCTACTATTCTGTGGCATCTAGTGGAGAAAGTAATCGAATGACTATCTGTGAAGAACTTTCAGAATTTTCTGTTCTGTCCCTTGTCAGGAGGATATACAATCTATGTAAGACAAAATACCAATTGTCTGCTTTGGAAAATCTCAAGAAAATTACTATCAAACTTCTTCTTAAGATGAGTTAGTGTCTGTATCGTTTTTGCTTTGTACACCTCCTAATCCAGAGCACAAACTATAATTTTGTTGACTTTTCCTAGGGTAGAAATTATTTATTTTTGAAAATTTCATTTTCCTCTATTTGTTCTTCAAATATGCTGAGCTAATTTCAATATTTGTAAAAAAATGCCTTTGCTATAATACTGCACAAAAATTTCCAACACAGGCAACATTTTATGAAACATTGTGGGATTCTTGAAAAACGAAAGGGAGAGGAGTTTTTCTAATGCCAGACTGGGTGCTAACCATTTGAGTAAGGTGTATGTGAGCCTACAAATGGACTGCATTCTCCTTCTTTATTTATTTTAATTTTTATGTGTATGATTGTTTTGCCTGCATGTACATGAGAGCACCCATGTTGTGCAATGCGGTGAAGTCCAGAAGAGGGCACTGGATCTTCCAGAACAGGAGTTAACCGTTATTAGCTGCCAGGTGGGTGCTGGTAACCAAACCTGGGTCCTCTGTGAGAGCAGCCAGTGTTGTTAACCACTGTGACATCACTTCAGACGCAGCAATCTCCTTTGATTTTATTTGAACACGCAAATCCTTTTTTTCTTTTTTTCTTTTCTTTTTTTTTTTTTCTTTTTTTTTGTAATCAGGGCCAAATGTACTTCATCGTCTGGGCTTAACTAACACTCAAAACGAGGGAACTGAAAGCTCATTACTCATGCAAGCAACAGATTCAAAAAGGTTTCGCTGCAAGGGAAAATTCCACCACGGAGACTGTTCTGGAGCTCAAGTTGCACTGGGTGTGCACATCCTTCATTATTCACATGTGGGTGTATTTAGTGATTAAGTCTGCTGGGATTTACTTGATAGAATAATATCCAGTTCTCTTTTTAAAAAGGCATGTGAAGTGCAGTTTTTAATTCTTTAGAGGACAAGTTGCAACGCAGGTAAAAATATAACACAGGCTTTTAGTTTTTAAAACAGAATCTACAATTTGCCTATCCAATGGTTTGTGCGTGTGGCTATCAGCAGCACACAGACTTGATCTAATAATGGCTAATTATGCAGTTGTTTATCAGCTCATTTGAGACATTTTGAGATTCAGTCTAGCTCAGCAAATTACTGTGCTTAAGGCAGTTCTACATTCTAGAAAATTATAATATCCCCAGAAGGCAAAGAATTAATAATAAAAATCCTCTTTTGTAAAGGATTATCATTGCAGAGCAAATGGAGCAGATCTTCGCTATCCTACTGCATTTAATATTCTCATTTCCCCCCTGAAACTGTGATGGGAAGACAATGAGAACATCTCTGTTTTATTAACTTATTAAGAGGCACATTTATGGGACTCATGCCCTATATTGATTCCTAAAACTGCACGGCCGCTAAGAGCCAATAATCACAGAAGACCAAGATGATTCAATTTGTTAACCTAGAATGTTTCTGAAGTGCAGTGGAGCCCAAATTTTTACCCAGCTCAGAAAGTCTGCTTATTTAAATTCTCTAAGCCTCAGATTATTTATCTGTAAACTAGAAATAATGACAGACTCATCTTTTGGACATGGTGATGATTTAATGAGCTAATGTATCTAGTATAATTATGGTAGATAATAATTAAATAATGTCAGTTTCGGTCATTATTACACAGTTATATTTTTGAAAACATTTATTGATTTTTTTGACAATTTCATACAATATATTTTGATGATATTCGGCCACTATCCCGTAGCTCCACACCCTCTTTCCAACCCCTCCAAGTTCATTTTGTTTTTTTAAGGTCTTTGGAGTCCCATTTATGTCCAAAAATGTTCATTAGTGTGAATCCATTCACTGGAGCCTGGTCAATCTACGCAGCATCATACCCTAAGGAAAATCGATTCTCCCTCTCCCAGAAGTGATCAGTGGCCAATAATTCCTCAGCTAGGGCTGAGGTTTCTTGCCCACGTCCTTCTCCTCCATACGGACGTTTTGTCTGGGCTGAGGTTCTGAATGCAGTCACAATGGCAGTGAGTTCATTTGAGTAACTGCCTTGATGTCTGGAAAATACTGTTTCCTTGTAATCATTCACCACCTCTGGCTCTAACAATCTTTCTACCCGTCCCCTCTTAAGATGATCCTTGAAACTTGGGAGGAGAGAGTGTGACATAAGTGTCCCATTTAGGGCTAGGCGGTCAGCAGTCTCTAGTTATCCACACATTGACTAGTTGTGATTCTCTGTGTTAATCATCATCTGCTACAAGAAGTTTCTCTCCTCAGAGTTGAGAAGATGCATCAATCTGTGGATATAACAAGAAGTCATTAGGAGCTGGTTTGCTACTACGTGCATTTAGCAGAATAAAAGTGCAGGTTCTCCCACGTAGCTGGCCTGTGACCTGTCTAGCCACAGGTTCTTAGGATGAATTTCACTGTTGGGTATGGGCTCTATCTTGTGAATCTGGTCTTAAATCCAATCAGAAAATGGTTGGTTACTCCCATAACATTTGTGCCACTATTGTATCACTGGGCATATCTTACCAGGCCAGTTATTATTGTAGCTCAAAGTGCTCAGAGCTGTGCAGGGTTGATGATTATGTTTCTAGTAGCAAGCATAGCACCTTCAAGCACTATGACAACTAGCCAGTAGAGATCAAGTTTTGAAGCCAGTACCATCTTGTTTTCTTCTTGTTTGTTCTACATCTCACATATGTAGTGTCTTCAGCAATAGGGTCTTGCTATCAACTTCTGTTGGATAACCAACAGCAATGGCAATCCGTATTGTTGGGGGGTTTATGGGATCTCTCTGGTCAACAACTCCAAAAGAAGGAGTACATTCCTAACATTGATCTTTTCATTTGCTAGCCTGTGATATCTATTACAACCACTGAACCCTTGTTACAGGATGACAACATTTAAATATATATATTTGTATATTTATATTATATATTGAAAGGCAAGTCTAGAGTAGGTTTCCATAGGAGTCCTTCAGAAGACCTTTAGTTATTCCTCCGCATACTACTCTGCCCTCCCATCCCCTGCTCCGTTTAACCCTTCTGATTCCATTATTCCTCATTCCCCGTTTATATCACTGCCTGCTGTCTCTCCCATCCCATGGAAACTTCATCCATCAAGTTTTGTTAATTTCCTGATCGCTATGGATTTTCCAGTTGAAACACTTATATCTAAGGATTTTAAGCTAGCATGGGAACTTGTGAGAGAGAACATGCAATATTTGTCTGTCTGAGTTACCTTACTGAAGGTGATTGTTTCCAGCCTTATCCATGTACTCGCAAAATTGTTACTTTCATTTTAACAGCTAAATAATATTATCATACTTTCATTATCCATTCTTCTGTTCATGGACACATATGTTTCCATATCCTAGCTATTGTGACTCTTCATAGGATAAAGAGTCCTTTTGGTATATGCCGGGGATTGTACAGCTGGATCACGTGGTAGATCGATTTCTAGCTTTTTGAGATTCTCTGCATTGATTTCCATAGTGGCTGCAATAGTTTGCATGCCCACAAGCAATAAATAAGAGGTCCCCTTTACCTACATCCTTGTCAGCACTTGTCATTGTTTTTTGGATCTTAGCCATTCTGACTGGAGTAAGATGAAATCTCAAAGTAGTTTTAATTTGCATTTCCCTAATAGCTAAAGAGGCTGAACATTTTTTTTTCAAATATTTCTCAGTCATTTGTGTTTCATCTTCTGAAAAATCTGGGTCTAGTTCTTATCCCAATTTTTTAATTGGGTTGTTTGTTGCTTTGTATGTGTGTGTGTGTGTGTGTGTGTGTGTGTGTGTGTGTGTGTGTCTGTGTGTGTTTTGTGTGTTTAGTTTTTCTAAGTTATTTGTTTATTATAGATACTAATCCTCTGCCAGAGGTATAGCTGGTAAAGATTTTTCCTGTTCTGTAGGTTGTCTCTTCATTCAAATGATGGTGTCCTTCACTGTAAAGAAGTTTTTTCAGTTTCATGAGGTCCCATTTGTCAATTGTTGGTCCTAATGCTTGCACTGCAAGAGTCCTATTCAGAAAGCCTCTTCCTGTGTCTGTAAGTTCCAGGGCATTCCATACTTTCTCCTCTATCAGATTCAGAGTATCAGGTCTTATGTGGATGCCATTAATCCATTTGGAGTTGACTTTTGTGCATAGTGAGAGACAGAGATCTAATTTCATACATGTCAAAAATCATGTGGTTGTCAGTATATAAACTTAAATCTGGGTTCTCAATTATTTTTTATTTAGCAGGGAGAGAGTTGAGACAGGGTCTCTCTATAGCCCCTGTTGGCCTGGAATTCACTATATAGACCAAGCTGGCCTCCATCTCACAGAGATCTGCCTGCCTCTGCCTCCTGAATGCTGGGACTAAAGATGTGCACCACCACGCCCAGTTGGGTCCTCAATTCTATTCCATTGACTAATGTGTCTATTTTTATAGCAGGACAGCGCTGTTTTTATTACTATAACTGTAATATAAGATGAAATCAGGACGGTAATGCCTCCAGCGCTTCTATTACTCAGGATTTCTTGGACAATCCTTTGGGTTTTGTGTTTCCATGTAAAATCTGAGGTACTTTTTTTCAATTTATCTGAAGAATTGCGTTGAAATTTTAATGAGGATTATGTTGGATCTGGGAGTTACTTTTGGTAGGATCACCATCCTCACAGTATGAATCCTATAAATCTGTGACAGTAGGGGGGAGGGCCTTTCCATCTTCTGTCATCTTCAATTTCTTTATTCAGTGTCTTAAATTTTATTGTACAGTCCTTTCACTTCCTTTGTTAGATTTATTTCAAGATAGTTTATGGTTTTCAAGGCTATTGTGAATGGGATTGTTTCTCTGATTTCATTCTCAGTGTGTTTGTTGGTGGTATAAAGGACGGCTAGTGATTTTTAGTGCTAATTTTGCATCCTAATACTTTGCTGAATGTGTTTATCAGCTCTAGGAGTCTTCTGGCAGAGTTTTTAGGGCATTTTCTGTGTAGAATCATATCATCTGAGCATAGGGATATTTTCACTTCTTCCTTCCTAATTTGTATCCTCCTTTATCTCCTTCTTCTGTCTTATTGCTTTAGCTAAAATTTCAAGCATTATACCAAATAGAAATGAAGACAGTGGCCATACTAGTCTTGTTACTGGGTTTTTATGGAAATGCTTTCAAGTTTTCCTCTGTTTAGTATGATGTTGGCTATGAATTTACTATTCATAACCTTCGTTATGTTGAAGTGTGCTTCCTGTATCCCTAAATTCTCTGTTAACGTTTATTCTTATCATCATTACCTCTTGTGGTTCAGAAACCAAACAGAAATATATGTGTTTAATTATCTACTTAAGTAGTTAGACCACTTCTCAATGTAAATGTTCTCAAATCAGGTAGAAGTTTAAAATGTTCTTACCATTCCAACATTTTTTATCCAGTAAGTGTTTGACCAAGGCAACATCAAACTGTTCAGGATAGGGGGCTATTTGTATACAAGATTAATTACCCACACTTAGTTTGGAATTGTTACAGCCTCTTAAGAGATGGGGTTGACAACAGTATTTTAAAAAGCACTTGGTGCTTATTCCATAACTGTGCCAAGAAGTCTGAACATTCGCTCCATGATTCAGATTTTTCCATAGATTTTATCACCTTTGTTAACTCCACATTAGACCATTGCACAACATTTTAAGAAGAAAACCTATTAAACCATCTAGCTGCTTCAGCAAGAACATACAGGAGTTTATGCTTCATAGTTATTTGCACATAACATATGCAACACTTTATTTATTTTGCCAACCAGCACCAGCTTTTAACTTCCCAATAGAATTTAGTGGGTGACTTTTAGTTTATACCTATGGTTGAAGCTTTATATTTTTTATGCAAGCTACACCTTCCTTAGTTTATTCAAGAAATTTAGCTAGCAAGTGCTCCCCCAGACAGCCTTAGAGCTAAACTTTGGGGCTCATGGTAGTTTAGTTCCTCCTCATAATTCATGGCTTCTTTGTCGAAATCTAGAAAACAACTCATTTTGCAATATTTTTCAGTCCAATATAAGACAGACCAATGATTTTAGCACAATTGGTAAAAGCAAACTGGCTAAACAATAGAGACTAAGCGAGCAGGTTAGACTAAGCGAGTCACCAAGCCTGAGGACTCTCTGAGTTCAATCCCCAATCCCATAGTGAAAAGAGAGAACCAGTTCCTGTAAGTTGCCCTTTAACCTCCGTATGTATGTGCGCCCCCACACATACACATATAATATAATATAACATAATATAATATAATATAATATAATAAAAAATTTAAAGCACTGGAGAATAATCTCTTCTCCTTTGTTATTCTTTGGATTTTCCTAGGAAAAAGGAAAATCATTGCAGAAGTCAGGATGTAAAAGAATAAAGTGGGAGCAGACAGTAAATTTCAGGTGATGAGGAAACATTGACAACTGTAAAAGCAGAGACCTGCTAAGGAAGCAAGGCCACCAGAGGGAAATTTTGCTCTATGGGCTGGAAGGACTTTGGCATGCTGAAAGAGATACTTCTGAGTTCTATCCATCACTAGAAAACTGCAAAAATGGGTTATTCTCATTCTATTTATTACAGGGTTGTTTATAAAATGCTAACCTAGAAGGGGCAAAGTATCTTTCACCAAGGGTTTCCAGAATCCCAATCAAACCCATTACCACAGGGACCACCTTTTCATCACCCCCACAACAGCTGTGTTTGTGCCATTATTTAGTTTTTCTATGTTGAGGTTTCCAGGATCACCATAATTCACCCTAATGTTACGAGATTAGCAGCCCCTGTCATGGTGAGAATTAAACACCCTTCCCATAGCATCTATGACCTTTCACCCTTCATGAGATCTGCCAGGGTTGCACTGGCTGAGAGATAAAGTGCAGAAATTCACATGGTGCCACCTGCACTCTCTCAGACTGGGGGATAAATGGAAAATTCCTCTCTCAAACTATGTGTGTTGGCCTTCAACAGCCAAGTTATAGAAGTTCAGTTCCTCCACCTTCGTCTAAGAGCTAATTTATTTTCATCCTGTGAAGATTTATAAATGATTTTCATTAAGTATTGTAGCACTGTATAAATATAGAAGGCTAAATGACATTGTTAATAGAAAGATAACAGTTCTTAAATTTCATTGGCCACAACATTAGTACTTTAACTGCATGCTGCAGATATAAAGGAGAGGTGTAGGGAATTTGATGGGTCTTTGTCGTATACCGAAGTCAATAATTATGTGACAAGACCGCTGAATGACAGAATTTGGCAAGATTGAACAAATAACTAACAGATAAATGTTTACCTAGGAGAAGGCATTTCCTTCCCTTCTCATGCCCTAAATTCTGTGCAATGTTGTTAATCGTAAACACTACAGAAATCTGTTAGTTAACTTCACAGACCTTTCAGAAAATAGCACAATTAGAAATAATTAGGAATTTACTTCCTGACAACTAATATAGTCTGTTGAAAAGTAACAAACAGTAAATTTAAAATTACATGGAAAATGGGCATTTAGAGGATGTCTCCATTTATCATTCTTAGGCTTTTGACGAGATTGACAACATGCAGCAGAATGAGTCAAGTTTCCTTCAGCACAGTGCAAAATCTCTGTAATTTTTCCAGTTACCATTTCCTAAAAGTCAGTGCAAAGAGGAATAGACTCACTTGATTCAGCCCCGTTTCCGCAGCTTGACAGGCATTGATATCAAAATTAACTCTAAGATGCAACTTCATAAAAAGAAAATTCTATTTGATACAAGAACTACTGCATTTGAATCACAGTTGCATTTGCATTGTGGAGTTCCTTTCTGTTGTATATAAAATGATGCCTGAGGAGAGACTGAATACATACAGAGAGTTCATTTGAGGCAACCTGACAGTGTCTGTCCTATGCAAGCACAGCAGAAGGCACTTTTATGACATCTTCAGAACTTGAAGATTGAATTACAGTTTTAGTAATCATCAGTTCCCCTTCTACACTGTCACTTTTTGGTAATATATTACATAGGAAAGACTTATGGTACCAGTTTTATAAGCTTGCAATAAAAATATAACAACTGTTGTATTAAATTATTTAAGTTGTAAACCATTGTGGAAAAAAAAAGAGGAAAAGTTTTATCGACATGGAGACTGAAGAATAGATTATGACAGTGAGAAAAATACATTGTGCTGATGACTCCTAAGTTTTCTCCCAGTTTAGCATACTGTAAATCTTCCATAGCCCTTTCACACCAAGGTCTGAGTATGTGAGGTTCTTTTATTGATTGATTATTTAGAACTTACCAATAGCAAAAGAAAAATGGAATCCTTGTAGTTAGTTCCAAACTAACAATTTATTTTAACAGAGTTTTAAGTATAAATAAAAAAAAGGCAATATAAATTTAAGATTATGCAAAAGATACTAATTGAAAAACCCTAAAAGCATAATATCCCTCAGGAGAAATTAGACTTGAGAGACTGACTAATCTTTCTAACTTTTTTACCTTATGGGCCCTCATTATCTCTACTTTTTTGGCAGAACACTGCTTACCTATTGTGTTTTGTCTCCTCCAGTATTCTTCTGTGTTCACTCCAGTGGAAGGTTCACTCTTTCAACACCAATATTCCAAAACCTTTGGTCTACCTCTTGCATTTCCAGTGCTACCTAGGAATCTAAGCCCTTTCTCTGGCGTGGTCAGAATGACCACATTCTGTACCTATATAATCCCTCATTCCATGCCTCCACAATTACTGACAGTTAAAACAGCTCCAGTAACCCTAACACACACACACACACACACACACACATGCACACACAGTGTCATACAAATACCCTTTACACTCTGATGAGATTCTATTCCTCCTAAGGAAATTAAAACAAGAAAGTCACATGCTAAATCAAGTCACAGAGGGATGCACAATGACTTTGGGCCAATTCTTTAGTGCCATCCAAATATTTCTGACACACTTAGTTGAAGCACTGGTCCTCTCTGTCTCTCATCTGGACTCAACAGAAACCTTACTTTAATAATAATGGTGCTACTAATAATGTGACTTGTATGCACCAGAAAATATTTGTTAGTTAATCCTCACTTCTAAAAGAAATATTATTCTGATTTTATAAGTGAAGACATGTAAGTTATTCAATTACATAGTTTGAAAGTAGGAGAATTGGGATTCAGTTTATACACATCTTATGCGAGTGCTTAACAACAATATCATGCTTTTCTATTATGTAGTGATCCCATCTCTAAGTCATCATCAGAAGTAAAGACTAGGATAATACAAAAGTGAGATGCTCCAAGTCTTCTCTCCTGGGTCATACATTTATTGAATGCAGGTGGTATGTAAGGTTCTATCCTTGGTTTAAGGATAGAAAGGTGAATTGAATATAACCACTGCCTTTATTGTCCACTGAGATGCAAAACCAATAATTAGCTAGTATTCAGTATGATGCTAGAACTGGAATGTGCACAGGGCATTCTGTGAAGAATTCAAGTAATAGCCTGTCTCACAGAGAACAACAGATCCTCTAGGGGAAAATCCCACAGCTTTATCCTCAACTAAGAGGTCCTATGAACTCCCTGCCCGCCTCCAATACCATGAACTGAGAAGAAAAACCACTTAGCTTGGCCAATGTCATCCATTTCCCTGAAATCAAAAGTTCTTCCTCTCTCCTGCTCCTCCAGATTTACGGACAAGAGCACTCAGATCAGTTTGGAGCAGTTTGGGTCAACAATCTGGAATTGAAAGATAATTCTCTCGTGCTATCTTCCTGACATGTGAAACCCAAGAAGGCAAATTGCTTGACTTTATTAGAGCTTCCTAGACCTTCACTTCTGATCCCATAACAATGGGAGTTGAAATTAAATAGTCATAGACACATAGGTAACCCCAATTCACTTGCCTACCCCAAACACATAGCTTCTATCATTAAGAGTTTTATGATCCTTGGAATTGAACTCAGGGCCCTGTACATGCTAAGCAAGCACTCTACTACTAAGCTGCATCCCCAGCCTATCACTGACCTGGCTTCAGTTTATGGATATATAATTGAGTTTATGGCCAGTAACTGAGAACCACAGTGTGTCCTAAGCAGTGTCCAAAGATTACAGTGTCTCTCTCTGAGAGCATACCCTGCAGTACCAGGTACTTAGCATTCTCTATAAGGATATGAGTCCAGAGCTTATGTGCACAGCAGTCACTACAGGTACCAGTCATTATGTTGGGCTTCTTGGGCATATAGTTTAACAGAAACATCAGAAATTGAAAACACCAAGTTAAGAAAAAAACAATAAAACTTCATAAACAATCCAGAATGGCTAGTGTCTCTATAATTCAGGGCAGCCAGGATTCTTTCTTTCCTAAGAAAGGCTAGTGTCTATTTAATAAGTGTATTATTTTTATGACCAAGGCAGACAAGAAACATGTTTGTGGCCCTGGAAAATAGAATCTGTGGGACTAGAGCTAAAAAGACCTTGAAAACAAGCTTCCTGAATTCACCCTGAATAAACAATTTTCTAGGAGCTTCAACAGATAGAGGCCAAAGGAAAGAACATCTAGCAGCTTCCTTTGACCTGGGGTGATGAGACCATGTAGGCAGAGAGCAGGGCACTTCACTTGTTTCCCATAGTGAATTAAAAGCCCCTTAAAGACTGTGACCAAGTGAAGGAGAATCCTCCAGCCCAGGAAGTGCCATAGACAGTATTTCTTCAGGTAATGAATTAGACTGATGAGGACCTAATGTGGGAGTTTTAAAATAACAAACGGAGATTTGAATATTGTAACTTAAACTTTAGAAAAGACCTGAAAGGCAAGCAAAGAAAGAAGGCACTCACATGTACAGAGTCCAGAAATGTTTTTATATTTTCTTCTACAAAGGAAAAGATATAGGGGGCCCACCAGAGATCAACCAGTTAAGACTGATTACATTGAACTGTCATATAGAGCAAATATCCTATAACTAGTCACAAGATGCCTTCAAAATAGCAACTATTGTTGCTTACCAGAGGACTTTATCAATATGGACATATTTATGAATAATAATAAGACCACTGATAGTAAAGAAGCCTGCTGATAATGCTGTAACTTCACCTTCTACATGTACTAATAAGCAGCAATGTCTTTAAATATGAAGGATAGTAAATCCATGCAAAGGATTTAGTTAAAAATGCTGATTTGTTCCACACAGCTGTCATATAGACCTCTCAAAACTTCTTGAAACACTTGCAAACACTGACCTGAGGGTGACAGGCCCCTAGCCCGGGAACTGATCCCTTGAGCCATTCAGACCTCAGTCCCTGATGATTCTGATTAATCTATGCTAACAAACTAGATTTGGATCAATACAAATTATCTATAACAAGAAACTAATTGTGTATTTAGTAAGTGCAGTGAGATTTTCGGTGGCTTTAAATTTATATGGAAAAGATCCTATTGACTTTTGAAATCAAAATTCATACTACTTTAGGGTAATATGGCCTTGGGTTATAATAAATTATGGTTATCTGTTTCTCTCTGTCTCTCTGTCTCTGTCTCTGTCTGTCTCTCTCTCTCTCTCAATATATGGTCTGAAGTTCTCTAATATGCTTACTCCTAAACTATGACTGTTTTTTAATTATTATTTACAGAGACTAAATTTACATAATGTAAGGAAGCTCAGAACATGTAGCTCTTACACTGTTTTCATACACTAGCCCTACTTAAATGAAGCAGCAAATCACAGCCAATTTCAAGACACGTTACAAGCTCAGTTCAAATTATGCAAAGGCTTAGAACAGTAAAAAGATGTCCCTAAAGCTGCATCATCTTCAGGATATAAGGTACCTCGGGTGCTAGAGAGCTGCTGAGAAACAAAGTAGATAAACCAGTGAACCAGTGTTGAATTTATATTGTACTTTTCACACAGGAAGATTATCTAGGCCTTTAGTACCCTACACAGGAATTCATGTGTGACATCTAACTCCTTTCACTTAATTTCCTTATGGAGCATTTTTCTGGAAAAGATGGAAAATTGCAGCTAGCCACAAATGGACTGAGACCCACCAGTCTCATTTCACATTGAGCAGGTGTCCCAGACAGAGTTTGAAACCAAGTACACACGAAAAAAAAAAATGCTATTGGAGTTAAACAGATGGCCCTATATAGGAGCTTTTGTATTCAGTTTCCACTGGGTTTGTCTTGGTATCCAGGAGCAAACCTTGCCTCATAAATCCTTGCAATTTAGTGCTATTAAAATCCTCTTTTTAGCAAAAACTGCTAACATATCTAATAGAAGGACCTCACTAATCATTTTGCTCTCAAGGAGGAAACAGTTCCAAAGGCCAGAGCTGGAGGTCACAGGTCTATGAGGGAGTGTTTCAAGGCCTGTATTTTATCAAATGCAGAAAGTACAGGAAGGCTTCACCTTTTAACCAGGTTGTTCTTTTTGTGGCCCAAAATAGAACTTCTCAAACAATTCTCAGCTTTAAGTGAATAAGACCCTGTTGAATATTCACTAGAATCCTCTAGTGGGCCTGCATTAGTTATATTGAAGATTTTTAGCAGACTATTAGTGTTTGTTCTGAATAGTTGTACCACTGTGCCGAGCATATGTAGGGCAATAGGTGAAAGTGTAAAGAGTCCTTGTTTAATAGAATTCACATGCTGTGTGAGTCTAAATGGTTCAGCTGCCTGATAGAATTTTTATAAAGCTTAAAATAAATATCCGTAGACCTAAACAGATATGCAGGAGAATTAAAAAGCCTCTTGTTTTGTTTCTTCAAAGGTCACACATTTTCTAATGGCATAACAGTAAATTGTATGATAAAATGGGCCAAATATATCATAAATTACAGGAAATAACCATTGACTTTTCAGGATAGTTTGAAATATAAATACTTTGTGATTAATGTTGTAGATGCTCTTCAAACATGAGCAAGAAATATCACTAAACTCATAATCATTCAAATAAATCATGACTGTGATATAAATTTAAAAATCAGAATAGTATTAGCCATACTTAGCGAAAATAGCCTTAGACTCATCCAGCTTACTTATAACATATATTGAGTGGAAATTTCAAAAATCTGAAAACTGTTCACAGGATATCCTGAACTATTATTAATACACTTGAAAGTTGTTTGATTTTTTTTTCCTTTGGATACCTCTGCATCATATTAATTCCCTGGTTCAGTCCAGCCATCTTATAGATTCAAGAAATCGCTCATGCCCTAATACCAGTTAAATTGTAAACCTTTTAAATTTGGGGGGTTGGAGAGATGGCTCAACCATTATGAACAATTGCAACACTTACAGAGGTCTTTGGTTCACTTCTCAGAACCCACATAGTAGCTGGCAATCATCCATAGTTGCAGATCTATCCAGATCCAGTGACCTCTTTTGGCCTTCATGGTCATTGCACATGTGACTGCAGTTACATACATGCAAGCAAAACACATACACATAAAATTAAAATAAATAAATAATTTTTAAGAAGAAATCTCTCAGAATCTAAAGTCTAATAATATCTAAATATTAAAGATCTTAAATTTTAAACATAAACTTGGACATTTACCATTACATGTTTATATACTTGCGTAGCCTCCGATCTAATTATAGGTTTCTAGTAACAAATATCCCAAACCCTAGTGAGTTCAAAAAGTAGCCATTGAATAATACCTCATGGTTTTGTGGATTAGAAGTCTGAGCAATTTTCAGTCAGCTAAACATTTCTTATGCTCCAGGTAACAATCACAAAGGTCAGTCATTGGAAGTCGCCTACCAGCTAGGCTTGTCTTGGGGGTTCTAGGCAGCTCCATTCACATCCCTAGGGCTCTGATGAGTGACAGCTTGACATCTAAATTCAGTTCTGCCCTCATGCCTGATAGTCAAGGCTTTTCCAGATGATCTCTTCAAAATGGTAGTTGAACTTCCTATGTGGCAGCTTGGGGACTGAACAGGTTGAAATGGAATCTGCCAATCTTCTTATAGAAAAAGTCCCAGAACTGGCACATCACTTCCTTTACAGGTCAGCCTAGATTCAGGGGTAAAAGCATCATACTCCACCTTCCAAGGAGAGGAATGCCAACATTCTCTGGTCATCTTTAATTTCTTACTACCTCCTAACTTATTACCCTACTTTAAATCCCTTTTTATGCTCTGGCCATATTTTCTTAAAATACCAATTTCATTTTCTATGTCCTCTTCCCAAAGATATAAAAATATACTCTGACATTTTGTTTAAGCTTCTCTCCCTGGGATTCAAGCCCTGTGTGTAATAGGCTCCTGCTGGAGCAATCTTACCTCATTTTCTGTGAGATGCTTTACTGGTTATAAGCACCACAGTGCCAGTAGTCAGTAAAAACTCAGTAAATGCTGACTTGATTAGTAAATAGGACTTATTTGCCTCAATAGAATACCTCCTAGGTCCAACTTTCTGTTGACTTTCAGTATTAAAGCAATCTGTATTCCTGAATAGCATCTTAAGTGCATTTAGGAGTACTTCTTGGTTTGGTACTGTTTTAATTTCCTCTGGTCTAGATGAACATAATATGACATAGATGTTCTTTGGGGAGGGAATCATGCATAGACTATAACTCAATGTACATTAAGTAGACAACAAATTAATATTAAAAGGAGAAAGGCCCACACTACAACTGGTGGATTTGTATGGAGAAGCTAATGACTGAAATATTTGAACGTGGCACAGTACTTTTGGATACTTTTATAAAGTCCAGTAATTATAGTTTTTAATTAAATGACAAAGGCAGGGAATTCCATGGAAAGAAGCACATATTCTTAGTTAATTCAAGATTCACCCTCTTAACCACGTGCCATATTTCTTGTATCCTGGGTCCATATGTTGTTTGTATCACTTCACAGGTACTTAATAGTGGGAAGACAACAAGGTTATTCAGCAAATATTTTAAATACTTAAAATTATCCACCCACTATGTTATTTAAGGCCTAATAACCACAACAGTGACTGGCACAGCAAATTATATCGGAGCAGTGCTTGAACCTTTATCTTGAGGGGTAGTCAACCGCTACCTAATTGGACCTAAAAGCCAGAGGGAACTCACATGTGGCATTGTAAATATAGCCAAATATGTAGTATATGGTTGGAGAAGTCATAGATCATAGAGGAAACCCCAAGGCTGTCACATTCCTAAGCTAATGTAATTTCTTACTCTGTGCTAAATATGGATCCCTATATTTACAGACAAGTATGCCAGTCACCTCTCATCAAAGGAGCTTCTTTGACAACAGACAGTTTACAGGGTTCCACAACTACTCACACACAGGGATTAAATGTCTGTGAAACCCCCGGCCCTAACTGACACATCTACAATGGAACCTCTACACCTATTCTATAAGGTTTATGTATGCTGTTTGAATTTTGTGGGGTTTTTTGAGATGGGGTCTCTTTGTAACCCCAGCTGGCCGAGAACCTCTCACAGAGATCTGCCAGCCTCTGCCTCTCAGTTGCTGAGATGAAAGGCATGGGCCACCACACCCATTCTTTACATAAAACCAAGTTAAATAGATGATATTCCTGCCATAAAGTTGCAAATGTCTTACAGGTCTATTTTTGGGAAAAGTGTTCAATATATTTTGCATATAATTTACTAACAAGAAAGCATTTGCTTTACAAATAATAGTTGTGTGTGTGTGTGTGTGTGTGTGTGTGTGTGTGTGTGTTGTGTGTGTGTTGGCCCAGAGCACAGTCCAGTCCATCAAGTCTGGTTCTAGTATAAGTGATTTTAGCATCTGGATTTTTCCATGATGGCATCAGAAGAAACTTTGCCTTTTCTTGCAGTGATAGTGTTCAGGCTGGCTAATTTTGAAAATGAATGTCTTCCCTGATGCTGTGCTTAACCGCAGACGGAGGCAATCATTTGAATGCTTTAATGCTTTAACCAAAAGGCCTCAAGTCTCCTCGTGTTTCACCTTTTCACTGCACTGCCGATCATTTAGAGGGCAGACTTGTCCCAGACAGCTTTAATTAAACTGTACCAAAGATGCGGATAGATGTCAATGGAAATGATCCATAACATGAGGCCAAGCATGTATTTAGCAGTCTTCTATCCAGTTCAATCACCTCTTAGCATTTCAGTGACTTTACAATCATGTAACAAATGCTGGATGTGTGTGTGTACTTTTTAAAATCCATCCCATTAGTGGCCATATGCTTGAGCTTCAGTGACTGTAAGAATCATCTACAATATGCCAGGGATTTAAGGACATCAATAATTTGTGAATAGTCATGTTGGTACTGGTCGAAGGGTCAAGTGCTCTGCACATCAGGGGCACCTCTTTGGGGATTTGAACTCTTAGTTGACTGTTAGGAACCTTATCCCTTATGAGGATTCCCACTGCGTGCTGCTTGTCAGATGCATCCAGCTATAGCTGGGAAGCATTATTAGCTCTGGGATTTAAGAATCATGTTAAGAACTGATAGAATGGTGTCTTGAAGTTAAAATGTAGGGACAGAATACAACTCCAAAGAGGTTTTTGCCTCTGTGTTAAGCATAGGTTCATTCTTCCTTCCATTCTTTCATATGTTCCTTGTGATAATTGTGTATTATTTGAAAAACAACTTATTTTAACTATTTCTCCCTACAACATGCTGATAAATTAGATTTCAATCAAAGTTGATAGATAAATAACTCCTGAAAGTAAGAAGTGGTTTTGACATGAATAGATTTGCTTCCTCTTCCCTTACTCAGAGGTGAGGGAAAATAGTATGAAAGACTTGTGAAGTTTAACTCATGCACTGCCCTTTAATTAAGAGTCCTCAGCTATGACTGTTTTAATACAGACAACAACAAATACCACGGGAACTTTTGCTTTGTACTCTAACCTGCAACTTCATGACTGCCTAGACCCTGTCTGTTTACTGGGTTGATCCCCGCATTGGCACAGTGCCTGGAAGGTGAGTACTTGCTGAATGAATGGATGGATGCAGGGAAGAAAGAGGAGGAAGAAGAAAGAGAATGAATAAGTAGAAGAAGAAGGGATCCGTCAATCTGCCCTAATTACCATTAGTTGCTCTCAGTAAAATTTTCTCAGAGTTGTTTCAGATCTAGGAATAGACACTTAGCAGGACAGCACGTTTTAACTGTTTTCATGGATATGAATTTCAGAGGTGCCTGACATTATTATGATCTGTTAGGAGTAGTAGCACTTGTTTTCTTGTTGTATAATAGGAGCAAATGTGTGGTCAGGTTTCTATGAAACGCTTCTATTTCACACCTAGACACGATTTGGCCTAATATGACTGAACACTCCCCTAGAAGTATATTGTGGTTTTGTTGGTAAAAGTAAAGATTAAGAAGAAGGAAATTTTAGTCTTTCTCTCCTGCCCTATCTACCTAATTTTTAAGATAGTTCGTCTGCTTTGCAGTTGATTTGAATGTGTGTTTGTTTCCAGTAATTTCAGCCTTCTTACCCTGGCGTAACTTTACCCATCACCTAATTGTCCCTAGCTGATGTCTAGAAGGTCTTTTTAAACTCCTTAACTGCACAATGAGGCCTCAGTGGACACCTAGATTGTGTCTGCTTGGGAAAATGCCAAACACTAATGAGCATTTTGTTTAATGTGATGGAAACTGAAAGTGCATGCTTCTTCCCTGACTGATCAATGCCCACTTCTGTTGTTTGAATGTAGCTAGACATTCTAAATTCAAGATTAAAGGTCAGAAGAGGTGGAGCACTTAATGTTTGCCCAAAGAAGAATTTGAAGAGTCAGAACTTCTTTCTAGTTTGGCCCACAGAGAAAAGGAATATTGGAGTACTTTCAATCTCAAGTCTTGTAAGCATAAAATTTTTCTCCTGTTATTTTAAGAATAATGATGATAAGAAAATAAGATATGTTGATGAATTATAAGTCAGGCAACATACACCTCAGTATAACTACCTATTTATTATTTTATCACTATTTTATTATCAAATATTTGGTAGATATTGTATTTACATTGTTTGATTTTTTATTATTTATTTTATGTGTATGTGTGTATTGCCTGCATGTATATAAGTGCATCCATGTCATGCAATGCTGGCAGAGGACAGAAGAGAGCATCAGATATCCTGGAATTGGAGTTACGGATGGTTGTTAGCACCATGTGGGTGCTGGGATTCGAACCCACGTCTTCCGCAAGAAATCCCAGTATTCTTAAAAGCTGAGTCATTTCTCCAGCCCCCTTTGTTAGATTTTTTTGAAGTTCAAGTCCCAATGCATTCCATGCAAATTTTAAAATAAGTAATTAAAATACTACTTGCAAAAAAAAAAAAAAGGAAGAAGAAGAAGAAAAAGAAAAAGGAAGAACCCTTAAGCAATTCAGTAAGCCAACTTGACCAAGTATGCTGGAGTGAAGAATGGTGGCTTCCACGTAGCACTAATGTCCCACACAGGACTAAGTGGGAAATGTAGCAAGTGTTTCACTAAGCATATCTGGTTGCATTGAAACAGAGTTTCCTTTGGTAGCATTTGAAATGTACAGACTACATGATTGTGCTAGATAATCTTCAATAGAAAATACTTCCAGGTATTTAAAACATTTTAGTGGGATATTTTTTTCTCTCCCAAAGATTTCTAGGTTTAGATTCTTTATTAAAAAGTCAACAGAGATGATAAGGAAAGATAAAATTTGAATCTGTTAATGGAAATAATTTAATTCTCAAGTTTGCATTTAATGATTCACTTTTCCTTCAGCTATTGTGAAGCCGTCATTGATGACATTATTTCATGTCTTTGGAGACCTTGAATGAAATAAGCTTCCAAATTAGAGTTTATGATAGAACCTCTGCCTGACCCTTAATCATTGGTACTTCCCCGAAACATTCTAATACCTGAACTAAGTTGCTTATTACAACAGACATGAAGTCTTTTGACCCTTAAGGTTCAATATTGAGCAGCCCTAATCCTGTCAATATTTACCGCTAGTGTCAACTATTTCAGTGTGGAACAAATTCAAAATGTTCAGTTTCCACAAATTATAATTTTACCTAGTTAAATAATCTGTTGTTTCTTCCATAGTCTTAATTAATGGTTGGAGACTGGGTATCATTGCAATAAATATAATCAAATGTCATTATGGTGATTCAGTTATAAATTAACCCTACATCAGAAAAAGAACTCAGAAAAAAAAAATCTTCATTGATAAAATCACCCTTAGTCTCAAGGATACTTAAAGCAAGCATCCATTATATATCCAAGAAAAGAAACTAAGCCACTTCTCAGGCCTGAGATCATAGAGGAACACAGAAAATTGATGTGCTTTCTTTGTCCTTGCATAATGTAATAGAAGGGTCCGGTTTTTTTAAGCTGTGGTATTTTTCAGACTGTCAAGTGTGTATCAAAGAGTTAGTCTCTTGGCAAATTTTATGTATTTTATTCCATTTCTTGACAATTTAAAATTCAATTATCCAATTAGAACTAAAGGTCATTAGTCTAATGTGGCAACTTTGTGACAGTCTTAGTTCCAAGAGAAATTATCAGTTTAGAGAAGAAATTGTTCCTCGGGAGAAACTGATTATACGTAGAAGCTGTATTATCATGAGAATTTTGTTCCCTTCATATGTTTTCATTACTTATTAGTAAAATGTATACTTGTTGTTTTCCCAATCCCATGTTTATAATGTGTATTATTTCATGCAGTATTTCTGTAATTAATATCACCAAATTAACAACAAATGCCTTCTGATATTGCTGAACACTATCAGATCTATCAGATCAGACTATGCTAGAACTGCTTCTTTAAATTTGCTTTCCTTTGTTTCTTTTAAGTAGCCTGAACCTAAATATCATTTCTATACCTTGGAAAAGAAAGTTTCATTTCAATTGTGCTACAAGTAGAATTCTTCCTAAAAGTAGAAACCTGAAAAATATAAGGACCTGGCGAACTTTTTAACATTATTTCCACTTGATGTAACAATGGGAAATTCCCTATGCAAATCATAAAAAGGCAAGCTGGAGGGATGGCTGTACTCTTAAGAGCACATATTATTTGCAGAGGACTGGAGTTCAGTTCCAAGCACCCACGTCAGGTGATTCTCAACCATCTGTAACACCATCTCAGGTAATCTAGCCTCTGCAGCTACCTGCATTCACACGCACATTCCCACACGCAGACATACACTCATACGCATAATTTAAAAAATAAAAACAAATCTTTAAAAATTAAGGACTTCTTAGGGTCAGACCCATATGAGGTAGAAGAATCTTTATCCCTTTCTCACCCTAAAAGAAATAAATTTTACAGTTGACATATCTATCAACTATTGATTCTCTTCTGGCTATGTGTAAAACCAAGAGTGAAAACTCATCATTCTTTTGGTTTTGTATTCTAAGTTTCAAAATGGAAGTACACCTGGGTAAGATGGCATTTACGCTGGTGCTGATACACATGACACGTTGCCCCAGGGAAGAGATGGTCCACGTGACATGCTAAATAACACTTACATCATCAAATAAGAACTTCACCACTCTACCTGAGGCGGTAACCAGCTCTCAGCACTCACTGAACACTCAATACTATTCTGAAATCTCTCTGTCTCACTGATATAAAGCTGGTCATAAAATTTAATGCGATGACTTTGCATCCCTTGGGTTTAAAACTAAGACCCCAGATAAGCATGTTTACTTAGGTATAGGCATGTATGTTGCTTCAGTGTCTTGAAACTACTTCAGCCAACACAAGCTCCTGCACTTTGAGCTCCCTGCTAGAGTTGCATAAAGTCAGATTCTTTTGAGTGACTGTATGAAATTTGTAAATGGACTGACTCTCTGGAATTGTAGCTTACTGATTACATCAGCATTATCATTTCATCCCCACTGGCCAGAGGAATTGTATTTGCAGATATGTCTAGCACTCTGTTTGGCTTCCCTGTCAACTCATTCCTTTCCAAGGAGAAAGAGCCAGATGTATTCTGAAGCGTTCACAGTCTATTTTAGGGCCCTGCAGTTAGCAGAGACTGTTCTTTTCCATGTAACAGATTGTTGTTTAAATCCACTGTTGTGTTATACATACATTATCTCCTTTAATCTTCATGGGAATCTG
Organism: Eospalax fontanierii; assembly: GCA_035773235.1. Classification (NCBI taxonomy): domain Eukaryota; kingdom Metazoa; phylum Chordata; class Mammalia; order Rodentia; family Spalacidae; genus Eospalax; species Eospalax fontanierii. Next base: position 39,439,133 of record CM069526.1, on the reverse strand, counting down.
CTAAGGTTCAAAGAGACTAAAATGACCTGGACAAAGTCATTACAAACTAGAGAACCAAGACCTGAGTCTGATTCTTCTACATCTGAGCTCTTGTTTTCAACCACTGATTTTACAATGTTTCTCCTGAAATTTCCTTCCTATGACTGAAATTATGTAGTGTATTTTTTTTAGATCTGGTAGATGAATGAATCCCAAGAACTTATAAACAACTTAAGCCAAAGTGGAAACTTCACTGAAGATGGAGGTGGAATGTTCATAGACGGAGCAGAGGGATGTTCATTTAATTTTCCTTTACATTTTGGTTCACAGGAGTAGAACATTTGGCAATATGATATCCCTGCCTTTTTAGACAGTGAATTCTTTTAATCACATAATTGCTCAAATGCATTTTCTACAGTGTTCACTAGCCTCCTCACCGGAGTCACATCTCTGGAGCTATCTGAAAATACAGGAAGAGGTTATTTTGAATAAGGAGTAAAATGACTTTCATTATTCTTTGTGATACAAAAAATGAACCAATATATGTTCCTCTTGAAGTTTCTCAAATACATGCTGAGGAATGGCATGTATTTTCAATTCACATTTATTAGAGATTGAAAACCATTGCTTATCTTGTGAACCCAGACACCTGGTCAGCATTAAATATACTTTTTTGTTGTTAAAACTGCCTATGGCATTTTATTATGGTAGTCCCAGTAAATTAATACAGTGTTGAAAGTGTCTAGCAATACATAAAGTATTATATAAATGCTAGCAATCTGTCACCACTACAATGGAACCAGGGACACACCATTAACAGAGTACATGAAATTGGACAGGAAGATGTTAAAGGGAGGATGCTGATAAGCAAGGTGGACGACAAAAATATGTTGTATGAAATTCACAAAATTTAAAAAAAAATTAAAAGCCCAAATAAAAGATTTAAAAGTGCATGCAAGCCAGGCATAGCAGTCAATGCCTTTAATTCCAGCACTCAGGAGGCAGAGGCAGGCAGATCTCTGTCAAACTGAGGCCAGCTTGGTCTTCATAAGGAGTTCCAGGCCAGCTGGGGTTACAGGGAAAAATAAATAAACATGCATACATTGGAAACTTCAGCTGGACAAATGCCAGTTTGGTTAAGAACAGAACTGGGTGCTTGCAACTTAAAAACCTGACCCAAGAACCCACAAAACACCCATTCACACAAATGGCTTCTTTCAGAGGGAAGAAACAGTGATTTTTCTAGCATTTTTAAAGGCTACAATTCCCAAATGATAGTGGAGTCATTGATTGTACTACAGTAGAACTGACCCTTTTCCAAGCCCTGCAAATTTCCCTTATTTCCGGGTTAGTCAGAATTGGGCAAGGGATTCTCGGGCAGAAGGCAGAATGAGAAGGCTGTGTGCAGAGGAATTCGCCGTTTTGGGTGCCTTGCCCATACGTCACTCCTTTACTAAGCCCAGTACATGTTAGCACATGCAATCCGGACATTTCAGCTCTGCCTTTAAGTCTAAGCTGAAGACGCTGTGGATGCCACATCAACTATGATGTGGGCCTGACGCTGGCCCAGCCTGCTTCCGAAAGTGAGTGGTTATAAAGGGGCAGAAAGAACACAAAAATGTGCTTATAAGGCAATTCCTTACCAATAACAGTTTCTTTCTCTCCTTTTTAGGAAGCGGGGCTATTTCAAAGTTTTCTGATGGGAAAGATGATTCTGAAATGTTTGGGGAGATAAAGGACTGCTGGTTCTATTTTGCCAAGTCATGGGTTCTTTTTTCTCTCTGATTCTTTACTTGTACTTTCTCAGATCGAACTGAAACAGTCTGTATTAATCCTGTGATGCCATTTTTTGGGTGTCAGTAAAGAATGGCTACTACGAGTTCTGGAAGTAGTATGACCATCCTTATATACAGTGTGTGCTAGTGGATGTTTTCATCAAAAGATTCACTGCCAAAGAGTATTTCCTAGAGATCTTTATAGCAATGTATGTATCTAGAACATGGTCACAAGAATTCCACAGTGATGGAGAGAAACATTTCTAGATTGGAAATTTAAGGGGTTTTTTTGCCATTACTTAAAAGATTCTGACATAAACATTTAAATGGTTAGGTTTTGCTCAAATATGTATTTCATTTGGAGTGCTGAAGCTCTTTAAAAATATATATGAATCAGCTGTGCTTCTAGACCGGGCCACAGACATGTATGTCTCTGTAAGTCTGCCCACTTTTCTGAAGAAATCAGCCCTTTTCTTCTTCATATTCCTTTGCTAACATGCTGCCCTAGCATCTTGCATTTCTTTATTTTTCTCTAAAACTTCCTTCTCTTTGACATGTGGGTGCCAGTTGAACAAGTATCTAACCTCCATGCAGGCTCTACACATGCTGAGATTTACAGCATGTAAATACATATATATATATATATATATATATATATATATATATATATATATGTAAGAATCCACTATCCATTTTATTTTTTTCTTTGATTTTATTAAGCATGTTCTATTGCCAGAAGAAGAATAATTTAGGATTTATTGCAGCTACTAAAAATTAGTCCATGCTGAGGACAATTCCGGCACCCAAAACACACAGCCATGTCAGAAGACTCTATCAGTGCACAAAGAACATTTTAGGCAGTTATAGGAAAGTGAGCATTTTCCCAATAAGCCTTAATTTCCCTCTTGCTTAAGTGAATCAGGCTGTGAAAATACCTATTAGCATTTTTCCTGGATCTGTGTTGTGACTGTGCATATCCGCCCAGTGGGTCTCACACTCTCTCATCTCTCCTAAGAGCTCTCCCAGCACTTCCCCAATTGCTAAGCAGTGAGAGAGATGGATAGATCTGACTGAGTGCATGCAGGCTGCACAGAACAAAAACAGATTTACTAACTTTGATGATAACTTCTAGTGAGTTCTTACCATACACCTGGCTGGGTAGCCATAAAGCCAGCTGAGCCAATCGCCCTAAATTGGTTAAAAGATGACACTGAGAGATGTTTAAGCTGGAGTGGTTTCATTTTTTTCCTTTCACCAGTGATATGGTTAGCTGGTTCATGTGCTGATTTGTTATATCACATAGGACTGACTCTCAGTCCTTTCGAGCCTTCTCAATGCCTTGATGGCATCCGAAACTGGCAGGCTCCTGGGAATGTGTAAGAAAGAAGGTCTGAGTTCTTCTCCTTCAAGGACACTCTCTTCAATCCATTATCTCCTATCCGTGTGCATTAGTCTAGTCTATCAAAATACAGTGATTGAATAAAACTTTCATTCCAGGTAATGAATACATTGATTTAGTAAAGGATTTGTACTATATGGTATGTAGTTCCCTAAATGAACACTGAAATCCTAAAATGGGAAAACTTATCATTGGTCTAAGTTAAATCATAGCCACTTTTCCTTAAACAGCACACTTTAGTAAGGTAGCAACCCAGCTGATACTTAAATCAAAAAAGTCTGTTACATAAGTTCTTAACATTTTCCACCTATTTTAAAGACACCTGTTCCCCTATCATAAGTACATCTGGCATCAAGTAAGAGATTGCAGTCATGGACATCTGACTAGTTTATGATGTTTTTATATTTCCATAGTTTTGGTAGACTAATCCAGGTTGGTATGTTAACCTCTCTTTTAGAGATAAATCTTGAAATCTTGCACTCTTCCAACCTTTCAAATTCTAGAATATTTTCAGCATGTTCACAGTTTTAATAAGAAAACGGAAACAGGGATTTAGAATTGAGCCCTTGGGTTTTGTCTCCCTAGCACTCTTTCTTGAGTCTTCTTAGAAAAAAATAATTTGTTGTGCCTAACCTTGATTTTGAAAGACACTTGTACTCCCAATCACTCATTCTTAAGTTAATTGAGCATACTGTACTTGTGTTTGCATCCTATTTTAAGAATTGCATTTTTTACAAACATAATGAGAGTTTGACAAATCAAAATGAGGCAGGGACAGAAACTGTTGCCTGCCTTTGTAAACAAAGTTGGAAGGTTTTTTTATTATTTTTTTTATTTTATGTGTATGAGTGCAGTGCTTGCATATATGTAAGTGCACCCATGACATGCAATGGCCTTGGAGATCACAAGAGGGTGTCTGATCCCCTGGACCTGGAGATACAGATGGTTGTTAATCACCATGTGGGTTTGGGAACTGAACCAAGGTCTTCTGCAAGAGCAGCCAGTGCTCTTAGTCACTGTGTCAACAGTGTCATCTCTCCAGCCCCCAAGGCTTGAAGTTTTGAGCTGTAGGTTTGATGGCAAGGCTATCGTGCATGACGCATCCATCTCTTCTTGTGAGAACGGCCAAGTCTACATACACATTCACCTTTTCTGAGCAACTCTTAGACAAAAGTGAACTTTCTTGTCATTGTCGTGGCACATTCCTTTAATCCCAGCATCCAAGAAGCAGAGGCAAAAGGATCTCTGTGAGTTCAAGACCAGCCTAGTCTCCGTAGTAAGTTCCAGGCCAGCCAAGGCTATGTAGTGACCGTGTGTCAAAAACCAAAACAACAAAAAGTCAGCAAGCAGCTCCTTATCCTTTCACAGGAGTCTTAACTGCTGAGATGTTTGTGCTGTAGTCCCCACTTAAACGTCCATCGTGGGGCCCACAACAGTAGATGTGCTTTTGATAAATCTAACGTATAAATCATCCATTAAATGTATTTCAAAGAAGAGTAGCTATTAGAATCCTTGAAAGATCATTAGAATATTTTCTCTTTTTTCCACAGACATGTAACCAAGTTAAATAAATATCTATCGAATCAAAACCCAGATGAGAAATGGCAGATGCTTTATGGATTGTAAAGAAGATAGGAATTCTAATCCTGTCTCTGCTGAGTGGTTTAATGATTGTAGCCGTGTTTATGGCTTACTTAAAACTACTATTTCTTTTGGCCCAAAACCAGAAAAATATGTCTATAGATGATTTTGAACCACTAAGAAAATGTCTCTAAATAAGTTCAGTCGTCAGCAAGCAGCAAAGCCTTACGTTTATCAAAGAAGAGTCAGCCCCACCTGTTACTTAGCCCCAGGTTAATTCCATACTTTTGTTATTATATACGATACTGCAGTAGATATCTTTTCCACATGCAAGATTGTGGGTATTTATAAAACTGTAATAATGAATTTCTAAGGTTCTATTTCTTCAACCTAAGAGTTGGGAAATTCAAATTTTTCATGTTATTGATAAATATTAACTTAAAAACGTTATCCCAAATTTACATACTGACAGTCAGTATAGGTTCCCATTGCCCCACATCTTTGTCCACACTCTTCATCTGAATTTATATATATATATGAGTGTTTTGCCTGCATGTAAGTAAGTGTATCTATGTTGTACAATCCTGTGGAGGCCAGAAAACAGTATCAGATCCCCTGGAGTTACAAATGATTGTTAGCCATCAAGTGGGTGCTAGGAACTGAACCCAGGTCCTCTGCAAGAGTAGCCAGTGCTCTCAACTACAGAGCCATCTCTCCAACCAGAAATCTGTAACTGGTTATGATCAATAGTTGTAAGTGACATTGCATTTGAAACCAACTCTTTACCAGAAATTTTAATTTTTTCACTCAGAGGTAAAAGATAAAATCTCATTTTAATTTTCATGTGTCTAATTTTAAGTAAAATAAGCTTTTTTCATATTTAATATATGTATTTTCTTTAAGTGAAAAGAAATTATTCTGAAAATAATACTAGGAGTGTAAAGTATAATAAAACATTTCGATTTCCAGAGACTCATTCTTATATTTTATCAAACTATGCTATCATAATTATTCTACTTGTATTAGTTACTGTTACTAATCTCTTACTGTACCTAACTTAAAAGTTAAATTTTATCCCAAGCCTTTACATGTAAGAACAAACAGTATGCATAAGATCTCATACTGCCTATGGTCTTAGGCACCTACTGGAGTTCTTGGGATATGTCCCTCAAGGGTAAGGGAGGAAGGGTACTATAGCAACCAAACTCCCCAGCCTCAGCTCTTCAAGGCCCTAGCTGTGCATTGCGTGCAGTGCAATAATCATCCGTAATCATCACTGAAATGATCCACATGTGGAGCAAAATGCCAAGAAACCCAACATGTGATCTCTGTTGTAAAGAGTTCACAGGGAAGGCCATAAAGTACACTCACATGAAATGCTGAGCAGCCAGTGATACAGAGGAAGATGTAGGGACTGAGGAAAGACAGCATATCTCCCAATGGGGTGGTTAAGGAATGTCACTTAAAAGAAAACACATTTAAGCAGAAAGAAAGACTCAGAATCTTTCTTCACACTTCACAGAGGTGTGAAGTCAGAGAGACAGACAGTAAATAGACAAAGACGAATGGGCTGAAGACTTAGCCTATGAGGGAGTGGGAGAAAGTTCACTTATGAAAAGGTGGACTGGCACATTATTGAAGATTTTGAATACCTGACTTAGCTGAGTCTTCAATAGTGTAAAGCATCAAAGTGGATTTTTTCAGAAGAGCATTGTCAGAATAAAAGTAAATTTAAGAATGATAATTTTAACATAAGAATAATGAATGAGTAGCTTGAGAGTGTTAAGCTGGTAAAGGAGATTAATTAACACAGTAATACTTTTGTGGGAGAGAATTAACTGTCTTAAAGGTAAAGTTATTTGGTTTGTTTCAATCTATAATACAAAAAGCTATTATAAAACTAATGCTGCATAAGTTACCAGAGAAAAAGACCAAACCTCAGAAGCCTTCATGTGTATATCAAACATCCCAGTGCAGGGCCTTTTTCTAAATTGATTCATACTCTCCCTGATGATGGAAAGTCTCTCCTTGGAGGATCTGGAATTCATACCAGTTTTCTTGCAGACCTGGAAATTCCAAACATGCTCTTCTCATTGCACCTCATCTGTCATCCTGGGGAATGGCTTTATTTACTCTTGTAATTTGGAGGAATGAGGTGACGGTAGAAAGAGCTCAGAATAATGAGAAGAATGTGTTGGCTTTGTATAACCATTCCTTTCTTATTTCATTTCTTTTACATCTTGGTAAAGGCTAGCTGATTGATCAGAGCCCCCTGCACTGTAACACATAGCATGAATTCAACAAGCTATACTGAGCATTACAATGTGTCAGACCCTGACTGGGGACACTGAGAACTGTGTTTAATACATAAAGCTTTCTCTTTTTGAAGCCTACACTTGGTGAGATACATAGAGACAAGTCCATATCTTATTCTGGGCTTTTCACCTACAAGATGCTGGACTCTTTCCCTTGAGAATTTCCTGTGTGAACCTGTAGCCTTATTCAGCTCTGTTTTCCCTCAAAGCATTTCTATAAGGGGCTTATAATCCACTTCAATGGGTTACAAGGAATTCAATTACAAATACTGGTAAGCTTGCTGTAAAGTTCTACACAGGCAAGTGACTATGGAAAGTGTCAACTGAAACAAGGAGTCAGTCCATAGCATTGAAGGGCATCAGCTGTATGAGACAAGGACCTATATTTTCTATTGATTAATTTTTTTGTCACTTGGCTCTGTTTTCCTCTGCACAGACTTACATCCTATTCTTTTAATGACCCAACACACACATTTACACACAAAAACTACTTTTTCCCAGTAATTTTATACCAACTCACAAATTCCTATATTTGCCTAACTGCACACCATTTTCCCATCCAGTAATTAGAAGAATGGGCCAGGTTGGGGTAACATGCCCACCCTAAAGATGGAGAGATAAGGAGTCAACTCCAGATACAGAAACAAGGTCAAAGAAAACAGTAGTGAGGCAGTCACCACAAAAATGACAACAACCATAATTACTGTAAAGACTCCATAATAAAGAACTCTCTGGATACCAGAAACTATTCCAAACAGCGTTCATAAATCCCCTATTTTCTATTTCTAACATCCAGTGAGTAGGTACTCTTATCATCTTCTTTTTCAGATAGGGAAACTGACAGTTAGAAATCTGAAGTGATTTAGTGTATGGCTGGTAAGTAGCGGAGGAGAGGGCTGAACGTGGCCATCATCTCACCTGTCCAGAGTCTCACCCCCTGCAATCTAATGAACTGACTTCTGCGCATGCAGAGAGCTAGCTAAGGCTCTCAGAAATGAGCACACCCTAAGTGAGGGATAATGAGAAGACCAGCAGCGCAGGATGGTGGTAATTTCAGTACATACAGTCACGGAAACCCTAACCAGAAAACTTGTAGACAGGTATGTTTTACCTAAACGAGAAGTCAGGCTCTGAGCAGACTCAGGCAACAGCTTCCAAGGAAAATAAAATGGCTACCATAAAAAAATGAATCACACCCCAGCGACTAACCCATTCGAAATCCCTTGACAGCTTACAGGCTGTACTTTTATATAATTTACAAAGACTAGTTTCATATCTGTGTCCAATCCTCATTCATATTCTCTCTCTCTCTCTCTCTCTCTCTCTCTCTCATGCTTAGAAATATCATTCGTGTAACATATATAGATCTTAGGTAAAGCTAACAGTGTGTTTAGTCACACACACACTCAGATCGCTGTCGGTTTGACACTGAGAAGCAGCAGACCCAAGCCTGCATCTCTTTACTACGACTTTCCTTCTGCAAAGCAAGCCCCGTTGGAAAAAAACAACAAAAACCACATAAAGCATTAAAGCATTACACAACCACAACAGCCTTTGTGCTTCAGAAGAGAGATCCAGTAGGAGACGTGGTCTTCCTTTTGAAGTACAATATACTCTCTTTTCTTGTATTACAATGGGAGTTAACTTTAAATAAATAAAACTCAGCCTTAGGCTTCAGAAAATTAATGTTGGTTTTGACAGTGCCATTTCTCTCTTCCCAGAACGTCGTATGGGAGTTATGTTGGACGCTCGTCAAGACCTTCCTTTCTCGGGTAGAGAGCACACTATTTTCTTCTCCTCTGTTTTGTTAATTTCCCTCACTTCCTCCCACATTCTCTCCTTGCCGGTTTTCTCTCTGGCCCTGTACAGGCAGGTGAAAGGCGCTTCTCATGGTCAGACTGTGGTAGATGTTCCTGTCTTCCTGCTCTGTCCTCAAGCGAACTTTTCCTTTCTTAATTTTTGTTACTTTATGTGTATGGGTGTATTGTCTATATGTATGTAAGTGTATCCATGTCAAGTAATGCCCATGGAGGTCAGAAGAGGACATCAGATCCCCTGGAACTGGAGTTACTGATGGTTGTTAGCCACCACGTGGGGCCTGGGAACCCAATCCCAATCTTCTGCAAGAACAGCCAGTGCTCTAAACTTCCAGACCAGAAAAAGTGAAATTTTCTATACATTGTTTTTAGAAAGAAATAAGCCTAAGGCCCAAAGCCTTAAGAGACCAGAAAGAACCCTCCATTTCTATTGTGAGCCCAATTGAATAACACAAAATCAGCAATTAGCATTTTATTTTGGGAGTTGGTGCTGGGAATGAAACTTGGGCCTATTAGGCAAGTCCTTCCACTGAGCTATACCCTCAGCCCCAAATAACAAGCTTTTAACTGGACTTGAGTGTATGTCCGTTCATTCAGGACACCAAGAACACAGTCCTGCAATGTTGGGCATAATTTACGGTGGGCCTAGCCAGGCCACCTGTTAGGAGGAATAGAGGAATGGCTCCTGTGGGTGTGGTGTTCTGCTCTGGCTAATTGTGAGACCTGGAAAGAACCTGCCTACCTGGGGACAAACTTACTATTGGCTGTATTTGGGACCCCACCCCATGAGGCCATTGGCTATCCAGACCTATAAGGGCTTGTGCACATATTCAGTAAACGAGTTTGCACTGCCACATGCTTGGCCTGCTTCCCGTCCATCTCCCGGAGTCTGTGACTTGACTCTGCGTCTACTCACCCCCAACCCCTCGGGCTGGCCCCCCAAAGTCCAGCCCACCTTACATTATGCCCAACACTGCAAGAGAGTCAAAATTATTTTGGTTTTTTTCATGGTTTTTATTTCTCTAAAATACTATAAATGGTCAAAATTGAGAACATTTGGATCCCTTAGAACTTGCTTATTTTGAAAGTCTTTAAATAAATTTATCTTGATGTAATAGATTTTATAGAAACCTTAAGTTAGATGTGCTTTCCGGCATGAGAGGAAAAAAAATCGTAATAAGTGTTTTTACTGTTTGCAGTTGTTCATGTTGGAAATTCTTAGAGTTCTAGGAATTGCTTCTAAAAGTTACTATATTTGAAATATGCAAAGATATTTTACTTCAATATAAAAAAGCAATAATAAGCTTTTTCAGAGTGTCTTGGTTACTATTAAGATTGGGAAAGTTGGGGGCTTTCTCAATGGAAAGATGGCTCAGAGGTTAAGAACACTTGCTGTTCTTCTAGGGGACGCAGGTTCAATTCCCAGCACCCACATGACAGCTAACAGCCATCCATGAGTCCAATTCCAGGGGACGCAACACTGTCTTCTGGCCTCTACCAGGCACTGAATACACGTGGTACACTTGTATACATGTAGGCCATACACTCATACACATAAGATTTTCTTTTAATGATAAATTTTTTTAAAGATTGAGAAAGTTGGAGCTTCTAGAGGTATGTTTGTGGGGTTGGACAGATGGCTTAGCAGTTAAGAGGACTGGTTGCTCTTGCAGAGCACCCAGGTTTGATTCCCAGCACCCACATGGCAGCTAACAACATCTGTCACTCTAGTTCCAGGGGAATGTGATGCCCTCTTCTGACCTCCATTGCACAACACAGATGCTCTTACATACATGCAGGCAATACACTCGCACACAGAAACTAAAAATAACAAATAATTTTTTTAGAGAGGTATGTTTGTGTGAGGTGGGAACTCATGAAGTTGTATTGTGTACATATGCATGTATTTTACCCGAGGGAAAGGCACGGGAGTGTCTATCCCATTCTTCAAAGAGTTGGTGACAGGGAGAAGTCTCATATTCCTTAACTCTCTGTGCCACTGGTATACTCTCGACAGCTCCTCTTTGCCCCTCATCAGTTGAACCGTTCTTTGTTTTCTGACAGCCGGAGCCCTCCTGATGGCTGTAGGTAATGGGCCAGACCGCTAAGACCACAGCAGTAAGTGGCTTTGGGGTGAGCTTTAGAAAGATGAAAGGGGCCTCTGACCAGCCTTGACCAGAAAACATGGGCAGTTCAAATATGCCACCCATGTAGTCAAACTTCTGTTACACTGAATTGAAAGAGACCGTCAAGGGGAAAATTGAGCTATTAGCTCTCTACCATTATCTATTTCTTTCCCAGTCTCATTTTTTATTTGATGATTTGGGAGACTTTTTTCTATTGTTTTCAGTTTCTATCTCCATTACAACACCCCAACACTCTAATTGGCTTTTATATGGGACAAACAGGAGGTATTGCTTCTGGCAGGATAGGATTTTCTGTCCTGTTGATTGATGGATTAATTTTTATTGAGCACAGTGTGCTACCAGCAGAACCAAAATTCCAACACACAATTCCAGCTCTAGTAACTGATGTTCTAATGAAAAGTAAGACAAAATAGTCAAGTTTCTCTCTCTCTTCTTTTTTCTCTTTGTAAACAATATTCCATTCTCTCTCTCTCTCTCTCTCTCTCTCTCTCTCTCTCTCTCTCTCTCTCGGCAGATTTACAAGAGCTTAAAGCAGGCAGTTAAACAATAGCTCAGACTAATTAAAAGATCCGAAGCATGCTAGAGAACGAGTAAAGACAGAGACAGAGAGACAGAGACAGAGACCGAGAGAAAGGGTCCAGGTATCCTGTGGGGACAATGACTTTCCGTCATCCACTTAAAGTGGATGTTCAAAGGTGAACTTTCAAAGCATTAACGTTTCTCCAGATCTTATGTGGTTTGTTCTGTTTGCATGTCCTGCTAGATTAATTACGTCACATTCTTGGGCTATATAGTGGTGTGTCCCTGCATGAGAATCTGTTCAACTGAAATACAGCTTACTGCTACCTACATTAATTTCATGAAGAACAAATGATTGTTAACATTTATATGAAGAATGACTCACTATCTGTCCATGCCTGTCATGTAAGAACCTGTGGGATCATTTCATTTGGCAAATTAATGCTCCTAGAAGAAGTTTCTCTGCTCTGTCTTCTGTCTTTTTACTGAAAACTAAGGAACCATAATAGGTGTTTTCCTATTTGGTGAAAGCAAAATTGTGAACTCAAAAGCCTGTATCATCTCAGAATCAGAATGGAGAGTTGATGGTAATTATCTTTAAGATTCCTCGTAGCTCTGAGCCACTGAACCAGGGTTTCTCTCTCTCTCTCTCTCTCTCTCTCTCTCTCTCTCTCTCTCTCTCTCACACACACACACACACACACACATTCTATCCTTGTTTCATTACAATAGACCATTAGACGTTGCCTAGGAGCAAGATTCATGTCTGCTCAAGTATCTACCTAGTTCTCAGACAGTGAAAAGAAGACTAAATATATTTTGGATGAATAAATTATCTTCCCCCCGTATGTGGTTTTTCTGAACGGTGCCTCAAATCTTTCTTTGGAAAGAAGCAGAATCCATTTTATAGATTCTTACCTTTTGCGTGTATAAATGCATACATCACACTGAAATTCTTGTGTTTACTCTGTTTGTGTGACTCTAGCTAAAATTCTGTCATTTTTCACGTTTAGTCAGTCCGTTCTCTTGCATACTTGTTTATAAAGGCCTCAATTGAGAAATACAACAAAGCAAAAAACTGAAAGCTTACGCTTTGGTGATTGAAGCTTGAACCACTTGGAAAGAGGTCCCAGCATTCCAGGACTCACAGCCGCGGGGATGGTAAGAAGTCCTCTCCAGTCTGTCACCGACAGAACAAAGCTCTCGGGGCTATGCGCATTAACCTGCCCGCCTAAATAATGGGTCTGTTCTTGAAGAGTTGGTGAAGGAAGCCTGCTCCTGTCCAGGTTGGATCCAGGTTGCAGCTATTGATTGAGCTTCCAAGACTGGGAAAGGTCAAAAACTAATCTTCAACAAGGTTAAATGCACTAATTTTATTGCCTTTTCCCTAAAGAAACACAATTTTAGTCCGAACGTAAAACTTGCCTAGAGATTATGTTTGTGGGTAGACAGCAGGTGACGAGGGTGCAACTGCGGGTGCATAGTGGCGGAATAGGAAAGATTTACCTTTGGGGTGAATTTTCCCTCTAAACCTCGGCCTGAGCGCGGGCCTCCCAGTCCATTTGATAGGCAACACTGCCCCCTAGTGACCAAGCGGGAGGAACTCACGCAGGATTTAAATCGCCCTACAACTCAGGGCTACTTTTTCGGTTGTACATTCAACTTTAAGTTCTCTTTCTTTTAAATGTCAGGAGCGGGTGGCGAGCATTTTATGCAAAATATGATTTCATACAAAGGAGTGCGGGGCAGTCCTCTCCCCGCTCCCCTTCCTCACTTCTTTCTCCAAATGATGTTTCTACACACCCTTTGGGGCCTTTCCAATAAAGCCCCTGTGACACAGGTTTTGGGGAAGGTTGGCATTTCTCCCTCGTGCAGGCGACCTTGAAAGCCATTGGGAATTACACTCTGTCACTGGTCTCTCCCATGGGAAAGCTTTTTCTTAAATTTCTCACTTGTGCGGTTCTTTCCCATCATGTAACTCGCCTCAAAGGCTCCCACATAGAGCAATCCTCCTCCAACTCCACCCTTCTTCTGTGTCCATCTCAGGCATGTTGGCCTTCTACTAGTTTCCTGCAGCTTATCATATTTAAAAATGCTCTTGGTTGCAGGCTGGAGGGATGGTTCAGTGGTCAAGAGCACTGGCTGCTCTTGAAGACGACTGGAGTTCAAGTCCCAGGCAGTTAACAACCGTGAGTAACTGCAGTCTCAGAAGAATCGGGCAGTTTCTTCTCACCCGAGCATTGCCCGACACGGGTGCATTTACGCACGTGCAGGCAATACACTCATACACATAAAATGAAAATAATAAAGTGTTTTTAAATAGTCTTGTTTGCTTGTGTACTGTCTCGTCCAGTCACCCTGTGTGCTTTGCGACAGCGAGGTTGCAATCTATCTTTCTCACTGCTCTACACAACAGATTCTAAATAAATATTCTTGAATGAGTGGGAAGGAATATGTAAGTCCTAAGTCCTCTCTTCCTATAGAAATCGTTTTGTCTAACATCATTTCCAATGTTAGAAAGTGGGTCTTGGAGAAACTAACAAGATTTCATTAGAGAATTGTAAGGTACAAAAGCCCTGCTTACACGTTAGTGGCAACTGCAGCCTGGGACTGTAAATTCCTAGGGCTCAGCTTCATTTAATATATTTTAAGCCTGATTATATGTGTTTCTTCTTGTCTACTCAGTAAAAGCTTCTGTTGTATACAGGTGCGGTCTAAAAATAATATACTCGCACAGAGAAGAACTAGGAGACGTTTTAAAAATCCTTGCAGTTTTGTTAATAGACAAACCACAAGTGGTAGCTTATAACTGAGTTAAAAAGAGACACAGACTTAACTACCTAAGGTATGCACTCCACCATAAGGTGAGAGGGTTTAAGCTTGCTGTACCATTTTTGGATAAACCAGGATATTGTCAGTATTTGTCTCTACAAAGTATCCTTGACTTAGTGATAGAACCATTTTTAAAGACCTGCTTTGATAATTTGTTTTCCTTTTCATTTCCTTTTTTTTTCTCATACAAAATATGCAATTAGCCTTTGTATAATATTTTTTAAAGAATGAAACCATTCTCTCTCCTGGGATCCAGAGTACTGCCTGTTGGGCCCCTCTGCTGTTCTGTGATCTCCTTCTCAGGGAAGCCATGCATTCCTTTGGGGCCGAAGCACTCCTGAATACAGATGGAAACCAACTGGCGTAAATCATGCTCTTAGAAAATCTAGTCCCTCAATATTCTACTAGCCTAACATTAATGCTGGCTGAAAAGCAGAAATTAGCTTCTTAAACAAGCTGATGTGGGACTTCTGTAGAAGTGCTCTGTCAGTAAACATCTGTGGCTGTGTTCTTACCGTGTGTCAGGCTCAGATAAACACAGAGCACACCTGTGAAATGGGCCCCTCTACAGAAGGAAGTCGGTGTGAGAAATACAGGCAAATGAATAGGAAAAGAAGGTTAATTCTGAGATAGGTGCAGAGTGAGTCCCCTGGCAGAAGCAATCAGATCCCGGCAGACTTTTGCGAGGAGGTGATGGAGACATAGATGTGGGAAGAACTTAGAGAGCAGTTTTCCACCAAGACGGCCCAGGTTGAAGAGAGAGCATGGCTTCCCTGAAGAGCTAGAAGAAGCTGTGTTGATGGCGGTTTAAGCACAGATGAGGATGGAGCAGGGGGGGGAAAGGAGCAAAGGCTGAGGAGATCCACGGAGTCCATTTCACAGAGAGTCTTACAGGTCATTGCAAAGAAGCTGGACGTTAGCCAGAGGGTAAAGCAAAGCTGCTGCAAGACTGTAATCAGAAATGATGTGATCCATTGAGCTGCAGTGCGGAGAGTGGCAGCAGATTAATCAGTGAGATCAATGAGGAGAATGTCAACCTGATGAGAGGCCGTGGTGATCTGAATCAGAAAATGACCACCAAGAGCATAAGATGGATGAATTCAAGTGATGCCCAGGGAGTAGAGTCAAGAAGGCTCGATTGGTGGAGCGTGGGGGAAGGGCACAAGGGGACAGAAACCTGATAGGAGCTGCCAAGTGAATAAGTATCCCATCACCACTATAAGGTCACAAACATGGGCAAAAAGATAATGGATTTTACATGTAAGGCAATCTGTGGGCCAAATGAGTGAAAATGATCAGTACTGTATGACTTTACTTAGGGAAAAGTAACCAAATGTCTATTCACCTGAGATGGGACACCAAAGAAAGACCAAAGAGCACGTCCATACAAGCCTTAACGAACCAAGTAGTTTACTGTGGTTACTACAGAAGTGTGGTTGGCTCAAAGCAGACTCATCACCAAAAAGCCCACCCTGGTAGAGCTGACGGTAAACTGTATCCCTGGTTCTGCCTCCCTGCACAACTTGAAGGCAGCTTGGATGCTGGATGAGTCTCTTCTCCCTAGCAATGTTATTTGGAGAAGGATCTTGAGAATCTTGTAACTTTCAAGAGTTCTCTTGAGCCTTTTAAATTTCCTTATCTTCTTCAGTCTGATGAGTGTCCCTCTTCCTTCCAGAAAGGTATGTTTCTCTTAAGAGGAAACAGCTCCTGGACACAGGAACATGACAATACGAAGCTCAGGAAAAGATTCAAAGCATAGAGACCACCAGCATTCACAGAAGATTGTAGTTGAATGCATGAAAATATATAAGTTTTCCAGAAGATATTTAGTGGAAGAAAAGATCTGGAATAGAAGCAGTCAGGCAACAGCCCATGATAAGGACAAGCAGAGAAAGATGAGCACAAAGAAAAAGAGATGGAAGCTTGTTCACTTACTGTGCAAAGGATTATTCTTAGTGCCTTCTTTTTCTATTTTTTTAATTATTTAATTATGTATTTATATTCTGTATGAATGTTATGCCTACATGTATGTAAGTATACTCATGTTATTCAGTGCCCACGGAGGTCAGAAGAGAGTGTCAGATCTGCTGGAACTGGAGTTACTAGTTGCTAGCTGCCCTGTGGGTGGTGGGATGCGAACCTAGGTCTTCAGCAAAAAGAGCAAGTGCTCTTAACCTCTGAGCCATCTCTCAGCCCCCTAGTGCTTGCTTGAATGACTCATATCGCTACATATTCTTTAAAACACTGATTGCTCTTTGTTCTCAAACTCTTAAGGATTTTGGATACTAGTTAAATTTGGAATGTAGAAACAAGGTCTCCCATGGGCCACCAAACATTACAGGTTATGACCATTGTTACCTTCCAGATAAGACCCTAAAGACAACACATATCTGAGTTAAAGTATAAGAACTAGGAAAAATACCTTTATCACACTCCTCCCTGCAAAGCTCAGGGATCTTCACAGAAGAGGGGATGCAAAAATAGTAAGAGTCAGAGGTGGTGGATGTCTACAAGGAAACAGTGCTTTCCAGACCTCAGGGCAGTTGCAAAAAATAACTCACTTATGTACAAGACCTACTCACACTCAAGCCAAAAATATCTAAGCATGAAGAGGTGAGGTGTGGGCACAAATTCTCACCCAGAGCAGACGAGCTAAGGGCATTTAATAGCTACTGAGAAAGGAAGGGTGTGACCCTTGGTAGGTCAAGCACAACTCCCTCAGACTCCACATCCAAAAATACTGAGGCAGCACAAATGGAACACAGACACACACACACACACACACACACACATACACACACACACACACAGTTAGGTGAGGGTGGATTTGGGAGGAATTGTGAGATGAGAGGGTGAATATGATCAAAATACACTGTATGAAATTCTCAAATAATTAATACAAATATTTTTTAAGTATTTCTGTGTCTGTCAACATTCATTGAAAAAAATCTCTGTTTCTCATTGCAGAGTCTAGAAAGGGAAGTCCTAAGAGTTATACATCATACGTGACTAGAAGAGAGATTTTGGCATGACATCTTGTCGAAGTAAGTAGACTTAAATCAGAGCCAAGGCCTTGTCAGGAGGTCAGGGTCTGTATCTGTCATTCTATCACATTCAGTAGTTTATTCCTAGCTGCTGGTAGTTGACTGCCCACGACTTAGCATGAAGTAGAGGCACCAAAAGCATCAATTAATGCTTCCTCTGAAATTTAAAGACGTTCTTTCTCTTGACCAACCAGAAGTAGATATTTGAGTCACCAAAGTGAACCTGATCTCAAATCCCCCTCCCCCAAACAACTACTTTTCGTATTGAAAAGACACTATTCCATCAAAAAACCTAAGATAAAATGGAAATGACAAAATAACAAAGTTTTGACTCACTTTGTTGTGTACTGAAAGGCACATTTGGGCACAAAAAGGCTTGGTGTTATGTAATTGTCATCAGTGTTTCACTTAATATTTTACTGAGATGAGCAACTGACATCTTAACTAAACACAAGCATTTGTGGTTCTTGTTGCTAAGCAAAAAACAGAGTGTATAAATACTCGTTGTCCTTTAAATACATCACAACTGCCACCTGGATTTATAGAGCCAATTCCTGCCATCCTGCCTCTTTCCCGCCTTCACAAGTCTGTATGTCTCATATTTCCTTCTTCTGCCCTCCCATCGAGTAGCTGAATTGGGTCCCATACTCCTGTGCTGATCCTGGATTCAGAGCAAGCTCCTCTGAGCCAGGACGTGTCTACTGGGACGGGCAATGCCGTTTTTAGCTATTTCTTTCTCTTCCCCAACATTCACCGGAATAAAATGTGTAACATGCCTCTTCTTTCCCTTCAGATGGTTAGTTTTCCCGCTATCTAGTGCTTTTCTCCGTTTGCTCTGTGCTCTTTATTATCCTTTTCCTCTTCTTTACTTTCTGTTCTGTAGGAAGAGTTTATTGGAAACCCCAGGATGATCAAAAAGCAATGCAGAGGAGAGATGCAGAGGAGAAAGGAAATGTTAGAAATTGGGATGAATGAGCAGCAGCAAACTGAATCCTCTTTAAGCAGTCTAATACGGCAACCCTTGAAGAAGCACATTGCAACTACCACCATCACACAAGGTGGCACACTACGAACTGACAAGGTAAGAAAGTATCCAAGGTCCAACAGAGGGTAAATGGCAGCACTAAGACTTGAGCCCACTCCAGTAACTCTAAGCACCACCCTTTTTTAAAAAAGCATTATTTTTATTTAATGGACGTATTTCCTGCATGTATGTAAGTATACCCATGTTGTGCATTGCCCATGGAGGTCAGAATAGAGTGTCAGATGCCCTGGAGTTGGAGTTACAGGTGGTGATTAACTGCCATGTGGATGCCGGGAACCAAACCTGGGTCCCATCCCGTGTAAGAGCAGCCAGTGCTCTTAACTGCTGAGCCATCTCTCCAGCCCCAAGAGCCACTCCTTTTTCTTCTCTTTTTTATTTATTTTTTATTGAATCTTTGTATATTTCATACATATTTCAATCAATCATAATCATCTATATAGCCCCTTCCCCAGCAGCACCCTCCATAGTCCCACAACATGAATCCATACATTCGGTCATCTGTGTTAAGGCAAATTCACACACTGAGGTCCAATCAGTCTACCAGAGTCCCTTGCTTTAGGAAGATTAGATACCAAGAGGTATTCTTAACCACCACCCCCACTATCTTCCTGAACTCAGAGTGGGGGGTGAGTGATTTACCTGCACAGACGAGTAAGGAAAGGACAAGTTTAAGAAACTACTAGGAAGTAACCAAGAAATAAAAATCCATCAAAATTAGGAGGGTCATTCACAAGGTTCATATGTAGAAGTCTGGTTAGAAGAAAAATTCCATCCCTTGGTAATTCACTCTTTAACCTCTCTAAGTCTGTGCTTTCTCATCTCCACCCTGAGATAGCACACATTTAACAGCTGAATGCAAGGATTTTTTAGTTACCGTGAAAATGCTTTCTAAACTGTTGAGTTCTATTTAAATATCTTTCTGTCTCTTTCCTTCTTTCCCCTGTAACAGAAAGGATGTTTCAGAATAAGGACTCAAGAAGCATATGTAGACTATGGGGCATTCCAAGGACTGGGGGAAATTCTTGCAGGCAGCCTTCAGTCCTCATTCTTCTCCAGCCTGGAGTCTGTGAGACTTACGAGATCATCCTATCCAAGCAGCATAGAGGAAATTATTTTACCCGAGGCGTCTATCAAGCATTTTTCTACTAGAGAAAAGGAAGACTTTTAACCTCCAGCATCTTATAAGGTTTACGAAATACAATAAGAATAGATATGATTAAAACAAAGGAATATCAGACACTCTGTCTTAAAAACTGAACTTCAAGAAAATCTCTGGAGTTTATATATCAACTGTAGGAATGACACAGGTGGGAGGCAGGGTCAACCTGGAACTTAGACTACAGTGGGTCCCCGGCTGTCCACGTGAGCAAGTGGCATGTGACAAGAAGAGATCTCAAGCCCAGTACAGAGCCAGTGAGAAACAGTTTGGAAACTTTTGCAAGTTTGAAAATTCTAACTGGCAGAGATTTCAAAAACATACATTTTGAAGATCCTTCCCTATTCCTAAAGCTCTGCTGTAGATGCTGAGGATGAAGTAACAGGTCATGCAAGCTCGCTGTCTTCATGGAGCTCACATTCTAGAGTCTAGTCAGGTTAGAGAAAGGAGTTTAAGTGGTCTGGATAATGTCAGATCAAGTCCTGAGTGCTCAGAAGAGCTTGTCAACTGAATGGAGAGAGTTTTAAGACTCTCTCCAAAAATCACCTCTGTGTAAGGAGAAAAGCAAATACTAAACAACTAACCTTCATTTCAAAGCATCCAGTCATTCGTTCAGCAATGCTTAAGCGTCCATTTCATGCCAGGCACTACACCAGGCCCTATTAAGACAAGAATATATATTCCCAATGCCCAGTAACCCTGAAAGGGGATTCAGCTTCTGTTAACTCTGTCCTGACCCCCACCACTTTTGCTCACTTTGGGATCAACTCTGAAGTATCTCCTTCCAGGAGAGCCATAAAAAGCTCTGGGCCAAAAGGGTAGTGAAGCATAGATTGCCCAGCTCGAACCTGTGAGTAAGAAGTGACATTCTCACAAAGCAAGTAGCTCTCCACTGGCGTTGCCCATCACTCTCAGACTCTCATGCTGAGCTGGTAATGGAAATGCAAGTTCATCAGCAAGCACTGTGGTCATTGATTCTCTCCTAAGCAGGAACATACATGGTACTTCATCTGTAGCTGTGTAACTTAACTACAGACTCTTCTGGAAATCTACAAATCTGACATATTTAAAAGAAGAATAGAAGATCACCATACAGAAAGAATCCTGCCAGTTTCAATATCCACACAGCAGGCTAGATTCTCGGGAGTATGCGAGCAGAAGTCTCCTTATGCTGGCTCTTTCTGAGTACATGATTATGTATAGGTTCAAATAAATAATGAGGAAAACTTCAGCCCCCTTATCAATATTTAAGATGTATAAAGGAAACAGTTTTGGATGGTTCTGTAGTCTCTTTTCTCTCTTGACCTAGAGACACTTTGAGAAAAGCCTGACTTGGCAAGGTATAGACCTCTCTTCCAAGTGCCCACTAATCCCCTTTTATTATTCTTTAAGGGTAAAGAATTTATTGAAATGACAAAATATTTGTGATCTCAAATAGTCACACAGGAAGGCTACATTTGTGAGCTTGACTGTTTATAGATTTAGGAGGTAGAAAACAGCTCAGATGAGAACTGGAACAGAGGAAGAAGAAGCACAGTTAGTATGAAAGGGAAATAATCACTCTCCAGATTTGAATAGAGAGCAAACAGACAAACAGCACAGAACAAGAAAGAGCATGTCATGCCTTGCAGAAAATTGACAGTCTCTTCTCTCCAAAACAAATGGTTTAATATGAATTTAAAACTCATGTGGCAAATAAGATTGGTTGCAAATACTTGGATATTGTTACACATGAAAGCCACAAGAACCTCTCTCTTTTTCTTTCTTTCTGACAACCACAAGAAGAAGACATCTAGACCTTGCTTGAATTTTAGCAGAGGCCTTCTGGAAGAAAGCAGATCCATAAATCTAAGACATAAATAAACAAGCACTATCTTGGACAACATTCTTGGAAAAAAAATGACACAACAAATCTGTTTCAAGTTGACAGCGTGAGGTTGGAGAAGTAGACATGCATTCTGTGTGGTTTGATACTGGACCAGAGCTGCTGCTCTCCCTGGCTCAGCCCACCCTCCCCATCCACATGCATGCCGTGATTTCTAAGAAATCAATGTAATCATCTTTATAGCATAGTGACATATAACACTGGTCTCTTGGGCTCAGTGTTGTTTGTGAAGCCTAAAAGTGAGCACACTAAATTTTCTAGCTATTCTTTGGGTATTTTTATACTATTTCTTTGTTTTCAGTCCTAGAAACTTTTAAAATTCACATATATTATCCTAGGCCACAAAGTGATAAAAGTTAATGTATCTAATTTAAATTTTATATCCTACAATACTTAATACAAATGTTGATAAATTGGGGGATGATATTTATTTTGTTTGGACTATAAGAAGATTCAAATTTTACTTAAGTTGTTATTAAGATAAAAAGTTCCATCATGCCAGACACACATCTTTAATCCCAGCACTGACGAAGAAGACGCAAGTAGATTTCTGTGAAACTCCAGACTAGCTGGAGTTTAGGGATACCCTGTCTCAAAATAAAGTGTTAACCATGACTCATTGATTCAGTATAGGAAGTGGGAAAGAACTTCAGCTCTATTTGGGATACTTAAAAATAAACTGAGTCGTGGGCATAAAAGAGGGAAGGGGTCTTGGACACAACCATTCTTCGAACCCAGTGTCTCTGAATCAAGCATGAAGTGACATGGGTAGGGGGACATCTCAGTTATAAACAGCTGCTTCTAGAAAATACAACTGAAGATTTTTATAGAATAATGAAGCCTGGAAGCCAGGCTTGGTAGTGCAGGCCTGTGATTCCAGCTAGTCAGGAAGTTGAGGCAGGAGAATCACAAATTCAACACTAGCCTGGGCAACCTAGAGACATCCTGTTTCAAAATAAAAAGTGCAAAGTGAAGGCTGGGATATAGCGGGAGAACACATTTAGCATGTTCCAGGGTGAAGGTCAGTTACCAGTGCCACAATATCAAAACTGTATAATGAAGCCCAGGACAGCTTAAACTGGCTACAAGGGTCACAGCAATTTTTATCTTCAGAGGTAAGAGAGAAGGAGGGCATAATAGTTAATTAAAGAGGTCACACAATTGAGAGGGAGTAGGATGGGGATTATGGGAAAGTTTGGAAAAGGGGGGGATGGGGAGAGATGATGTAAGTACAATATTCATATGTGAAATTCTCAAGAAAAACTATAAGTGAGTTAGTCTTTAAGACTAATGAAGGTAGAGGAGGACTGTGCTGGCAAGCACCAGTCCTCTTCTGTTCTGTGACTTGTCAAGATATATTCCCTTTGTTTTGTGCAGAAGAGCAATGACATGTGTAAAAACCAAAGGCAGAAAAAACCTGGAAAGTGTACAAACCACCACTTCATTCATTGAATGATACAATGTATAAGAAAAGCACTATGCCAGGAGAAAGGGTGATTTTCCATTTTCCCATCACACATAATCGTATACTGGACATGTGTAAAATGAATACCTTTTAGAATAAGCAAGGCATATACCCTTTTTATGGGATCCAGGAGACAGAACACACACATACAGCAAAGAACTTGGTTTGATATTTAACAAGTATCATCTTGGAAAAGAAGTTGAAATATACACATACAGGGAGAATGAGCCACAGTTGAATCATGATGGCTGGTAACTGAATGTTACTTTGCAAATATCCCACACATAAGATTCTACATTTGTTCTGCAAACTCTGATAATGCTAAATGAAAATAACTGTAGAAGGGCGTGAGAGAAGTCACCAAAGCCACTCAACTTCCTCAACCTCATTCTCTTTGGTAATGTTTTCCTGAATTAGTTGCTCTATCCACAATGTCAAAAGAGCTTCTGTGCCTCTCCCTTTCTTCATGTTGGCGAATATGTGTTTGATTTTTATTACTGTGATAAAACACTGAACAAAACCAACTTAAAGAAAGGAAAGGGTTTCAACTCACACTCCACTGTTGAGTGAAGTTAAGGCAGGCACTCAAGGAGGAACCTACAAGCAGGAACTGAAGCAGAGACCACGTAGGAATGCTGCTCACTGGCTTGCTGGTTACCATTGCGAAGGAATGGTACTCCCCATGGCAGACTGGGCCCTTCTGTATCAATTACCAAATAAGAAAGTGCCCAACAGACTTGGCTACAGGCTAATCTGATGGAGGAAACATCCCGACTGAGGTTCTTTCTTCCCAAATGTCTCTAGTTTGCTTCAAGTTGACAAAGCTAACTAGCACAACCTGTATTCATAATTTATTAATACAGACACACAGGAGCTGCGGAACCCCAAACTTCTGTGGTTTCCTTTCTTTGTGACTGAGAAGAGAATAAAACCAAAGATCAAGTGAAATCTCTGTTTTAGGTGTCTGTGGGTTTAGTTACCCATTTTGTCATTCCTGTGTCCCTTAAAAATAGACTGCGCTAGATGGGCACTTGGTAACCAGTTACTGGTCCATCTTTTTCATTAAAGTGTGTTCTGTGTTTTCACAGTAGCTTATTTTAAAAGCTGTAAATCACCAAGTGTGGTGGCATACACCTTTAATCCCAGCACTTGGAAGGCAGAGATAGGCAGATCTCTGTGAGTTCAAGGCCAGCCTGCTCTGCATAGTAATTTCCAGGTTAGCTGGGGTTATAAGGAGACCCTGTCTCAAAAAGACCAAAAAAAAAAAAATCTGAAAGTAAGCAAAGATCATTGGTAGGTCATATATTATTTTTCCTCTTTTTTTTTTTTAACCTTCCACCTCCTGAGCTGTTTCTTTGTTGAGTAGAATCAGCATCTTATTCTTAGAAGTTCCTTAAACCCTCAATACTGCCCAGATCTATTTTGAATATTTGTCTTATTTCTTTTTGATTTGGTCAGTGGAGAGACTTGTCTGCAGCCTGTCAGGATGTGCCTAAGCAGGATGGGAACCAGAAAATTCTGAGAAGTACAGTGTGAGATGAGGACAGATGGTGGAGAAGCTTTTTAGCTCTTATACTTCTTCTAGGAAACCGTGCATCTGGAGTAAAGCCTTCTTTTCATGTCTTTTGCCATGTTGTTCAAAGATTTTTAAAGAAAAACAAAAACAGCGAAGAGAAAACTCAGTCATCATTCAGTGGTAGCTCACAGTGGATGTTCTGGGCCATAGATAAAATTTAAGGGCTACGTGGTCACCTTCTTTTGAAGTTAGACAGTTAGTTCACTGTCATATTGGCAATTTTTGCCTAAGAAGAACATCGAGAAAGCATGTTTCTAAATATAAGCTCTGATGCCGTTCTTTGTGCCTTCTCACTCCTGTCTTTCCCCTAAACAGACTTCATGTGTCAGGACTGGGAGGTCCCCTCCTCATCTCCGTTCTACCATGGAGTCTTTAGAAGGACCGCTTTGACCTGCCTAGCTCTCACAACCCCACTTACACTTTAGAGATGAGGGAATAGTCTCATTTCACAATGATGGCATTTAAATAACATTTGGGTCCCTAAAGAAACGAATAAATCATTAGATCCACTTTGAAACTGGAAGCTGAGGGGAGCATAGACCCTGGGGATCTTACTGGGACCCTTATGTGATATTGTGATATCCTGGGCGATAAATTAGGAAGTCATTTCATGTGGACATGCCACGACCCTGACTGTGACCTTAAAAGGACACAGCATCCTGATTTCCACAGGTCAGAATCTCAGACATAGAGCTTCTCAGAAAAGGAATAAGAATGCATGGGATTAATACTACTTAAAACACAGTAATAGGAACAGATTTTATTGAACATTTGCTCAGTACCAAGTACTATATTGTAAGGTTTTATGTGCATTTTCTCATTTAATCCTCATACCAATCCTATGATTTCTTTTTGCCACTATTTTTGTTTGCTACAAGAAGTAAATGCAACAAGTCATAAGTATATGATGTATATATATTATTTTCAGTTTGCACAAATTAGAACAACTTGCTGTCCACTAATATGGGAATACTTACTGTTTTTGGTTTTAAAAAACATTCAACTTACATAATAATAATGATTTAATTTTTCCTAGTCAGAAGTTACAGAAGTATCGAAGTACTTTTGATAGAAAGCACATTGTCTCTCAAAGAAAACTCCCAATTCTAGATTTTTGGTCTAAAGAAGCTTTTGAATACAGCTTACTGGAATGGCAAACACAGCACCCACTTGGGACTGATGGAATAACTAGTAAATAGGTAGAATGATAATATAACAACCAAATCAGGACCCTTGTAAGAGTGAAAGGGGGTGTTCATGTTAGTTGCCCTGGGCAGAAAGCCTATGCCAGGACTATCTGTAATCTAGTTGATTGTTGCAGAAATCTCCAAAGACAACATGCCTCAGTTCCACCCACAGCCATGATTCTGGTCTAAGTTCTGCCCTCACTTAACATCAAGACTTCTTTCTGATCTAGAATTCAATCCTCTCACCCATACTTTCAAATGTTTTAATTTTTTTCTTTCTACCTCCTGCCTAATTTCAGGTACCTCTGTTCCAACAAATTCCCTGAGGTTAATAGCATCCCCTTGTGTCTCCACAGGGATGAGAGCATCCTCCACAGTGCATAGTGCAGCACCCAAGCACACTCATCCTCTCTCTATCACTATGGCAAGCCCCAGCACAGGATGAAACAGATTACAGTAGTTCTGCAAGGAGAAAGAGCCCTGGCCAACCCGAGTAGGAGATGAAGACTGAGGAAACCCAGAAAGTAAAGTGCCAAATCATATTTCACTTAAATGTCCAATCATCCATGCCCCCAAAATAAAGCAAATCGTGATTCAATTCTCTTCAAAATGAAATGGATTGAGGCTGGGGAGAGTCATCCCTTCCTCCCTTGCTCACCCACAGCCACTCCATCTCACACTGTTCACCAGAAGCCTTTTAGACCACATAAAATATAGTCCATAATGAGGCGGGCCCATCAGTTTATGAGCATGTGTTTTACAGTTGTCAAAGAAATCTTATTTTCAGAATAGAATATGGCATTAAAAGTATATTATTTAGTAAATGTTCTTCCCCCACCTTTTCAGTGGTCCTTTCCTCTGCTTTGGGTTGCTTAGGCCAACTGAAACAAAGGGTTTTATTGTTTGTTTGCTTGTTTGTTTGTTTGTTTTCTACCAAACAAGATCCAGCAAGATTTCTCTCAGCTGCGTGTTGCTCAGGTCAATCATGCAAGTTCTTTCATATCTTGTGGAAAATAATGGCTTCCTGTGAACATGCTTTCAGGAAAGGTCCAAATGGATATCATCTTTCCATCCCATCCTAGCTGAGTCTTCAGAGGCATCAAAAGGACCCTAAGGACTTGGCTGCTCCACCCAGATTCCATTCCCTTGTGGTTAACTACAACAGCACTGGGAGTAGATGCAGACTAAGGATCAAATCTAGGGGCCATCTTGCACTCTCACCCTCTGGTTGGGACAGCAGAATCGAGTCAGTGAGCAGAGCAATCATACTCTTTTCCTGCACACAGAACCCTGTAGTTTATGAATAATCACCTGCAACTACCATCGAACTGGCTTTGGAGCCTTAGCCATATCTGGGTACAGGAGAGTATTCACAGAGGCATCTATAGGGAGATGATAGTTGCGATGAATTAGAATAAAATTGATGCTGATAGTTTAATTTGAATTGCTCCATCAAACGCTAAGCCAACTTGGGAGACGATGTCCATTTGTTTATCAGTATTCCAGTCTCTCAGTGTGAGAAGAAAAGAAAATTGATAGTTTGTTGAGCATTTCCTACTACTTTCTAGTGCTATGACAAACCCTATACAGGGCACTCTGAATTGAGGTGCCAGTTAATTTCAGAGCAGCCCTCAGTCATTGAAGTCATTTTCAGACCACTGTACCAAAATGCAATGAAGCTTTCAATGTCTGTGCTGATCGTACCTAGTCATATCATATGTACACAGTTGTGTACACTCATCTTTAGTATCCATGAGGAATAAGATCTAGGATGTCCAAGGAAACTAAAATCCATGGCTACTAGATCGATCTTATGTAAAATGGTGTAGTAGTTGCATGTGACATATGTACAGCCATCCATTATACTTTAAATCACCCCTGGATTGCTTGTAATACCTAACACAATGTAAACATTGTGTTAATAATAGCTGTTGATACTGTATTTTTTTATGACAAAAAAGTTTCTACACATAGAGGTGCAATTTTCTCCAAATATTTATGATTGGGGATTTGTATAAATCTTCAAATACACAACCTGCAGATAAGAAATGCCAACGACACACATACAGCTCCATAGGCGAAAATTGAAATTTTGTAGTTGTGACTATATAAAATAGACATCTATGAGAGTTCTAACAGCTGACTAGGTAGGACAAAAATAAGAAAAGGCCTGTCTCATTTAAAATTTGGTTCAATGTAATCAATAGGAGTCTATATATTAAATGTTCTATCATGTTGGATAATAGTATTTGGTGATTTCATAGTCATAAGCTGCCTTGCTTTGGGGTTTCCCTTCCAAATGTCTTCTGAATATATAAATTATATGGGTTGGGTGGTTTGCCCTGAAACTTGGCAACTTTATGCCAGGCAGAGGCAGGGACCACAAGGATGTTATCCTTTTCCTTCCTACTCTTCAGAACATTATCATCTGTTCACTGACCAACTCACACTTATCCTCTTGAGTTCTGCTGCTTCTATTACTTGTACCTTGTCTCTGGTTTCTGCTTAAACATATTTGGAGCTCAGCAGTACCTCCGTGTTAACAGAAGCCTCACTTCCACCCTGACTGGAATTCACGATGAGTTTTACCTACTAACTCATTTGGACTCTAGACCAAGGCTGCTCCACACTAGTGTAATACACTGCTCGGGTGTAATTTTCTGCTTTGCTTATTTTGCCTCACTGCTGAGCTGACTGACACATAGAGACATATATGTGTCATACGTTTCACATGCTGCAATGCTTTCCCATCAATATATCCATCATTGTCAGTGTTCCCCTTGAGGTCACGGGGACCCCAGACACCTTTAGAGTATCATGAGAAGTGGGTAAAATCCTAGAGGAACAAGTCTGCCACCTAAGCTGTGCCACCATGCCATGGTTGGCTTTGGTTGTCAACTTGACACACCCAGGAAGAGGGAGCCTCAGCTGGGGAATTTTCACTATCAAATTGGCCTATGAGCATGTCTGTGAGGCATTTTCTTGATTGTTGGTTGATATGGGAAGGCCCAGCCCACCTTGGGTGGTACCAGAAAGCAGAACAAGCTGAGAGAATCACTAAGCAGCATTCCTCAGTCTATGTTCCTGCTCCTGACTACAGGTCCCTGCCTTGAGTTTCTGCCCTGAGTCCTCTTAGTAATGGACTGTGACCTGGGAGTTGTAAGATGCAATAGACCCTTTCCTCCCCAAGTTGGTTTTGATAAGTGTTTTATCACAGCAATAGAAAGTACCTAAAGAGGTTGGAGAGATGGCTCAGCAGTTAAGAATACTGGCTGCTCTTGCAGAGGACCTGGGTTCAATTCCCAGCACCCACATGGTGACTAACAATCATCCATAACTTCAGTTCCAGGGGAATCTGACATCCTCTTCTGACCTTTACAGACGTTGCACAACATTGGTACACTCATACACATAAAATAAAATGAATAAATAAATAAAATATTTTTAAAATTTAAAAAATTAAAGTAACTAAAGCATACCATTTTACCCTGACATGACTGTCCTCTTTTTCAGCATTAGCCAAGAATAGTTGATCAAGTCTTTGTTCTTCTTCACCCATTAAGTTTACTCAGCAGCAGAGCTGGGCCTAGTGAATGTGGGCCCCTATATTTTCATGAAAAAAAAAATCCTCTAAGAAGCTTTAATAGATCTGAGGAATGAGAAAAAGAAGCAGCTTGAAACACAGTGATCCATGAGATGAAAGAGGACTGAAAAGAGAGACAGGATTGTCAAAGTTTGTCTTGGCCATAGGAAAATTAACAAAATGGTCTGGAAGAAGGTCAGGAGCGTGGATTACTTCTACTTATATATTAGAGTGTATTTATTGTCCATGTGAGCACTGTCTACTTTTTTCTATGTCTTCTCTTATAGTGTGGTCCTTGCCAGCCAAATGGACCAACATAGAAATGGGCAGTATTTTAAGGATGACTTGTCCAGTCTCCTCCACTTTCTTCACCACTGTCTCCTCATCCACTCCATCCAGCCTGCAACCCCTAGAGAAGTGGCCAAAGCACTGGATCTGCCCTGACACTATCCGCCCCCTCTGCAGCTTTAGTGCTGGAAGTTGTTCTGTTATAGACATCTAGAAGATAGTACTGATGCCCTGTTTAAGCTAATTTCAAATACTGCAATGCTTTTATGAAAAAAAGTTGCAAAGATGACAGATATATTAATGTTTTGTTATCAAATGTTTTTGTTTCTCAACATATAGCTTATATTTTTCAAAAGTAACCAAAAGCTCCAAACCTCTGTGGCCACCTTTGTTATATTATGATACTCAGATAAAACAGTGGGAACTATATGGAAGGCCAGGAAGGTCCTCTGAGGCATCCAGGGGCTCGAGGTCTGCGGTCACCTCTCTGAATGTCTCTTCCACTAATCTCTTGGTATTAGCAGTTCACCATCACACTGCTCAAAGCCAGCGTCTGTCTCTGCCGTATTCAGACACTTTGCTCCATTCACCCAAAACACTACTCACCCAAGTGTGTTGTGAATGCCAGCTTTTATTAAAGTTTAGGAATTTATTCACTCACTGAACAAATGTTTGTTGAGGCTTTGGGGATTTGTCAGCAAACAAAAGAAACCAATTCTCTGCCTAAGACCCATGGGAATCACTTGGACAAGTACAATAAATAAAATACTATGTACTATGTCTTGTAACAAGTAAATCCACAAAAAAAAGGAGAGTAAAAGAGATACAGAGCTCTTAGGGGAAAGTGCTAATTGTTTAAGTAGACGGGTTAAAAAGGCTCCACTGAGGAAGGAATCTTTACACTAAGTAAAGTTACAAGGAAATGTTGGCATGCCGGATGGAGCTATGCCCCTGTCAGGAGGAGAGGACACAGGCAAAGCGAACAGCACGTGCTCAGCTTCTGGGGGTAAAGGGCAGGTGACTACAACGGGAATGAATGAGGACAAAGCTGGGCAGAGATGTGTTCAGAGGTGCAGTGGGCAAGGGTTGGGTGGGAACTAGCTTGTTCAGACCAATAGCCCAGCGGGGCCATCCTAGCTTTTGCTTAGAGTGAATTGGGAAGCCACTGCAGGCTCCTGAGCAGAGAGAAGAGAGAGAATCTATGTTACATTGCTGAGGGATTATTTGGTTCTTGAGAAGAGACCAAAAGAGTTAAAGGCAGAAGATAGAGTTGGAAATTGTTATAGTCACCTGGGTTAGAGCTCGTTGCAGAACAACAGTGTCCTGGTTTTGATGGTTATAATTGAAATTGAACATCACCAGCAAGACTTACAGATGAATTAAATGTGGTTATAAAAATAATAAGAGATTGCAATGGCACAACCACAGGGACATGGATGCTGTTTGTCTATGGCAGGAATCACTGAATGAAAGAAGCAATAACAGGACAAATCAGGAAAGAATTTCATGTTGACTGCCAAGTAGAGCCATTCTCTTCTGTTGTGCCCCTCTGAAGTCTGAGCCTGTGGCCTTGTTGCTGGGTTCTCATCTCTCTGAACTATTTCATCTTTCCATCCCTTCCAGGTTTCCCATCATCTCCCTTGAGGTGCTTAACTAGAACAGTATATGTTTATACAAAATGACCAGTGAGGGAATGGGAATAAAGAAAATAAATCATCAGAAAAGTTAACTATAATAAATTCCAAAGTCTTGGGGGCTGGAGAGATGGCTTAGTGGTTAAGAATACTGGCTGCTTTTGCAGAGGACTCAGGTTCAACTCCCAGCACCCAACTGTCAGTAACTGTGACATCCTATTCCGACCTCCTTGGGCCTTGCACAGCACAGGTGTCCTCATACACATACAGTCCCCACACTTATTTTCATTAAATAAAAATAATAAATAAAATAAAATATGTTTAACAAGAAATTCCAATATCTTATTTCAGATCTCTGAGCAAGTCAAAGCAAAGAATTCTCTCTTCAGACAAACATCCATGGAGAAGAAGAAAAGGGAAGGGGGAAATGAAGAGAGGCAAAGGGAGAAGGGAGAATGCCACAAGGAGCAACACAAGGAGGAAGATGAATAACTAAAACCTGGTTGAAGTTGTGACTAAACACTTTTCCTGAAAGGGCGTCACCTCAGCATCATCTGCTGGTCAGTGATTAGGACTGATGACTTCTTCCCAGAAGAAGCCTTAGTGCCTTTTAGGCTACAGAACAGCAGTTCTGCTCCCCTTGGGTCCATCTTCTTTCTCAGTTATTCCCCTTCTTTCTATCCACAATGAACAAAACCCAGTAAGGTTTTATTTCAAAAGAGAGATGAATGCTAACCTTACATAGACATGCACAAGAGTTAGAGATATTTCTTCGTACCTCACCGTGCTTTCTTTCTTACTTTATGCTGTGCTTTGAAAGAAAGGGTTGCTTTTACATGACATTAGGGCAGGACTACTGTGCATCTGTTACCATGGCACCTCCAACGTGCTGTTTCTGTGCCTGGGGCTCATCTCAATGTGAGCTCTAGCATAAGCATTGGGTAGAACACCAATGAAAGAAACAGTTCCATCTCGTTTTCTTTAGGCTTTCTATTGAGAATTTCTAGCATATCCAAGAGCAGGCAGACTGGTACAAAGAGTTCTCAAACACACACAACCCAACATCAGTAATTATCAGTTCAGGTGATTGAGATTCATCGTTACTCCAGCCCACTTCTCCCAGACATGATATGATTTCATCCACAGGTTTTCCATGGTGGACCTCTCATCTAAGTGCTGACTGCTCCTTCACATATAAACCCAATACCATTATTACAATTTTAAAATGAACAGTGATCTATTGATATGAAACGTCCAGTGAGAGCTCTAATTTTCAACTGCTTTGTGAAAAGTCTGATTTTATTTTATAATGTATTTGTTTAAATAGGGATTCAAGAAAGTCCACATTTGTGATTGATTGCAAATCTTTTGGGTGTTTTCACTAGGTGCTGTTTCTCTTCCTCGCCTCTCCTTTCCCTCTATCATCCCACTCTTTTTGCAGTTTGGTTGTTGAAGGCATCAGGAGTGAGACCCTTTAGGATTCTACACAGGCTAGATACTGCATACATCCCAGTGACAGGATAGTTTGTTATATGTTCTCTATAGACTGTTACAGGGCATTGAAGGTTTATTTTAAAATCTAATTTGAAGCTCATGTTAGTTTCACTAACATGGAGTACTGAAGTTCTATCAGGTTGCCCAGATTTTACAAGATACTTTTAAAGCAAGAAACATTTCATAGCTTTATTTTAAAAGAGCTAGATAACTTAAATCAAATATTAGGTTAAATTATTATTTAAGAACCAAAAAACGGGTGATAATGTTTTGGCATAAGTTACAATCACATAGAGAACAAAAACTGTGCTCCACCTGGTCTCACAGCAGAACTTTTTATGTGATATAAGTAATTCACCACCTCCTCTGGGAAGTAACTGGCACTCTTGTTAAAATGCTTGAGCAAGCTTCTGATGGACCTAAATGAGATGGAAGACTCCTGGGAAGCCAGGGTTAGCCACCCAGCTGACTGGCCAGCCTAATAACCTTTAACCAGACATTATTTTTTCTTGTATCCAGTTTAACAATGATTAACATTCACTTTTCCTACTGGATCCCTACAGGGAGTCTTGAATTGGTACACTGAAAGGTCTCACCCCTTGTGGTTAGTTTGCAATTAAGCTTTGAGCCAAACTTATAATCTATTTGTCTAACAAGTTGTTTTTAAATATTTAGAAAGAAACATTGCAGTTTTTGCTACTACCTACTGAGGTTAAGAAATAGCATCAAACTCCACTAAGTATATATAAAAAGGGCCTCAAAAACTTTTAAAAATATTTAAAAAATGGTTTCTGAGTATTTGATTTTACTAATGGAGAGAAATCTCTTTGCATTGTGAAATTCAAACAGTCACTCTCAGAGAGTGAAAACTAATCCTTCACATTCTTCCTTTGAACACGTTGTTCTTGGACATGGCATCTTGCAGGAACAATATCTCTTGATAAATGGAATGGTTTACTATGATATTTCGGTGTTATATCAAATGCTTCATGTATAATCTGGGCTTTAATGAATATGATAGATACAAGTTGAGTTGGTAAAAAGGGAACTGTCTGCTCTTTTAAAAATACATCTGACTCAATAGAAAGTAAAAGATTAGTTCTTGGGAAAAAAAAACTATCTCGATCCTAAAGAAAATTAAATGAGTGCATCTGGGGAGATGGCTCTGTAGATAAAGTGTGTGCTGCACAAGCATAAGGACCTGAGTTCTGATCTCCAGTAGCCACATAAAAGCTGAGTGTGGCAATGTGTGTCTGTAAACCCCCAGCACTCGCGAAGAAGACACAGGTAGATCCAGGGCCTGTCTGGTCAGGCAGTATAGCCTGAACAGTGAGCTCTAAATTCAGTGAGAGACTTGTCTCAAAAATTACGCACATAAAGGAAGACACTGGATAATAACCGCTGGCCTTTACAGGTCAATACATATGCCACATATACATGTGTACACATACACCATGCACACACACAGTGAAAATATAATAATAAAGGGATATACTGTACATGTGAATATATACCTGGTAAAATTATTTTTATTCTATCTGTACAATAATTTTGTTGACAGTGTCTGAAAGCTTCTTTAGTCACTGAGCTTACACACTTCCACCGTATTGTTGCAGTGAGCTGAGCCCCCACGTCTACTCAGGGTGCTGGAGTGAGCTTTATGACTCATTTTAGCCCTAAACAAGGAATTTTGTGTGCCTCAATCCGTTCCAAAGGGTTTACCTGGCAAAATTTTTCAAATAGGATTTATGTTGATATGCAAAACAGCAGACCCATTCTAGAGAGGCAGCCTAGGTAATTTACACTGGCTCATCCACTTTCATCAACTCTGAGTCCCTGCCAACAGGGCTCTCAAATTAAGGAAATGGGCTCCAGGTGTGGGGAGATAACAATTGTTTCACAGGATTTTTAGAAGAATTAAAAGTTATACATATTGTATATTTAATGCAATGTTCGGTGGATTCATGAGGTACTTAAAATATATTGAAATATATTTAAAATGTCTTAACATTAAATTAGAGTTATGTGAATTAAATTAACATACTAAGTTAATAATATTTATAACTTCCTTTTCTTTCCTAAAATCTACACTGGGCTCTGGGAAGAGGTTGTCAATGAGCAAAGCCTGATGTAATCAAAGTATCTGTGTGTGTGAGTGTTTTGTGTGTGTGTGTTGCTTTATAATCTATGGAAAGCTTAAACATGCATTTCTGCAGGGAAAGCTCAGCTGGCCCACACCTTTCACAGAGCTCTGTGGGGCAGAGATGATTTGCTCAGATCGTAGATCCCTGGAAACCTATTGAAGAAACCTGGGATACTGGAGTCACACTCCTACAGGAGACCTGTCACTCCGAAGTCCACCCCTCAATAGACCCTTATAGCTCACAGTGAAGAATTCCCAGGGAATAAAACTTCCAGTGCCCAAACCAGGGCAGTCCCAAGAAATCCAAGAGGAGACAGTCATCCTAATCGCTAAAGAAATGAACAAACAACAAACCCCATAGACCAGGAATGCAGGAAAAATTACCCTTGGCGCCTCAGCCAACATGCTGCTCTACACACAGTGTGGAAATCCTTGATATCAAGATGTGTCTCTGACTTTCAAAGCTCTCAGCTCTCCAAGGGAGTGCAAGGGCAGGTTGCAAAGCACTTCTCACCTTGGCCCCTTAGCAAGGGGTCGGTACTGGTGTTCATCTCCTTCCCGAGTTTAATCCTGCGCTTTCTGAGTCCAGGCATGTGTGTCCCAGCATGGTGCAGGCAGCCTGCCAGCTCAGGTTTCCCCTCAAAGAGCTGTCTGTGGAGAAGACAGCTGTGGTTACTGTAGATCAGCTGTGGCAAGAAGCTGTGCCACAGTGCAGAGGCCATGCCTCCAAGTCTCTTCTTTAGAGAAGGGCAGAAGTGCCATCCAACAAAGATGGTAAAGAACTGGATGGATAAAAAACCAGTGATATTTTACTTGTTTCAAAACTCTCTATAGTAGTTTAGAACATAAACCTCCGGTCTAGAGTACATTGCTCTGCCTATTTAAACCAAAGAAGAAGAGCTGTGTGTGTGTGTGTGTGTGTGTGTGTGTGTGTGTGTGTGTGTGCGCGCGCGCGCGCACGCACGTGTGTGTGTGTGTGATGTGCCAGGACAGGAGAGGAGGGACGCTTTCTGGACCTCCAGTACTTACTGGTAGCTGTTTCATAAAGATTAATCTCCAGTAGAGGGAACAGAAGAGAAGTTGGTTTGCATCTTCCTATCTGTTGCTGAAAGAAATGCTACCAAATGACATCAAAGAGAGCTATAGTCTGACCATCTATAACTTCAAGAGCAACTTCTACAGATCCAAGATGCTGGGGACTGAAGGACTTTTGAAGAAAACTACAAGCCAAAGATGCAGGGAGACCTTAACACTATAGAGAATCTGCTACTTACCATAGGATTTGACTATTTTAGAAAAATGGCAGTCTGAAAATGTATGGTTCTATAAGTTTTTAAGAGATTTCATTAGCATACTACATTCATCCTAGAAAAATCCTCTTACTGGAAAATCCTCTTACTGGCACAATTACCCAGTGAGACAAATATCTCCAGCACCATCCCTCAGATGCAGTCCTTGACATCTTCACCCTGATCTGATCTGTGAAAGGCAGACCTCCACTTCTCTAAATCACCACGCCTCTCTTTCCCTCCAACTTCTGGCTTCATTTAGTCAATGGGAGAATTTTGCAAAATATGGGCAGGAGAGATGAGGATGGAGGAGACAGAGTGCAGTCAGAGTTTGTTCTCCATCAGTAAGGGTTATCAGTGGCAGCCTCCCTCTGAAAGGATAGTGCTCTTACTATGTGGAGTTCTTCAACAGTTAACTCTTAGAATTCTGGTAGTTTCTTGCCTCTGCCCCTTCAAAGGCAGGACTGGTGAAGACTCCCAGCTATTGCTAGTCTTGGGATAGTTTGCCATCCTGCATTGGTTCCCTTAAAGTCACCTACACCTACGTGCATAGCCCCTTTCTTACGCTCCTTTGAGCATGCCTTCTCTTTCTCCTTGGTGTCTTAATTGACATCCTCAATACATTAATGGTTGTGTGCACATACATAGGGCAGTGCAGGAAAACACATGGCCAGTGATGAACAAACAAGAAGCAATGAAGAGGTAAATCGTAACTTGCTGTCTTCTGTTTTCCATTGTCACCAAGTAGCCAAGAAACATCGTTGCAGGGAGAGTTTGATAATAAACAAAGGCTAAAAAAAGTTCTAAGATCTTCCCTGGTTTCTAATATTCCTGACTCTTTTGGTCTCTGGAGTAAATGATCCAGAGGGAGCTTCTTCACACATTTCATACCATGGTTTAAAGGTCTGCATAATCATTTTGTTAACCCTGAAAGAGCTGGTTTTCTTCAGAAGAGAACTCTCTCCTTTTCCCAGAAAGAAGAACATCTAGATTTTTCATGCTATCTTAGCCAAAGCTTAGTCAGGAATGACTGGGGAAAGCAGAAAAATTAAAAAGGCTAAAACCATCAGGGAAAAGTTGGGCCTTTCAGAGTATGATGTACATCAGAAATGCACACAAATAATTCTAGCCAGAAGGAGATTGTTTTGAGGCTGGAGATATCGGTCTATAAAGAAGAAAGAAAGAGAACATCAGCCAGAGGGGCGAAGACAGAGAAAGCACAGCACAGACTCCTGAGACAAAGTACAGGGGTCTCTCCCGGTAAGCACAGAGCGACTGGCTGGCCTGGGTCTTCGCTGGAGACATCGGCGGGTTCAGGATAGACATATGATCAGCAGCAGGGTTAGCAGTAAATGCTGGTGTCCCCATAGAAATCCCAGTCTCTACAAAACTGGAGGAAAATGTCTGAAGCTCACCCTGGCTCATCATAGGAAGACCACTTAAGGGGGCCTGGCATGGGGCTCCTCACCACCCTTTGATTCAGGCCCACTTTGATCTTATCAGCAAACAGAAAAGGACCACCAGTGGGTTCGAGGATTTGAGACTGCTCCACTGGAGGGAATTTCACGCCTAGGACTGTAAATCCCTGGTTCAAAATCCACGGCTGGGGAGGTCATAGGCCCTGGGGTAGAACATATTATTGTTATTTTGCTTAAGTGTCATGTTGTCAAAGTGCTTTCTAAATATTTATGTTTATACCCAGGGGCTTAGACTGCCATCAGCCTTCATCAGAGAAGCTTCTTTTTACAGCGGGCAACAGTCATTGGACAGATACATGACTGACTAAAGTGCTGAGAACAAGAGACTGAGTCTTCAACCCTAAATGGGACAACGTTTTCAACCCCCCACCCCATCAAGGCTCGGGAAGCATCACAGAAGAGGAAGAAGGAAGAATGTAAGACCCAGCGGATGGGGAGAAGTGCTGTGAAATACTGTTTTCTAAACATAATACAGCTCTCAGATGCATGAACTCACAGCAGCTGCGGTTGCTGGTACGCGATCAAGCCAGTCAAATCCCAGCATAGATGAAGTAAATGATCTCCAGGCCCCACCCTTTTCTGAGAAGCTATTGGCTGATAGTTGCAGGGAAAGGGAGAGTTGTTCTTTCTGAGGATGTGGCAGATAATATAATAAATAATTTGGTATCCTGTATCTATAATACAATACCATATATATTATATATAAAACACTATGTATCATATATATAAATTCACTGAAACCTGAAATACATTATTTTATCTAGAATTAATACTTATGTTCCCATATTTTTCCCCCAGCCACAGAAGAAAGAACTAACCAGAATTTTTATCTGAATCCCTAACCTAGTGCCTGGCAAGTGGCTGATGTTCTAATGAAGATTAAATAGAAGTGACAAATATTCTCTGAAAAAGTTTAAAAAGCCAAACAGTGGCAGTCAGCTGTAGTAATTTAATCTATGGAGTTGAAAGTAGAGGCATTTGTTGAAAATCACTAAACTAAAGTAAAAGAATGGTAACTCTTCTTTTAAAAATGACACTGGAAGGTAAGATCTGTGATGGTTAGCTTTAACCGTCAACTTGGCACAACTTAGAATCACTTAAGAGAAAGTCTCAGTGAGGGACTGTCTACACTGGGTTGGCCGGTGGGTATGTATGCAGGACACCGTCTTAAGTGAACTGAGGTTGAAAGACCCAGTAGGTGACACTATTCCCTAGGCAGGTGTTCTTGAACTATGCCAAAGTGGACAAATAGAGCTGAGCACGGGCCAGTGAATAGGCAGCACACATGCATTCACTTGTCTCTGCTCTAAATTGTGGACATGATGTGACCAGCTGTTTCAGATTCCTATTGCCTTGACTTCCCCTCTTTAATGGACTGTAACCTGGAATTGTAAACTGAATAAACACTTTCTTCTCCAAGTTGTCTTTGGTCGGGGTATTTTATCACCATAACAGAAATTAAATGAGGACAGTTGTCTGTTAATGTGTCCAGATACAAGGACTCACCAAAGTTCACTGGAGATCTGATGATTGTAATATATATAAATATTCTCTCCCCCTTCAAACTCACTCAAACTCATTCTCAGGGAAACTGTCAATTTTTGTTATTCTGATAATACTGTTATGATTTCAAAAATCAAAATAAATGACCAAATTTCAACTAGGTTAATATTTACAGAATATAAATAAATAAGAATACATATTTGACTGAGCTTTTCCATTTGGCAGGTCAGAAAGGAGGTAGCAGCTGAGCTCCATCAATGAGAAACCAATTTGAGTTAGACTGATATGGAAATGAAACCACCGAAGCATACCAGAATACGGTAATGTGCTTTTAAATCCTAGCCTGGGAGATTTATTGGAAAGAAGGAAGTGACTCATTGGAAAAGGGAAGTAAAGAAAGAGAGAGGACTGGGAGAGGTCAATTGTGCTGAAAGACAGAAGACAGAAGACGCTTGCCTCCAGTTTGGCACTTGTGTTTTACTACATTTAAAGGGAAAGCCCAGTGGCAGGATTTATTTCATTATTTTTATTAGACATAGGGAAAATATTAAAGAATCATGAAAGTGGGAAGATGAAATATAAATGAGAAGGAATAGCACTGAGTAAAACTAAAATTAGAGATAAAGCAGTGCAGAAGAAAGACAGAAACCCAAGAAAGTTAGAAAAGAGGAAGCTGTGGAAGAAAATATCCAGAAAGGACTCGTCCATCTGTTGTGAATTACTTTTATCCCTCAAATTATTTTTTTTTAAATCTTCATTTTTTTTCTCCTACTAATTTTGGCTCATCCTTTTATTCTAAAATATTAAGTACTGCTCATAAACATTAAGTACTTCCTCCTCTACCCTTCAGCATTTTGACAGTAAATCTTTAGACAAGAGTTTCAAGATTCACATATCCTGAAGTTTAGAGCATCTGGATTGGTATTATGTTTTTCAGAGCAATAACAACCAAATTTATGTGATGAGACAGCTCATCAAAATGTGAGTGTGGCCCGGCCTGGCCTGGCCTGGCACACATCCTTAATCCCAGCATGAGTGAGGCAAAGGCCTGCAGAAGTCTATGAGATCAAGGCCAGTCCTGTGCCCATAGCAAGGTCCGGGTCAGCTGAGCTACCAGAAGACCCTGTCTCAAAAACAAACAAACAAACAAAGGGACAGTGGCAGGCCTGGAGAGATAGCTCCATGGTTAAGAGCACTAGCTGTTCTTGCAGAAGACAGTCGGTTTCCAGCACCCACATGGCAGCTACCAACAGTCAGTAATTCCAGTTCGCCCTCTTCTGACCTCACGGGTGCACTTGCGGGGAATACACTCATGCACACACAATAAAAACAATAAACAAAATATTTTTTAAAGTGAGTGTGGCCACATAGAGTTCAAGCCATAATCAGATTTTAGATATTAGAAAGAAGGATTTGCTTGTGGCTATCACATATAACACTGATAAATCTATGTTCAGTGCCAGGTGTGGTAGAGCCCACCTCTAATCCTAGTCCTCCCGAGGCAGAGACAGGCTGATCTCTGAGAGACTGAGGCCACCCTGATCCACACAGTGACTTCCAGGCAGCTGGGAATAGGGAGACCCTGTCAAAACACCACCAAGAAAAAAATCTATATACAGGGTAAGAATAAGAGAAACTGAAGAATAGAAAGCACCAACCAGGATCAACCACATAGCAAGAGCTCAGTATTTGGATTCTGAAAGAAGATGCAGCTCAACTTAAGAAATTGTGCTTGAATTTTCCTGATCACCAAATCATCAAAACCTTGAACTTGTTTAATATGAGAAAAATGCTTATTTTTAAAACTGTTCTTTCCTTATTCCTTAAAGCCTCTGAGATGCAAAATTCCCCTAAACAAGGGTACCAAGACAGAGTAATGAGAAATTCCCTCTAATGAAAATATGACCACAGTTCCTCCTTTTTCAAAGGAAACCCTGTGCCTGTACGTACGGTCTGGCAGTTCAGCCTTTCCATCTTTCCTGTCAAGAAAATGTCTCCAGACAACAGCATGTAGCACAAGTAATAAGGGTGCCTCTCCATCTTCCTCTGTTATCCAGCTTTCTCTCTTTCCATTTCCTTACCGTGGACACATCGTAGGTAGAGTCTCACTCATCTAGCTGTCTTGCTGGAGTAGGACTGTAAAAATAAATTCATGACGGTAATTTCCTCAACGGAGAGGGTCAAAACTGTGCCAAGTAATTAAATTTTAAAAGTGATTTCAGGACAGGAAATCAGGGGTTCGTTTATGGGTCATTCCGGAAAGGCTAAGGGCTGTGATGAAGGCTAAGATCTTGCATCACTGCAGACTTAGTGGGGTCTAACCCTGCAAACAAAAGTGTATAAGGCCCCCACAGAACAATATCTTACTTTCAGGCCTCTGACTGTCAGCCCTCCACTCTGGTTAATATCATCAAGGGAATCCTTGCCTGACAGAATGTAATTTAGGATCTATTAAATATGATTACTTGGCCTTGAAAATGATGGATATTGGACAGAATTATAGAATCACTTTACAAAAGAAAAGTCTCTTTTACATCCTTTCTTGTGGAACCTAAAATGAAGCCAGAGGAAATCCCTCTGAGGGCCTGTGGCATTTATAGCTTAGGTTTATGAAAAAGGGAATTGATATTCATATTAAAAACTGTAAAAATTGAGCAAGGTGAAGATAGTGAGTATGCAGACAGCTGTGACTTGTGTGTGAAGGGTGCCTGGCATGCTGCCCAACTGATTTACTTGCTTTAATTATATTAGTAACATGAAAGACAATACAATTTGAAACAAGCTCTTTGGGCTTTTCATTCAAAGTGTAGCCCCCGTGACTACTTTTTATGGTACACCCCCATTTCTAATTACTTAAGTGTTTGTAACTGAAATACTTCAGAGTTCATTGCTGGGTTTGCTGTGGAGGTGGCCGGTGTTTGAGTTTTTATTTAATTACATTTTGTCCCTGGTTATAAAAGCAAAATATAATCATCGTAAAAAATTATAAACCATAAAGAACTGAAAGAAGATATTAAGATCATTTATAATTTTGCTACCTACAGATTGATGCTAACCTTTTGCTGTATACCTTCTAAGCTTTAAGCTTTCACACACATTCATTCTCACATATTGGTACACCCGGATACATATATGTGTACATGCACATACATATATATGCATGTTTTTATTATCGAGTTTTCATATCAACTAATGTCAAAACAGTATATGTATTAGCTTGTGCATTTTTAACGTAATGTTATACAATGAATTTATCCCTATAGTGTTTTGTGAGATAGAGTCCCTTCTTATCACCCTGAGTGCCAACAAATTCCTGGACTCAAGAGATATTCCCTCCTTGCCTCCTTGAGTAGCTGAGAATAGAGGTACATATTACCACCTCAGGATTTCTAATTATTCTTTAATAAGATATGTAATGGCTATACAACTCATTGTACATATATCCCATTAAATGTTTTGTAAATTTCTATTTAATTTTTGTTTTATTTCATACAGAACATCGTAACCGTCTTTATACCCCCTTCCTCGTTGACACCCTCCCATAGCCCTCCCACTGAATTTTTTGCATTCTGTCATTTGTGTTAAGGTCTATCATGTCAAGCTAATGTCCCCAAATGTCACTCAGTGTAAGTTCATCCACTGAGGTCTAGTCAGCCCATTCAGAGTCCCTCCCCTTAAGATCAGTTCTTCCTCCTCACCCAGCAGAAATCAGTTGCCAATAGTTCTTTGGCTAAGATTGGGACCTGCTGGGTTTTTGTCTGTTTGAGTTTGCATGGGTCTTGTGCATGCTGACACCATTTCTGGAGTGTACCACAACCAA
The DNA here is from genome assembly GCA_035773235.1 of Eospalax fontanierii. Lineage (NCBI taxonomy): Eukaryota > Metazoa > Chordata > Mammalia > Rodentia > Spalacidae > Eospalax > Eospalax fontanierii. The sequence goes on along the minus strand of CM069526.1, from coordinate 39,396,179 downwards.
GATTCCAAGAACCTCTAGGACTCTATTTCCATATGGTCATGTACTTCCTCACTGGCTCTTACAGTCTTTCTGCCCCCTCTTCCACAGTGATCCCTGAGCCCTGGGTGGGTGGAGTTTAATATAGAAGTCCTATCCCAAGGACACACTCTGCAGACTCTTATTCTCTACACTTCGGCTATTTGTGTCCTTTTGTGTTCATGGCCCTCTGTTGTATGAGGGAGCTTCATTGATGAGAACTGGGAGATGCAGTAGTATTCTCTCTACTCTCTCTCTACTCCTTGTTCTACTATGCTCCATGAGCCTAAGATATAGAGGCTGCATTTGTAGATGTGTCACTTGGGGTTGGGCAATTCACAGACAATCTTTGTGTGTGACCAGTTGAAATTTAAAGTGATCTACAATTGGTGGGAAATTAAGAACCCAATAAGTCACAAACAATTTTTTAAACATTATTGGTAACTCTTTGTTATCTAGTTATTTCTTTAGATGTTCCTAGAAAAATCAAAGCTGTGAAGAAATATGATGGTGTTCATTGTACAGCAATATGGATGTGCTTGATGCCTCTTTAAATGGTTAAGGAAGTAAACTGTATGTTATGTGTATTTTGCCATAATAAAAATAAGACAAGCTTAAAAACAAGGAATCAACTAGAGTCTCTGCTTCTTATCTTTCAGGGAAAGACATTTAGAAAAAAGAAATGGGTTCTCTATATTTTATGACTGTTTTAAAAGTGATCTTATGGTATATGAAGCCAAAATCATAACTAACATTCATATGGATTTTTATATTTTTTAATATTATTTATTATTCTTATTTTATGTGTATAAAGTATATTGCCTGCATGCACATAAGTGTGCCTGTGTTTTGCCCTGCCCATAGAGGCCAGAAGAGGGTATTGGATCCCCTAGAAAGAGAGTTAGAGACAATTGTTAGCTACCATGTAGATGCTAGAGCTCGAACCCAGATCTTCTGCAAGAGCATCCAGTGCTGTCAACCATCTCTCCAGTCTGGATTTTTATATTTTATAAGCACTTCATACTCCTACTGTAATTACTAAGAGAATCTTATGAAATAATTTATTATTCTCACTTAAAATGGCAAAATTATCTTCTTCCTCCATATATGCTATCAAGTGAGTTGATAGCAATCCACTGGTCAATAACTTTGCATTCAATTATTGAGCTCCCTAATGAATATACCAATAAACTGGCAGTGTCAAAATGCCAAGCCCCCAGGAAAGTCAGTTTCTGGATTATATCTGGATTGCCTATTCTCTGCTAATAGGTACTGTAGATTATATTCAACCTCTTTTTAAAATATTTTTATTTATTTTTATGTGTGGGAATGTTTTGCCTGAATATATGTAAGGGTACCCACGCTGTGCAATACACAAAGAGGCCAGAAGAGGATGTCAGAGACCCTGGAACTGGAGTTAGGGATGATTGATAACCACCATGCAGGTTCTGGGAACTGAACCCGGGTTCTCTGCAAGAGCAACCACTGCTCTTAACCATGGTGCCATCTCTCCAGTCCCCGTGTTCAATTTCTTGAACTATATTTAAATCAAATGAATGATTGACTGTACTTAGATGACTCTTCTCTTGAAGCTTACTGTCATTTACAAGTCTTTATTCTTCATCTTCTCCATACCATTAGTTTCTTTTATCTTTGTTGTGTCTGTAGGCAATGTCATTCTCTATGCTGTATACTTTACCCATCAAAGGTGATTTTTTTTCTTTCTAGCAAAAAAAAAAAAAAAGCTCATGTGAACAGAGTAGTTCAAACATTCAATATTCAGTTGTAAAGCTGAGTTCTCCAGGACTTTCTGACTCTAAAATTCTATTTGGAAAGCATCAGGGTAGAAACAACAGATTGTAGTTTCATGAATGTCAACTGTATTATGTCAGAGAGGGACGAACAAGATCAAAAATCATCCAGGATTCGACCAAAGCATTTAAACTGAAGTAAAATTCCATTAATCGAATTAAAAAATATAAAGTGTTTGACAGTATGCATTGAAATGTAAGTTTCTAATAAATATATTGGTAAAAATTCTAAGAGTTTTATCAAGAAACACATTTATTCATGTTTTGGAATCTTCTGCAGCACAACGTAACACAGTTCTGCAGTGTCTGTGCTAGTGTGCAAACACACTGCTGTGCCCTTTCAGTGTGGGGTCCCTCACACAGTCAGCTCTCCCCTGTAGAAGCAAGTAGTCTGACAGCTAAGGAAGTAGTGAATTTTCTGTGATGGCATAGGGAAACAGATTCTTCTATCAATGGATCAGCCGTTTTCCAGGTTTTTAAAGGTGAATTTATCTTCATGCTATTCAGGAGCAAATTGAGCACATGATCAAGGCAAAACCAAATCCATAGATCAAGTTTTAATTAATCAATAGAGGAGTGAGTCTGCCCACACCTAAGAGTATGTGTCCACATTCTTGTGGTTAACACACAGCTGATTACAGCTGTTTCTCCCACAATACTACAGTTATGTTTCAACACAAATTGTTCCAAATTCAACTGCTCCTAGAAGTCCCATTTCTTCCCTAAACACATCTACTAACAATGTATTGTTTGATTATTTCATAAATAATAACCTTAGCTTCTGAAAAACTTACTGATGTTAGTGAGGACTGTCTTATAGCGATAGCCAGTTTCATACTTCTCAGTGAATGCCGAGTCTACCTCAGTACCTTAGGCTCTCCAGATGTTCCCTTTTTATTCAATGGACTCTTATGAAATCTCTTATCTGATAACAAAAACACCTAACTCTTATTATGCAGTTCATATGAAGAATTCCAAACACATACATGTAGTATCTCAATTGATCCTCACTACACTGCAATTGTGTAGGCATTATTGCAGATGTAGTATAAAGTGACTAAGTGGGGGTTGAAGAGATGGCTCAGTGGGTAAGAGCATTGACTGCTCTTTCAGAGGACTCAGGTTCGATTCCTAGCACCCATATAGTGGCTAACAACTGTCCTTAACTCCAGTTCCAGAGGATCCAACACCTTCTTCTGACCTCCACGGGCATTGCACAATACAAACGCACCTACCTACGTGCAAGCAATACACTCATATACATAGAATAAAAACAATAAAATAAATGTTAAAAAATAGAGATGGTGCAATCAATAAATACCAGAGTATATAGACTAAAAGCCAGATGTTCTGAAAAATGGCTGCCATTCAAGAAGACAGAAAAGTCTAGATTTACATAGCAAAGAAGAGATGAAAGTGTTATCACCTGCCATGATAGGCTATAAGGGAGTTTTTCCTAAAAGGTATTTTAGAAAGTAGGAGATACACCAAAAAATTATATATATTAAATTTGGGGTCCCTCAGGCACTGACCTTTATTACTACAATTTGATTTGGAAGCTATCTTTTATAGCTTAGTTTAAAACTGCTTAAACCCAGACACTTACATAATAGAAATGCTGACATGACCTTAATTCCAGGGTTGTAAAGGGGATAATTGAATTTAAGAACAATGTATCTCATCCATTAAGTCATTAAATGGATCATAATAATCTGACACATTTGGTAAGTGGTTAACAACAGTATGCAAATAAAATGAACTTAAACTATTAGCTACTGTGTTCTAGGTTGTATTTAACAAATATAACCTTAAATTACAATGTAGTCATTTAGGAAATATTGTAGCAATGTATTTTAAATCTTCCTGAACATGATCCAACACAGAGAAGAGATGTTGGAATCTCCAGGAATTGCCAAGTGAGTAGGTGTAAATCAGATAGCTTATTTCTATAGTTAACCAGAAATACACCTTTTCAGCCAAACCTCTAGAATTGCCCAAGTGGTATAACACATCTGGTTACAGTACACATATAAAGACACCAAAGGCATGCCAAAATCAGACCATTCTTCACATCGATCCATATCTTATACTATTGAGGACAAAGCATCCGGACTTGTGTCATTATGTGGTCAAATGCTCAAATTCAGATAAAGAATGAGTCGTGTTGTCAGGGAAAGTTATGCTTTCAATCAGGTGAGCTTTTTTCCTGCCCAGACATCACATAGAGCCAAAATCCGTCCATCCCTTTTCAAGACAGGACAGAAGACCTTGACTTTCGGTTTGTACTGTGTCAGCCTTTCACTTTGACTCCTTCGAGGACTAGTAATGATGCACACTCACAATTACACTGCAACATAAAGCAGCAATAAACTAAAATACTTAGTCCTCCAAAGCAACAACTACCATGAACAGGCCTTCTGTTTATTTTAGTTCCTTGCATAAATGCTTATCTAGCAAATAAGATTTAATAAGAAGTAATATATCTAATAAATTTTCGAAGTGATTGTTAATCATAAAAATTGCAGATATGTTCAAATATTTTATGTTTCTATTTCTATGTCATAAGAATATAGGCATGCATAAAAATATGATTAACACAGGGACCTGTAAACTTAATGTCAAAAAACCATTATGTAGTAAAATAGATTTGAAAACCTCAAAGGTTTAAATTTATGTGAGTGACTCAACATAGTAAACATGTGGGAAAAAATGACTACAATTCATCACTCCTTACAGCATATCTATATGGTTCCTCCAGTTGAGATGTTGAACTTATTTATCCTACATGCTTAATCAGACTATCCTGTAGCTTGTTTAGTGGCTGGAATTATATAGATATGGCAGGGTACAGTTCATGGGGTATTAGGTATTTCACTTGCTCCTCTTCCTTTGCTTTGAGAATGACTTTCAGCTAGCTGGCTACTAAAGAATAAGACAGTATATGAAAGAGAGTCATGTTGTCCCAGGGGAGCCATTCTAGATCAGGCAGCTCATAGCTCACCCACCAGCTGATCCCCAAAAACCCAGCTCTGAGCAGCTAACAGTGGCATAGACCACAGAATTTGCTTTCCTGACTGCTAGGCTTATGAAGAAATGACAAGTGATTGCTTGAAACCAAAGTTTTGGGGTAGTTTCTCATGTATTGTAGCAATAGATTACTGGTAGAATTAGTGTCCAACAATATTCGGACAATGCCAATTTTTTATTATCCTGAAACATTAATGATCTCAATGGAGATATTCATTTTCCTTGGATTTATGCATATATGATACTTTAATGACTAGCCACAGATTTGGAGTTTAGGTAAAACAAATGTCGTTATCCTCATTTTAAAGATGAGAAAATTAAGCTGGGCCCGGTGGTGCATTCTTGTAATCCTACTTACTGTTACTTACTGTGTTCACTGAAGTAGAAGGATTGCAGTTTTGAGACCACAGTGGGAAACCTAGTGAGAGTCTGTCCAAAAGAGAAGGGAGAAATGGGGAGGCAGCAAAGTTTAAACCACAAACCTAGCTATTGTTGTGGAATGATATAAAGGCCAGATAGATTTAAAGATTAGAATCCTGTTCTTTCTTCCTTAAATCTTTGTTCATTTCTGATTGTGGTTTTCGGCTGTCTTTACTGTGAATTTGACTTTAGGATTAAAATATTGCTATTCTGTACCCAGTAAGAAAGCTGCTATGGCAAGTCCTATTCAAACAATTAGGAACTTAGAGTAGCAGTACCTCCAATCAATTCTCCCCAAAAGAAAAAACTGTAAACCTACATCTAACGGTATTGTGTCATTACCATTGTGATTGTTGTTGAATGTCTTAGGCTTTCGTCATGCTCACCAAGGAGGAAAAGAAGAAAATGAAACTTCACTCTCACTGTGGCACCAGCCTTTGCACTCCTTAATAAACCAATTAAGGAGAAAGATTCAGAATGTACAAATCTTCACACTGAGATAACCGTGGAGAAATCAATGATAATTAAAAAAATCAATCGCTCTTCTGTAGTAATTCAATTTGTCCACTTAGATATAATTGATATTGTTCACAACTAATTATCCAAGTAAAGGCTCTGAGGGGCTTTTAGAGACTCAAGAAATTGAGCAAAAGATTCTTCCTAATTTGAAACTGGACTGAATACCATGTTTTTTCAAAAAACTGATTAAGTCTTCCCTAGAAACATAGTATTGAACAAATTCAAATACAGTCAGGAAATCGGTATTTCATTAGGGACAGTTTAGCAGGTTACCTTGTGTCCTTTGTATGACTTCTCTTCCAGTGCTCTCTTCCCTAAAACAGACTGTATCCACCCCATGATGCTGTCAGCACTAAGTAAGTTATTATTGGTAAAGTACTTAGAACAGTGACTAGTCTATAATGAGCCACGGGTAAGTATTACTCGTTGTTGTGGAGTACTGTTATTAGAAGGGATGACAATCACAACTTATTACATTGTTTTCTTCATTCTTGTACCTGTATTTTACTTGTACCTATAAAATACCTATCTGTATTTTAACCTCAGGGCCTACTATGTTTTTTCCTGTATTAGGAGGCTCCTTTATTCTTCTTAGGAAAAAAAATATACTAAACTAGAGAAATGGGAAGTTCACGTTTACTGTATGGCTTATCTGGTTACAAGAGATTAAGTCTGTGAACCCTTCCCTCTCAATGACAATTCATGCCTCAGCACCAAAGGGGAGAAATAATAATAAAATAAAACACAGGATCGTCACTGATGCTTAGCTTTTGTACTTTCACTTGAAAAGGTGGCAGAGCAATTTACTGCAGCCCTCGGGCAGCCCAAATGACATGTTAGCAAGTTATATGGCTATGCCATTACCTATTTGTTCTGATAGTCAATGCAAAAATGTCAGAAAGATCCCTACTTAAGTACACTAAATTACTGGCTCCTGGGGCTGGAAAGTACACTGAGAAGCTATTAGCTATTGAACCCATAGCCTGGATAAGAATCTATGGCCCGTGTAGATGCAAACCTTTCCAAATTCTAGAGAACAGCGATTAAACTGCATTCTACATTAAGCTATTCACTCTCCCAAGAAATTCCTTTTAAGGTATTCTGGCTTCAGCTTAAGGGCACGTGCATTCATTCTATCGTTTGATAGGATAAAACAGCTTGTGAGCCTTCTGACCCAGGCAGCATTCTCTCAGATTCTCTACTTTATCCCAGGCCTGTCTCTCCCACTGCCAACAAGATAACTCTATCTGAAAGTTCCCGTTTATCTCATAATCTCTCCTTCTCTATGGGATTAAATTAAAAGGATCCTATGCTCTCTAACTCTGAAACTACAGGAATCATAACCTAAACTTTGCAGTTCAGATACATAGTGTTTAGCTTTCTGAAACCCCCATCAGTCCTGTAAGGGTTAAAGGGAAAGAGGAACTCCAAGATCAGACATGTCTTGACTGTTATGACCAATGATAAGGTAAACTATCCTCACAAGAGTCAGAATTTGAGCCGGAAGGCCACCAACAGACATAGTGTTGGGAATTCGTAGCACATTGTAGATCTTAAGAAAAGGCAGGGAACAAGAAGACATGCAAATGAAGTACATCCAAAGGCAAGCTCTTGTGTTTCTCAACCTATTTCTTAAAGAATTCTGGCATAAAATAATTGGAAATAACCTGGCATCTCATGTTAGAAGCTAGATTTTGATTCTTGATGATGTTCAGAAGGCACAAAAAGCATTTACTTCAAAATGGCAGACAAGTATGGCACTGTCTCTCCCTTCCCCGGTGTCATTAAAATTAGTATTTATTAGAATATTTTGCACGGTGAAACAAAAAAGGAAGTTAATGTCAAATCTGAAATTTGAGAGAAATTCTAGTGGGAAAAGAATAAGACTAATGGAGAGACTGGAGCAGGGAAATCTGTAGCTCACATCACCAGCAGGAAAGAAAATCCTCCCCAGAAGAGACCCTAGAGAAGGCACAGAACTGAGTCTTCTTTTCCTGCTTCTGTGAAAGCAGACTATATGAAGCTAGCGTCTGCATTTTTGCCCCCCAAGGAAACTCAGTACTTTTTAAGGATATCACTCTAAGTATTAAGAAAGCAGAAAGTAGAAAGAAACAAAGGAGTACTTTTAAAACTAAAAGTATGTGTTAGCAATGCAAAGATACACTTGTGATAAATTCTGTAGGGCTGTACATACTCAACTGCATGTGCGTGCGTGTAGATCTGGTGGAGTCTGAAGAAGCTCTATGGGTGATACTGATGTCGGTTTTTCAATTTTGACAATAAATTATAGTACATAGCATGTATAATTAGAGGACATTTAGAGAAGGGTGCACTTTACTGTCCCTGTCAATCTATGGTTTAAAATAAAAAGCAGAAAGAGCTAATTATTATACCCAGATGTAATCAACAAATTATTAAGTATGCTAAACAAGAGCAGGTTTGGTATAAAAGGAGTAAACACAAAACAAGAGAATGTTAGGAAATTTAAATTTAAATCAGAAATTTAATAATTCAACAGCTACTAAGAGTAGCTGTCACACAAAATTAAAATCAATTGAAAAACAATGAAAGGATAATCTAAAAAACAAAGTAGACAGCATTGAAGACCAAACTGCTAATCAGGAAGAGAGGGGCAAGAAAATTTTATATCTTGTAAAAGACAAAGAAATTTTAAAAGAATGAGACCAAAAGGGATGGGGGAAAAGAATCTAGGAATCCCAGCATGCTTTGGCTAAGAGACAATGGACAGGCATGTTAAGAGAGAAGAGAGATGGGACTGGAGAGCTAGCTCAGCAGTTAAGAGCAATAGCTGTTTTTGCATAGGACCCAGTTTACAGTCCCAACACCCACATGGCAGCTAACAACTGTTTGTAACTCTAATTCAAGGGAATTTCCTGCCCTCTTCTGACCTCTGCAGGTATTGCATGACATGGGTGTACTTACATGCAGGAAATGCACATAAATAAAAATAATTGTTTTTTTTAAAAAAAAACAAAGAGAGATGGAATGGGGAAGAGAAACAAACTTAAGGAAAGGAGGAGGCTTTGTGATAAAAAGATCGGTTCAAATAACTGGATGAGCTACAGAGGAGAAAGGAAATTGGATTTGATTTAATGCTTACAAAAAAAAAGAGAGATTTAAATGTTTAAAAAATAAGGAAACATTTTCTTTATGGGTCAAAATCCAAAACCAAAAAATTATTGCTAAATTGATTACATACAAATATTTTTGGTGGGCTGGAGAGATAGCTCAGCGGTTAAGAACACTGGTTGTTCTTGCAGAGTTCCTGAGTTCAAATCCCAGCTCCCCAAGTACTGGAAGGAGCTATGCATGTATGCTGATAGCTTTAGTGTCAACTTGACACTCCTGGGTTGAGGAAACCCCACTTCGGGAATTGCCTCCATTGGACTGATCTGTGGCCATGTCTGTGGAGTGCATTTTTGATGAGTGGTATGAGAGGACCCAGCTCACTGTGGGTGGTGCCACCCCTGGTAAAGTTGTTCCGTATTGTATGAGAAAGGAGGCTGAGCATGGACCAGAAGAGCAAGCCAGTAAGGAGGGTTCTTCCATGATCAAAGTGTTTTGTCACAGTGATTAGAAGCAAGCTAAGACAACATGCTAGTGAAAAATAAAAGTAATCCTCAACCTTGTCCACCTGTAAATCCTACGAGCTACAAAAACTGGCCTGGAAAGATATGCCCACTGGTGCAATGGAGGCATGAATGTTATGGGAGTAACCAATCAAATTCTAATTAGATTAATGTCTGATTAGATTTAAAGTCCACTTCAGAAGATGGAGCCCATTCCTAACACTGATAGCAGATGTGGTGGTGTGAATGAGAACGTACCTCACAGACTTCACGTATTTGAGCATTTTGTCTCTAGTTGGTGGTGCTGTGTTGGGAAGTTATAGGAGGTGGGGCCTTGCTAGAGAAAGCATGTCACTGGAGGTGGACTTAGAGTACATAGCTGTGGGGCATAATGCAAGGTGGGCCTAGCCAGACCACCTGCCAGGAGGAAAAGGGGAATGGCTCCCATGGGTGTGCCGTTCTGCTCTGGCTAGCTATGAGACCAGCTTCTGTCCAGCATCTGGAAAGATCCTGCCTACTTGGGGACAGACCACCACTAGCTGCAGTCGGGACCACACCCCATAAGGCCATTGGCTATCCAGACCTATAAGAGCTTTTGCACCTCTAGTGAATAAACAAGCTTGCAGTGCCTCCTGCTCAGCTCCCAGAGTCAGTGTCTTCATTCTGCATCTACTAGGCCCCTCCCCACAGCAGAGACCCCTCGGTCCCCTCGGGCTGGCTCCAAGTGCTGGGACTCTTGACCAAACACATAGCCATGCCCATTTCCAGTCTGATTCTCTCTGCTTCCTGCACCTGCTTGACAATGTGATTGCTTGGCTTTCTGCTCCAGCCACCTCTGCCACCATGCCTTCTTCACCATTATGAAGTCTAACCCTCTGGAACCATAAGTACAATAAACCCTTCCTTCTATAAGTTGCCTCAGTCATGGTGTTTTATCACAGCAACAGAAAGGTAACTAATCTGTTTTGGTACCAGGAGTGGTGTGTTACTGTGAAGAATCTCGCCATGCGGGTTTTTGGAGGAATGTGGAAGACATTGGAGTTTGGACTACAGAAGTGGCTAAATGCTGTAAGCAGAGCATAACTGACCATTCTATTAGGAGCCTGGAAGAAAGTAATGCTGAGAACAGTATAGTTCCAGAGAGGAGCAAGGATTTAAGCATCAACTGGGATATTTTAGCAGAGTCTGGCTTCTGTCTGCCCACAGCCTACAAGCGTGCCTGAAGCTAAGTTGAAAAGTAATGGACTAATTTCTTTGGCAGAGGAAATTTCAAAATAGCCTAATGTTGAATTGGTGGCATGATTATTAATGGTGAATATCATGGAAATCTACAAAAAGAGCAAGTGGGGCAGAAGAAATGTAGAATGTACAGTTTGGATTGAAAAGAAGCACTAGGAAGATTAATGTTGGAACTGGGGCAGGTGCTGAAGCACAGACTCTCTTTGATAAGGAGATTAGAGATATTGAGGATTGGCCTAACCATTTGTACTTAAAGAAGGGAAAGTGTACCTTCGGGGCAAGACCACACCCAGCTGAGATTCCAACTTGTGGAGAAAAAAAAAAACGCCAGAGGAGTTTTCTGCTCCTAGAAAACCACATCATAAAATAACAGCTAATGTGGATGAAGCAGGCCAAGGTCCATCCCAGGCTGGCAGCTGAACTTGGCAGTGTTGTTTATGTGGTGCTTTTAGAGACATAAAAGATATAGGAGTGAAGGGGTTAATGGTTCTTCTTCCATGGTTTCAGAGAACCACTGAGGCCAGGCAGCGTGCAGTAGTAGCAACCCTGCATAAAGAAGGCCCTGACAAGCCAAGAGGCCCTAACAGGCCTACACAAAGCTGTGAAGCCTGGTTCATTTAAGACCTCAAGATGTTGGAGATGCTAGAGCCATGAGATCTCTGCCAAGGAGAGCTGCATACACGGAGTGGTGCCAGCGCAAGAGAGAGATGCTGGCTGCGTGCAGCAAAGCTGCAAAGGATGAGCCATCTAAGCCCTTTGGAAGTGAAGTCCTAGAAGGTGGACATGGAGCTACTGGATTTAATATTTGTCCTGCTGGTTTTCAGTCTTCTTTTGGTTCAGTATTTCTGCACTAGTCCCCCATTCTTCCCTTTTGGAATGAGAAGGTGTATTTGGTTCCACTGTATGTTAGAAGTATGTAATTTGCCTTTTGACTTTATGGGAGCTTACAGTTAAAGAGTCTCAGAAGAGACTTTGGACCTTGGATGTTTGAATAGTATTGAGATTGGTAAAGACTATGGGGACTTTTGAAGGTGGACTAAATGCATTTTGCATTTTTTATGATCATGAGCCTGTGGGGCCAGGAGTGGAACTGGTAGTTTAAATTAGAATGTCCTCCATGGTCTCCAAAAATTTGGACATTTTGTCCCATTGGTGGTGCTGTTTTGAGAGGCTTTAGGAGGTGGGCCTTCCTGGAGAAAGCATATCACTTTGAGAGTTCTTAAGCCTTGACAGTCACTCTCTGCTTCCTGTGCCTACTTAAAGATGTAATTGCTTGGCTTTCTGCTCCAGCCACCTCTGCCAATGTACCTTCCCCACCATTGTGGACTCTAACCCTCTGAAACTGTAAGTTCAAATAAATTCTTTCTTCTATAAGTTGCCTTGGTCATGATATTTTATCACAGCAACAGAAAAATAACTATTATACCAGACCTAGGAACTTGTGTCTAGGCAGGTCACAGTCTATGGGGTGAGAGCATACTAGTATTATTCTGCTAAATAGAATAGTATTAAACTGACTCTCGATGACTTGTTGTTATACCCATAGATTAATGCATCTTTTAGTTTTAACCAGAGAAGCATCTTCATGCAGCAGATGGTGATTTAACAATGGTTAATATGCAGAGAATGAGACTTCAGAGTGCTTATCCTTGAATAGGACATCTATATCAAACTTCTGCCTCATAAAGCTCAAGGATCACTGGGAGAGAGGGCACGAAAGTGAGATTGTAAACTTCAGAAGTGGTGGATGACCAAGAAGCAACAGAGTTTTCCAGACAGCTGGACAGCTTTTCATATTAACTCACGGAGCAACGGTGACAGTATGCACAAGACCCACGTGGGTTCAAGTCAGACAAAATCCCAGCCTAGATGAGGTAAATTGAGTAAGAAGTCCTAACTTTAGCTAAGGAACTACTTGCAATTAATAGCATCAGGGAGAAGAGTCAGGTTTTTTAAGGGTGTGATGCTGGATAGCTTAACGAGGCTGGGTTAATCCCATCCAGTGAATGGGACTCGCACTGAAGGGTATTTAGGGGCACAACTTGACTGGGTCTCTCTCTCTTTCTCTCTCTCTCTCTCTCTCTGAAATGAAATAAGGCAATTAATAGACTAAAAGGGGCACAGATAGGGGAGGTTAAATATGATCAAAATATATTGTATGAAATTTGCAAAAATTCAATTAAAAATACATTATTTTCAAATATCAAATTAAATGATGGATCCAGGCAGTGACTATCAATGACTGCTAATATTTCAATATGGGAGATTATTCAGTATTATGAGCCCCCTAAGAGAAGTCCTGCTATCTTTTATAAGGTACACTTGCAAGAAAAACTAACCTGAATCAGAAAAAAAAACTCTAGATCCAACCACTAGTGTATAAGAAATACATACACAGAGAGGATGAAATCAGAAAAACCCATGATATAGGAGGCTTGATGAGATAAACTTGCATGATACAGTTAAGGAAATTTGTTCTTTCATCATATAATTTGATATATTAAAGACACTATTGACTTTTACACATGGTTATTGTATTGTAGATATTTTAAAACATCTTTTGGTAGTCAGGAATATTTACCAATAAAATAATATCATACCCAGTATTTGCTCTAACATAATCAGTGTGGCAATGAGGAAGACAGACAGGTGGAAGGACAGAAAAACAAGCTTGGTCACTGAGCATTCACCATTGAAACTGACTGATGGCACATGGGGGTAATAATTCTTTTATTGCTATATACATTTGATATTTTCAACAAACAGTAAAAATAAGATGAAACTATTCTGTTATGAGATAATGATGCCATTGTTTGAATGTGAAATGTCCCCAAGAAGTTCATTATTAAATGAGCTGGGGCGTGCCTTAAAGTGGAGCTTACTTAGAGGAACACCAACAGTGAGCCTTGAGGCTTCTGGCCTGGCCCCACTTCCTGTCTGCTGTGTTCCTGCTCCATCAAGATCTGTTGCATATTCCTGCCACCCTGCAGCTGGCGGTCGCCATGGCTTCTAATCCAGTGTCTCTCACACTATAAACTGAAACAAAACTTTCCCCTCTTAAATTACTTCTTGCTAAGTATTTGGTCATAACAATAAAAGAAAGTCATGAATATACCGGGAATAAATGATATGCCGTGTCCACAGTTTTCCACTGAGTAAAAGTAATCACTTTTATGGTATTGACTATAAGAAGAACATGGTTATAAAGACCTTACTGATAAACCAGGAGTGGTAGCACATGCTTGTAATCCCAGCATGTGAGAGGCTGAGGCAGGAAAATTACCATGAATTTGAGGCCAGCTTGGGCTATACAGTGAATACTGGACTAACCAAGGTTACATAGCAAGATTCTGTTTCAAAAAAATCAAAAACAAAGCAAAGTCATTAAAATACAAAATAATCTCAAGAAACATACAAAATAACTGAAGAGGTGATCAAATATGAATCTTCCATGTGAAAAATATATGAAAAAAAAATTACCATGTAAAAGACAAATGTAATTTTAAAGAAACTAAGTGATATTTTCGATTTATTTAGGGGATGATGGTACAGAATCAGTATTTCTGGAGAACATTTTTTTCACTACGGAATAATTCAAAGAAAACCAAGGGGGAAAGGGAGAGATCTTCCAATGTGAGTGGCTAGATTTTTAAAAAGAGACATCTAGTTAAATTTAAATTTCAGATGGAAAAGAAAATGAATACTTCTTTATTGCATGTTCTAAATGTTTTGGATCATTAAATCTGCTGGTTCTAATTCTTTAGTTTGTTTTTGTAATTGATCGTTCTTCCTTTCTCATCACTATTTGACTACTTGCTCTAAAATGTTATTTATATGGTACTTTGTTAAGGTAGTTATTATTAAAAACCTCTCGTGTTAAGAAGCTGAGGGTGATTTCTAGCATTGACACCTTAGAGATGGGAGTTCTGGTACAGGTATTTAATTTTGTAATCTCGAAATACCAGCAGAAAAATTGCCCCTTAGAGAATGGGGAATCTGGAAAGTGTTTCTGACAGATCTACCACATCCCTAAGCAGCAAACACACCACCTTATTCTTTCCTCCTCCCCTCCCCTTGACACGCCCACGAACTGCATTAATCAGCTGGATGATTGCAGCTGTGAGTGGGGCTGATGAGGGGCTCCACTGTGCTGACTGTGCATGAGGTGGAGAAAATGGGAACCAGAATATGGCACCTTAGTCCCAGCCACATTTCATCTATGTTCCCAGCTCAGGTACTTTCTTACGCCCTGCTATTCATAAAAGCTCTGAGAAGTTGAAGAACTTAAACAACTGGTGAATCTTATGTTCCTGATTTTCACTGTGGGATTCTTGACATCACAATTTGGAAATATAATAAATTCTAAATGCCAGGTCTCCTGTGAACTCACCACAGTGACAGATGCAGCTTCTGGTCCTTCTAAACATGAGTTTAATGTATACATAACCTCAGACTCACCTCATTCAGACACATAAGAGATGAAAACACAGTGGGAGACAAGACAAAAAAAAAAAAAACTTGAGAGCTCACAGTGTAGGGGGAAACAGGCAACTGGATGTACCAACAATGGGATGTGATAACAGCTGTGATTGACAGTTATCGAAACATACGTTAAAGGCTCCTGACCTCTGTGTAGTCAAAAGCTTAAGCTAAGACTTGAAAAATGAATGCTAAGATGAAAGAAGGAAGAGTGAAGAGAGACTAGATGGGTGCTCTGGCAATGGAAGAGGGTACAAAGGCCTGGGGGAAGACGAAGTGCTGTGAGGATGCTGTGAGGCAGGGCGGGACCCAAATGGCCAGTAATTGTGTGTGCCTCTTCCAAGAAATAGTTCAATATATATCCTGAATATTTATTTAAAATTTGAAGCAAAGGGCCAGTGAGATGATGCAGCAGGTAAAAGTGTTTGCTGCCAGCCTGATGAGCTGAGTTGAGTTCAAGGCACCACAAGGTGGGAGGAGAGAATCAACTCCATCAAGTTGTCTTCCAACCTGCATAACCAAGCTGTGACATGTGCACACACACACACAAACACATATACAAATACATTGGCATAATTTTTTTTAATTTAGAGCAAAACTAGCAGGAAGAATGCTGGTAGCCTCTCTGAGATTCTAAAGGGGGTCATTCTTTGACCCACAAATCTCAAAAGCACTCTCAATCAACTAAAGGGCCCATAATTAACAGGACCTGCCCTCTCCTAAAGGCAAGTGTCTGTCTCTTATTACTGAAACCAGTTCCTGGGGAAGACTCTCCCCCCGCCCCTTCCCACTCATGACCACAGCAGGTTTCGTCTTTTCTAACTTGTTAAATTTACATAATTTTTGTTTTAACACATCCCCAATTGCCTCTCATTCCCAGTTTCAGATCTTGTGAGAGAAGGAGATGAGGTTGAAGAGTCGGGATGAGTTATGCAGGATGTGAGATTCACAAGTAACTCCTTAAGTATTGCTAACTCAGTGGGCAGAAGAACACACTGTACCTCCATGTTGATACAGGAGCACATAAGAAATGGAGCAGTGTTCCTCAGACATCCTTGATCAGCAAATTGATGAGGCATTTAAAAATACAGATTCACTCGTCCTATTCCTGTAATACCAAAATTACAATTTCTAGAAATAAGATCTAAAAATCTTTATTTTCAAACTTCTCCTGGAGTGAATCTTGTGTTAAACAGTCCTGGGAGTCATGGTAAAAGCACATTCAAAGTCATTAGACCCTGAATTCAAACTTCAAACCCAGCATTTAATAATAATGAAGTTATTGGATAACCATTCTTCTCATGGGGTGTGCTTTCTTGTCTTCCATATTTCCAACAATCGAAAAGGTGAGAGGAGAACGGGGGAATGAGGAAAAGGAAACAGCATGACATTCTTACAGGATTTACTGAAATATTGAATAGCTGGCTCCTGACATAGTTTCGTATAACAGCAGCATTCATCTACCATCTGTTGCTTGTCCAGGACTTCAAGCTGGGTTCTGATATTAGTACCACAGTAGCCACACTTGCAATCTGCTCTTTTTTAATATTATTGCTGGAAAATTTCATACATGCATATAATATTTTGAAGAGATCCACTCCCCCAATCCTTCCTTGAGAACTTCTCCCCATCCCCCATCAACTTCATGAGATTTTTTTTTTAAGCCCACTGTGAATCCACTTAGTGCTGCTTGTATGTGTGTAGGTGTGTGGGAAGAAAACCATCTCTTTCCCCAGCAGCCATCAATCCCCTTTCGCATGCAAGCTGGGATTGATTGTGGGATGGCTTAATCTTGTGTAGTTCTTGGCATGCAGTCACAGCTGCTGTAGTTTATGTGTGCAAGGCCTGTTATATCCAACAAATACTGTTTTGCTGCTGCTGACTACTACCTGGGGGCTCTTCTATCTATCAGGCTCCTCTTCTGTGATAGTCCCTGAATCTTTTGAGGAGGAGGCATGATATAGATGTCCTATTTACTGCTGAGCACTCCACAATCTCTTATTCTCTCTGTATTGACCAACTGTGGGTCTAATTGTCATATACTGCAAAAAGAAGCTTTTCTGGTGAGGGTTGAGAGTTTTACAATCTACAGGTATAACAGTATGCACTTAGTTTAATATGAGGTCCATTTAGCAGAATAGTATTGGGTTCTCCCCAAGGGCCTATGACCTAGGCAGTCATGTGTTTTATTTCCAAAGAACCTACTTAACCAACACTCTTCCACTTGCCAATGGTCCCCATAGGAAAAGTTCCCTGGTACAAAGAGGGCTAAAACTGAAGTTACCAGGGAAAGGACTCTATCTGCAAATTTCTCAGTCCTGTCTAAGGAACGAACACATTCCCAAAGTCATCCTCCTGACAACTGGATGAAGATGGTGTGTGATGATCAAGACAGATTTGACTTTCAAGCACACTGTAATCAGCATGCAGGAATATTTCTAAAGTGGCAGTGGCACCTACACTGAGCTCCTCTGGAGATGCACAACTATTCCCAATGCATCCAGTCATCACTAAGACAAATGATGCCTATGGAAACATACCTGAGAACTTTTCTTTAACGTAAGTACTTGGATTATTTAGGATATGTTTCTGAAATCAAGACATGTTGGTTGGTTGAGCTTTGGTTTGGGCTTTGGTTTTCTTCCCAATGTTTCGTATGAATGTAAATATCCTTAGTACAACTGATATAACTCAAATATATTATTTTCAAATCATGCATTGTCACTTACCTTGTGAATTTCTAATATGCTACTAATAAACCTAAAAGCTATAATTTGTAATGTTGACAGTATTCTAACATATAAATATTACATAATTTATTTCCTTGTTCTTGGATGTTGGGGAGTTTCCCACCTTTTTTGCTGTCATTAATATTAAGAACTAACGTTCTTATTTACTCTTTACCACAGGGGAGCTGTGGCTAAATGGCTTGCTGCAGGGCTAGAACTGGAATAAAGATTCTACACTACGCTTATCTCCATTTTTCACAAATCCAAACATTACTTTGCTAAAGCACTATCAGTCAATGCCTACATCATATTTGCTGCTTCGATACATTGGATTTCCTGATCTTCCTTCTAAAGAACCCTGCTGATAATATGGAGAATGTAAAGGGGATTGATACATTGGGGCAACTTGAGGGTAAACAGGTGTTTGCTGCTTCTCGTTATACCAGTTGAAATACCTGGTGCTCATAAGCTCCCTTCCTGGTTTGATCCATAAGAAGAAAAAGATGCTCAGGATCCTGACAGAGGCATTTTCCTTTGCATTTTGCGTGTCAGCACTTCTCCTCTCTTTAGCTTGTTCTCCATTCCATTTTCATATCTGTCTCTGTGCTTCTCTCTCTCTCTCTCTCTCTCTCTCTCTCTCTCTCTCTCTCTCTCTCTCCCTCTCCCCCTCTCTCCCTCGCTCTCTGACTAGCCTTTTGATTTTGAGTAGAAAATGTTATATTGACACAGGTGAAAATACTCAAGCACTACCCTATGGTCATGCTGCTCCCATGGTGATTATAAAAGAATTAAACATTAGGTTATGAAAAGAACCCAGGCCTGAGAGGCTGGATTCTAAGTTTGAGGTCTGAGCTCAGTCACTAACTTGCAGTATGGTCTCATCTAGTTGCCTGTCACTGTGCTCATATTCCACCCTTTTTTAATGATCTTTGAGACCCTTTCCAACTCTAACAGGACACATTTCTGAACATATTTGCTCTTTAAGATGTTCTTTAATAACAACTTTGAATTTCCATTTTTTAAACAAAAACCACTTTGTTGAAGGGGACTTATTTGCGGCTATCAAGTATCTTTGTTTCCATTCCTTGTACAAATCTAACCCAAGAGATAATGTCCATACAGAAGTATTGTGCCAAAGCTTTCTTACCCTTAATCCAGTCAACCAGAACTTCTTCCTTAGTCCTAGGGCATTAGAAACCCCTACTCTGGATCCTTGCTGTTCCTCTCCTCTCTGATGGGTGTGGGCGTCCAAGAGGATTTGCTCACATGAAACCACTTTCCCTTTTCTAGACCAAGCCCCTCCCCTTGCTAGGAAACCTAGACTTCCCTTCCTAGAAAGTTCTAACCAAACTCAAGAACTGCTTAAGCTTTTGTACTTCTCTGTTCTTTTAAGAATAGCTTATTCTATCCAAAAGTGGTCAAAGAATGGCTGAACACTAAATATGTGTTTGGAGTTGTAGACAGAGAGTGTGGTGTGTGTGTGAGTGTGTGTGTGTAATTCTCTTTCATCTCAGTGTGGCACACAAGACTGTGAACAATGCACTGGAAGAGGGTGAGAGACACATATTTTCTCATTCTCTTTAAGTTCATAAATGTGTAAATTTTCCTGCTTGTGGAAATACTGTCTTGCAAAAAGGGCCTATCTCAGTGAAGGAAAATGATCTTTCATAGACTCTGTGAGCTAGTTGTGGATACTTGGAAGGAATGTGTGAACAGTGGAAAGAGGACAATAAGCCACAGTCTATTCTCATTTGGCTCTAGCTAAATTCAGAATCTGAATCCAAAGGTAATTTATAATTTATTTCTTTCTTCTTAGAAAGCGTCTTACTTTGTAGCCATGACTGCCTGGAACCTGCTACATAGACCAGGCTGGCCCTGAACTTACAGAAATCCACCTGCCTCTGACTCCTAAGTGCTGGAATTAAAAAGGCATGCACCACCACGCCTGGCTAATTTGTAATATATTTTCTGGATTTCAAACTGCCACATAACTAGGCTCAAAATATTAAGAGAAATAATTACGATAATTCTCATATTGACTTTTTTCTCTCTGTGTTGGTACATTTTCCCTTACCTTACCAGAAAAAGTCATTTAAAAAAGAAAAGTAATATCTTTAGACCGACATGGCCAATACTAAATTAACTAGAAATTCCAAGACCAGAGTCTGTAAATCATAAGCTTCATTTAACTATTTTTCATATCACAGTATTTTCAGGATTAGAAATAAGTGGTTTTCAAATTGGGTTCTGTAGATTACATTATTGTGGTATTTCAAGGAGATAAAGAAGGAAACGTATATGCCTTTTTAAATGATTCTAGATATAGTTTTACCCCCAAATCATTGCCTTGGGAAAATTCCACCCAGTCTCCAAATTAGCTGTATGACATTGAACAAGTTATTTACCCTCTTGGGTACTGAATTTCTTTAACTATAAAATGAGGAGGTAGATTGGATGTTCTCTATATTTCCCTTCAAATATGAAGTTTTATTATTGTCTATGGCTTTATAAACAGTTATGCCTAGGGCTATTTAGCAGAGAAAATTGCAGAACATGAAAAACCTTTAGGACTTAGCAAAGAAATGAAAAGACCATTCATCAGGAAATGGGGTCAAGTTAGAAAGCAAAGAGTGTAGTTGCCTGAGCAACTTAAGTCTGAAAAGAAATCATTAAGCATGGGCCTTTGCAGGTTCGATAAAGAAACAAGAACACCATATATTCCCCACTGATTTTCAGGAATAGGAACCCGAAGATGGCTTTGCTTAACTTTCCGGAACAAAGTGAGATATTAATAAAAACAAAGGATACACATAAAATATCTGATTATCTTTTGGTTATACTTACATTTAATATAATGTCTTCCCTTTGAAATTTCCTCAATGTCAACTCTGAAAGCTAATGGTCTATGGTATTTCAGAGACTACCCATAGCATGCTAATTTTCTTCATTGTTTTCAGCACCAAAAATGCTGCCTTAGTTCATTCAGACTGACTGCTATAAGAAAATACAATTAACTAGTGCCTTTGTAAGCTGCAGACTTTTATTTATTAGATCTCTGGAAATTAGGAAGTCCAAGATTAAGGTGTCTGCATATTTAGTGCCAGTCAAGGGCCCATAATTCTGTGTTTATATGGGGAAGGTGCATGTCCTTTATACGGACTCCTTAATGCCATCACCGTAGAGAATAGGATTCCAACATGGGAATTTGGAGGAACACAAACATTCATTCTATTCATGTCTGTGAAGTCCTAGAAGTATGATTCTATACTAACACTGAGTTTGAAGTAGAGCACAAATAGGACCCCTAGGAACAGTGACATCTTATATCTTTATCTTTGTCCTAAAAAAGTCTGGAACTATACAGCTTGCCTTGAAAATATTTTCGGGGAAAACATACTTGACAGCATATCAGGCAATTGCAGAATTGGAAAGGAAGATAATAACTAAATACTTTTGACCTCTCAGATCTGGTGAACTAGCTTCTGAATAAAGTAAGTTTGATAATTGTAATACTAAAATGTTAAGTGCAGCATTAGTGTGTGTGTGTATATACACATTTATATAATCAATGAATTTCACATTACCTCATGTCCAATAATTTACAGAATTTTCTAAAAATTCAGTTAATTTTAATTTTCTGAAATTTAACTCAATTTATTTTATGGTATGCTTTTGCAGATCTGATTTTTGAACACAAAAATGCACCTAATATCAATCCATTTTCTTTGTTACCCAAGGAATGTCAGTTAATGTAGGAACAGACCATTGAAATGTAGGGCTTCTGTCAATACTAAGCAGAACAGCTCTAGAGTGAAGGGACTGATGAAGAAGAGGAAGACCCTCACATATGGGAGGGGGGCAATATCACTTACTATGGAGCATAGGGATTTTCAAAAACAACTTCTTTAGGAGACTAGAACAACAACAGTGCTAACACATGGTATGCTGTTTTATTAAACAAATACCTGCCCAATACTTACTATGTGACAGGCCCTATGAATGTTTTGCAAATGTTAACTATTAACTCTATAAGCTGTAGGCTTTCCTTTATCAGGTTTCTGGAATGTAGGAAGCTCAAGATTAAGGGGCCAGCATATCTGAAGTTTGCCAAGGACCTATCTCTCTGTGTTCATGTGGGGAAAGGGACCTCTTAATGCCATCACCCTAGAGATTCGGATTCCAACAGAGGAATTTGGAGAAATCTTGCAAAGTAAAGAATATTATCATTATCATTGTCTCCAAGTCAAACTAGTAAGGCAGAAGAAGGTTAAGCTATTTGTTTAAGGCCCACACCTAGCATGCAGCAGAATGCAAGGTGTCTGGTAGGAGTCTCTCTAACCCTTTGCTCCTCTCAAAGTAACTGGGTTATAAAATGCTCTGGAAGCCAAAGCTCCTTAGCCTGTCACTACTCCACTGTAGAAATACTACTAACATCTGGTAGTTCCCACCTCTTCAACCCAGAGGCTTTGTCCCTGGCTTCACCTAGGATAAAAGCTCTGATAAAATTAGCACCAAAGAATTTTAAGAAAAATCTCCAGTAAGAGTTTACTCAAGAAGCTGATATTAGCAATCTAAATGTAGGGGAAAATAGAAAGATCTTAGAGCTTTCTTACTGGATCTGAGCTCCCGTTCACTTTTATCATTTGTATAAAAATCAATAAAATACATTCGAGTTTGTATTTATAGACTCAGATGATTGACTTTTCTTTGGCCTAAGATGAAACAAAGATACTAGTTCCTATAAAATATTTTGCCTAAGGACATTACAGGGTGTCCACTAAATAGTACAGAGAAGTAATACAAGAATGCTTCTCTGGGGCTGGAGAGATGGCTCAGTGGTTAAAAACACTGGCTGTTCTTTCAGAGGACCAGGTTAAGTTCCAGCTCCAACATGGAGAGTAACAACAACCCTCCAGGGAATCCTATGCATTCTTCTGGCCTCCTCAGGCATTATACTCACATAGTGGACCTCCATACATGCAGGTAAAACACTCATACACATAAATAAAAACAAATTTTTTAAAAGAGAATACGACCAGTGAGAAGGCTGTGGCACTTGTGGTCATGTCTGACAACTTAAATTAAATCACTAAGACCCACATGGTGAACAGAGAGAACTTATTCACACAAGTCATCCACTGACTTCTACACATTCATCCCAGCATGAACACACACACACACACACACACACACACAAATAAACAAATAAACAAATAAATGTAATAAAAAAGAATTTTTCCTTAACAAAAACTTTAAAAGAACCTATTTATCCACCAGAAGACAAAGGCTAAATCAAAGAATACTCATGCAGTGGCACACAAAGCAATCATTAAAAAGAATAAAGAGCACCCATATGTATTTACATGAAAAGATTTATGTAATGCATGTATTTAAGTAAAGAGAGAAAAATCTACTTATAGTACTATGCTGTTGTTATGAGAAAATCACACAACACCAAGATTTGTTTTCTATGTCTACAACATACAGGCATGTTCAAACACAAATAGAAAAGTAGACAAACCTCTTAGAATGTGTGCTAGGGAATGTGCTTAAGGCAGGGGTGGTGAAAAGGAAATAAATTTTTACTTTATAGACTTCCACTTGCTTTGAGTATGTTAAGATTCACCAAAGCATAGGCAAGCATATGGAAACTATTAAAAAATTGGACAGAGACTAAGAAATAATCAGTTATAAATAAGCTGTGTATTAGTTTGACAAAGTGACTCATGAGACATATTGTACATCACTTCACACACCAATTCTTCCTTAACTATGCATACATTACTATATTAGTGTTACCAGACCACTATTTTGCTGATACTATGGATTTGAAGGTTTTGTGTTCATTAAATCTTAAAAAGGGAGGAAAAGTCCTCCAAAGACTGGCAAATGAATAGCTAATGTGCAGGCATTTTATTTTTATTTATTCTTTTTAGAAACTTTCATACACATCTATGTGAACTATCACCATGTCTCACTCTGTCAAAATGAAAACATTGTATGTTTAACCTGGAATACATGTGGAGCCAGGAAGCTAGAAATGGGCCTCTGGGGGCCGCCTTAAGGGAAGAAGAATAGTAAAATACAGCTAAAACGAAATTCAGAGAAGAATACTGGGGACAGGAAGGTCAAGCATTGAGAGGCGAAGGCATGGGGAAATGAGATGCTTAACCACAATAATAGTACATGGAAAAGCTGTATGGAAACCTACAATCTTCTAAACAAATAATAAATTCAATTAGAAGGGGCACTAGAACACGGGGGACATGAAAGGAGGATAGAATTGAGCTTCAGCTGGGGAAGGGATATTAGAAAGAGGAGAAAGTAAAGGGTAGGTTAGCCCAAAGTAAGAATAGATGAAGAAATCTTGTGAAAACTCACTAGTCTGTAGGCAAATTTTTAATATCTCTATATTTCTAAAGGAAGTTTGAACAGAAATACTCTTCCTGGGTGGACAAAGCTGCTCCCAGAAGACACGAGTCTTAAATTAATAAATCTCCATATCAGGCATGGGATATCTCCCTGTGAGTTATTGGTCAGGGAGGCCCTAGAGGCACCCAAAGCAACATTCATTGTTGCCATTGCTCTTGACTTCCCATCATAACTTGATGATAAGACACTATTGCTGAAGATACCACTCATTTGGGATGCAGGACACAGAGAATTCAACCACAAACTGACCAGGAAACTCTCTCCCTGATATCTAGCTTACTCAGTGCCAAAAGATGCTAGGCCAGCTACCAGGGAAGAAAATATATGAATGGTCTTACTCAGCACTGGACCCTGCATGCTACAACACTGACCTGCTGGGCAGATGTGCCCTCTGGTACAATAGTGGCAAGACAGTGGTAAGGGTAGTCACCTACTTTCTGACAGGATATGACGCCTGCTCCATAGGAGTGATTCCATGTCCAATACTGTAAATCTGGTCAAAACCCAATGCCTGAGGTGATCATAAGCCCTGGGAAAGAACATACTATTGCTGCTTTGCTAATTGGTCGTGCTACCAACTTGCATTTGACATGTTTACATTTATACTCATGGATTTGTACTGCTCCCAACTTTGATCAGAAACATTTCTTTTTTTCAGTAGATAGGGATTAATGCTGAGGTTCACTGCAATTTAGTTGTTTGTTACAGAAATATATTTCTGAGTAAGGTTTTCCATTTGTAATGTATTACATTTATTAAATATTAAGTAATATCACCTACTGTTTCAAACTTTCCACTTTTTAAGGTTGTGGTTTATTACACAGAAATTTGGTGTATGGAGGTGGCCTTAGGCCAATGGCCTCTACTTTCTGTAAAATGTGACAGAAAAACAGAGCACAGATTTAGAAGACCAGTTAAGTTCTACCATTGACTCGTTAGGTAAATGCTACTATTCAGTCCCTACAAGTCCCTATTTAATCCTCAAAAACAAAGAAGCAGACCAAAAAACCCCTATGATTAAAAAGCAAGAGAGTAGCATCTCTCTTGGTAAGCACATATCATCGCCAACCTTGGAAAAAGCCTTGTTAAGCAAAGCTTACTGAGCAGGGCTAAAAACAGCTGAAGCTGTTATCAGTGTTCATTCCCCAAGTGTCATGTGGCATTGCTGTGAAAGACATAGGGTTAATCTGTACATCTCTTCATCTCTTCTCTGCTACTTTTCTTCTCTGAGGTTGTACAGAAACCCCAAACTTAGAGTCACAGAACCTCTGTAACCCCAGAGAGGCAAGCCAGTCTGAACATTATAGTCAGTATGATCTTCATGGAAGACATATCTAACTGTGTCATCTAGGTTTAAAATTCTTCATTATAGTTACTCAGCATTGACAGCCACATCTCCCTTCTTTGACTAGCACTAGAGCTTCTTTATGGCATGGCCTCAGTCTTATTTTCTGCCCTCTCTTCTACTTCACCTGTCCTCTCTAACCCCTTGCCTGTACCTCATGTGAAGACCCTACATATGAAGATATCTCCAATTTGCTATGTGCAGCCTAAGATCTCTTAACAAACATCCCAGAACCAGAGATATTTCAGATTTCATAAAAGTTTTATGTTTTCCATGGGTAGCACTTTATACATCTCCAAATACATTCATATTTTTTGAGGAAACCTAGAATAATCATTTAGACATGATAAGGTTACAAATGGCCTCAGGTCAAGTTTGATTTTCTGTCAAGCTAGGTAACTTCCTTTGGTTCTTCTGGATCTGTCATCTAATTTTCTCTACCTTTCTCCACCTTCTCTGTGCCCACAAATCTTCCCTATTCAGGCTTTACACACCATAGAACCTCAGCTTCCTATGTGATACAGCCTGTAGGAGACCCATCATGCACTCCAGGAAAGTTGCAGTATTTTCCTTGCCTGAAGAACAGACTCTTTTGAGAATGTCATACAATATATATTGGTCATATTTATGTTCCATCCATCAACTCCTCCCAGATCCACCCTCCTTCTGTATACACCCAACTTTGTGTCCTTATATTTTTTTGATCCCATCGAGTCCATCTTGTGCTTCTTAGATGCATGACTATTCTCCAGAGCCCGGTCAATCTACTAGGGCTACATTCTTACAGAAAACTGACTCTCCCTCTCCCAACAGCTATCAATTGACAATAATTCTTCAGCAAGGTGTGAAATTTCATGCCCCCCATGCTGGTATTTTGTCTGATGTGAGCTTATGCAGGTCTTAAGCAAAGCGTCACAACCACTGTGAGTTCCTATGTGCAACTGCCCTGTTGTGTCTGGAACATAGTGTTTCCTTGTAATCATCCACCACCTCTGACTCTTACAGTTTTTCTGTACTCTCCTCTTCCTCAATGATCCCTGAGCTTTGAAGAAAAGGGTTGTAGCAAATAGACCACTTAGGATTGAGCATTCATAGGCTCTTCTCTACACTTTGACCAGCTGTACATCTCTGTGTTAATCACCATCTTCTGAAGAAAGCATTTTTATAATAATTGAGAGATGCACTAATCTATGTGTATAACAATAAGTCATTAGGAGTCCATTAAACATTACATCTATTTAACAGAAAAACAGTAGTAAGTTCTCCCTTAGGGCATATGATTTGTCTCACTACAGGTTAGTGCCCCTATAATGGTATCAGGTATGGGCTCCATCTCGGTGAGCAGCCTTAAATATGAGAAAGTGCTTGACATTCATGTCACTGTTTCATGCCACTTGTCCTGCCAAGTAGGTCATTACATCCCACAGGGTTCACAGCTGAGTAAGACTGATTATTACTTTTCTCCCCCAGTAGCATGCATAGTACCTTCCAGTACTCTGAAAGCTAGTCAGTAGGGATAGACTCAGTTCAGTACCAGCTTGATAATCTTTACGTTCTACGATTCGAATATGTGGTGTCTTCAGCAATAAGGTCTTACTGTCAAGTCATGAAAGGTAGCCAAGAGCAATGTCAAAAGCCTGCAATGTTTGGGGGTCAATGGGACCTCAGTGGCAACAATTCCAGAAAAGGTAGACCATTCCTGGCACAGGATATTTTCTTAACTTATGGTGTCTAGTAGGGGCATTGTTGCCCTGTTGCTGGGTAACTCCGTTTAGACTCTGTTTTTAAATTTTTATTATGTGTATGAGTGTTTCACCTGAATGAATGTAAGTGCACCCATGCATGCAATGCCCACCGAGGCCAGGAAACAGTGTCAGATCTCCTGGAACTGGAATTACATTATGGATGTTTGTTAGCCACTGTGTGGGTATTGGGAATTGAAATGGGTCTTCTGCAAGAGCAGATAGAGCTCTTATCTACTGAGCAACCTCTCCAGTCCCTATTTAGACTCTTTTTATATATGATTCCCTTAAACAGTCATCTTCACACAACTCATTCTTTCTGAGAACCACTTCATACTTTCATCTCCCAGAAGTCAGAACAGTTATGCTGTTTTTAAAGACAGTATACTGTCTCACAGTCATGTCACTGTCCCTTATCTGTGATTTCTCTACACCCCCCACTCACATATTTGTAAGTCATTTATTAAATTCTCTTCAAGTGATTCCCATTGGAAAATGTCACCTGTTTTCTGATGGCTCATTGACAAAGACAGCAGACCAATGAGCTCAGACTAGGTCTAGTTTTTCTGTTTGATAAGTTAAGGAAATGTTTCAACTTTCATATTATTTATATTTCCAAATGGCAAGATATTAGAACTCTACACACTACATCATCTCCTTCTACTATTAGCAACACAAATCTCTCTTCCATGTGGACTCTCTCCTTGTCCACATGAGTAACCAATCTAACCTTTGAACATCAGCTGTCCAGTGAATTTGGAGAACAAAGTATCACTGCTAATCCCCTGTAGAAGTCCCACCTCCAACAGTCTTGAGCATGCATCAGGTTCCTAGAACAGTCTTAGAAAGCTTGTGAAGGAATGAACCTTGAAGAGAAATCCCCACACAGGAATGTAATGGTCTCATAAGAATGGTACATTTTGTATGTATGTTCTTGAAAAATCTTAAAATGCCATCATATTTGGTATATAATTCAAGAAAACATAGGATAAGTATACTCACTAATGACTAAAATTCATAGGTTTTTAAATTCTTTTTGATCACCCTCTCACTCCAAATTCACAAACAAAACAATCTTTTTAAAAAAATGTTTGCCGTCTCAGACATTGCCTACTCTATTCTAGTGTCTATCACTTTTTAAAAAACTTTTATTATAGCCTTAGATTGGGTCACACCATCTACACTAGAACACACCAGACTTTAAAATGCCCATTAATAAATGCTCCCAAACTTTATTGAGCTGAAATGTTAACTAAATTTAAAATATGCTTTCATTTAGATTTTTTATCACTGATACTTTTCATATTGTTTCTTTTTGTTTCACTGACCAACACTCTTGAACAGAGGCAGAAATTCCTGTCCTAAAGTTGGATGACATCTGGCTACAGTCAGAGGATGTGTGGTAAGACAGAAACCAGAGCAGCGGGAAATCTGGGAGTTGGGGCTGTCTTCACTAATATTGAATAGATTTTGGCCACCTATCTGACATTACATTAAACTCACATTTTTTTCCAGTGTCTCAGAAGACAGCTTGTATTTTTGTAGTTTAAAAGAATTTTTATGTTGTTTAATGATATGAGTTAACTTTAAACAAGAGTTTATGAAATGTGAGCTGCTGTGAGAAAAATGTGGATCAAATCTTGCTTCCCTAGGGGAGTGCAATGTTTTCAATAATAGACATTAACAAATGGTCTATATTTCTTTCAGAAATTAAAAAAAGTAAATCACATTTTAGGTTGGGTAGGTGTTTTTGGTGTGTAAGAATACTAAATTGTGCATAACATGAAAAAGAAAATAATTATTCTACTGGGATCCTTGCTTGTAGCTACCAAATAATCATCTTGGTGTCCTTTGGGAATGCATTAGTTGTGGGATATCATATTACTTAGCATATCACATTACTTTGACTGTATGTGATAGAAATTCAAAATAGTGGTGGCTTAAATATAATAATATTTATATGTCTTGTAAAATTTGCCCACAGAGAGCCAATATGGAACTGGCCTGGGTCCATGATATCAAAGGATTAGGCTCCTGTTTTGCTACATAACTCATGGGATTCTAGTCAGCGTTTATAGCATGTAGCCTACTAGAAGGAAAAAGAGAGGAGGAATCACATTTTCACATCCTTTAAGGAAAATCAAGAAATTACATATGCCACTTCTTCTGGTAGCCAATTTTTATGGTATTGTATTAGTTACTTTTCTGTTGCTGTGACCAGACTAATGTCACTTATAGAAGGAAGAGTTCACGTGAGTTTACAATTCCATAGGGAGTCCATAACGGCATCAGCAGCACAGCAGCAGAAGGCAGCCAGATCAGAAAGCTGGTTGACATAAAGCCAGAGGTGGGGCTAGAACACAGCAGCTGTCTTGGTTCCTCCTTGGATCTCAGCTCCCTGATTCACAGATGTAGAAGGTGACATAACAAGTTCCTACCACCATAGACACATATTCCACTGCCATGCCTCTCCCAGGGAGACACTGCTGTGAGCCAAACAAGTCCTTCCTCCCTTATGCCCATGTCTGGTATTGAGTCTCGGCAATGGAAAAGCAGCTAACACACCCACTAAACAGAATAGTTAAATGGCTGTGTTTTCCTTGTTTGAAGGACTAAGCAACAAAGTCCTTACACCTGGGATCTATGTGCCTCTTACATAGGAAGAGGGAACAAGTAGTTATTAGCAAATTGATATGCTTCTCTCAGTGTAGATTTAATAATTGTGTCTCATTTGATCAACTTTTAGGCTCAATATCTGATGTTCTTTCCCTATTTTCTTAAGTAGCTTACCTGCTTCATCTTTAATTTAGAGTCAGAGGAAATTAAAAGACAGTTTGTTCACTTTCAATAGAACTCAATAGGACTCTTGAAGTCAAGAATGGTGGCATATACCTGTGATCCCAGCATTTGGGAAGTAGCCACAGGATATCAAGGTCACCCTCACTTAGGTCATTCTAAGCAGGTTCTAGACCAGCCTGGTCTACATGAAACATTATCTGAACCTCATGTCCTGAGTCCCCCAACACCCCTCACACACACACACACAAACAACCCTTAGCATGAGGTTACGAATCAGGGAAAAGGGAATGAAGGTCAAGGCTAGAAACAAGCATTACTACGGTGTCTAAGAGGGGTTCTACACTGACATGCGCAAATCAGAATTTTGGATTTCTCTTCTAAATTGCACTTCTAAATGCAATGGCATGCTCAGTTGTTTAATTTTCTCCTCACTCCTCACAATCAGTCAGAAACAATAGTATAATTTATGGAGACTAGTGAAAATAAAATTGCAGGATATGTTTAAAAACTATTAAAAATTTCAAGATGTCTATAGAAGAGCCTTAAATCAACTATGTGGTCCTTCTAAGTGTGAAACTTGGTTCAACTGCACACAGAGGCATTCAGTTATACATCTGTGCATTTTGTAAGCTCCACCTCTGTGATAATTTTGTATCGGCTTGTGTTGTGGAACTCAGTCCTCTGAGCTTGACATGGCTATCATGCTCCTGAACTTTCAGCAACTGTGATTACCCACACCACAAGATAGGACTCATTAATGGCCTGATCCCTTATGAGGGGAAGGTGCTAGGGAAGTATTCAGAGGGCTCTGCCTCTGCCAAAGGATATATAAACAGTTACCCTTGCTAGGAGAGAGAAATGCATTTTCTGCGTTGTATAGCCAGCTCTTAAGCTGCCCATGCTCTTGTAAGTAACCCCTCATCTATGCTCATGTAAATAACCCTAATTAAATTTACTAGTTCACCAAGCTAGATTTGAGTGGATTTCCACTCAAATGTTTCTTTGGTCTATTGTTAGCAGTCTATATAGAGGGAAAAGACATTTGTTTGTCTCCTTGGGAAAACTCCACACAACTGAGTCATAAGATGCCCAGACATCTGATCAAGCATTATTTGGGATATGTCTGTGAGTGTTTCCGAATGAAGGCAACACTTAAACTGAGCAAAGCAAATTGTTCTCCCTAATGTGAATGGGCCCATCCAATCAGTGAAGACCTAAACAGAACAAAAAATGTTAAGCTTCAAGATAGTAAGAGGAAACTCCTGATTGCTTTGACTGGGATTCTAGTCTTTCACTGCCTTTGTACTCATTTTAAAACATCAATTATTTGGTGTTGAGCCTATTTCACTTAAACATCAGATTTTTCTGGTTCACAGGTCTTTGAACTCAGACTAGAACAATATCATCAGCTCTCCTGTTTCTCTAGCTAGCCAACAAGCAGATCTTGGGACTTCTGAGTCTATATACCTACATGAATTGACTCCTTATGTAATATTCTCTCTCTCTCTCTCTCTTTCTCTCTCTCTTTCTCTCTCTCTCTCTCTCTCTCTCTCTCTCTCTCTCTCTCTCTCTCTCTTTCGTCTTACACACACACAAAACCACTATTGGTTCTGTTTCTTTGGAGAACACTAACACAACCTTCAGTACATTTCTTAAGTTGGTTCACTTCTCCATGACTACAACTCAACATCTCAAGTTCTATGTCTCTTGAGTGAAAGGTCAGTGAATTTCAGTTAGAGAAGCATTAACTATAAAGAATGGAAGTAAAAGACTAACATATCTGTACATATAAAAATACATGACAAATATATACAATCACACATTTTATATACAAAATTAATATTACACATTTTATTTAGAATATGTTTATATAATATACAATTTCTATAAAACATTTACATAAATGTTTCTGTAATATAACTATACAATTTATATATAATTATGCTTATATAAATATATGATTCATATTTATACCAGTTTAGTATAGAATTTTGACCTAATAAAATTGTAGAAGCTGATTAGCAGTATGTATCTGGAGTTGGAGACTGGGGATGGCACTTAGAAGGGGGATGGGTATGCAGAAAAGGAACAAGCACTAGCTGGACTCTGTAAGAATAAACTTGAACTTAGCAGCATAGAATCACAGTCAATTTTATCACTTCCAACTCTCCAATATTAGTGTGTCACACTGGAGAACCTGATTTCTTGGCTAAACTAACACATCACAAATCCCTCACCTCCCTTCAGCTGACCCCACCATTGCAGCAGAAGACTCATTTAAATGATAAACCATATCATCTTCCTTCTGCACTGTTTCCAGGTGTTTCCTATTGCTTCTGGAATAAAACCCAAACTCAATTGTAGCTGAAAAGGCTGCACAGGATCTAACCCCGACCTCTCTAAGTGACCTGAATTTGGTAGTACCTTTTCCTGGCAGACCATTCATAAGTCACTGTCTTCCCATCTGTTCCTGGAAGTCAAGTAATTCCTACCTGAAGGCCTCTGCACTAGCTGTGGCCTTCGATATTTGCCTGATATTCCCATTGCTGGATCTTTTTTTGTGTTCAGATTTCAGCTCAAATGTCATTTCCTAAGAGGTCTTCTCTGATCCTGCAATCTAAAAAAGAGTTTAAAAACCCTCACCCTCTACTGTACTCTAACAACTCCATATTAGTAGTTTTACCTTGTTTAGGGCTGAGGGTAGTTCCGTAATAAGGGTGCTTGCCTAGCATGGACAAAGCCTTGTGTTCAATCCCCAACAATGGGGGAAATTTCATTTCCATTGCCAAGACAAATACCCTGACAAAAATTAACATAGGGGAGGAAAGGGTTTATTTGGCTTGCAATTTCAAGTTACAGTCCATCATTTTTGGGCAGTCAAGGCAGAAACTCAAACAGCTAGGCATATCACAGCCACAGTGAAAAACAGAGAGAATAAACCCACGCTTGCTGGCTTTCAGCTAGCTTTTTCCTCTCTTGTACTGTTTAGGACCCCTGCCTAGGGAATGGTACTGCCCACAATGGGCTGGGTCTTCCTACACTGACTAACAATCAAGACAGTTCCCTAACAGACATGTCTGCAGGCTAACCTGATCTAGAAAATTCTTCATCAATGTT
Organism: Eospalax fontanierii; assembly: GCA_035773235.1. NCBI lineage: Eukaryota > Metazoa > Chordata > Mammalia > Rodentia > Spalacidae > Eospalax > Eospalax fontanierii. The sequence continues at coordinate 39,362,915 of CM069526.1, read as the reverse complement.
ATCTTCCCATGTGACATTTGGTTTTGTCAGTTGACAGTTAAAACTAACCAGCACATTCCCCATGAAACTTCATAGCTTACATCTGTGCTTGACTCTTTCACCTCAAATCATACCAGCGTTCAGCATACTATATATTTTACTGTTTATCGTCTACTCCCCTTAGTAGACTATAAAGTATGAAAGATTTTTTTTACTTGCCTATTTGTCTGCTACTTTGCCCATTTCTAAAACACATTTGGCACGCAGAAAAAAAACTTGATAAAATATCCGTTGGATGGGTAAAGGGCTCACTGGAGACTCAACTAAGAATCTATCTCCCCCTGAAAGCTTCAAGTATATTTAGGTGTTTTATTTTCCATATACCATGTACATATCATCTCTTACCATAATATATCTGTTATCTGTTGTAAAAGACCTTGCTATTTCAAATTTACATACTTAGAAGGGCATTTTTAATCTTTCGCATATGATATATCGTTGAATAAATGAATATTTTTGTCCCCACTTTACAAAAGAAGTTGATTTTGTGCATATGTGCATATTCCTTTATGTATGCACATATATGTGCAGGTGTATGTATACATGTGTACATATGTGTGGAGGCACACACTGGGCGTTTTCTTCAATTGATTCCCACCTTACTTTTTGAAACAGTTTCTCCTATTGAACATGGAGCTTACTGACTCTCTAGAGTGGCTGGCCTTTGTGTCCACATCTCCATTACTGGGCTTACAGGTATGTGTTACTGTGTCCAGCATTTTCAGTAGGTTCTGGGGATCTAAACTCAGTCCTCATGCAAGAACTCTATCAACTAAGCCATCTCCCCCAGTCCAGGGAACTGAACTTCTAAAGGCTAATTAACCTCAAAAAACATTAGTAAGTTGCAAAGGAAAGTTACTAATGCAAAATGTGTCACATCACTTCTGTGTTTTCTTTGTAACACTAATTAAAAAAAAATCTTTCCTTCTTGCCTTCCCTGTTCTATCCTGTCCCAATTTCTATTTGCCCATATTCTACCCACTACTAAGTGCAACTTAGAATCTTACTTATTCCATTAACTTTTCCTTGATGGCTATTATTTACATTAATTTCTCCCCAGTCTACATAGGGCTCCCAAGATAGCTCTCAGGGTAAATGGAAAAGGAAATACATAAGGTACATGGCCTTAGAGAATAGCTTATCTAACTCCTAACTGAACTTCACGCTATGTAGTCAGGCTTTCAGGTAATGGATAAGAAACTAATCCCACCCTCCAGTGGTCCACAATTTCAGGTAGCATTCTCTTAGGGTCTTGATATCTCTCCTAAGGATTTACATGGCTGCTGATGGATGTAATTGTTTGCATGATTTAATTGAGACAAGATTCTTGGGGGACAGAGCAAAATGGAGCAAATCTCCATAGATTATCTGAACTCACAGGACTCAGGACATCTAAGGCTTTTCCCTCCCCTTCTACATGAATTCTTCTGTTGAAAACAGCAGCTTCAATCCTTCCCAAATCTGACTCCTTTAAGTTTCTTAAACAAGAAACAAAAAGCTTATTTCCCATTAGGCATTTTCCTATATTACCACATCAAGAGTAGTCTTGCTTCTCTCTCTCTCTCTCTCTCTCTCTCTCTCTCTCTCTCTCTCTCTCTCTCTCTCATTACCCCCCCCATGGTCCTTAGGAAGTAATCCAAAAAATGCTTACAGTCAGAAAAGTTATTTGATATTTCTCATTTCCTCCTCTCTCAAGGTGAAAATTATAATCAGAACCTGAAGAAATCTACAATAAATCCATATCTCATATCTTTATGCTTAAAATCTGTAATTGAAACCTTATCATCTTGTTCAGTAATAATGTGTCACTTTATTCCATAACTGTACTATAACAGTTGCTCCTTATTTATGTACTTATAAAATGCTGAAATATCTGTAATTTGGGAAATAGTCGTGAATTGAAAGTGTAGTTCTGGTATTGGGCTGCTCAAGTTCAAACCCCACCTCTGTCATTTACCAGTTGTTTGACATTGAGTTCTTAAATGTCTCTTAAGTTCCATTTTACTCACCTTAAAACAAGATCCTATTACTTCTTAAAATTGATGTGTTTCATATAAAAATAACAATTATAATTGTATTGAATACTTGATAGACATTTTGCTTAAGTGCATGTTATCTAGATTATCGGAACATTCTGAAAAACCAAACAGCTGAGCAAAAAGTTTTGTACACTCCAGAAGTCCAGACACATAGCAAGAATGAGACAGGGCGAGGTCAGCAAGGCCCGCAGCTTGCAGCCCAATGGGAGGAATGAGAGCAGAGTCCTGCAGTTCTGCGCTGTATTTATACTGGCAAAATACCAAGTGCAGTCCTGACCCAGAATACCCCTAATACATGAAGTTTAGCAACACCCACGAAGTAACAGGGGACGACTGGCTGAATGGGTTTTGAACTATGACTCTCGATTCCAGTAAGTGCCTCAGCCGTTCAGTTCTGGCTAAGGTTTCCCTAATGGAGCGTTGGTAACGACAGAAAACGCACTCTTCTTCAATCTACTGTTTCTCTCCCTGGAAATCGCTGTATCCAGTAAGCAGCGCCGGAATTGGAGGGCGTTAGGACCCGCGGGCCGCTGAGAAGTGAGCCGGGCCTGAGATCGCGAGAGGCTGTTTCCAGCCGGACCGAATCCAGGACGCTCCGAGGCGCCGCGCCTGCGCACTCAGTCAGTCGCCGCGCCGACCCCGCGGACGTGCTCTAGCTACCTTCGCTGCTCCCTGACTGTGAGATGCGCTGCGGGCCGGCCCTTGCCAGCTCCAGGTGCGTGTGAAGGACCTAGGAGCCCAGGTGCCCGGTGGAGAGAACCCCGGGGAGGGTCAAGCCCACCCGGATCCCGCCGAGGTTCCCGGGAACCCGAACGGGGTACCCCGACCTCCGCTCCTTTCTTTCCCAGCCCCCGGCCTCGTGGAACGGTATTGGAGGCACTGCAAGGAAGCTTTGCCCGCTCGCACTCCCAGGGGGTCGTGTTACTTATGCCCCCTTGCACTCCCCCTCCCTCCATCTCTGGCTGCGGTCAGTGGCGTTATCAGCCTTGCCTTTCCTTTCCAGCGGTGGGGTTTTGCCGTCCTTCGTAGTCTTTGCTTGTGAAAACTAGCATCTGTTTAGTTTAGGGAACGGTGAGGGTTCAAGGCCAGCGGGGTGGGCCCGGTGGGAGTGGGGCAGAACATGTTAGGAAGAGGCAAAATTATCTCTGTACCACCAGAGATAATTCTCCAGCTGAAAGTTAACTACGTTTTTCTTTTGTTTCTTGTTTGTTTACTTTTGTAATACTTTCTGAAGCACGTCTTTTTAGTGTTTTTTTTTTAAGACAATCGCGCTTTCAACCTTGAAACAGAACAAATTTTATTGATGTCAGTTTTTATAGCTACCTAGCTCACTGTGGTTTAAACTCTTGTCAGAAAAATAATTTGGATTGAACCATCAAACACATTCATTGGTTTTTACTATTTCACTTTAACATAAAAATTAGCTTTAATGTGAATATTTTTTAATGTTGACCAGAAAATTAGTTGAAATGGGATTTAAAGTTGTAAGTGCATCCTTATAGGAGTACAAGGGGATTGTACTTGGAGTGTGGAAATCCCTGACCTTTTACTTATAAATAGGAGGTGAGATCACCACTTGCCACCAATGGTTCTAACAATGTAGGCACTCAGTGAGTGCTTTCCCACAGGATGGAAAAGCAAGTGACCGTACTATCCAGTCTTTAATCAACCACAGACCGTCTCTGGCACAGGAACTATAGAACTCCAGTCCCTGCTCTTTGTCATCAGAGATTGTTGCCTTGTGTAGTTTTAATGTGAGACTTTTTGTTTTGAAAAGGAGGTGGTATTCCATAGAAATAGTTTCTAAATGAAAAGAAGTATAAAAAAAGAATTGAGAGGTCCCTACACCAAACCCCATGGCCTGACCTTAGGCAGTTATGAGGCTTTGCCTACCTCCTTCATGGGGAACAGCTATCCTCACATATCAGACCTAGTTGCCAGTGAAGTGCAGTCTTCTGGAGAGAATTGCAGGCGGTGACTTACTGAGCTCCCCTTGAGACCCACCCCACCCCATACTCATAATTTCTTTCTTGGCCTACGTGCCTCCATTTGGAGGCCCTCCTGTGAGAAACTGATTGCAACCCTTCCCAGGAGCCTTCAGTACTGAGACACAGTATTCTCCACACTTGACTCAGGTCCTATCTACTCCTAGCCTTTTACCATCTCTCCCCTGGCCCACTGGGTCCATAGGAGTCAGGAGCTTTTTGTTAGGAACTCCTTTGCAGCAAGATTTCCTTCTGTGCACCACATCCACTTCAGTCTCACCTGGTGTCCATCTGTCTACTGGCCCATTGGGGAACCAGCTCTTTTTTGCTTTGTGCTTATACTGTCTCAGTAAGTGAATAAAGGCTTAAGTCTGGCTCATCCTGATTGACCACCTTGACATCTGTTGCTCAACAGGAATTAAATGAATTGCCCAATGGGAATGAAATAAACTGCTGTGTTCTTTGCAGTTCACTGGATTTATGACAGTTTTAATCCTCCTAACTCCACTTGCTTATAGATTTTTGCAGGTTCTTCACTTTAATTTTTCTAGCTGAAGTGAAAAAAATGCATGTTTATAACACCAACAGCTGACTTTTTTTTTTTTTCTTTTTCTTTTTGGTCTTTTTGAAACAGGGTCTACCTGTAGCCCCACCTGTCTGAAACTTGCTATATAGACCAGGCTGGCCTCGATGTCACAGAGATCCACTTGCCTCTGCCTCCCAAGTGCTGGGACTAAAGGCAAACACCACCATGCTGGGCAAGCTATGGTTGCTGATTGTTATTGTATTATATGATGTATTTTGTAAATTAAAATAGTAACTTTTAGATTCTTATATTTTGTTTATATTTATGTGACACTTTCCATTTGACTGCTAATTTGATGATCTGGGATATATATTTTTAAATCATACAGGCCAAGTGAAAAAACCAGACTCTTGCTTTCCTTAGTAATTTCATCTGTAGGCCCTGATCTTTGTCACCATAAGATTATTTGTCCACATGAATAAAGTGATTGATTGATTGATTGATTGATTGTAGGTTCCACTGTCTAGTATTGTACAAATGGGTATGTTAGGAACAACCTTCACATACCTTTTACCTTCTACCTAAATTTTCAGAAAACTATATTTGCTGTGTAATACATATTCGAGTATTTTCTAATCTATTAAACCAGTCTGATCATGATCGCTGAGTCGACTTTACATTCCCATAATGGGTATTGAACTGTGGTTTAAAAAACACTCGGATAGAGCAACTGGTAGAAAATCCCTCATCCCATTCCTCCTAACCCAGTGCCCCATTCTCTGTCTCTTATTCAGATTGCTCGAGAAAACCACGTGGGTGTATTTGCCTTTGTGTGTAAGATGCCTTCTAGGGTGATAAGCAACATGCAGGTTGATTGCTTGCCAAGTCAGCTGACAAAAAAAACATGTTTCTTGTAGAGTTAAAAACTCTTGATGAAAGTGCTAGTGTACGTTTGCTTTATTTATTTAAATTGCTGACCTATTTAAGGCTAATGGAATAGTAAAAGGAGAAGAAAATTGGCTTCTCTGGAAAGTGGTGTGTGTGAGAATTGTGACAGTGTCAAAGTTTTGTATGTGTCTCACAGAAACCTGTAAGGAACATGTTTTATCTCTAATTCTTAAAAGACCAAAATGACCAATTTATATTGCCCAACAAATGAACCATATTCAACATTCTAATTATTTTGTATGTTTTTATTTAATTTTTGTGTGTTTCACACACATCTTAACATCTTTATACTCCCTTGCCCTTCGGCACCCTCCCATAGCCCCCCAGCCCTCCACTGAATTTCATGCATTCTGTCATTGATGTCAAGGCCTATCAAGTCAAGTTATTGTCCCCAGATATTCCTCAGTACAAGTTTATCCATTCTTTATTCATAAACATGTGATTATGCAATTTGTCAGCTTCATTTTTCTGTACTTGTTTTTTTGTAAGGATGTCTACAACAGAGTAGAAAGGAAAAATTAAATTTAGTGTGTTTATCTTACAAACTCTAAAGATAATATTAAGGAGATAGGGATAAAAATTTAAATTTGATTGATATTGAGCACATACCTTCTCTCCATTGATTTTGCGTAGAAACTTGGTGTGACAGAACTTCAGGGGATGTTTCTCCTATTTTGAAGATAAGAAATTTGGAATTCCCTTTTTCCTGCTTACACAAATTATCAGTGACAACCCAAGTCTTCTGGGAATTTTCTCCTAGTTGTCCATGTTGATCTAAAGTAATAGTTAAGACTAAATAGTTTTAATGTGGTGAAAACTTCGACCTTTGATTAAGTAAAACAATTCTGTTGTCAGAGCATGTCTCCAATATGTGTTATAATTAAATGCAGATACCTCTTACTAGTTTTTTAGTAAGTCTTCTACACTTTACCTCTCAAGTCCGTTTAGAAATACGTCTGTTAGGACAAGTCTTATTAGTTGAGGCTAGATGAAACTTGCACACGTTAGTCTCAAACTTATTCTCCTGCCTCTACTTCTCGGTAGCTTTATAGAAATGTCCTCCACACTCAGTCCATGTTTTTAATGACAAAGCAACTCAACATTGACTAATAATGATCTAGGAAAGTAAGAATTAAAAAGTCTATTTAATGTTAAGAAATTTAATTCAGTCCCTTTTTAATAAACTCATATAGAAAAACACTTTAAAATGTTGTATATTTTCGTATATTTCTTCTGACATCTCAATTCTGTTTAAAATTAGTTTTATGATTCTAAAAACTCAAGGTTGTTGTTAATTTACCTAAAAATACAAGAAAAGTCTAGATTCTCCCTTACTCTCAGTGTTTTCAGCCAAAGAAACACTTATTTGCTTCCATAAGAATCTTAATAGTCTTGATTTGTGTTTGTTTTAAATTTTAGACACCTTTGGAGCTTGAGGACACCATGGAGCTCACCAGAGTATATCACCGAAGAATATGATGGCTGAGAACAATTTTAAAATGCTGAAGATTCAGCAGTGTGTAGTAGCCAACAAACTACCTAGAAACAGGCCATACATTTGCAATATTTGCTTCAAGCACTTTGAAACCCCATCAAAATTAGCTAGGCATTATCTCATTCATACTGGTCAAAAGCCATTTGAATGTGATGTGTGTCATAAAAACTTTAGACAACTAGTTCATCTGGAGAGGCATCAGTTAACTCACAATCTACCTTTTAAATGCAGTATTTGCCAACGTCACTTTAAAAATCTGAAGACATTTGTGAAGCACCAACAACTTCACAATGAAACCTATCAGAATGATGTTAAGCAGGTCAGAAGATTGCTTGAGACCAAACAAGAAAAGCCTGTGTATGGAGTGTATAATACCTTTACTACAGAGGAGAGATGGACATTACACCCATGCTCTAAGTCGGATCCCACGTACAGCACTACAAAGAGAAGAAAGAATATTCATTCGTGTACCATCTGTGGCAAGATGTTTCCGTCACAATCAAAGCTTGATAGGCATGCACTTATTCACACTGGGCAGAGGCCTTTTAAATGTGTCCTTTGCAGTAAATCTTTCCGACAGTCAACTCATTTAAAAATCCACCAACTCACGCATTCAGAAGAAAGACCTTTTCAGTGTTGTTTTTGTCAGAAAGGATTTAAGATTCAAAGCAAACTTCTGAAGCATAAACAAATCCATACTAGGAATAAGACTTCTCAGAGTCTTTCCTTAAAGGTAAAGAGTCCAGAATCATGCCCCCTGCCTAATAAATTCAATGCAAAGCAGGATGGTTTTGAAAATGGCGAGATGAGTGAATCTGAGAAGAATAATCCACTTGATGTCCACTCTATTTATATTGTCCCTTTTCAGTGTTCAGAGTGTGAAGAATGTTTTGAATCAGAGCAGATTCTCAATGGACACAAGTGTCTTCCTGCCAGAAGTGGCAGAATTCCAAGCAGGCTCAAAAGAAGCTATAACTATAAGACCATTGTTAAAAAGATCTTAGCTAAACTTAAACGTGCTGGGGGTAAAAAAGTAGATAACTTTAAATCAGAGAAAACATTTAAAAGCAATTACTTGAAAAATTGTGAAAGTATTTCTGGTGAGCAGAACATTGAACAAACTCAGAGAACATTTGTGGGTTCACTTGGTAAACATGGATCATGTAAGACAGTTGGTATCAAAAAGAAGAAAGCATTGACTTTGCCATTTTCTTGGCAGAAGCAATTCCAGAGCCAAAATATGGGTAAAACTTTGCAAGATATCCTTACAACAGAAAGTATACTGACTATGGATGGGTCAGTGAATAATAAAGACTTGGCTATCTATGGTTCAGCAGGTGAGGAATTCTTTAATAACTGTGACATGCTTCAGTATGGTTTTGCAGATTCAAGTGAAAACATGCACACTGGACATAAAATGTGCCCCTGTGATAAATGTGAGAAAGTATTTCCTTCTGTCTCCAAACTACAAAGACACTATTTAATTCATACTGGACAAAGGCCTTTTGGGTGTAATGTTTGTGGAAAATCTTTTAGACAGTCGGCTCACTTAAAAAGACATAAACTAACTCATATTGAAAAGGTTCCCTATAGTTCTTTTTGGCAAGTAGAGTTTGGAAACGTGAACAAACTTTTCATCCATCCAAGTGATGATGTTAGCTATAATGCTTCCCAGCAGTGTCAAGCTCTTGCTTTCCAAAAATACGAGGGTTCAGAGTCAGATCAGACACCAGAAATGGAAGTTAAGGCAGAATCAGAAGATTTCGTTCTTGGTACCCATGGTAGGAACAGGCCAACTTACCTCTCTAATGCGCCTTTGGAATCAGAGCAGAGCCATCACTGCTGCAAGTATTTAGGTCGACCTGAAAGAAATGATGGGCTCCTTTACCAGTGCAGTGTTTGTTGTAAAAATTTCCGATCTCCATCCAAACTAGAAAGACACTATCTAATTCATGCAGGGCAGAAACCATTTGAATGCTCGGTCTGTGGCAAAACATTCAGACAAGCTCCTCACTGGAAAAGACATCAGCTTACTCATTTCAAAGAACGATCGAAAGAGAAAGTGGTTGTCTTAGATTGAGCTATATAACACAGAACCACTAACAATCGTAATTTAATGTCCGGTGCTCTTAAAAAATTTTTGTCAAAGGCCTATGTTAAGTAGAGTGGTTTCAAAGGAAGTTGATGGTCTTGCATAGTAAGAAGTGAGATATATAAAAATAATTAGTGCTTTAGGAACAAAGTATTTTTTGAGAAAAGAGCATGGTTTGATGCCATGAAGTGTCTAATGTAAACATAAATTGGTTATACTAAAAGCTAGGAACCTGACCTTATTCCTTGAATTACTCAGATTACATCTCATTACGTATATCCTGCCTCCCCCAAATAAGGCAAAAATTGCCATTCAGCCTTAGCAACAGCCCTGTATCTTATTTATTTTACATGAAAGCATATTTTATCCACCTATGTTTCAAGTTTTATTGCAAAACATTTTTCTGGTGAGTTAAAAGAAGGATAATATGCAAGTGAGTGGGGAATTACAGCATTCAAAAAGTGAGATGTTCTTTAAAGGCCAGTTTGCACCTGTGTACATTAACCATAATTTCCAAGTGCTGTAATTTTTTTTATATGTCTGCCAGGGGATAGATGCAGTTCACCTACTTAGTTAAGGGTTGACAGCAGTGGTCATGGATAAGATGCTAACCTAAGAAATTATTTCTGTAGGACTTAACTCATTTTGTTTCAATGCCTCTTTGAGTGGTCCTATGGCTTAACTAAGCCTATTCTACTAAATTGCATCAAATGACAACGTTTTAGGTTTTGTCCCTCTAGGTTTGTGGACAATACTAATGCTGTAGTGTTGTTGCTTTGGTCTTTGTTAAGTTGGTATTTCAGTTAATAAGGTCATCATCCCTGTACAGGAATGAGGTGCATAGAGTTCAGGGTATCATTTTGCTAAACAGAATTCCTGATTTGGAAACTCATCTAATCCTAGACTGTAAGAAAAGTATCTCAAGCTTAGATTGTTCTTCACATTGTGACTAGCAATAAAATAGTTAACTGTTCAGTTTCTAAGGTGAAAAACAGAACAGGTGGGTATTTAGCACACTTAAATACAGCGAAAAGCCTTCTATTGAGAATATGGGTAAATGAATTTGATCATGTTCTAAGAACTGTGTTCTGTGAGGGAGGGAGAGCTTGGGAGGGGAAGGCTTTGATCTGAAATGAAGTGGGTTTAATTTCCAGAGACAGAATAGTGATTACATGAGTAAAGTACCTAAACAGCGCACAAGCGAGCTGGTTTAAGCAGAGACTTGGCTGGAGTGGGGGAGGTCCACATATTCCAAAGTAAAGTTTCTCTTGATTCCTTGAGAATTGAGCTGTTTCTCCCCTGTAAGCAAGATGTGGTTTACAAAATTTGCTCTGCATGGAGCTCTTCAAGGACGCATCTGTTGTGTAAAAGCAAAACATCAATAGTTCATGTTTTCTAAGAGTAAAAGCTCAGTTATTTAATACATCTGAATTGCAGATTTTGACATTTCTCGAAGCTATTTATATAATTTTATTTGAAGGGAAATAATTGATATACTCCTTTCCCATCTTAAACAGGGAGAGTTCTGAATGTGCTTATATGACTATGAGACTGTTTGTCTGAGTGATATTAAGATACTTTTTTTTTTTTTTGGCCATGCCTTTTAAAGCTGTTTCATATTGAAAGTTGAAATAATGTAAAAATTTTGTCAGAGATGTACTGTAGTGCTATTTGAAGTACCTGTAACAAAATACTTATTTACTGTAATTTTATTATCATTGCAAGCTTCTTATGGAAATTTTATAGGAGTGATAATAAAGTATAAATCCATATTAAGATAAACATGTTAAATGACAGTTTGCTGCATGTTAGAACTGTTAGGTACTGTTAAATCAATCATTTTGGTTTATGAAAAAAATAAACTTTATAAATATCTTTAAAGTGAGCTAGAACTTTTATTGGTTTGGGTGATTCTAGGCTGTACTTTGATTATTTACTAAGGCATTTGATTAGCCACATCAGTACAATTATTTCATGTCTGATACTGCAACAGGATTTGTTATTTTAATATACATATATGTTGATGGAAAGAAGATGATGGATAAAGTTCTTAAATATCAGAATAATTTAAAAATAAAGTTTCAAGTTATACAGTTTGAACTTTTTATTTTTAAAGGAAAAATTATATGATATTGAAACAAGGTACCAAGTGTCAAATTTTCAACACTGAATTTACATTAATATTTAATTACGTTCTTTATTTTTTAGTTTTTTGTTTAATTTTTAATTATATGCATGTGTGTTTACATGCATGTAAATGGAGGTGCCCATGGAGGCCAAAAGAGGGCATCAGATACCCTGGAGCTGGCATTCATGCAGTTGTGAGCCCAGTGTGGGTGCTGGAAAGCGAGCTCAGATCCTGTGCAAGAGCAGTATGTGCTCTTAGTTGCTGGGTCATCATTCCAGCCTTGATTCATAACGTTTTTTAAAATTTATTTTTATGTGTATAAGTATTATGCCTGCGTGTGTATAGTTTACCTGAGTCATACAGTGTCCTTGGAAGACAGAAGAGGATGTTGGATCCCCTGGAACTGGAGTTACAGATGCTTGTTAGCTGCCATGTGGGTTCTGGGATTTGAACCCAGGTCTTCTGTAAGAACAGCCAGTGTTCTTAACTGCTGAGCGGTCTCTCCAGCCCTTAACTTTGGTGAGAACTCCTTATCGTGAAAGAATGTTAGTCCATTGCATGTTGTATGATCTACCTACTTACCTATTTGTCAGCCCTTCTATAACCTTCCTCTCCAGATTTGTACTAAAGAAATACAGAATTGCCTTTTCCAATATGTTACTATAATTTCTGCTTTGTCCAGTATATTACTGTTATTATTTCTGCCTCTGACTTTTCTAACTAGTGTTAGACACTCTGTTCAGAGAAGCAGCTAACAGTTTTTATTCCTTTCTAAGTTATTCACAGTTGTGGGAGGAAATATTTGACTTGCAGAAAAATGTAGATTTCAGTATACATGACTTAAAACAAACCGTTAGAATTATAGGCCTTTTAGGATCAATGGTCTTTGAAGTCTAGGTATCTTTAAAGAGTCTGTTAGTTATTTGCAGGGACTGTTTCATAATGCAGAATGGCACCTACTTTTTAGAAGCTACATGAAAAAAACAGTTAATCCACATCTTGTGATTTCTCAGAAGAACTTAGAATTTCAAGACTAAATGGAATTTTATTAGCTCTAAGAAAAACAAAGAAACATAATAGGAAAGAAGTGGTGCGGTGTATTAGTGGGGTATGCAGCATGTAGTATCTGCACCGGCAAGCTTAAGGTGCATCTGGTTCAGCATAGATATTTTCTCTGGTAAACCTTTTTGGTTTTCTCTGCTCCCAGTACTTTTGGTTCATAACTCTTAGGTTAGCTTTTTGTTAGAGTTTATTGTGGCCCACAGTCCTGGAGGCTTCATTCAACTCATGGTCAGTCGGCTGCCTGTCTCTAGGGCTGTGAGAATTCTGTGATAGAGCAAGTTGCTCACCCTGTGGCAGTTGAGAAATGAAGAGGAAGCACCACAGTCCTTTCAGGAGCACGACCCAACGTTAAACCTCACACTAGGCCCGAATAGCAACATGTCATGATTAGTAGTTGCTAGTGGTTTTCAAGCTTCCATGAGCATTGGGCTTGTTAGAAGCACTGATGGATTTCTGATTCATTAGATTTGGACTCCAGAATTTGTGTTCACAGAGAGTTTAGCTATTGTGGTTTGAGACTATTTTAGAAACACAGATAAAGTGCCTGCTTCTGGAAAGCAGAATAGAATGCAGTGTCTGGAAAACAGGTTCACATGCAGATTGATGCAGATATGAGGGACGAAATTGGTGAATAAATTATTACAAACCTTTGATATTCTCTATTTTGAATTTTTTCTGTTTACTGAAAGCATCTATAAAGTACAAATACAACATAAGTACAATACAGGCTGCCCAGAAATTCCTAAAACAAATCAAAAAAATTATTTCAAAAATAATGTCTTCATGTATATGTGCGTGTGTGTGTGTGTGTGTGTGTGTATATAATGAATGATACAGGAGTATGCCATGGATGGAGAGAAGAAAGCTGACCTGTGAATTCATCTTGGGAAACTAGTGGTAGAAAGTGGAAGAGGGGGCCAGGAGGGCACTGTGAGCACAAGGCCCTTTTTGTAGTCTGAGCCTCTTCTTCAGCAGAGAGCACTTGGTAGTCTTTGGACAGAACAGAGGGGGGTTATGGACAAGTAGGAGCAGGATGGAGGCCATTGCCCCACCCACCTCAACACAGATCCCAGCTCTTAGGAGGAACTTTGGCTTGGTGGGATGGGAGAGAGCCTGCAGCCAGCCCCAAAGGAAATGATATTTAATCTTCATCAAGAGGTATAGTCTCTTTAAATCTGTAACCTCATTTAGATGCTTTCATTTACTTTCAGAGGATAAGTTCTCCTTTTATTGTGTTGAAATCAAAGCAAAACCAACACAACTAAACTCCACTCACTAATGCCTCTCTGTCTTTAAAAAAAAATTATTTTTACTTTGTGTATGATTGTTTTACCTGCATGTATGAAAGTTTGCCAGTTCCATGCAGTGGCCATGGAGGCCAGAAAAGAGTGTCTGATCCCTTGGAACTGGAGTTATAGACAACTGTTAACCACCATGTGAGTGCTGGGAAAGGAACCCAGGTCCTCTGCAAGAGCAGCCAGTGCTCTTAATCGATGAGCCATCTCTCTGGCCCCAAATGCTTCCATCTTTACCCTTCTCTTTTACCATCTTTTTCAGAATGTCCCTCTACCTTTTTGCGTTGCCCCCTTCTGGGAACTTCAACTGTCTCTTCTACTTTTTAACTTCTCCATTAATTCTCTAACATCAATATAACAAATAAAACTCCACATGTTCTCTGTTAGGATGCTTTTGGCCACAAATAACCAGATACTCGACTCAAACTGCTTTACTAATAAAAACCCTAATTGGATTACACAGAAGTCCACTGATGAGATGGCTTTAGGGATGTCAAATCATTTACTTCCAATGGATTTTGCTTCCATCTGTTCTGCCTTTCACAGAGACAGACCATTTTCCGTGTGGTTTTAGGGTGCTTTGTAATCAGTGCGGCGGTTAAGTAGGATGTGAGTGAGGGATCCTTCTGACGAGGAAAGAGCAACCCAGAATCTAGCAAACTTCACCTTTATCTGCTAGAACTGCTTCTTAGGTACATTTGTAAACCAACCACAGGCAGGGGAGGTAGGATTACCTCCATCTAGAGTTGGAACTGTACTTCCTCTTAAGCACATGGGGATCATATGGAAACTGGTAAAATTTGGTTTATTTGGAGAAAGTCAACATTGTGCCTGTATGTGGCTTCAAAACAGAATATGCGGGCTGGGGAGATGACTCGGTGGATAAAAGTATTTGCTGAGCAGGAATAAACACCTAAGTCTGGATCCCCAGCGTCCACACAAAAGCTGGGCATGGTGACATATGCCTGTAACTCCAGCAGTGAGGGTGGGGTGGAGATGGGTGGAGACTGGTGGTATGGGCGAACCTGAGCGCTCACAGCGGGCTCCAACAAGGAGACATGCTGCTTCAAAAAACAAAGGTGGACAGTGATAGAAAAAAAACATCCGATGTTGATCTCTGCTTATACCTGTGCATGTGTGTACGTCGCTCACCCCTAGGCGCGCGCGCGCGCACACACACACACACGCACACACGCACACCAAAATAAAGAAAAAGAGGTTATGAAAAATCAAAAAAAAAATTGTTATTCTGCTTACTGTCATACATTTTACTTCACGGTCAGAACAGTTGAAATCGCTCTTGGACTTACTTCCTGCGTTGCCTTTTCACTCGCAGATGGTCTTAGTCTTTATTGCCGGCTATCCCTGACCCCAACCCTCCTTCAGTAACTGCTCTCTCTCAGTAGCTACTGCAGGACATCTGACATCTGTCTTTCAGTGTGATCTAGGCTAGACCGATTCTGGTTGCAACTCGGCAGTGAGGCATGAGATCACTCTTGCCTCAAACTATTTAGGGCTAAGAAACCCAGGTTTGAGCCATACAAATCGGCTCAGGGATGAGTGCTGATCCAAGGTGATGATTAGAGAGGATCTACAGCTCATTTCAGTTTTGAGGAAGGAAACGTAATGTACAGAAACACCTCCACTTTAGTGCCATGACATGTGCTAGTCAGATCATACAGTAAAACAGAGGGAATTGAAGGAGTCAGAGCCAAAAGAACTACAGAGAACCAGGACCAGAACCTAACCACCTAAGTGCTTCAAGTCTAACTTGTCAGTAGACCTTTTATTTACTAGATATCCTTGTGTTTTAAAAATAATTTTATTTTTATTTTATGTGTATGAGTGTATAGTCTACATGTACATGTCAGTGCAAAAGCATAACTTTCACCTCAAAGGGGATAAGATATAGTCTATTCTGGAGCCAAGTATGACTGACCATGGCCCAGGAACACAGATTCAGGTTACCCCAAATTCCAAGTTCCAACATGGTAACAGTTTTATGAAGTTTTTGTGGTAACAAAACAAAGTTATAAATCATGACACTTTCCAAATACATTGATGGAAACATTAAATAAGTGGATACAGCAAGAGAGAAATCTCAGCTCTGGGCCTCAGATTCTTTCTGATGAACTCCACCTTTTGGATGGTGGAAGCTGGTGGCTTGCTAAGTTAATACACTCCAAAACATTTTTATCTGTTAGTCATAGGATGATGTTAGGTCAAAAACAAAGGTGGGGAAGGAAATGGTTATTTAAGGGGCTAAACATAGCCTGAGATAAATGGTAATTGGTCTGTGGACCTGCAGCATTCCAGACTTTCCACAATCACTGAAGTGTTAATCAGTTGGTCAGCTTTACAGAAAGTTCAGTTTAAGATGCAGGATTTTCTGGGAACGTTTGTTCACACATGCAGCACCTGGAGAGGCCAGAAATGGGCTCTGGATCCCCTGGACCTGGAGTTAACAGTTGTTAGCCACTATGAGGATGCTGGGACTCAAATCTGGGTCCTCTGCAAGAGCATTCAGTGTTCTTAACTTTTGAACCATCTCTCTAGCCCCATCCTGATCTTTTTAAGTCAACTTTAATTCAGATTTACTTTTTCTTTGTCTTTTTGGTCTTTTTGAGGCAGAGTCTCCTTGAGCCCCAGCTGGCTTTGAACTCACAGAGATCTGCCTGCCTCCACTTCCCTAGTGCTGGGATTAAAGGCGTGCACCACCATGCCCCGCTACGTTTACATTTTCTTACAACAACAAAATATTCCAACTAGTAATTATTACCAGTGGTCTCCTAATTTCCCAATTCATGATCTTTTTGAAATTCTTGGCCTTTTAAATTTCAGTGAAGTGTTAACACTGATGACAACTTTGTCTTCTGGAGCCGTTTCTTGATTTCTCTGTTCCTTTCCTTTTTTATTTACAAAACACAGAAAACTTATAAAGAAAAAGTATTTAATACATATTATATTTTAGAACAACAAAAACTATGTGTCACAGCTTAGACAAGCAAATCAATAAAAAAGATAGATGTGGAAATGACTTTTATAATTGTACATAATCTGGTCTACTGACTTTTAATTAACCCCAGCAAAACCATGTGCTTTAGTGTCTTGTAACCTCGCCACCTAGGCAACCTCAATTTAAAACTCTAGCCAAAAAGATATGAATGAATGAATGAATGAATGTGTGTTTGAGAATTAACATATCAAAGCACTGAAAGGAAGTGCCCCATCTCCATTCAACACAATGGAGGTTGGGAAGGACATATTACCTTGGATGAATGAGATATTCTAGAACTAGAATTGAAAAGGCTGGATGGTCTGTTAAGATTAGGGTGGAGCCAGGCTTGTACTTCCCCAACTGAAGCTGGAAAAACCATTTTGAATTAAATTATGGGTAGAGGCCATACTTGGGACACAGTTCTGGGGACAGAGTTCCAGCAGACAGTTCTACCAGCACAGTTCCAGGAGATAGTGTCCTCCAAGTTCAGGCCCACTCTTAAAAATGAAATCTGAGAGTCAGTCTTTTATTTGTTCATGTAATTGTAATGTTGACACAGTAAACACCATACAGAGCAAGGCAGGACGAGCTTATGATACTGCATTTTGTTATAGACCTGCTGGGTACTAAAACTTATAATCATTTACATAGATCTCTAGAACTAGAAAGCAACATACGATCTGGAGCTTACTGGTCTGCTCTCTTCTTGGCCACCCAATCATGAGATCAGCTATGAATTTAACAAACAGCTAAACTGGAAAATAAAACACTACTGCCTGGATTTCTTTCTGCTACCCCAATTGTCTCTATGTAATGGAATCATCTTTCCTTTTCAAACTTATTCTCTCTGTGTGTTCTCTGTGTGCTCTATGGCTCCTCATTTCTTCAACTATTTAAAGTGAATTTATTTCCCTAGTGACTTCTGTCTTTGTTCTTGTTAGAACTCACTGTTGGAACTTTTCCCCTCAACCTAGGATGTGTAGCAATCCTTTACCTGATGTTCCCACCCAATTCCAACCTATCCTACATACTTCTAAAAATACACCTTTCAAAAATAATTTCAACCTATGGCTCCCCATTGTCTTCTACAGACAATCTTTCCCATAAGTTTCAAGACTCAACACTTCAAGCCCCATTACCCATTCCTAATGTTTTTCCAGCATCAATTGCTTCCAAGGTTTTATTCTGTAACTATAGTGAGGTATGTAATAGGAGTTTCAGCTTAACAAGATTCATCATTAAAATCATTAGAAAATCTTGTCTTACTATTTTATAGACACTAAGTTTGCAGAGGTGAGAAGAGGACTGGATCCCTAGAACTGGAGTTACCAATCGTTGCTGGCCACCATGTGGGTGCTGGGAACTGGACCCGGGTCCTTTGCAAGAGCAGCCAATTCTCTTGACTGCTAAGCTATCTCTCCAGTCCCTAGGTCTCTATTCTGACTCACTTCTGCTAACCACAAGAAACTTCAGGAAGCAAACCATCTAACAGCTCGGTTACCCAACTCCGCGTGCTGGATCATTTCTCTCTTCCTTCCTTTAGGGGGCGACAACGGAACGAATAAAAGCCGCTGGCTCTCGGGCACAGGCTTAACCCTTGCAATGACTTCCGGTCACACTAGTTCTGCTTCCGGGGCAACTCTGGGCTCCTGTACGAGCTCCCCGGTGGAACTGCGAGAGTCCAGTCTATCCGGTCCGGGAGCCTCTCGCGCCTTCGTTCTGCTCCTCCGCCGCCGCGTGCAGCCTGCGGGAGTGCGGCCGGGCGGCTGCGATCGGCTCGGAGCGGGAGGAGGCGCTGCCATGGCCGCCCCGGCGCAGCCTAAGAAAATCGTGGCGCCCACGGTGTCCCAGATCAACGCGGAGTTCGTAACGCAGGTGAGCTGCAGCCGTTGGCCGAGTTAGGCTGGGAAAGAGGCGGAGGCCCGGGGTCAGGGTTTTTTTAGGGCGTCTGTCACGTGCTGGCACTAGTCAGGCTACCGAGAAAAGTGGCGGCCCAGCGTTGACAGAAAAGACATACCAAAGCCCGATTTTCAGCCGAGTGACGAGACACCTGCTTCAAGATCTGTGAATGTCATCTGCATCGTTGGAGAGCGTTAATTTAGAACCTGAGACGGTTGGGTTTTATTAGGAAAGGGCGGTCCTGTACCTTCAGCATCTCGAACCCTTGTTAGTTCTTTGGAAATTAAGTTATGACGCTCACCTGTTTATCCTCTATGGTCTCCGCACGTTGTCGCGGCAGACGCCCCCTAGTCTCTTTTGAGTCGTCTCAGTCCTTTAGGTCCCTGAGCCTAAGCCAGCCCTTTTTTGTTTTCCCCTCTAGAATCTCTATGAACAGTTACAATTGCCCTTAGGATAATCACTGGAATCCTCAAAATGCCATGATGTGTTCTGACCTGAGTTTTACCTAAAGTTTCTTTTCATCCATTCTAATTTCGGGCCTTTGCCATACTAAGCTGCTGTTATTTGAATATGCCATGGTAACTTTCATCTGTTTTTTTGGCATTGTTTCCACAATTCGGAATCCTAACCTTATCTCTCTTCCTTTATTCATGCTCATCTTTTCACACCTCTCTAGAGAGGCTTTTCTTGACATCTTAAAACACATCACAGCCCCCTTTCCCACACGCCAGCATTTCTTTAGGTAAAAGCAGTGTCTTGGTTTTCTGCTGTCTTGGAGCTCACGTTTTAAAGGGAAGAGTCAAACATACCAGCAGTTAGTTACAGGCACTGTTAAGTTCCTTGAAGAAAGTGAAATAGGTTATATGACAGTGCCTACTTCGGGTGTATGAAAAACAATCAGAAAAATTCTGTCTAAGGTGACACTTGAACTAACACCTAAATGCAGGTTAAGAGGACAGTTTGGGGGAAGAAACAGTCCCTGGAGTATCAAGTAGAGATGCCTTGAAGTTTGAATGTCACAAGAAAGGTTGGCTGACTTGAATATGAGACCTAAGAGGGAAAATGGAATAGGCACGATGGTGCATGTCTGCAGTTTCAAGCAATCAAATCCTTTCTAGGAGCAGTAAGTGCTCTTAACCACTGAACCATCTCTTCCAGCGCATTTCTTTATTTCTTTTTTAAAGATTTATTTTTATTTTTTTTATATTGAATGTATGTATTCAGGTGCCCATAAAGGACAAAAGAGGGTGATCTTCTGAAACTAGAGTCACAGGTGGTTGTGAGCTACCAGCATAGTGCTATGAACTAAACTCAGGTCTTCTAGAAGAGCATCAAGTGCCCTTAACCACTGAGCTATCTCTCCAGCCCCAGCCCCTGTTTTGTGACTATTATTTAATCCATCTCCATTGCTAGAGAGATTATACGTATGTATTTAAATTTCTGATTGAAGCTTAACCTGCTAAAATATAACACATCGACTCTATATTCTCTGTAATGACCGGTTTATAAACTACAATTTTCTTAAAGATTTTGTTTACTTGTGTCTGGGTGTGTCATAGTCATTTAAAGATTTATTATTTTACATACCTGGATTCATGAAGATTTTGACTCTGATTTTTAATACTTACACAGCTGTTGACTAACTCATCATGGGCAGCTCACTAAGTCAGTCTCTTGAGCCCTAGATTTCGTTATCACTGTTCAAAAAGTGTTTGACTTTGTGATTCTTAATGAGCCATACTGTTGGTTTGGGGTTTAGGAAAGATTGCCCTCCCTCCCTCCCTCCCTCCCTCCCTCCCTCCCTCCCTCCCTCCCTCCCCCTCCTTCCTTTCCTCCTTCCTTCCTTTTTTTCCTTCCTTTCTTCTTCCCTCCCTCCCTTCTTTCCTCCTTTCCTTCCTTCCCTTTTTGAGACAGGGTCTTCCTGTAGCCCCAGTTGGCCTAGAACTCACTATGTAGACCAGGCTGGCCTTGAGCTCACAGATTCACCTGCCTCTGCCTCCCAAGTGCTGGGATCAGAGGTGTGCACCAGCACCTCACCCAGTTTCAATGTTTTGAAAGTCATGGTGACTAGATGCCATGAAAACACTACTGGTGTTCATCAGATAAAGGCCAAGGATGGTGACTAGATTGTCTGCTTCTGGAGTCCTAGTTCTCTGTGGTGAAGAAACAGCTCTTGACTAAGTGATCTGTCTTCCAGCAGTACAGTTGTATGAATCTGTGACTTACTGTTTATACTGTTTACCTTTGCAGTTAGCATGTAAATACTGGGCTCCTCACATCAAGAAAAAATCACCGTTTGATATAAAAGTAAGTAACTTTGATTTAAAACATACTTTGGGAAGCTACACCCTTTGTATCTCTTCTTAAGAATTTATTTAACAAAAACTTTCAATAATATTTTGAAAGCTGAAAATACTGTTTCATTATCAAACTAATTATTATTACCTATGTTAGAAAATTTTGAATATTTGTAAGTTATGCATAAGAAAATAGAAGTCATTACCTAGAAAATTTTTGTATTGTTTTGCTGTTTTCCTCTAAGCTTTCCCCAAAACTTGTGTCTTTATAATTTAGCCATTTTCTTCTTTGTGGCTTCTTGGATTATTTTAGTTTTTTTTTTTTTTTTTTTCTTTTGAGACAGGGTCTCCATGTAACCCAGATGGCCTGAAATTCTCTATGTAGACCAGGCTGGCCTTTAATTCACAGAAATCCACCTGCCTCTGCTACCCAAGTGCTGGGATTAAAGGTGTGAACCACCATGCCCTGCTTATTTTAGAATTTTTACTACTATAGATGAATATGTAACAAATGTCTTAGTAAATATATGGAAGTTTTCATACAAAATGTTTGACAGTTCATTTAGGATAGAATCTGTTGTCTTCTGATTGAATTTTAGGTTTCTAGACTGAGGCACAGGTCTAACAGAGGGGAGTAGAGTGGGAATCGTTTTGTGTAGAATTAAGGACTAATGATCGGTAGTATTCAGTGGACTTATGGTTTAATTGAAGCAACAACAAAACTGAAAGGCAAAATTCTTACTGGACTAGAGTCGATAGGAAGTAGATGCTGATGTGTTGCACGCCAATAGACAGACAGTGACAAGGCCCACTCGAGTTCTGCACTGTAAGGGAATTGTGATGCTTTGGGCAGTGCTGCTAAAGCTGGACTGGACCTTACGATTTATTGTATTATTTGAGCTTAAATATTTAATTTGTAAATGTATTTTTATTTTGCAGTGGTCATCAGGAGGTTATAATAATCATAAATATGGCATGCATTAATTACTTTTATTCATCAACAGAGTTTATTTATCTTCCTTCGTGTTTGTATGTTTTTGCATTTGTGTGTGTTAGGGCCAGGAATCAAAATTTTTCATTAATAACAAAAATATCATTCTAGTACTACTAGATTGGTTGAGGTGAGCCTAATTAGCCCCTGAAATACCTTTTTTAGAACTTTTTTTACAGGAGATTTTTTTTTTTTTTTTTTTTTAATTGCTGTTAACATTTCTACTACTCGGGGCTGGAGAGATGGCTCAGTGGTTAAGTGTACTGGCTGTTCTTGCAGAAGACCCCGGGTTGATTCCCAGCACACACATGGTGGCTAACAATAACTCCAATTCCAGGGAATCCAAAGCCCTCTCCTGTCCTTCGCAAGCACTGCATGACTTAGGTGCAGTTACACACACGTATGCAATACATGCATATACATAAAATAAAAATAAAGAAAACAAATTATTTGTATTACTATTTATGTGGTAACTATTATTGAAAGTTCACCATGTGCAAAGGCTTGCATTAAATTTTTTTATAATTTGGTCTTTTATTAGTAGTAGTGTTATGCCTGCATGCATGTAAGTGCACCCTTGTCTTGCAATGCCCGTGGAGTACAGAAGAAGGCATCAGATTCCCTGAACTGAAGTTACAGATGGTTGTTAGCCACCCTGTGGGTGCTGGGATTTGAACCTGGATCTTTGGCAAGAGCAGCCAATGGTCTTAACTGCTGAGCCATCTCTTCAGCTCCCTGCATTAAATATTTGTATACTCCATGGTATTCATAGCAACTCTTCCACGGTAGCCTGTGTTTTGTATTTTTAGGAGACTGACAGTAGAGAAGTCAAACACATGTCCCAAGGTCATAGCCTCCCACGGTGATGCATAGTTTGAAGCAGGCTTCCAGCTCCACAGCCTGATTTCTCTGTACTTTAGCTCAAATAAGTGGGAGTCATGACACTTCAAACATTCATTTAGGTAATAGGACAGAACAATTCTCATTGGTTTTTTTCTGTTATATCCTCCTACTTTTAATTTCCTGGCTGATTAGCTTTGGGAAAGCTCTGGTTAGGATTCTTGATGGAGTCCAATAGCATTTATAAGACTTTTAAATTAAGTTTTAAAAATATGACCTTGTGAGGTTTTAAAGAATAAGCTGGAGGGGCTGGAGAGAGGTCTCAGTGGTTAGGAGCACCAACAGAACTCAGGTTGGATTCTCAGTACCATGGAGGCTAACAGCCATCTGTAACTCCAGTTTCAGCGGTCTGGTGCTGTCCTCTGACCTCCATGAGCATTGCAGGACATGGATACACTTACACACATGCAGGCAGTGCACTTAAACACACAAAACAAAAATAAAGAATATGCCGGAGCTCAGTTTATATGCAGATGGATTTTGCTAGTTTTTCTACTACACACTGTTATTTCATATCTTCAGACCTCTGATGATTTAAGTGATTAAGTCTCTTATTTAATAGCAGTAATATTTGATCTTTCATAAACCAATTTATTTTATATAATCTCAGTAAAAACTATTGATAGAGAGTGAAAAAAAGTCATTTGACATATTAAACATTTTTCTCTTTTTGGGAACAGGTAATTGAAGAAATATATGAGAAAGAGATTGTCAAATCAAGGTAGGAATGAGTTTAATTTCGATACTTTGGAATTCTAGGTAGACTAAGTTGGATCTCATGTCAGCTTTTGACTGTGCTTGGATAAGTATTGAAGAGTCATATTTTCTGTGTCTTAATATTTGTCTCAGGTCAGATGAATTAAATCTTACAGGGGTTATTTGGTTTTTGAAGGACTATCAGAGAGAGAAGCAGCATAAATATATTTCAAGTTCATTAATAATAATTTTCTTATTTCTGATAAAGCTAAAACCTCTCTTAAAAGTTATAAAAATAAAATTTAAATTCAAAGTAATATACAAATAATGTATAAACTATATAGATTTAAAAATCAAAAGATAAGAATTATTTTTGAATATTACACAGAAAGGGGTAAAAGTTTGGTTAAGTTGCTCAGTGATGCCAGCTGACTTACCATGGTTGTGGATGAAATTGTGTGTAGAACATTAGTTCTGCTGTTAATATCTTGCATTCTAGGTATTTAATACCTTGCAAATGGAAATGTAGAATAAGTGGTTGGATTTGTAGACTTAAACTCGATTGAGCATACTCTATATCAGACCTACTTCCATGCAAAAAGTTCGACAATGAAAGAGCTAGATTAGATAAGCTGCCTCTTGCGAGCTTGATTTCTAAAGGTAGTGGGAGAGAGACCCACCATTGGAAGGCAGTAGAACTAAGTGCTGTGGTTGAATGTGTGCTTAGGGAATGGTGACAGGGATTGCTACGTTAGGCAAAATGATCAGATAAATGAAGAAATGTGAGCAGATACATTGCTTGTTACTAGTTGGTCAGGCTGGACATGGATAAAATTGCCTGAAGAAATTTACCTAAGGAGAGTAAATAGATAAATTCTAGCATTGTGTGTGTGTGTGTGTGTACATATACATGGAGTAAGAGAGACTTTTTTTTCTTCTATATTTTTACTCACCTGAAAATGAACCTTGAATTTTGAGTACATCTTCATTGTAGTGGATAGTATTTTTTTGTCTTTTCCATTTAAGTCTTTACTACAAAGATAATATTTGTTGACTTTATTATTATGTTTACCTGTGACTGGCAGGACTCACAGAGATTTACCATGGCACTTTTAGCAGCATCCCATCATCTTATACACAGCTTTGAGTGCTAAGAGCACTTTTATAACATGGATTGCTCTGGGCTGGTGCCTGAGGAAATTATTTTACTGAGCTCTGTGGCATCATCAGAATCTGGGGAATAGCCTGCCTGATGTAATATTTATTAACCAGTTATTACATGCTGAAAATGGGCTGTTTATAGTCACAAGATACTTTTAGTGTCAGGATAGTCAGACATTTTTATGCATCAACCATATTTTCCTAGTGGCATTTGGAAATAAGTTAAGGAGTAAATATTCTCATGGTGTGACAGTAATCCCTTCTAGGATCCCACAATTACTTCTTGGTAGACCTTTTTGTCTGCTCATGAAGTTAATGTGTGCCCATTACATAACTCATTCCTTTTTGCTAATCTTTGCATTGTTAGTTTTGGAAAGCTTCTCTTGGTGTTTTCATACAACTTTTACTTAAAATATTTAAAACAATAATTGTTACTATTTAAGTGCTTACTGGATGCTAGCTTCTGTTGTAAGCACTTTGCATAGGATAGCACATTTACCCCAACAAGAACTTGTTATGCTATTATTATGTATATTGTGAATAAAGACTTCAGTTACATAGAAATAATTTGCTCAAGCTGTTTGTTAGTAATCGAAGGCACAGACATGTACTAAATCCTGTTTCCCTCTTATCCAATACTTTATTCTTTAATAGGAACAGTATCCATTGACCTCTAGAATCTCTTAACTTGTACCCTTTGGTTTTATTAATCCTATTATGAATTTATCAGGTAGATTTTTATGGTGAAACAAAATATAACAGTTACTTAAAAAGTAATTTACTTTGCCACAGTGTCTTTATTTTTATTTGAAATGTTCAAGGTTTTTTATGAAATGTGACTCTAAAAGAACCTAGTATACCCTTGTAAATTATAAAAATTGATAACTACCACCTAGTTACAAAACATAAAAACCTAGAACATTATCAGCCTTCCAGAGCCCTTGCTTATTCCTTCACTCCCACATTTTTGAGTATAAGTATGGCAAAATGAGTGCACAGTCTTTCATCTTTTTCAGCTCTAAAAAAGCAGACTTGGGCCAACCAGATCCCTCAGCAGGTTAAGGTGCTTGTTAGAGAAGCCTGGAGACCTGAGGTCAATCCCCAGAATCAACATAAAGGTGGAAGGAGAGAACCTACTCCACAGAGATGTCTTATGTACACATTCATGCCATTCTGCCACCACCCACCACATACACATCTCACACATCTCTCACACACACAATTGAAAGTAAATGAACAGACTCACACAGGATGTACACCTTTGTGCCTATTTTCTTTAGTTTGATTCTTTAAAAGCATCTAAAGTATGTATCATGAGTTCATAATAACAGAACCCTTTTAGCATCTCAAAATAATGTTGTTTGTTTGTTTTTAGCTTTTTAAAATTTGGTTTTGAGCAGCCTACACAGCTCCAGACCTTATATTTTTACACAACCATTTGCTGACACTGTATGTCGGAAAAGCAATTCCTTGTGCACATTTTCGAGTTTTCCTATCGGATTTAATGATGCAGTTGGTGTTAGAGTTAATAGACTTAGCTTGTACCTTGTAAATTTATAAATTTTCCAACTAGACTGGATTTAATGAAATGAATGCTGGATTTGGGGCACAGTGTCAGGATTAATGCATGGTGTCAAGCCTGTCAATATTGGAAGCTTATGAAAACATATAAAACTCCATCTAAGTCTTTGTATTTGTGATTATTACTTGTAGCTTTCTTGTCTCTCGGCGTCTTCTGTCTGGTGTCTAGTGTCTAGAGGAGTTTTCACATCTTATCTGACCCTGTTACTGCAGCTGCTACTCTGGAGCATGCCAGTCCAGGCGTCCCATCCACTCTGGCCTTGGCGGCTGGAGTGTCATGTTTTCTCTTCCAACTTTTTTCTTGTGCATATTAAAACTCATTTCATTCTGACTAAAGTTCTGTGACATTGCTTCTTCAGTGAAACTATTTAAGAGCTGAGTAATCAGCGGAATATGATTTTGACAGGGTAATGGTCTCCTGAGGTATTACAAATTTATGATCATATACATGTAAATTTTCAAAGCTGAAAACTATCACTTAGCATCAGTGTTCTGGTCCAGCTACTTTATTTCCAATATTAGGAAGTAACAAAAATAAATTACTAGCCATTTGAACCTTTGGAGAGGTACCTCATGCCTACAGCTTTTTATTCATGGAAAACCAAGTACTTCTATTATAAAAGGAGAGTAGGTCTTCTTTACGGGAGTGACTCTAGGTAGGCTGATGAGACCGAAGTGGATAAACTTGCCCCAAGGGACATCTGGGTACAAATGCTTTACCAGGCAGGACTTAACATATATGACAGAATGCATGAAATCTGGTGTGTGTAGGGGTGCTATGACATGGTACAAATTGGAGATGGTGACCTTAGTTTGATTAAGATTAGTATATGAAATGCGTAAAAACTCAATAAAAATATTTAAAAAGAACAGTATAATAAAGATAAATATCTACTATCCTTTACAAAACAGTCTTATATTTTAGGCTCACATGACTAAGGTATATGAACATCTGACTTCTGCATTTGAGGTATTGGTAGATGGTCCTTGAAATGGATATTGCTAGTGCTAACAAAGTTGGATGATTCCAAAGTGCATATAAATTAAGACCTCTGAAAGGCTTATATTTTCTGTTTCAAAGATTTTTCTTTTATGTTTTTAGGTTTGCCATCAGAAAAATAATGCTGTTGGAATTTAGGTGAGTTCAAAGGCATCACTTTGATGAAGTTAAAGATGATAGTGTGCCTTCAGTTTTGCCTTTTTGTGAGAAGAAAAAGAAGTGCCGTTGTCAGGATAACTTTTTGAGTTATTTCTGACAAGCCCTTGGATTTCTTACTTTTGAGTTATTTCTGACTAGTTATAATAATGTGGGTCAAGTGAATAGATTCTGTTTTGCTTGGTTTCTCTAGTGATCTATAGGAATAAATTGGGGTACATTTTATAGCATTTTCTCCTCCTTACCAGCAAAAATGTTGTTACTAAGACATGTAAATGTTTTTACTAAGACATTTAGGCCAGCCACTAATAATTTTAATGTTTCAAAAGAAGATGGAACTTTTTTCCCCCTGAGTGTTGGAGATTGCACATTTAGGTGGGTGCTGTACTTCTGACCTACATCCCTGGCCCAAGAACCTACAGGTTTGATTATAAAGGAATAAGAGATCATGCTGCAGCCAGAGTTGCCTAGTATGTGGGAAAATAAAAAATGATTATTTGTCTTAAGCTTAACACAGTGCTGGACATTTGGTCTACACAGCACCCATAGCAACCGTGAAGTGGAAGTATTACCCTCTCTAGTCACTGGAAGAAGCTGTGCTCACAGAGGCTGAATGATTTTCTCTCAGGGTAGTATAGTTAAGTAACTGGTAGAGCTGAGATGCTGGTGTCAGATGTCAAAGCTCAAGGTTTTTCTGCTTTGCTATACGTCCTTGATTTATAGTCAGCCTCTGAGAATGTCTGAGAAATTCTCTTGATTGTACAGGAACCTGGACTATATAAGATGGAGAAAACAAGCTGAGCACTAGCATGCGTCACTTTTTGCTCCTTGATTGTGGTATGATGTCACCAGCCTCTTCAGGCTGCTGCTGCCTTGACTGCCCTGCCACGACTGACTCTACCATTGAACTGTGAGCTGAAATAAACCCTTTCTCCCTTGAGTCACTTTGGTCAGAGAATTTTATCACAGCAACAGGAAAAGACACTAAGACAAGAAGATTATAGTAATTTATGTGTGAGAATTTTTTTTGTGCCATCCTGAAGATAGAACCATTCTAAAGTTTGTAGTAGGCAGTAATTGAGGGTTCCTTACTAGAGTAGATTCTGAGATGATATAGAAAAGTTAGCTGAGTATAGGAAAGTGAACTGAGAGAAGGGTTTCTGTTAAAGGTCGTTGGAGGGAAGTATTATGTATTAAGTGGAACTGCTGAAGTACAGTCTGGGTTGTTGAACAGATCCTTGTGTTTGGAGTCCATCCTGTCTGTGTTACTTTGAAAATCATTGACCTTTTTTTCTTTATTTGAAAGATATGAATTATAGGTTTTGGAACTTGTGTATTCACATAACACACAAAGACATTACTATTAAAAACTGGCACATAGTGATCCCCTTGCAGTATGTGAAAGGAATCTCTCTCTCTCTAATTCTCTCTTTCTCTCTCTCTCTCTCTATATATATATATATGATATATATATATATATATATCATATATATATGGTAGAAGGGTGTATATTCCAAGCATACTGAAAACATTGTGTACAGATAAACTCTGATAAAGGTGACTTTACACTCCCAAATTACAGAGCAAATTAGATACATAATCTTGAACAATAAAGAAACAGAATTAGATCCTCCTCCTCCCAAAGAATTCAGGGATTATATCTGAGGAGATGAATTAGAAAATAAGAAACAGATAAAGATGAAAAATAAGAAAGTAAGAAATCCAAGGGCTTGTATGACAAGACTTACTGGGAGTTTGAGAAGGAATTTGTGGAGAATGGGAAACTGGCAGTCTACAAGATAGAATCTTGAGAATTTTGCAGATTTGATAAAGACATGGTTTATAAAATAACGCAACAAATTATAAACAGAGCTATTGCAAACAAAGACAGAATGAAGATTTTAAAATCTGCCAGACCAAAAGTCTTCTCATTGAGAAAAGCATAACTTCTCAGTGGCACTGATGGAAAAGGTAGTGAAATGAGACTCAGTTATCACCATCCGCTGAGAGTTCTGTACTTAGCTAAACCATGGAATAAATGTTAGTGACTCACACCATGGCTGACAGAAATTCTAAAGGACATTAATTTAAGGAAAATAATTTAAACAAGGCAGAAGGAATGACATGAATCTCAGGTAGTATAGTAGAACTCTCACTGAGATTCTTTTGACTAGTGTTTGGGTAAAATCTTATCTAGTTTCTTACACTGATGCAAATTAATCAAGAGGATTTCTAATGGTAGACTCATAGAAATAAATACCAGTGCAAGTGAACTCTTGAGGTACAGAAGTAGAAAAACAGTATTGTGACAGAATCTAGAGTACCCGTGTACATATGCTTGAAAAGTTATGAAGATGTTCTTTTTTCCATTAATGCTTGACAGCATGTTACAGCCCAATAGAATAATTTGTGCTATATCTACTTTAATAAATACTGGTTAACTTACATTTTAAAAGTCAGAAATATTTTAATTTGTTAATGTTTCCATAAGTTTAAAGTAAGAACCTTAATATCTAGAGGGGGGCATGTTGACTACCTTGAAAATTTAATTTTGTTGGATTGCCTTTTAAACGAAGTATTATAAAGTTTCTTTTGATTAAGCCCCATAGTTTGTAGAGGTCAATTTTTCCTAATAATAGTTTCTCTAATGTCTCATATACATTTGTTTGTGAAAGTGCCCATCATACCGTTTTGGCTTGGAGCTAAAATTTGTTAATTTTTTTTTCCTTCGTGTGAGCCTTAGATTAGGGAATATTCAGTGGTAGGTAATTATGTATGTCATAATCTATTTAGGTGCTTTTCTTGTTGCTGTAACAAAACACCTGGTGAGCTGCATAAGGAAGGAAGGGTTTATTTGGGCTAACAGCTTGAAGGTGCAGGTGTTCATCCTGGTAGAATAGGCGTAGGGTGAGCAGCTGTTGTTTTTGAGGCAGGCACCTAAGGCTGCTGGTGGGGTGTCCACAGGAAGCAGAGAGATAGAAAGTTGATGCTCAGCTTACTTTCTCCTTCCCTTTTCACTTAGTTCAAAAGGTCCACATTCAGAGTGGGTCATTCCTTCTTCTTTAAATATCTCCACAAACACTCTCACAGGCAGCCCAGAGCTGAGTCTCCCGGGCAATTCTAAATCCAGTCAAGTTGATAGTAAAGATGGAACCATGGTTGTCTTTGGTCTTTGGTATCTTCTTACTTGACAATACAGCAATATCATTCTCTGAAGTATCATTCTCTGAAGCCGCACTGACCAGATTACAGGTAAATTTGTGTAAAGCTCATAAATCATAAATACAGATTTTCAAAATATTTTCATCTGAAATATTTGTATTTTTCAGGTGAGTGTTGCAGTACATTCTAATGTAATATTTGTGTCTTTTTTACCGTCTATAGCCAATATCTTGAAAATTATCTCTGGATGAATTATTCTCCAGATGTGTCCAGCAAGGCCTATTTAATGTCCATCTGCTGTATGGTGAATGAGAAGTTCAGAGAGAACGTCCCTGCCTGGGAGGTAACAATTCAATACGCCAAAGTTTCTCTTTGACCCTTATTGAAGCCTTTACAGAGTAGTACAACCGCTTCCCGATAGCAGGTGTAGGCACAGAGTAGAACTTCACCCAGAGCTGAGCACTACAGCGAACTGAATGAGTATGTGAAAGGAGATACAGGTTCTCTTCTGCTTGTAATACTTCCAACTAATTGCTGAAAATTGAAAAATGAAGAGGTAACTGAACTTTCAGAAAGCAGAATTGTAAATAAAGAGAGACTGTCGTGGATTTAGAAGACATAGAAGATTTAAGAATTGACTGGATTTGATACTTAATTGAAGTAGCATTAGGGAAGGGTATTTTCCAGAACTACCAAATGTAGGCAGCTGACAGTAATAGATGATGGTGCCATTTACCAAGATAAGAACAGGGAGCTGAGAAATACTACAGAGCTATTTAGTTTTGGTTTTTGAGTTTAACTTGCCTTGGTAAGATAGTAGTAATATAATAGACAACATTTCTTTGTAGATAGAGGA
Source organism: Eospalax fontanierii (assembly GCA_035773235.1). NCBI lineage: Eukaryota > Metazoa > Chordata > Mammalia > Rodentia > Spalacidae > Eospalax > Eospalax fontanierii. The sequence continues at coordinate 39,331,609 of CM069526.1, read as the reverse complement.
ATCTAAGGATCAAGAGTCAAGGAGAGATACCTAGACAGAAGGTGGACATTTAGAATCAGTAGTGTATGGAAGTTGGGGAAGAAGAATGAACTAGAAGCTTAGGAACGCTGCAGTTTAAGCACCAAGGAAGTAGCAATACGTTGAAAAGTGCTCAAAGCCCTGGGAAGAGCAAGAAGCTGAAGGGAGAGAGAGCTTGTAAGTTCCGTAGGCTGGGGCTGCCACTAGCATCTTAGGACTGCAGAGCTTGGTTTGAAGACAATTAGCATAAATGCTTGTCTATGGCAGTAAGAAGAGCCTTGATTATTTTATGTTACTCATGTGTTGAGAGTAAAGAGCTGGTGTAAATGTGAAATGATAATTTTTGTTAGGATTTGAACACTCCAAAATCTTAATAAGGAAATATCGTTTAAGCCAAATATAGGCATAACCAGTTCAATTCTAAGAGAATTGAAGCCGTTATCCTCGGAGCTGTACGTTTCTCTCACAAGCCTGTCAGAAACCTGCAGTTGACTTGCTCTTAATGGTAAACAAGCAGTGCCTGTGTTACACATATACAAACAATCCTGTAATTGTTTGATTTGTTAATAGATGCCTCAAAACCTACCAGTACTTCTTTAAGAAAGAAAAATGCGTGCAAGCCAGTTCAAAATGTGTTTTTATTCCTTTCTTTCAGACTTTTAAGAAGAAGCCCGACCACTTCCCGTTCTTTTTTAAGTGCATCTTGAAAGCGGCATTAGCTGAAACTGATGGTGAATTTTCACTCCATGAACAAACAGTCCTGCTGCTTTTTCTTGACCATTGTTTCAATAGCTTGGTAATTGTACTTTCTGTTTTGATAAGTTTCATGTTCCTTTATTCTTGTACATTAAGACGTGGTTACATGAAAGCCATCTCTTCTTCATAGTAAGGCGTAATGATGACCCTGGAAGTTTGATTTCATCCATTTCTGAATATTATTAGACTTGTTCGTTTGTTAGTGATTATGAACTTGATCCCTTGTTTCCATCTATATTTTGTAAAAAGTGAGAACAAGGGCGTACTGCTCTTGTGAAGGGCCCGAGTCCAGTTAGTTCCCAACACCCATGTCAGGCCTCTCCAAGGGAGCTGACGATGACCAAAAATAACCTGTGGAGGAAAGGGTTTATTTTTGCTTGCACATCCTGATCACGGCCTGTCATTGAGGGAAGCCAAAGTTAAGACTCAAGCTGGGCAGGAACCTGGATTCGGAAAATGAAGCAGAGACCATGAAGGAACACTGCTTTCTGGCTTGCTTCCAAGTTTGTGTTCAGCTCCCTTTTTATTCAGCCCAGGCTAAGCTGATGGTGGAAATTCCTTAGTTGAGGTTCTCTTCTCAAGGGGGTCAAGAACTTAGGTTCAAAAAATGCCAGAGTATTTATAAACTTGTTTTCTTCATGCTCTCTCAACAGGAAGTAGATTTGATACGGAGTCAAGTACAGCAGCTTATCTCCCTCCCAATGTGGATGGGCTTACAGCCTGTAAGTATCTTCTTCAGAATGTTCTCTCTGTATGTGTTATAAGTGATGTTTCAGACTGTGTAGCTTTTAATATGGATGGAGGCCGTGCATGGTGGAGCACACCTTTAGTCTGAGAACTCGGGAGGCAGAGGCAGGCAGATCTCTGTGAGTTCAAGGCCATCCTAGTCTACATAGTGAGTTCCAGGCCAACTGGGGCTGCAGGATACCCTGCCTCAAAACAAAACAAAAAAGGACTTTTATAGTTTCAAGGATTGTTATGGATATTCTAATATATGTTCCACTTAAATTTAGTATTGTAAGGTGAAGTAAGTTACTGTTTATTGAACTTGATGGGAAGGGTAATAACTTAGCAAAGTACAATTATTCTGTGCATGTGTTTGGATGACATTAAATGCAAACTTGAATTTTTAAACATTTTCCTTGTCCATAATATACATACAGCTTCAGGAGGTCTAGATCATGTTAATTTTATCTGAACATGTCTTTTCATTAAATCTTTATTGAACAATATATATGCATAGTTTGTTGACATCTTCAGGATTAAGTAAAATGTGTCAAATTTCAGTATAATGCTCTATTCAGGATTCCGTCTCCTGCTCATAAGTGTTTTTGCATATATGCAGATATACACATATATTCCTTGGTTCCTGTTGATAGAATGAAAACCTAAGACACATATAAATACTCAATAAAAAGTGTTAAGTGCTACAAGAGAAAATATGCTTTTGCTTTGATAGAGCACTGGCAGAAGCACACTGGGGAGGAAAGGGTTTATTTCTCCTGATTGGGTCACAGTTCCTCCAGGAAGGCCAGGGCAGGAACCTGGAGGCCAGAACTGAAGCAGAGACCATGGAGGAATGAATGCTGCTTAGTGGCTTGCTGCTCTGGCCTGTCCTCAGCCTGCTTTCTTATGGAACCCAGGACCACCTACCCATGGTGGCACCTCCCACAATAGGTCTGGGCCCTCCCACATCACTCAACAATCAAGAAAATACCTCACAGACATGACCACAGGTCAGTCCAGTGGAGGCAGTTTCCAAATTAAGGCTCCCTCAAACCCAGGTGTGTCAAGTTGACATACTATCCAGCACAATTGACCTCTTGTCAACTTGACACAGAAACCACATCACTCTTAAACCACAACCTTTCCATTTCTTGTCTCCAAGATACGAAGTTAATATCACAACCTAAGACAGTACCACCTTAAAAGCCTCCCAATCCTTAAAAAGTCCAAACACTTAAACATTCACAGTCTCTTTTAAAAGTCTCTTAACTGTGGGCCTCTGTAAAAATCCAAAACAAGTACTGTCTTATTTCAAAGGGAAGAATCAGACACAACTAAGCAAAACCAAAGTCCAGCAAAGTTGCTCAAGGATGAACGTCTGGGATTCATTCACGATATTCTGGCCCCTGAAGGGTTTCAGCAGCTCTGCTTCTATTGTCCACAGCACACACAGCTCATCTATAGGCCCAGGCTGGTTCCATTCCACACCTGCTGCTATCCTTGGTGGTCATCCCATGGTTCTAGCATCTCCAAAAGACTGGGGTCTCCGCTGAAGCTGAACCTTCACCAGTGGGCTCTTCTGGCCTTCCCTGGTGCAAAACCTCAGATTCTTCTTCTTGACCCATGCAATCTTGGAGTCTTCACTGCAGCCTAGGCTGTACTTTCACCAATGACCTTTACTGGCCTCTCAAAATGCCAAACCTCAGCTGCTCTTTGTGACCCTTTAAGCTTTCAACACCAGAACCATGCAGGAGATTCTTACACATTACCAAGCCCTGCTTCCAATGGAGGCTCCGGCCCCCTCTGGACCACATCTTCTGTGTGCTGACCCTGAGGAAATACTTAGATTTCACTTCAGTGATGCTGGTCTCTTCTTATTTACACCTGATTTTTCAACCCCAGCTGACCAGCATCAGTAGTCCCAGTAAAGCAAAAGTTTTACTTCAGTGGTTCTGGTCTCTTCTAAATCACAGCTGATTCTTCAGCCCCAACTGATCCAGAAACCACAGCTTCTCAACTCAAAATATCGCACAAAGAGCCCTGATAGTCTCTGCTTCCCTTTGAAGCTTCACAAGCCAGCCTCCATCATCTACAACTCTTTCAGCATAACTGTTCCAAGCTTCACAGCAGCAAACTCTAAGCACTCAGTAGCATTTCTAGCCCAAAATTCTAAATACTTCCACACACAATCCTCAAAACACCAAGATCATGTCTGTCACAGCAGTACCCCCGATCCTGGTACCAATTTCTGTCCTAATTCTGTATTGTGTAGGAAAACAGGCTGAGCATGGACTAGAGGACCAAGCCAGTAAGCAGCGTTCCTCCGTGGCCTGTGCTTCAGCTCCTGCCTTCAGGTTCCTGCCCTGAGTTCCTCCTTTGGGCTCCCTGATGAACTGTGACCTGGGAGATGTTAGCTAAATAATCCCTTTCCTCCCCAAGTTGGTATTGATCAGAGTGTTTTGTCACAGCAACTGAAGCAAACTAGGACAGGATCTTACTGTGCAACCTAGGCCTGTTCTAGACCTTGTAGTCCTCTTATCAGTGCTGAGCTTAGGGGCATACACTGTGTCCCACCAGCCTCTCCTTATTTACTTTTGGTAAAGTGTTTTTATGTATTTCAGTACTGGGCTTTTAACCCAGGACCTTGTGCAAACTAGGCAAGTGTTCTATCCTTGAGATACATCCCTAGCCTTGTTATTTCTGTGTTCATTGTTTGAGACTTAACATTTTTTAATTTCAGTGATTATGCTTATAAGCATTCATACTTAATATTATTTCAGACTTAAATCTTTAATTTTAGAAATAATTTTGATTATTGATTATAAGAGGCATTTACTTCCATCTTACTCTTTATCAAATGTATAGAATTGAATAGTACACTTTTATTTATTTATTTTTTTTTAAGACAGGGTCTCTCAGTAGCCTCTGCTGGCCTGGAATTCCCTATGTAGGACAGGCTGGCTAGTCTCAGTCTCGCAGAGATCCATCTACTTCTGCCTCCTGAATGCTGGAATTAAAGGCAGGAGCCACCACGCCCAGCCTTGAAAAATGTTTTAAAAATAGAATTATTTATTTCTTCATTTTCAGTTTGTCTTGTTATTTTCAGATTTTAACACATTATATTTACATATAGAAAATTACCTAATGACTTATCTAATATTCATCATCCTAAATGTTGGAGTTACTGGTAATTTAATATCATATTTCTCTTTCAGGCACGATTGGAATTAGAATTAAAGAAGACACCAAAACTAAGAAAATTCTGGAACCTGATTAAAAAGAACGATGAGAAAATGGACCCAGAAACAAGAGACCAGTGCGTTGGCAACGTTCATTCCTTCGTTCCGTAGTAGTGAGGCTAGCGTATGGTCCCAAAGGAGCTTTTGCTCGACTATGGTGGGGAGATTTTTACAGAGGACTGAAAGAGGAGCCAAGCATCACCATGCTTCTCCTTCTCAGTGATAAGTGCTGCTGCTGCTGCTCACCTGACGTTTCTGAGCCCTGTCTCATGAACAGTGCTGAACTTTTTCTGCCGTCTTCAGGCTGTCAGTCCAAGTTTTTGTTCCTTTCCTTTCTCCTTCATTCTTTTTTTTCTTTGCAGTGGTGAAGGTTAAACCTTGGGCCTTGCGCATGCCATCTCTCCGCTGCATCTCTGTTCCTTCCACTTTTAACAGTGACTTTCACATCTCAGCCATCATTCATTGATTAACAAGCACTGCATCTCTGCTATTTTACCAGCTATTGTTTTTGGCATTGGGGATAGAATAGAGAACAAACTACAAAGTAGTCTCTGCTTTGAGGGAACTTAAGTCTAGTGGGGAAACATAGCAGTGAGCAGATGAATTATTTGTTACATGGTGATTGATACACACTAAAGAAAAAAAAAATAAAGCATAGAGATTAGCAGGAGTGAATCTTTTAGCCACCAAGTCCAAATGCAAATTTTCCATACCTAAGTTTTAGATATTGTAAGTTTTGTAATTAAAATGATTCTTTGCCTTTGATCAGTGCATTTTTCTCATGTGCTTTTTAGTTATTACCAAAGTTCTTAATTGGTTGATTATTTCTGCAAAGCTTAATGGTTTAATTAACAAATTTTATGATATGTAATTTTAGTAATCATGGGTTCCTTCTAATTTCATGGGTTATTGCTAATAGTAATGCGTATTATCAGTTGAATGTCTTGTATCATCTTCTATATTCTGAATGGCTGAAACACAGCTCTTTGGGTGATGGTTTGACTTTGTGCAGTTGTTTAGAGTGAGGGTTCTCAAGTGAAACTTAACTAGATCTCCCACACTCAGTTGTGCAGTTTGGAGAAGTTACTTCCCTTCTTTGAACTTCACTGTGAGGTCTGAGCAGTATGTCTATTTCGTGGAACTGTTGGCACCGAATGAAATCATTCATGATTTGCTACAGAGTCAGTGCTTAAGTGATGTCAGGTGGTTTTATGAATTGCATGCTGGCATATGTTGCTCATCCTGTAATATGATTTGTCATTTCAAGTAAATTTTTTTTACCTTTCTGTGTATGATTAAGTGCACATGTGCATACAGGTGAGAATGCATGTATGTATGTGCCTGTAAGTTTGGAGCCAGAGGTTGTCATTGGGTGTCTTTCTCTATTGCGATCCACCTTATTTTTCTTGTAAGGTCTTTACTGAACCTAGAGCCCACTGGTTGTCTACACAGGCGGCCGTCAAGCCCCTTGGATCCGCTGTCTTCTCCCAGCACCCTTGTCTCAGGTGCATGGCCCCATGCTGTAGTTTTCTGTGGGTAATGGGGATCCAGCTCAGGTCCTCCTGCTTGCACCGCAGACATTTTATCCACTGAGTCATCTCCCCCATCCTCAAGTAGATTTTGATCATTACCCATCGTCCTCCTGCTTTGGATTTCCCTAATCATTTGCATCTAGTCACTGCCTGATAAATGTTTGTTGATTAGCTGGTTAAATTAGTAATAAGAAGGAACTTGATTTTTTTAAATAGCATTTAGTCTTTAGCCATTATAATACTCCTATTGTATTTGGTGCTGCAAGCCTAGAAATGTATAAATGTATGCAAATATAGGTATAAAATACATACATATAAAATATATAATGTATCATGTATAAAGTTGCTTCTATCCATTTAACTGCATTAAACGTTAGATTTTTAAGGTTAATGGTATAGCATAAATGAAATTTTGAGAAGTCCCCTGTAGTCCTGACCCTTGAATTTAAGTGGAAACTTCTAGTAACTAAAGTAAGTACTTATTTAGGTTGCTCATTAGGTCAACAGTGAGGCCTGCCCTTTCTTCCTGTAGGACTGTATTTACCAAGAAGGTACTGTGTACTTAAATTTTGATCCCAAGATCAGAGAAAAATAGAACATTTGGAGAGTTCACTTAAGACTTGTTTTTTAATAACTCGCTTTTAAAAGCAATTTTGCTACTGTTGTTTGATTTCAGAGCCTACCAAGAAAGAAGATTTCTCTCTCAGCTCATCCAAAAGTTTATCTCCGTGCTGAAATCAGTCCCACTTTCTGGTAACTATTTCTATTGCTCAGCTCATTTTAAAATTTATTATGTAGTTGCCCCCTGGGATTTACTCATTTCTCATTAAACACTGCTGTTAGCATGATTTAAAATTGCAATAGCATAGTGTATGTTATTTCCATTTCCAGTATATGGCCACCCTGAGCTTTGGGACTGCCTGGAAGAGGTGCTAGAACACCAGCATGGTTATTAAAATGTGCATATAGTTAGCAAACATTTTATATTTGCTTACCAGGTCCAAATTTTGTACAGTTGTGAATAAGGTAGTTACAGACCTCATTTGTTTGTTGAGTGGACTGTGATACTCTAGTGTTTTCAAGTGATACACTGTTTGAGGGAAGGAGAAAAATTGTTTGGGGATAATAAGCTACAAGGTAAAAGGGGTCAAGTTCATCATGACCCATATTTCTTTTCACATAATATTTTCAAGTTAGCATACAAAGTAATGGGCTTCATCATGGCATTTTCATATGTTCTTTATTCTCGCTCATCTCCCTCCCCCACTGGCCTCGCCTATGCCACTGTTCCCCTGTTGGCTGCTCTATCTTCCTTCCCACAGATGTCTTCCCTGTGGTTTTCATGTCACATGTGTTCCATTGACCCAAGCCCCAAAAGACCTTTTCCCCTATTAAGGTCCCCTTTATAGTTTCATGACCTAAACATACATAAAACTTACACACACACATATATATATATATACAAATTTAAACTTAAGTTCTGCATATGACAGAAGATGTGGTATTTGTCTTTCTGTATCTGGTTTATTTCACACAAGATTACAATTTCCAGTCTCTTCCATTTTCTTGCAATGTCATGATTTCATTTTTGTTTTTATGGTCGAATACAATTCCATTGTGTATATGTACTACCTTTTTGAAACCTAGTCATCTTTGATAAGTATCTATGTTAGTTGCATTTCTTACTCTCTGGTAGGATTTAGGGTCTTTTGGATATATCTAAGGATGCTATAATTGGGTCATATTGTAGGTCTGTTTGTAGTTTTTTGAGAAACTTTCACCCTGACTTGCATAGTGGCTATACCAGTGTCTGTGTTTTCTATAAGTGTAAAGATTCATCTTTTCCTATAGCCTTGCAAGCATTTGCTGTCATTTTATTTTGTTTTCTTACCTTTTGAGGAAAGGAAAGGGGGCGTGTTTTTTGTGTTTTAAGACAGGGTCTCCCTGTAGTCCTACCTCGCCTGGAATTCATATATACACCAGATTGGTCTCTATCTCACAGTTTCACTTGCCTCTGCCTCCTGAGTACTGGGATTAAAAGTGTATACTGTGATGTCCAGCTGTTTTCTTCCCTTAAACATTTATTTATTTTGTGTGTTTGTATATATGTTCAGCACCCTTGTCAGAACACAACTTTGTAGAGTCTGTTCTCTTCTACCATGTGGATTCTGGAGACTAAAATCATCTTGTCTGGCTTCATATCAAGTCTTTACCCACTTAGTCATCTTGCTAGCCCTGTTTTCATGATAGCCCTTCTGCTTGGATTAAGATAGAATCTCAAAACAGTTTTAATTTGCATTTCCTTGATGCCTAAGGGTGTTGTATTAGACCAGGTTTTCTGGAGGGTCAGAACCAATAGAATGTGTGTATTTACTAGAGTGACTTACATGGTAAGGACTGGATAGTCCAGTAGTGGTTATCTGTGCACTAGAGAGCCTGAGAACATTCTAGCGGCTCAGTCCACGAAACTGATACCTTGGCAGTCCCAGTCTGGCATTGAAAGTCTAGAGCATACTTGGAGAGTTTGTCTTCAGTCCATATTGAAAGAACAAAGAGAACAGAGTCTGATGAAAGAGAAGGATGGCAACAGCAACAGAGATTGCAACAGAGATTAACATACTCACGAGCAAGATGATCATGTGACTTCTTAAGTCTATGAATATGTGTGTTGAACCTTGCCTCCTTAGGATGAAACCAACGTAGTCATTGTGTATAATCTTAATGTGTACTTGAAGTTGCTTTGTTAAGTCTTTTATTAGAATTTTTGTCTCTCTGTTCCTCAGGGAAATTGCTCTATAGTCTACTCTTAGTGTAGTTGTGTTCTACCCATTTTTGGTACATGAATATAAGGAACTTATTCATAAGAAGTTGCAGCAATGATAGAAACATGTACAGGATCCATGCTGACTCTATCAGAGATCTCTGATTTTTAACACAAGCACTTAGAGATATAAACATTCCTCTTAGAACTATCTCAGCTAGAATCTAGAGGTTCTTGTAAGTTGTGTTCTCATTTTCACTTGATTATAAACACTTTGTAACAATCTTTGGCAACATGGTTTTAACTGGTAAGTGGTGGCCCATTTCCTGGCTTTAGGAATAAAAGAACTTATATCCTTAAAAGTATTTCATTTGACAAGGCTATAATTAATTATTTTAGAACAAAAATATTTTTAAGGTAACACATTATGTTCATTCAGTAATAGCATGAAATACCCAATTATGGATAGGTATAAGATTATAGATAGGGGATTCCTCCTAATTTAAAGTCACTTGAAGCCAGTTTTGCCTTACTGCACACGTACCCAAAATCAGTTCAGGTGGAATTGGTCCGCTATCTTCCATACCTAGGTATAACTGGGTATAGCTAGCCTAAAACATTATTAGGATTTTAAAAATATTTATTGTTGTATGTGTTAGCATTTTCATTTCTAAGCCAATTGAAACTTCTTCTAAAATTATAAAATGTCATACATGGAGAGTGGAAAAACAATGTAAATTACTCTTCCCTTTGGTATTTATATTTACTCCTTTAAAGTTAGCTACAGATACCAGATATACATACATACATACACATTTATGCATGAGAATTTTTAATTTAGTATATAATAATATTGAGGAAAGTGAAGCAAACTCTGGTTTATAAAACTACCTTCTACTTATCAGAGCCACAGAGATGGCTCAGCAGTTAAGAGCACTTGCTGTTCTTCCAGAGGAACCAGGTTCATTTCCCAGCACTACATGGCAGATCTCAACCACCTGTAACTCCCGTTCCAGAAGTTCCAGTGACAACTTCTGGCCCCTGCAGCACCAGGCACATATGTGGTATACATACATACATGTAGGAAAATACTCATAAAGTAAATAAATATTTAAAAAATTATTTACCATTATTTGCATATCAAAGTATTGAGCTATAATTCTGTCCCAACCTAGATAGTTCATTTTCTCATGTTAGTGGATCTAAATAATGATGGCCTGCCTTTAAAAAATAATGTGAGATTCTTACTGTGAATCATACTTCAGTTACAAAGAATAAGATAATGATTTGGTTTAAATTATTAAATAGCTGCCAGTTTTAAGAAATAGCACACAATATGGCTTAATAAAATTCTCATGTATTTTTCTCTTATTCCAGAGCCTGTCACTATGGACAAAGTTCATTACTGTGAAAGATTCATTGAACTTATGATTGATCTGGAGGTAAGAAATATATACTGTGACTCGCTTATAACCATCAGTACTCAGCATATGATTACATCTGAGATACTTGATTATCACCAGAAACTGTCTTTAGTTTGTATATATCTCCAGGTGTCATGTAGACAAGGCAACCACAGGGTTTGCTTCCTTAAAGTTTTGCCAGAGCTGTCCCATTTGGCGTTGGCTGCTACATTTTGTCAGCTTTTAACATGAAGATTTTCAAAGGCGATTTCATACTGTTGGGCACAGGGTTTTGATGGAAAGTCTGAATACAAAGCTGATGTAGCTTAGACTGAATCCATTTCCTTTCCTTTTTTGCCTTACTGTGGGAAACTGAAAGAGTGCCTTTCCTTGATTTAAAGTGAGGGGACCAGTCATGAGAATTTCATTCATGTTCTCTCTCTCTGCCATTAATTAATTTATATCTTCTCCCTATGTCAGTTCGGAGTAATTTTGCTTATTAAATGATGTTATTGATTAGATAAGTACTTGTCAAGTTGTGAAACTCAGTTTCTTTTCAATGTCTTTCTTGCTGCTTTAAGGGGAATGAGGACAGAAAGTGGAACAAACAAAACAACTCTTTACTTAAGGGGCTTTTTCTTTTTAAAAACAGCTTATTTAAACTTACACAATATGTAATGGGAGTTCATATAAGATTTTATTTATAAACAACTAGACGAGACGATCTGTGAGGTTCTTTTGTGCTAGCTCTTACTTTTCTAAGGTGTGTTTTTGTATGTTTTTGTTGTTGTTGCTTTACCATTTTTGAAAGGAGAAGCATTGCCACTGAAGGATTTTGTTGTTTTTTTCCTTCAGCAGCAACAAGACTCTCCTTGGTGTGCTGTGACTCTGTCAGTCTGTCTTTGGGCAGGCTGGATGAGATTTTGTGGCTCTATTTCTGAGTTAGATATTAGTAGGCCTTGTCTCTGATTGCAGAGAATTTGTGTAGAATTACTGGTATGTTTCCTTTTCCCAGGCTCTGCTCCCCACGAGACGTTGGTTCAATACCATCCTGGATGACTCTCACCTCTTGGTTCATTGTTACCTTTCTAGCCTCGTTCGGAGAGAAGGGGATGGCCATCTTTTTTCCCAGGTGAGCCCTGGTGAAACTGATCCCACTTACTGTTGTGATCTCTAAGTCCATCTTTGCTTTGCCGTGCAGCTGGAGTACCCTAACATGAGCCAAGGGACAATTTTTCAACGTTGAATTGAATGATGTTAATTCTTGGTCATTTTAAATTAAAATTAAAATGCATTAAGTTGAATGCATTCTTGAATATATCTATACAGTGCTAGTAATTGCATAACCTGAGTGTTAACCATTTATTATTGGAGTAAATAATGACTTTGGAGATAGTTGCATGTGTTATGTGAATAACCATTGTGGAGTTTAGTAGGTAATAAACATTAGGAGCACATGATCTATGCCCCAGTTCTTGGCTCTTTCTTTCCTGTGGCAATGGTGACAAGCAGTTGGTAGCATTGAAGTATATGAGTATCCATTCTGGTGCCTTGAGTAGGAAGGAAAATGTACTTAAGCTTCTTGCTTTGGGTAGGAAGGCAGAGTGTTGGTGTCTCACATCTCCTTAGTGTCATGTACAAGGACATGTCAGGCACATTTGCAGTTCTTCTTTCTCAGTGATAATAAATTGGAGATGCAGGTTTTACATCAGTTACATGTTTTTTTTTCATCTCTTTCCTGTTTCTCATTTTCTTTAAATTTCTTTCCAGTAACATTTTCTCCCCATAAATTAAACTCTTAATAGTCAACTATAATGTGTCATAAATTAGATCTAAAAATAATAAAGATTTGGGCTGAATACAGCTAGAAAGCTCCATAGATCTACATGTAGCAAGCAGGGCTTCTACATGGGAGACAGGATAAAGATGGCCGTGGAGACTCCTAAGAGAGATGAATAATGTGCCTTTGTCTATTTTATTGTTTTCCCTACTTAAAGTAGCACATGGAAAAGAGATCTCCAGTTATCAATTCCACAACTCATTCAGAAAAATCGACGTAAGTGACATAAGTAAAAGGCCTTAGGGCACTGGAGAGATGACTGAACAGTTAAGAGCACTGGCTACTCTTGCAGAGGACCCAGGTTTGAATCCCAGCACCCACACTGCAGCTAATAACCATCAGTGACTCCAGTTCCAGGGGAATCCAAAGCCCCCTTCTGACTCCCACGGGCGTTGCACAACACAGGTGCACTTACACACACACACACACACACACACACACACACACACACACACACGCAATGCACTTGTACACATAAAATAAATAAGATAATTTTTCAAAGGCTTTCGGAGTGCCCTCTGGCGTAGTGGTACAGTTTTGTCATATTATTGAGTTCATTTTTGGTTTTTGTTTTCATTAAAATTTTGGGTTTCTTTGGATTATCCCCTTAATAACTCTTACATATTGAGATTGCAGCTTAAGTTCTAAAAATGTAGACTGAGCATGTGAAGGAAGCTTAACAATTTATTTACAAAATGTATTTTATTTTCATGTAAGCTGAATATGGTTGGGGATGTTCTGAAATACTTTCTTTATAATGTTACATTCCAAAGTTTTTCAGCACCCGTGAGAAAACTTAATTTTAATAAATAGTGTTAGACTATCTTGGTCTTATGCTCACACAGTTTTTTAATTTAAATGTATCCTTTCAGCTTTTAGAAATGCTAAAATTCTATACTGGCTTTGAAATCAATGACCAGACTGGAAATGCGCTGACAGAGAATGAGATGACCACAATTCACTACGATAGAATTACATCTCTGCAGGTAACTACAACACAGTATATCTTCCTCCTGTGTGCCATAGTGTTGGCCTCATTCTATAATTCAGTTTGTATATATTTAAATAGAAAATGATATTAATGTTTTCATCCTCAGCTTTCCAGATGTTTCTAATTTTGATGAATTTATGAAATAAATGACTTATAGTCCATCCAAATCCTATGAGTCTGTGTACTGGTATTGATATTCAGAAATGTGAGTTACTAGGCCACAGTGGTACATTGGTATATTGGTCCTGCTGTCAGTTTTACTTAGGAAGATGAGTAGGCTCATCTTTCTGCCTTTTTTTTCAGCAGTAGTGTTTTTGTCCTCTTGCTTTTGGCCCTGAAGTGACCGTATCTGTTGTGGTCTATTCTCTTGGCATGGGCAGGTGTGATGATTTGTTCCAAGGAGCTTTCTGCTATTGACAGAGATGCCAACCTTATTCTAAATGTTGCTTGTGCTCTTCTGAGAGCTGACTCATGCTTTTCTGGCATAGTCTGATTTCTCCTGGGCTTGGTTTTAGGGCTTTGTAGTTCTTTGTAGTAGTCCCATGGCATGCCCTCTTCCATCTTGGCTGACCTCTGTACCATCTACCGTGGAGCATGAAAGCTTCTGGTTCTTTCCTGTAACACAGAGGCATCATAAAAGACAAGAATTTTGGTCAGTCTTCATCAAATCACCAGAGTGCGCTATCTTGTAGTCTACTCCATGTTGGTTGAGAAGCCCTTTGCAAGATCTTCTTTTCCCAGAGACCCAGACGAAAGCAGTAAGCAAGTGTGTTACATCTTCAGCTTCTTCCTTGGGTTATTTCTCCAATACAGTGTCTCTAGGGCTTTCTTTTTGTTTTATTAGGGTAGTTCTTGATGATAGAATGTTTGGATTTTTCTCTCCTCATGCCAAGGAAGCTAACTCACATGCTATGTTCATGTTTATTCTAAATAAACTTCAGAGATCGAAAACTGAAGCTTGGGGGTGTAGCTGAGGCGTAAAGCGCTTACTTAGCATACTCAGGCCTACCTTTAATTCCCAGAAGCTGGAAAAAACAATACAAAACAAACAGGCAAAAACCTAACCGCTAACTCTGATTTTCCTTTCCTGCTAAAACAATAAGTTGTGTTTTTCCTTACAGCTAATGTTACGCCCTCCACGTAATAAAGTGGAGGTCACGTGGAAGATGCATATAAGGAGCAGTGCATTTTCCTTTTTTAAGTATTATTTTCTCTGTGTAGCATAGAAATTATAGATGATTATATTCATACAAAGATCTTTTTGCTCTTTTCTAGAGAGCTGCTTTTGCACATTTTCCTGAACTCTATGACTTTGCCCTCTCCAATGTGGCAGAGGTTGATACTCGGGGATCCTTGGTCAAGTGTTTTGGACCTCTGAGGTAAGCGACAGGAAAGGAAAAGAAGACTGTTGTCCTTTAGTAGCATGCTGGGTAATTTTGTCCCTTTTTATTTGCTTTTATCCATTTTTATGTATACTACTTTAGGTGCTAGGACTTCACTCTGTTCACCTCTAGAACTAGTGCTATTCTAAAACAAAACAAGCATGATTTGTCATTCTTTCAAGTAAATTGTGTACAAAACGTGTATTTTCCATCTTGTCACATATCTGTTAAAAAATGGGTATTTAAGAGTCTAAAGTTTCATCAAGAGTTGTCATAAGTAAAGCCTGCTTTTAAAAGCGCCGCATGTAGGGGTGAGTTCTGTAGGTGTCTGCAGGATGCTTAGGGCCACCGCCTGAACCTGCGCCCGCAGAGCTGCCACCTCTGCTTTTGTCCGTCGGTGTGTATATGGACAGTGAGAAAAAGTGTGAGTGACTCAGGGGTTAAGAGTACTGGTGACTTCCAGGGAACCTGGGTTCAGTTCCCAGCACCCACATGGCAGCTGACAACCTTTCATAACTATAGTTCCAAAGGATCCAGTGCCTTCTTCTCACCTCCACTGCTTGCATGTGGTGTGCTTACATGCAGGCAAAACACTGAAGCACATAAAACCAAAATAAGTAAAATATAACAAGAAATTATTTTTTGTTTGTTTTTTTGGTCTTTTTGAGACAGGGTCTCTTATAGCCCCAACTGGCCTGGACCTCGCTCTGTAGACCAGCTTGGCCTTGAGCTCACAGAGATGCACGGGCCCAGACCTCGTTCTGTAGGCCAGCTGGCCTTGAGCTCACAGAGATCCACTTGCCTCTGCCTCCTGAGTGCTGGCATTAAAGGCATTTGCCACCAAGCCCCATGAATTTTTTTTTCTTTTCTACAAATAAAGTATCTTAAAATGATTGAATCATTAAAATGATTCTGGTACCGTGAAGAGTTTTCAGGAAATACTTTGGAAGGTTCGATTTTATTCCTGCATTTTGTGTTTGTCTTGTTTTTTCATATTGCAGCCCATGTCAGGTTATATTTGCTTTTTGAAAGATCTCTGGGAATACAGGTTCAAAAAGTAATGTCAAGGTGATCTGAATAAAATATTGTTTGCCCTGCAGTTCAAACACACTCCACCAGGTGGCATCATACCTTTGCCTGTTGCCAACTCTTCCTAAAAATGAAGATACAACTTTTGATAAAGAATTTCTTCTAGAATTGCTGGTAAATATTAATGTTCTCTGAATTTCTCCTGTGACATTCCTTACCTTTCTGAATCATTCATAAAGATGTAAATGGTACTGACTTAGAGACTAAAGAATTGGCAATTTATCCACCTGTTTCTGGAATTACCTTTGACATTATGAGATTTGTTTTTCAGCTCTTTCATTTCTTCTGTCTTTGTTTCCATCCCTTTAATTTCATCTCTTGAAACTTACGGCAAGAATTCATTCAGTCATCAACAGCTTCTGTGTGGGCAGGGACTCCTGCACTTCACTGCGAAGCAGAGTTGACACCATTCCCTTCCTTGAGGAGGCCGTGGTTAGATGCAAGGCACCGAACGTGTGAATAAGCAGTCATGCAGTTGTTTACAAGGGGGACCATGTGAACATAATATTGTGTATTCAGTACAGACTTTGCAGTAGAAGTTCAGGAGTGTTAGAGACACAGTGAGTTTTCACTGACTTTAGTGGCTTACAGTTTCTGAAGAATTTCTCAGTGATTTTTTTGTGATGAGATTTGCAAACTAGTATTTCTATAAAGTTTTTTGTTACTTTGTAGAAAGTATAGTTCAGGGTTTTGGGGTTTTGTTTTTGCATTTTTACTTGGTAAATGAAATATAGCTCTGAGGTTCTTGGAGTTAAAGGTAGACATCTTATCTTCTCGGGCTTGTTCTCCTGCCCAGAGGCGAACACTAAATGCTTTCACTTACATAAGTCTAGGTTTTCGAGAAGTTCCTATTTAATTTAATTTTACAATTAATAGAGTATGTTTTATTGTTATAGTATGCTTAAAATATAAGAATATGGTTTCATTTGTATTTTGTGGTTTCATTTGTATTTTTTAAAACATAACTTGAACCCATCTAATCTTGTTTGGGAGTTTAGTCTGCTATGTAGTGTAGAAACACCTTTTGTCCTTCGGATAATATTTTATAAAATGGATGACTATTTAACCACAGAATCAACTAATGACTAGTTAAGTTGTCAGCAGTTTTTACTTTTTCAGATAATGTGCAGTCCTTGTGTATGTATGTTTGTGCCCATACGTGAACATTTAGTACAGAAATAGGAACTGGTTATGTACTTATCTGTACTGTAAAAAGCACTGCTTAGGGCTGCAGAGATGACTCAGCAGTTAAGCACGCTGACTGCTCTGTAGAGGACTGGAGCTCAGTTCCTAGCACCCACATGGAGGCTAACAACCATCCGTAACTCCAATTTCAAGGGATCCAGCACCTCTTCTGGCCTCCATGGGCAGTGTTTGCATGGGTGCACTTACATACATACAGGCAAAATATTCATCATACCCATAAAATAAAAATAAATCAAAAAAAATTTTAAGGCACTGCTTGATTCTTCACCCAAACATATGGACTCCACTCGTCGATTAAAGCCGTATTTCCCTTTGAGCTTCCTAACCAGGCTCTTACCAATTTTCCTGTTTTTGCCAATCTAATGGGTTAAGAAATTTTAATTAAAAATGGTTTTATATCCTTACTACAATGAAATCGAGATTTTTTTCAGGTATTGCAGACATGTTTGTGGCTTAGAAAACAAACTGTTATGTGTCTCTTCATTTTTCTTAAATGTGTAGTCATATTAAATATACTATTTTAAGATTTATTTTCTAAGCTAGTATTTTTAATATAGGATGTAAAACTCAGTCCCTTACTGAGGAAAGATAGGAAAGATGATGAGGTGCCTATTTTGGGCAGCAGGACAAAGTATTCGTAACAGGTGTTTAAAGCCCAGTGGCAGGTGTTTGTGTCATTCGGGAGCATTTTAAGTTAATTCCACTGCGGAAAATACTTTTTTACTTGCGTGTGTACTATATGATGTGTGTCTTAGACTACTACCTTTGCCATTCCTCCTGCAATACTTTTCACTGTATTTATGTAGACTTCCCCAAAATTTCTTGAGCGATTTCTGACAATAAAAAATCTCTTTTGAGTCAGATTATTGGTACTAATCGTACATTTTTACAAATAAAAGAAATAAAGACTTTTTTCAAGAATCTTTCTAATAGAAAATAGGTTTCAGTACAAATTGATCCCTATGCCTTTTAGAGTCTTACTTAGAACTCTAATTGTATCCTTAAAAAATGTTTTTAAGTTCTATAGATTAGCTGCTGTTTAACTATTACAATGTCCGTTTTTCATAAAATAGTGTTGCCTTCCCTGAAGAAAACTGGCATTTTCAGTGTGTTATTTTGGCACTGTTAATTAGGAAATAAACTTTTTATATATGGGATGTACTCTAAGATATTAAGAATACATAGACATCGTCACTGAAATGAAGCAGAGGTCATTCCATCTCATTATACAAGAGAGAAGATTCAGACCAAGGGATTAATAGTTTTTCTGATTGTGTGAGATTCTTTGTAGAAACATGAAAACTGATCTAGAACAGAGCACTTTTGCTGAGTTGTTTGTTTAGTTTGGTTAGTTTGGTTAGTATTCAGTGCTGCATTTTTTACGGTCTTGGTATGTGTCAGGGCCTATGTCATTATTCTACAGTATTTTATCTCAGCTTCATAAGAAGCCTGACTGGAGAGTAGCACTTCATCTGTGTTACTAAGAAGGAGACTAAGCTTTAGAAGCTTATAGCAACTTGCTCAGTTTTTACATTATTCATAAAAGAGAAATTGGGATTTGGTTGATACCTCTTTTACCTTTGATTTAAGGGGGAAAAATAGAAAGGGAAATTAAAGTTATTTAAACTACTGTAGTGACTGGAAGCCCAGAAATTCCTCATTCTGTACATGTTGGAGGCTTGCTGTCTGTGTTGTTCTGACTGAACTGGAAGGTTGCTCACGTTCAGTCTGAACCGCTGTCCTTCCTTTTAGGTATCTCGCCATGAACGTCGAATCTCTCAGATTCAGCAGTTGAATCAGATGCCTTTGTATCCAACTGAGAAAATTATATGGGATGAAAACATTGTCCCAACTGAGTACTATTCTGGAGAAGGTATGGTTAAAAAAAAAAAAAAAAAAAAAAAACGTAGAACTCATGAACTTGTGTAGAACTGAAATTGTATCCAGTATACTCTGTGCCTTAAGATAATCTTCTCTTCTCAAACTCAATTTTAGACGCTAGAAAAGATTTAGAATTTTGAATGGTTAGCATAAGAATTTCTGTGAAATTTAGCTGTATCCTAGAATATCTGCCACCCTATATGAAATGTGATGATTAAACCACAGGGCTGTGTTTTTAGAGGAGGCATAATAGTGCAGGAAGTCCAGCTTTCATTGTGTCACTGGTGGGCTGTTTGATAGAGCTTTGCGCCTCACAGCACTTGTAGAGGCTGTTCAGAGTCCTTGTGAAGCCAGGTAATGACCAACAACCAAATACACCAACAGTGGTTGGTAATGAATGCCTGGTTTTTAGGCTTGTATTTACTGTGTTGTTATTTTGAGGCAGGGTCTCATGTGCAGGGTGGCAGAGAGCTCCTGCTTCCGCCTCCCAAATGCCGGAATTACAGGCATGTGCCACCATGCGCAGCTAATAAGCCCTCAGCAGAATTGACGCTCAGTACTTCGTCTTCATCCCCTGGGGTTGGTCACTTCCACCTGAGAAAATGCAGCAGTGTATTTGGACACCAGGAGAGTGGGCTTCTTTAGGCCACATGCAAAGCAGTGGCTCTCTCTCAGCACCTTCGAACATCCCTGTCATGACGTTCCCTCTTCTACTGCACTCCTTGCATTCCTTCCCCTCCAGCTGGTTCCTTTTCGTGCCCAGTCAGTCCCCCTTCTTTATTATTTATATTCCATTACCCTGTTTCCCACCTCTCTTAAGATTTGGACTCTAAATTGGGTATTAAGGAAGAATTTTCTTAACTGCTTGAGACTGTGCTAGTGTTGAGTATGTCCAGAAACTTTTAAGAAGTACTGGTACTGTCTGCATATGAATTATTGATACGTAGATTAAGTGTCTGAATAAATATACTCTCAGTCCTTAATAGATAGCCTTTTGCTAACCTGGTTCCAACTTCTGTGAAAATGAGGATGTGATCATATATCTGCCTCTTAGGAACAATCATTATTTTCTTCTTCAATTTTTAGTGGCTTTTTAAAAAATAGCATGATACCTTTTCTCAATATAGACTAGATAATTGATCAGAGAATTAATTCATCTATTGATGTTGGTTCCTTTTTCAGGCTGTCTTGCTCTCCCCAAGTTGAATTTGCAGTTTTTGACACTACACGACTATCTCCTAAGGAATTTTAATCTCTTCCGTTTGGAATCAACTTATGAAATTAGGCAAGACATCGAGGACAGTGTCAGCAGAATGAAGCCATGGTCAGTACATTGATGCCACTTGCAGTAAAAAAAAAAAAAAAAAATGTGTACAGCGACTTACATACTACTTACATTAGGAAACTGAGAGTGTATTTAACAATAATATACCTTACATGAAGATGACTGTCAAAGAAGGAGATACTCATTCTTTGAGAATTTTTATAATGTGAATTAAATCAGAAGTGCTAAAACATAGAATATATGAATACCTGGAAGTGCCACTGGCGGGCTGGAGAGGTCATCTCCTTAGCAGGGAACGAGGGAAATGTAGAGGAGACTGGGTTGAAGTTAGAATCATGTGAGGAGGGGTGTGGCTGTCCAGCAGCTGTGCTTGGGCAGGATAGATGCTGGGAGTCTGGGGTGAAGCCCATGACGGATGGATTCTCCTCCACTTCACCTGCTCCTCTCACTGTTGCTAGAAGTTTGAGCCAGTGTCCAAGAAGCCGTCCAGGATGGAGGGGTGTTGCAGTGGAACACCTTCCTGCCTTCCTTCCAGAGAAACGGAACGAAGTCTTGAGGATTTACCTAGTTCCCTGGGAGGTTTCTGTCCAAACTTGCCTCCCCATCTTTTAACATACCTGTGCAGTTCCTTTGACTAACAAATGTATTTCATTCTAGTTGTGGTTAGACAGTGTTGTAATATTTGTGGAGTTAATTTTGATATTTTATACGTGACTGACTTTAGGTAAATGTTTGAGTTTTCATTACCTTATAGTCAGATTGTGTACACATGCACAGTTATGCTGCACGTTCTGTGTAAGCCTGATAGTTTTTGAGTATGGATTTCCTTAAGTATCTTCCAGGCTTCTCCCTCTTCCTGCAGAGAGAGCGGCCACAGGCACTGTGATTATGGTCTTTTTTCACTTCTATGTTTTATAAACAGTTCTATTTTTTTAATTAATTATTATGTGAAAAGTTATTCTGGACGAGATTATAAAACACAACACAAAGTATTCTTGACTTAATAATCAGTTGAGTGAGTAAGCAGGCTTGCACTGTGAAATTTGTATACCCACTGGCTGATCATCCCTGCCCACAGCTTTGCTGAACTTATTGCCCATTGTTTGGACCCTGTGGGAGTGCTTCATCCAAAAACTTCCTTACAATTATGGTTACCTTGCATTTATATGGTTAGATTCACAGCCTAATTTTGGCCATTTTGCAAAATGAGGATTTATTAACTAGCAGTTCAACAAATAGAATTTACTTATACATTTAGTTTAGATGCCAGATGCACAAAAAATGAAAACAATTATGCGTTCTCTATTAATAGAGGATTTTTTTAATTACTCTGTTTATGATAGGAGAAAGAAAATGTCCTAATGTGACATCAGCTCATTCCCACTGGAAATAACACATCTTCCTGAGGCCTCCCAGATTGCTGAAGAGGCTGGTCTGTGTGTCACCAGGGCGGGGAGGCTGCCTGGGCGTTTTGTCCATTGGTGCCTCTGCTCGTGTTTTCAGGCTGCTGAAGCTGCCGGCCAGCCATAGACGAGGAAGAGCACCTGTGGCTGAAATCTGCCCCTTTCGGTGCCTCATGCTCCACCTCCCTGAGGAAAAGGAGAAAGGGAGCACGTTAGTGGTGGTCTGCGGCGGGACAGGCTGACTGCCACCGCGCAAAAAGGGTCTTAAGAGCGGTAGAGATGTGCTGAGATTGGATTGTGATGAGAGGTGCGCATCTGTGTGCATGTACTCTAAATCCCGAACTAAAACGCCTGTATTGTACACATAATGAGTTCCTTTAAAGTATGCTTGTTACGCTGGGGATACGGTGATAAAAATGGAGGAAGTGAGGGAAAATTATTTGGCAAGAGTTTAAGCACAGACCGGCACCTTTCAGAAACCTTACCAGAGCTCACCAGGGTGTGGTGTTGTAGAATCTTTTAGTTTGTCTTTTAATGTTAAAAACTTGCTTTTTTCTTTTCTTTCTTTTTTTTTTTTTTTAACTGTGGCACAAAATCTTCCTAGTAGATGTATAATTTTGTTGGCATGGCACTTTCGGCATTAAATTTAAGTTTTAAAGTGCTGCCACAGTTTTTATGTTACAAGAACACTGTTTACTGTAAAAACTGACGTGCAAGTTAGACTGACATAAAAAGGAATTGGTATTTGGGGATTGCTAGTTGTTACAGTTAACTTAATTTTCCCCTCTAGTCCATAGCAGCATGTTGTAAGCAATTTAAATAGGATATGCCAAAGAAGATGCTTGCATGTTTTTAATTTTTTAAATTATAGTTTGTTCTAAAATGTATTTTAGGCATCATATAAGAACTTAAAGGGCAAAATATAAAATATTAATAATTAAAACTATTTGATGAAGAGGGGAAAGAGACAAAGTATAAAGTAAAACTAAGCAAAGCTGTCTTTTAGAAATAATGGTGACACAATGCAATTAAAAGCCAAGGGTGTTCTGTGCCAGACCAGCCTAAGAAGAGATGCTAAGAAGACCTCCAATGGGAAGGATTCCAGTCAGTGAATGAAAGGATACATAGCAAAGCAGGTTTGATCCAGGAACAACAAGAGACACCGGAAGCGTCACAACTCCTGATTTCAGATTACATTACAAAGCTACTGTAATTAAAACAGTATGATCTAGGTATAAAAACAAGGGCATAGACAAAAGGAAAACAATAGAAAGTAGTCGTGAAGCTGTGCGTGTATGGCACTATGTCAGAATACACGATGAGGTAGGAAGGGTATTTTCATTAAAGGAAAGCTGTCGATTTACATGCAGAAGAAAACAGAAATCAGATCTCTACCATTATTAATAATAAAACTGAATTCAAAGCAGATTAAGTACAAACATAAGACTTGAGATCATGAAATTCCTAGAAGAAATCCATTATGTGGTCTTAGCAGGGTTTTTGCTTTTTGGTTTCTGTTTTGACTTGCAGTACCCAAAACAAAGGCAGCAAAAATATACCATAACCAGTAGAAGTTCATCAAACAGAAAAGTCTCTGTATAATAAAGGAAAAATGTGAAGTAATTCCATGGAATGTGAAGAAATACTGCAGCCATACGTAATAACAGGTTAATATAAGAAGTATAAGTAATGTTCATATCAAAAAAGGGTTGGTATCAGAGGAGTGGGGAACACATATAAGGAACACAGACAACACCAGAAATAATTTTAAAAAGACAAGCAACATAAAGAAGACGTGTCCAGAGAAGACGTGCAGATAGCCAGCAGGTATAATCATCAGAAGAGTGCAGACCCAGCCATGATAAGATAACCACTC
Organism: Eospalax fontanierii; assembly: GCA_035773235.1. Classification (NCBI taxonomy): domain Eukaryota; kingdom Metazoa; phylum Chordata; class Mammalia; order Rodentia; family Spalacidae; genus Eospalax; species Eospalax fontanierii. Next base: position 39,308,221 of record CM069526.1, on the reverse strand, counting down.
ATGCCCATACAGAAAGAGTTAAGTGCTGGCAAAGAGGTCAGGACATCAAAAGTCCTGTGTACTGCTGGTGGGAACCTAGTGCTACAGCCGAAACAGAAGGCAGTGCGGACATCGCTCAGAATTTAAAAATGGAACCCCATGACCCGGTAATCCTACTTCCAGATATGCTTATAGAAAAGTCATTGTCTGAAGAGGTTTCTTCTCTGCCTTGCTCATCACTGTTGTTATAGCCAAGATAGAAAGCAGCCTGTATCTGTGTAGAGTATAGCAAAGTACAGGCGAACATACGTAGTATAGAAAACTGTTCAGCCGCCTTTAGGAAGGAAGAACTCGCCCCATGGCTAGTCAGTGCTTGCACTTCAACATTAGCTAAACAAAGTTTTACCTGTGGAAAAGCTGGAGTAAAGTTCATTGTTTGTATAACCATCGGCTTCTCTGGTTTTCAGGCAGTCTGAATATGGTGGTGTGGTGTTCGGTGGCTGGGCACGAATGGCCCAGCCCATTGTGGCTTTTACTGTCGTTGAGGTGGCCAAACCCAACATTGGTGAGAACTGGCCAACACGAGTTCGTGCGGACGTCACCATCAATCTGAATGTCAGAGACCACATCAAAGATGAATGGGAAGGTAATTGACATTTCAGAGCGAATCTATCTTTTGCCCTTTTAATTTATAGGTTTTCACTTAAAGCATTGGCAAAGTACTTTTTACTAAATGCTATCCTTTTAAAATTTTACTCCGTTTTTGTCCTTGAAATTTGATTTAAGGTACTACAGTTGCATTTTTAATTATTAGTAGTAAAAATACCAGGGATCACACAATATGTATCTCAATATTTTAATATTTTATAGCATAAAATCATATCTATCAAAGAAGATTGCAGTGTGCAAGGCAAGCATAGAGGAGAATGTCACAAAGGACAGGAGCAGCTGGAGTCCAGGAAGCACAGGGGTATGGAGACTTTGTGGAGAGTGCAGGTCAGTAACGAGAAGGAAAACAAATCAGAAGGAAATAGTTTATTTTTACAAGAGGAAGGAATTAGTGAAATCAGATTTATTTGAGGCTATGTGACAGTTGCCAAGAAAGTAAACCAGTAATGTTTTCCTGTTTTTTAAACTAGGCAAGGTTTTAGGAATGATAGTTCTGTATTATAATTGTTGAAAAGCAGCAATGTATATACATAAATACTAAGTCAAAAAAGAATTAAAATATCACTAGCAACTGTACCAGAAGTAGCCCTGAGCAGATTGGTACTTGGCAGGCTCCTATCTCCCCACAGCTGCCTGGGAGCGCCCAGTTGCTGCCCTGCTGTGAGAAGTGGCAGTCAGGTTTAATCTCCTGCTGCCTTCCTCACATGCCAAAAGGAAAGGGATAGTCCCTTAATGGGTCAGTTTTCAGAAACGGTTGCTGCTACCATAGCTGTAAACATGGGGAACATGTGTTGTATTTATCAAAGAATTCTGAAAGGATCCAGCAGTGATGTTGGCCAAATGTTTAACAGATGTCTCCTCCAGTGAGTCTCATTTATGACAGATTGTTTTGTGAGTCCTGTGTCCTTTAGTGAGTTCCAGTCTGTTGTATTACGTATCTAGAATAGTGTGTATCTTTATTATTGTTGAGTCTTGAGAAGCCATTAAGTTGTTGGAGAAGGTCTTGTATTTACTACACATTGAAACTTAAGGAGAGTATAGCACTGTTTCACACAGTGGGCAGTGAGGTGAGAGAACTCATTGGCACCCGCAGAGATAGTAGTGATTGGAGATTTTTAAAGACCTGTTAAAGGAATTTACAAATGAGAAATGTTAAGGGGAAAACAATGTTTTACTAATAAACTGTTGCTTAGGGAACTGCTACCGAAAGGAGTGTTGTTTTTAATATATTTCTTAATATATTTCTTAGTTGTTTCCCCCCCCTCGCCTCCCAAGACCTCCGGTAGGATGAGAAATAGGATATGTTTTAATGGACAAAGAAAGAATCTGTGGAATAGTTTTGATATAATGATCCATAGTAGGAAGAGAATTGTTTTCTTAAAAATCAGGCCCCAAATTCAGCCCCTGTCTTGATCACAGATGGAAGCAAAAACTAAGAGGAAGACTAAATAATAATAAATGTTGTCTAATAAACAGAATAGTTTTCTAGAAATTTCAACAAAATCATAAAACTGCCCTCTTGTCCCTTTTGAGATTTGAAGCTTAAGTCCTTCCCTTCCTTATGGCCCCTATGGGAACTGAATGGTAGGTTCTGCTTCTAAAAACAGGAGAGTGGGTACTAATGCTTAAGACAGTGGGATACAGATTCTAAAAATATAGATCTGTCTCCCTGTGTAATGCTTGCCCTTTGGCGGAATCAGCCATCCCTCAGCGATGCAGGAAGTGACTCTTGAATTGGTGTGGTCGTCTTGGGGACATATCTTTGGCCTAGAAGTTGATTGAGTTGTGCTGATTTGAAGTTGTGCCCCAGCATAACTAAGCAGAATAGTGCTCTGTGGTTCTTGGTGCCTCTCCTGCTTCCTGCTTCTTTGCATAGAATTTCAGTATTATAGATCTGAGTTATTTTTACCCACACTCAAGCACTACTATAACCGTTAACAAGCCTTAATGGCTCCAATGCTGTTAGCCATACGTTCACATTACTGACTTAATCTAAATATATATCCTGTTGTCAAGATTATGAGGAAGCAAACTGTAAATTTGCATTTCTGTTACACAATGGCTAACAAAAAAAGATCTGAAAAAAAAAAAAAACAAAGATGAACTGGTGTAACGTTCCAGGCTGTGAAGTGTAATTTTAATGTCCCTCACCTTCCTCTGCGGTGCTGTTGATGGAACTAGGAAGCCAGTGGGGAAGATTTGGGCTTTGACAAGTCTCCTGTCCCTTGCTACACATAAAAATGTTCACTGAAACTGTATGTTCAGCCGTCTTTCTGTGGGTGGTATCTGTAGACAAAACTTCCATGCTCTGCTGAATTATTCTTGAGTTGACCTGTTTTAGGGCAAGGTCCTTAAGCTGTGTTTAGAATGACACTGATGGATAGTTGAAACTGATGTAGAAACTTGATGACTGTGGTACAGATGAATTATCTGCGAGCCATATTTTTGGTTACTTGTTAAAAATTTAAACTAAGAATGGTGACGAGCATCCAATTCTGGATCTGTAGCATGACTTGGAAGTCTTAGTAATGAATTCATGACACAGACGTTTCTAATTTTAACATAAAAAATTTTCATTTTAATTACTACTTTGAAATATTGAGTAGTAAAGATGATAGGAAAACACATCATTGTGTTACTACGCAAAATATGTTTTTGGTCACTCCTTGTATTTTACATGTTTTTTACAAAATGTCTTTATGTTTTACTAGGTCTTCGCAAACATGATGTGTGCTTTTTAATTACTGTGCGTCCCACAAAGCCTTATGGCACTAAATTTGACCGGAGGAGACCTTTTATTGAACAAGTTGGCCTAGTTTATGTCAGAGGCTGTGAAATCCAAGGCATGCTGGATGACAAGGGGCGGGTCATTGAGGATGGTAAGCTTTTCTCTGCATTTGAGAGACTTTGTCTAGAGTGATAAACTTTCCTGGTTAGTTTTTAGTGTTTTTACATAGCAAACAAAAGATTGAGTATAAAATATGTGTAAGGTCCCTACTTCACAGTTGGAGATTTAAGTAATATGATTAAAGCACCTGTGATGAAAGGTATGTGCTAGGCCCTACGTTCCTAGGTCCCCAGCACTGCAAAAAATTGAACAATCTAGCAAAAGAACTAGGGTAGATGTATTGAAATAGCCCATTGTGGTGCATATATGTGGTTATTCTGTGCCAGTTGCATGTTTTTTAAGCTTCTATATTAGATGCTGAAAAAGATGGGATTTTTTTTTTTTTTTAACTTCTACACGTGCCAGGAATGGTGGCATAGAATTATAATCCCTCTGATCTCCACATGCACCCATATTCGTGTACACTTGTACTCCCACATAGATAATCATGCACAGTCATGCCCACACACACAAAATAAATAAATGTATAAATAACTTAAAGGCTGTTCTACAGCATCAGTTAGCACTTGAATTCTTAGGATGCTTATTACTAATTATGTCTGAAATTCTTTTTGTCCCGATTTCTTTCCAAAAGTATGTATAAGTTTTAACTGCACTGATGGCTCATTTTTCTTTCACAGTTTGGTTGCTAAACTTCCCTCACAACATGAATCTAGTTCTTCTACCTGCGATTTTTGTGATCAGAGTGTTGCTAATCTGCCAACGTGTAGCTCTTCATCTCTAGAAGAAAAGGAACTAGATAGATGGGAATGGAGGCTGGGTGGTGTAAACATATGGCCACACAATGAGACCAGAGTTGGAAACTGAAGATCCCAAAAGATACCAGAATCAGACAAAAGCCAAACACCTCTGAGCTTTCCACCATTAGCTGCTTATATCTCTGTTTATGTGCAAGTTCTTTTCCTGCTGGTGATATTAGATGGAATGTGGGAGGTTGACAAAAGTTATCAACCTGTGCCAAATTAAAGGACGGAAAGGCTAAATCATAAATCCTAAAATGCACATACACACACACACACACGTGCATATTTTTTTTAATAAGAAAACATTGTGTACTTGTTTGCAAGGCATTAGTAGGAAGTGTGAGTAAAGTTCTTTGACTCCTATAGCAAAAAGAGGAACTACTTCTACTTTCATGGGATTTGAAATTAGCAAGTTGAGGGCAGTCTAATCAGGGGGATACTGAAGGTAAGACTGGCAGGTTATTATTTCTAGAAAATGAATACTGTTGTCTTTAATAGTTGAAAAACACTTTAATTTAACAAACTTAAAATAATGTCCAGGACCTGAACCCAGACCCAACCTCAGAGGAGAGTCAAGGACATTTCGAGTATTTTTGGATCCAAACCAGTATCAACAGGACATGACCAATACGATACAAAATGGAGCTGAAGATGTGTATGACACTTTCAACATCATAATGAGGAGGAAACCAAAGGAAAATAACTTTAAGGTAAATTTTGGCTCTGTAAATAAAAGTACCTGCATCATAATTACAGTAATCCTAAAATATAAATGCATGAATAGTAGGGTAAAAGGATATTTTTAAAGAAAATACTTCTTTAATTTTTTTTCTGAAAAGTCTTTAAGTTACTAACATTGATTTGGTATAAAATTTAAGTAAATCCATTTGTTAAATCTGTTTTGTCTTTTTTGATGTTTTGTCTTAAATGAATACAGTTTTACTCTAAAGATAAACCTTCTGTCTTGATTTTTTTTGTTTCTATTACTTGCTCAACTTATGGCCCAGAATGAGATGAAGAGAGCTGTGAACTCATCTACTGGGTTTTCTTTTTAAGTCCAAAGTAGGAATGCTTCTAGGTGTCTTGAGAATACAGATGTGGAGTTCAACTCTGAATTCTTCTCTGATAGAAAGTACTGATACTCCACTCATTAGGGAAAAGGGCAGACTTGGGAGCTTATAGTTTTGCTTTCAGAGTTTAGTAGAGAGAATTTTAGGAAAGGAAGATATGCCAAAATTACTCTTTGAAGCTAAATAGGAAACATGAAGCAATTTGAACATTGCTAACACCTGGCTTTTGCCTAGTGCCTCTCTTTACTCTGCCCAAGACGCCTTGCTTCTACAGATATGTCCCCACCCTCCCTTGCGCTCTCACACCCACTGCTGTATCAAAGAAAACCGAAGCTTGGCAAAGGAATCCATCCCCCATCTCCCTTTACTGAAGACACTACTTTGGTGGAATCCCTGACCTGGCTGTCTCCCACTCCACGTGCCTTATGTCAGCACTATGGTGGCTCTCCACCGCAACTGATGCCACAAACAGGCACCCTTCTCTCCCACCCCTGCTTCCAGCCCTGCCTGCCCCTGCTTACATTGCTCTCTGTGTAGCAGCTACATGCTTCTCTTTAAATGTAAGTTATACTTCCGCGCCCCTGTTCAACATTCTTTAGTGGTTTTCTATTACATTAAAGATTTCTCGATAATCCAAGAGACCCTTCCTTATACGCCCTGTGTCTTCCTCCATCATTTTTTCCAGTCCCTTACTTCATAGTAGCCGTATTGAATGCTTTCTTCCCCCTGTTCTTTAACAACCTAACACTACACATGGTGTTGCTCTAGATTATTTTCCTCAGTTCGGTTTACACTATTTGTTCTTTGAGTTTACAGGAGCAGCTCAGTTTAAGTGTACTTGAGAAGTTTGTTTTCAAGTTTTACAGTACCTAGAACAGTCTCACCTTTGCTTTTTGGTAGATGAATCTCAGTCACCTGAGATTCTACAAAGTATGCCTTTCCTTCCATTTATTTGATCCTTTTATTTCATGTCTCTTATGTGTCTGATGTACTTTTATGTGGGACTTGTAAAGGTGAATAAGGCATAGCTTATTATACGTTAGCTACTACTAAGGAAACTTGGAAATATAAATAAACCAACATGAGGGAGCCAAAAGTTATTTTTTTAAGTATGTGATAAAAGTGCAGCTGGAGAGATGATTGAGTGGTTAAGAGCACTGACTGGTCTTGTAGAAGACCCAGGTTCAAACTCCAGCACCCACGTGGAGGCTAACAACCATCCATAACTCCAGTTCCAGGGGATCCGACACCCTCTTCTGTCCTCCAAGGGCACTGCACGACATGGGGTGCCCTTATGTACATGCAGGCATAACACTCATACACATAAAATAAAAATAAATTTTTTAAAAAGAGTCTGTTTTAAAATGTATGTGATAAAAGTGAATTCAACGCAGGCATTCAGGCTCTTATGCAAAAGAAAGGGGACGATGAGCCTGCCGGTTTGAGGATGCTTGTTTGGTATCTTTGCTGTCTGCTTGTGTACCTGGCTGGGGTGCTCATTTCCTTTTTGCTTTTCCAGTTAGCACTGCCTTCTCTAATCTAGATCCTCTGCCTCTTGCCTGAACCGTTGGAATGGCCTCCATTCTCTTTCCTAGTCACCTGTTTATGTGCAGTTTAATACTAAGCATTTTACTCTGTTCCTTAAAACATTTCTGTAACTTTTCATTAATGGGGAAATAAATCAGAACTTTGCAGAAATTCCTACCTTACATGAAATCTTCGGTATCTGTCTCTCATCTGTTGTGAACTGTGAACTACATACCCACAGTACTTTGTAATACTTTTTATTTTAAAAACAGGGTCTCACTGTTTAGCTCTGGATGGCCTGGAACTCGCTTTGTAGACCAGGCTGCCTTCCATCTCAGGTGCTGAGATTAAAGGACGTGCCCAGTAATATTCTTTACTGATTTTCATGTTCTGCTGTTCTTTATCATAGTTTATGGTTTCCTTTATGTCTCTGTAGATTTATAAGTTCCTTAGCGGTTAGAGCTCTCATCTGATTCATCTGTGTTTTGGGAACATACTCATTCATCTGTTCCATCCATTCACCCCTCCTCTGCTTTTCTAGAAATTACATTTTAGTGAGAATTAAACAAATGGTAAACAAGTGGCCAAGTTTCTGAATAAGATAATGTTAGATAGTGATAAGCACTACTGCATACATTGCCAGGTGCGCTAGACAATCTGAGTATCATATGCTGTGATTTTATTTCTGAACTGAGCTATATAGAATTAATGAATAAACAATTGATTTGGTTATTTTATTCTTTAAAATTAATAGCCTTGTCTCCTAATTTCTATATGTGGAATATATTACTTTGTCAGAATGATTTGGAAATAATCTAAAATTTTTCCTTGACTTCAGTAATTCCTCTTGACAGTGTATAATGTATATGTTAACTACTGTAATAACCCAATATTGTGGTCTTGATTCTTTCATTCTACAGTTTGACATTTTTATCATTTTGTTGACTTATTTATTTCTTGCCATGTTAATTTTAGTGTTTCTAAATTGTATTGTGTTTCACTGAAGAACTGTGTACTATCAAGCTGGAAAGATTCAGGTTTATTAAGGAAGCATTTTCTTTAAGGGCTTGTTCTGTGTCTATAATCGTGGGTTTTGGTGGTGGTGGTGTTTTATTACTGTTATATTGGCAAAAGTAATCTGAGTTCTGTCCTGCTCAATAGGAGTCAAGTGGTAAACTCATTTAATGTCATGCTGTCTAAACAAACTCTTAATGGATAAACTGTTCTTGCTAACTTAGTTCTTTTGTTTAATTCAGTGTATGGCATCAGCTGAAAATATAGCTGTTGATTCAGTGTAGCCAAGCACCTGTCAGCAGAAAATAGCTTCTTGTCCTGAAACACATGGAGATGCTGGATCAGTGCAGCCAGTTCTGCATTCCAGAGAAGTGCAAATGTTTGAGATGTCTGTTGACACGGTGCTTTTCTGTCCTTTTACTGACAGGCTGTGCTGGAGACTATTCGGAATCTGATGAATACTGACTGTGTGGTACCCGACTGGCTACATGACATCATTTTAGGCTATGGGGACCCAAGTAGTGCCCATTATTCAAAAATGCCCAATCAGATCGCCACTCTTGATTTCAATGATACATTTCTCTCCATTGAACATTTAAAAGCCAGCTTTCCTGGTCATAATGTCAAAGTAACTGTGAACGACCCAGCTCTGCAGATACCCCCTTTCAGGTAAAGTCAAAACTGATGAAGTCCTTTCAGTCACTCTGTAGTCTGTCATTAGGCCATCAGCACTGTTGGCTAAAGTGAGTTTGAGCTTTATATCTGGATTGCATATTGGTAGTCCATATCTTTACCATAATAGTCACCGGGCTAATACTGTTATATTTGAGCCTATTTCTAACTCTCAGTACAGAAGCTATTTTAAGACCACATTAAAAGTAGCTTCATGTCACAGGAGATCATATGTTAACTGAAGAGAATGATATATAATAGTTGACTAAAGAAATATGCCTTTACGTCTTTTATATTATCTGGTAATTAATTAATTCCACACAGGCTTGTCATATTGAATTTTATTTTGATTTTAAGAAACTAAATGTTTCTTTTAGACTTGTTTGTCTTTCACAGATTATAAATACAGCTTCAATATCCTTAAAGTGATGGGGGCCAGAAATAATTTGGGGTTTGGCATTTTTCAGATTTTGAAATATTCTTATAGAATTCACCAGTTGAATTTTCCGCATCTTAAAATAAAAAAAAATAAAAAAAAAAAAACTGAAATGTTCCAGAATTCAAAACATTTTGAGGATCATCTCAGTTTTCTGATTCTAGAGCACTTCAGATTTGCATTTTCAGATTAGGGATATTTAATATGTATTCACAGTATAGTTAACTTTAGTATCAAATGAGCTTTGTTTTAACATTTGAATAGAAATGGCTTCTAACTCCAGTCTGAGAACCTCTGTCTTAATGTTAGATGTCTGAGAAATGTCATCTTGATTCCAGCCTTATAGTCTGGTAAAACTTGCCTGCTTGTACTTGGCCTCTACTGTTGCTTCTTTCTTCTGGGAAGTATTTCCCTCCTATCTGTGAATCTCTGAGAGACTAACGCCTTCAAAACTCAGTTTAGGTACCACCTGCCTCTTTAAGTCTTTTCTGAATAAATGAACATGAAGAAAGCAATTTACTGTGTTCATGACATAAATATTTAATGCTTCTTTGATTCATCCATTAATTGGATGACTATTTTCACGATCAGAAGACTTTGCCGGGGAGATTGAGGCAGGGTCTCCCTGCAGCCCCCACTGGCCTAGAGCTTGCTTTGTAGACCAGGCTGACCTACATCACAGACATCCACCTTCCTCTGTCTCCTGAGTCCTGGGATTAAAGGCATGCACCAACACACCCTGGCTTGATCAGAAGATGTAACGCCCATTTTAATACTTCTAAATCTGCTTTTACTTCCAAGTTTATCTAGAAATAAGCCAGAAATGTTTCTTACATATTCATTCTCTATGTAGTGTCATGCATAAGGTAGCAGATATTTTCTTAACTTTAAAAATGAACATGTGTCTTGCTCCCATAGGATAACTTTTCCAGTAAGAAGTGGAAAAGGAAAGAAAAGGAAAGATGCAGATGGAGAAGAGGAAGACACCGAAGAAGCAAAAACCTTAATTGTTGAACCTCATGTTATTCCTAATAGAGGGCCTTATCCTTACAACCAACCCAAACGGTAATCGGATTGCCTCCTCTAGTGATAAGTGTGCTATTTCAAATGAGCGGGTGGTGCTCCTAAATTCTCCAGTTCTCTTGAAGCCTTAGGATACTTCCATTTAAAACCTTGGAACTCGCTTTCCTTCTGCTCTGTCAGTAATCTGAATAACTCGGAATTTTAGGCCATTCCTTAGCTGCCTTTCAAAAGGAAATGTTTTCTGTTGCTGTGAAAATGTTACACCACTACTGTAATTTGAGAATGAGCTCTTGTGCACAACAGTAGGCTCAAGAGTGTGTCCCAACGCTAAAGTGGCAGAGTATTTGGGAAGCAGAACTTCTACAGGCCAAAGGGGATCTAGAATAGGCTAAGTGTATTGAGAAATAACTGATGTGTTCACAAGCTTTATTCTGAGCAGTTGTCTATATGATGGTATGGAAGTGGGCCGAGTGAAAGATCAGAAGAGAGTGAGAGGGCAAGAGCAAATATGGAACTAATGTTTAGATCTCTGCTCGTTGTTGTCTGAGTGTGTACTAAGTGTCATTTCTTCTGTATTCCTAACCAACTTGCATTTACTTCTTTGCAGTAATACAATTCAGTTCACTCATACACAAATAGAAGCCATTCGGGCTGGAATGCAACCTGGACTGACTATGGTAAGAAAATTTCTATTACACATGTTATTGTGTGAATTAAGAATAAAAATATAAAAAACAAGATTAAAAATCTTAAAAACGTACCCTATTTGAGGCATAAAAACCCTATTGAATTTACTTATTTATGAGTAATTGCAGCTTTGTGTACAAAGCAGCTCTTGCTGCCTGTTTCAGTGTCCGTGAATGCAGTTTTACTAGAATGTTGCTACCCTGTTATTTTCTATCACCTGTGCCACTTCTGTATCCTCAGAATTAGATACTTGAACAGATTGTTAGCCAGATTGTTGGTCTGCTAACAACTGATACTGAAGTGTGTTTAATTTCCAAGTGGAGATTTTCCTCTTAGCTTTCATTATTTACTGTGAATCTGTGTAGTCTGTGAGCATGCTTTGTATTACCTTAGCCTTGGGTCTTCAGTGGCCTAGGATGTGACCTAACCAAGTGACCCTGTGTGTGCACTTGATATGGGTCTGTGATCTCTTCGGGGTACAGTGACCTATGCATGCCCATTAGATACCTTAGAGTGCTGGAGTCTTCTCTGTCCTTGCTGATTTTATGTACTGCAACAGTAGCTTCTGTGGATTAATGAGAATATCAGAATCTCCAATTCGTGTTTCTCCCTTCATTTCTGTTTTTGCCTGATCTGTCTTGCAGCTTTTTGAATTATCCATGTACCTTCGGGGTTGTCGTGTCATCTTCTCTTGGTGACTTGCCCCTTTATTTATTATATTGTTATGGAGTGTCTTAATCACTGGCAGTTTTTCTTACTCCAGGCTTTCAGGCTTTTTTTTTTTTTTTTTTTTTTTTTTTGTCTTTTTGAGACAGGGTCTCCCTGTAGCCCCAGCTTATCTGGAACTGACTCACAGAGATCCGCCTGCCTCTGCCTTCCAAGTGTGTGCGCCACCACGCCCCACTGACCACTACGTCTTCTGTGAGTGTTTTTCATTTGAAGCAAGTTTCTATCAGCATATTCTTGGGGTCTACTCTCATTTTAGTTTTTAACCATTAATCAAATACATATATTTTTTTCTATCTATATAGCCTCCTTCCAGGGAGTTTGGTGACATGACTTTAGATTTTAGTGCTCTCCTGCAGCTGTATGAGTTTCTGAGGTTGGGTGATTTCTGTTGACCTGCCTTTAAGTTTACTCTTCCACTGTCCTGAACATTATGTCGTTGAGTCCATCCACTGAAGGTGGATATTCACTGTTTAACCTTTCAGTTGTAGAATTTCTATTTTTTAGTAACTTGATAACTTGGTTTTTGATATATCTTCATCACTTTTAGGTTGTGGGCCCACCTGGGACGGGCAAGACCGATGTGGCAGTACAAATCATATCCAACATCTACCACAATTTTCCAGAGCAAAGGACTTTAATTGTTACTCATTCCAATCAGGTAAATGACACTCTGTGTGTGTGTGTGTGTGTGTGTGTGTGTGTGTGTGTGTGTGTTCATCTGTGTGTCTGTGTACATGCACACGACTATACTCAGGACCTTTTACTTTGATGTTGACGGCATTAACTCTTGTCAGTAGATTGTCTTCATTTAATAGAATGGATATTCCTTAGGCACAGAGGTCTACAGTGTATTAATACTAGACTGAGGTTAAATTCCTGTGAAAGTATATGTGAATATTTGTGTTATATTAGAGGATCAGTGTGTGTCGGGTCAGCCTTTCAGAGGGTGTCAGAAACAAAAAAGAACAAGTATTGTTTATTAGCTCTCTGGCACGAAAGGTGACAGGTGACTCTCAGAGCATCCTCGCACATGGGGGACTTGTATTCCTTTAAACCTGGAGGAACTTACTTTCTCAGACTCTAGCTTCATTTGATGGCATCTTTAGAAAATTTGGTGTGCAGAGAAGTACAGTTTTTTGGGATTCCAGTCATTCTGTTTAATTTGCAGTTTCATTCTTGGCAACACTTCAGTTCATTCATCTGTCAAGTTTTTAAAAGACTTTTGAAATTTATAAATAATGGTGGCTTGTACAATATGCTGAATTTTTGAGGTTATTGATTTGGAAGGAATGAGTTAATTTAGACTTTGATAAATGAAACCAAAAAAAAATTATAGGACATTTTTAAATTTCATTCTGTACTGATTAGATATAATACTAAGTTCTCAAGATGAAGAACAAGTAAATCGTGTGTGTTCTTACTGAGTTTGTCCTGTCCTCTGCTCGTCATCAGCATGTGTAACAGTCACAGGAGAAGGTCATGTTGCAAAAATAGCTAAAGAATCTCATGCTTGCTAAGGGGCCTTTGTTGTCCTTTGAAATTCAGATCATCCTTGGTGTCCATCAAATAGTTGCTTCTTATTGACTTGTTGCTGTTTTATTTGCTAGATCTCTATTTGACTGTATCATCCATGCAATTCTTTAATATTTTTCTAGATCACAATGAAATCTTGAAGTTTTTTCTGAATTTATAATATGTAATTTTGCTCTCTAAATCTATGGTTTCTTAATATAGATAGCAAATAATACCATGCAGTCTGATGAGTTGGTTCCTAAGTTTTAAATAGTATGAAACATTTAGATAGTGGAAAATTTTCCAAAAAAAAAATTATATTAATATCTTCAGTTTCCTAACTCTGCTAGAATCTTGGCAGCCAAGGGTACGTGTAGTACCGTATAGAATCTTGATGTTTCTGTTGGCTGAATGGTCAGGGCTGACCTAGGGATAAGTGAGGATAGGTGTTTGATTGGGGCTAGTATTCTAATAGATGTCTTTATTTACTGCATTTTACCAAATTATTAAACTTCTACCTCTCTGCAAACCTTTTGCCTTTCTGCAAAACTGTTGAGAAACCACAGAGATCAGGAGCATGGGTACTATGATTTGAGGGAAGCCTACGTGTGGACATTTCATAGGGAAAAACAAGGGTGTTCCAGGTTGTTTTCATGAGTTGTTTGTACTGAGGAATAATGCCCTCGTTGTAGAGAGAGTTAACTTTCAGCCTCAGAGTTGAGTGGTGGGCTTTCCTTTTGTGGTCCTTCTAGTGAATTCTCCCTGCACACATTCTATACTCAGCCTTCTCGCTATCCTTTTCCAATTGCTAAGTCATCTTTAGTTCTCTCTAGCCCATGGGAATGCTGTTGGGTGAAATAAAACTCAGTGTGGCTTATTATTTTAAGAATTGTTATCTCTTGGAGGTATTAGTACCTGGGACAGTGCCTTTCATTCTCTTTTCATTATCTAGAAGTAGGGGCTTCACGGGCAGGTAAGCTTTTATGGTTTCCAGTTACTCATTTGGCTAGGTTTGCATATGTGTCAGTGTAAGAAATCAGTATTAAATGGAATTTGTAGAAGTTATAAATTAAATCTGTTTCCTTGCATTTCAGTTTTAATTTTATCTAATTGAACAGTACTCTATCTTCTGAATGTTAGTTTTTGTTCTATATTCAAAGCACTTAATGAGTTTTTAAATGCACTGTCATCCCAGGCTCTGAATCAACTGTTTGAGAAAATCATGGCTTTAGACATTGATGAACGCCACCTCCTGCGTCTGGGTCATGGAGAAGAAGAGCTGGAGACGGAGAAAGATTTCAGCAGGTAAGTGAATGGGGCTATGTTTTGAAACTCCACAGAAGAATTTTAAACTTTTTTCCTCTATTAAAAAAACATCAAGGAGCTGGAGGTATAGATTATTAAACTTAATTCAAAAGGTTGTAGTGTAGCCTGTTTAGTCTGGATATTGACCTAAAAATGTAGAAACAATGTTCTTTTACTTCAGTTCCATGTATTTATACCTATGTTTTATATTTCATATTACTTATTGTAAGTTAAATAAAAGTGTACAAATCTAGTTTCTCCTACCATTAATATTTTGTTTTTTCAAGTTGCTTTATAATATTTTTATTTAAATTCAGATAGTAAGCATATACTCATATCTGAACATATTCAAGATTGCTTTTGGCTCTTGACTATGACCCTCAACCTAAACTGATAATAAACATTAGAAGAGAGTAACATTATTGTTGTTAAATCTATTCTGAGTTCTTGTATTACAGAGATCATCAAATACTTAGTTTCTAAAAAGTTAGTATGAGTATGTTACACAGAATAAGGAAGGAACAGCTAATGAAGTTCTAGTTTCTTAAGTTTGGATCAGCTAGTCATACTTCTGAGTTCTTACCATAAGTATTTCCTCATGTTTAGGCCAACTTATAAAAGTAGATTAGGCAGGTGAGGTTCTTTAATGGATGGATAAAGCTGATTGCCACCTGAAGCTTGACGACCTGAGTTCCATCCCCAAGACCCACAAAATGGTGGAAGGAGAGAGCTAACTCTTCACAAGTTGTCCTCTAACATCCTCACACTTACACACACACACACACACACACACACACACTCACACACACACAGTAAGTTTAAGAAATAAAAGTGAATTGAAGGATTTGTTCAGAATTCAATGACTATAAAGGATATTAACAGAATATTTACAATGATAATTAAAATTGAAGTAGAATTTATAATTTTTAAAGAGTATTTGTTTTTTGTAAAACCAAAGTGTCTGTCATAGAAAAAAATTTAAACTATAGGTAAACAAACAGAAAAGGTTACCAACCGTAATGCTTACTTCCATAAAAGCTGGAAAATTCATCAAAGTACTCAGCCAAGTCTTGCTTGGCATGGTGCTGCGAGCCGATAATCTCACAACTCCGGAGCTTAGAGAGAGAACAGATTTCTGGGGCAACCTGAATTATAACCCATCTCAAAAAAGAGAAAGACAGGAAGGGAAAGGAATGGAAAACATAAACCATTTCTTACTCTCTTTACCTGTAATACCTTATTGCCTCAAAGGCAAACCTCTGACCAGCGGGGGAGCTAGAAATATAGAAAAAAGACTTCTTCCTTGGTCAGTGCTATGAGATACCAGTAGCATTGACCTCTTTCTAGGCATTGAGGTGTTAGGACAGGCACTGTTTTTGAGGAAAGAGTATATATGGATTTGGGAATTTAATTTTGGTTACAGTACTGTTTCTCCCCTGTGTGCCTGTGTACAAGGTATTCCCCAAGCTTCTGTTTTCTCGCTCACTCAGCACAACGTTGTGGTGCTTCAAGATCTGGGTGCTAAACTATGTGCTGGGGTACGTACATAAGCCAGAATGCCAAATGCATTTTCAGATTACTTTTCAAAGCCTCTGAAACAGACTACGCTTGTGGTAGACATGCAAAACAGTGCTGTTCCAAGCACCCAGTGTGTTTACTTTGTTTTTAGCCTGACCTTGATCTGACACCAGAATGCACTGTAACACTCATACATGTTTTCAAATGACTGAAAATGATGATAGCCAAACTCAACGGATTTTTCTAGCCACTCAGACTACTGAATGTTTGTATGTGAGCACTGGACAGCTGGTTATTCTTTAAATAGCTTTGCTGTAAAGTGGGCCATGACATACCACTTGTGGTTTAGTTTACAGAGTTACATAAGTTAGACTTTGTATAGTTTTTTTTCTCTGTCCGTTTATAGTTTCTGTTAGGATTTCTTGAATTTTGCTGACAGATTACATCAAAACAAGATTACATAGTCTTGCCTTCTTACCCATTTGACAATTCTAGGTACGGAAGAGTTAATTATGTCCTGGCACGAAGAATAGAACTTTTAGAAGAAGTCAAACGATTGCAGAAGAGTCTGGGCGTTCCAGGAGATGCTTCATATACCTGTGAAACAGCAGGCTATTTCTTCTTATATCAGGTATGATATTAAGGGCTTTAAAATCGGACTTCATGCCGGTTAGCCAGGCATGGTAGCACATGCCTTTTAATCCCAACATTTGGGAGGCAGAGGCAGGCGACTCTCTGTGAATTCAAGGCCAGCTTAGTCTACATAGCAAGTTCTGGGACAATAGGGGCTACAGGGAGATCCCCCCCCCCCCAAAAAAAAATCAGATTTCGGAATGATATTGTTTCCAATTGGAAATTGGTCTGAGATCTTGAGATGTTTCTTGAAAGCATCTTCCTCTTTTTGATCAGTTTAAAATGTATGATATTTCTAAAACTGTTAGGAATATTCTGGTTTTTTGTTATTAATGTAAATTTTTCTACATTTATTTATTTTGTGTGCATTTATGTGGGCATATACATGCCATGACACACTTGTAAGTCAGAGGACAAGTTTGTGGAGGTGGTTGTTTCCTTCCACCAGGTTCCAGGGATCAAACTCAGATCAGGCTTAGCAGCCAGCCCCTTTACCCACTGAGCCATCTCCCCAGCCCCCTCTACATTTCTTTTTTTCGTTTTTCAGTCTTCTTTAAAAACAACTTCAAATTGAAGCCATTGTAGCTACTTTATAGATGGTTTTTGTTTGTTTTGTTTTGTTGTTTGTTTAGTTGGGTTTTTTGCTATAGCAAAGGACCCAAGTTGGTTCTCATTCTCTCTAGCCCACTATAACAGTTTAACTAAATTTTCTACCTTCCTACTGGTAACAAAGTACAGTTACATAGTTTTATTATGTCATTAATCAACTAATAATGGAAAATATGTTCTTTCAAATATCTAGAAATTGTCTCTTAGAGCTAATTGACTTCAATTTAAGGATGTGCTTTTGTTATAGTTAATTTTTTGAACATGAAAACCACTGAGAAATAGAAAGCCACAGAAAGTGAATAAAAATAAACCTAATAGTCATTTGCATCGCTAATAATTTTAAATCGGTTAAGCATAATCAGATAATGTAGATCTTACCTTGTTTTCTCTCATTTTACTAATGCTGTTTGTGTATTTTAGAAAGGTCATACATTGAAATTTTGATTGAGCCTAAGAGAATGGGCTTAGTCTCAAGTACACAAACCTTGAGTGCATTCAAACAGATTTCATGGGTTCTTGTAAAGCAAGCAAAACATACATTGTCTTGCAAAATAGACTCAGGATATTCAGCACTTTAAATGATGAAATAAAGATCATGCTTAAATTCTCATCTGACACACAGAAACACTTGTCTCAGTAAAAACTACTTTTAAAAACACAGACATAATCTTTTAATGATGGACACTCGTGTAATGACTTACATGAGTACGCAGTACACTAATGTAGTAACTGGAAGAAATAGGTTTAAAACATCATGCTCAACAGTTCTCATCATGCAGGAATCACTGGAAAGGTTTTTCACAAGGCTGCTTTCCCAAGCCCTGCCCTAAGCGAGTTTTATTGAGTAGAGGTGTGGTCAAGGAATTTATACTCTTATTCAACTCCTCAATACCCAGCCTGGGAGCTGGGTATTTTGAAAAACACTGAAATTTGTATAGTAAATGACCTGGGAGAACTGGCAGAACTGAGGTAAAGCAGGAGCTAGAAGGGGAGAGGTGGATTTCCAGATGCACACTCAGTGCGAAGCTCAGGAAGAGACTGGAAAATTAGAAAGATTTGAGGTAACAAGCCCCAGATGAACTAAAAAGCAGATAAGCATGAACTTAACCATATTTGGAGAGAGAAGAAACCGAAGTTTCTTTGTTCGGGGACTTAGCCCTACTCTTCCTTTCATTTTCTTCCTTCACTCATCTTTCATTTCTTACCAGTGACAGTAACCTGTCCTGAGTACACTTGGAGAATCTAAAATGTCCAGCATAAGTTGTAGATGACCTTAAGATACTTTATAGTTTCTACATGGTTAAAGAGCCTTTTCCTCAAATCCTAGCATTCCTTTTTATAAAGAGGAGCACTTGGATATGAAACAGTGACACTGGACCAAACATGGCCTTTGTTCCCCCTTTCCAGTAATTACCTCTAGATCATGGTCTCACAGTGTTTATTTTAGTTTTATCATTTAAAACGTGATCCATTGGGCCAGTACGATGGCTCAGTGGGAAAAGACACTTGTGGGCAAGTCTGCTGACCTGTGTTCCATCCCTGGGACCCACATGGTGGTAGAAGAGGACTGCCTCTCAAAGTTGTTCTCTGACTTCTACCCACTGCCATTCATGCACACACATGCAAATATGTGTGCACACTTGCAGCATGCACAGATTTTTTTAATGTTATAAAAATTGAAAAAATATTAATCCACCTGGTAAAGTAAATCTCAATTTTCTTTCCTGCAGGTGATGTCACGCTGGGAAGAATATATCAGCAAGGTGAAAAATAAAGGAAGTGCATTGCCAGATGTAGCAGAAGTCTCCACGTTCTTCCCCTTCCATGAATATTTTGCAAATGCTCCTCAACCCATATTTAAAGGCAGATCTTATGAAGAAGACATGGAAATTGCTGAAGGTTGTTTCAGGCACATTAAGAAAATCTTTACTCAGCTTGAGGTAAGGATTTACAGCTTGTTCTAACATTTCTTTAAAGGATTTTAGTTTTTTTTTAATGGGGTAAATGTAAATCAGGTTGCTACTTTAAAATTTTGAAAATTTTTAGTTAAGAATTAAGCAATGGCTTATATTCCCATTACTTTTGCTTTTCTGGCCTAAAGGTGTTAATATTTAAGAAGGTAGTGTTTCCAGTCTGGAGAATGGCTCAGAGGTTAAGAACACTGGCTCCTCTTGCAGGGGACCCAGCTTTAGTTCCAGCAGTCATGTGGCAGCTCACGACCACCAGCAACTCCAGTTCTAGCCCTCTTCTGGCCTCCCCGAGCATTGCACAACATGAGTACTCTTACATACTTGTTGCCAAACACTCATAGACATAAAGTAGTATTTCCATCAGAATTTTTTGGGGGGAGCAGATGTGCTCAAATGTACTATATGGCCAAGGATGACCATGAACTTCTGATTCTCCTGCCTCTTAAATGCTGGGATTACAGATGCATACCACCACACCTGGTTCATGAATGCTAAATAGAACTCAAAACCAGGGCTTTGTGCATAATAGATAAGCACTCTGCCAGTGAGCTGCATCACCAGTCCTCCTTTGGGACATTTAGCAAGATTTATTTGAGTGGGAATTTGAGATGTGGCAGTTCTTAGTTCCTCATAGCCCTTAATCAGCAGGCAACAAGTGAGATTCTTATGTTAGCCTGGAGGCCAGAACCTGGTCTGAAAGTGAAGTAAAAATTGTCACTACACAGAGGAGATAGGGAAGAATGTCTGGATCACAGAGCCCTGGCTTTGTCCCTGGGTTTTACAAGCCCTGTGACAAACAGCCTTTGTAGCAGACTTATAAAGCACTCACCTCTAGGCTCAGAGTCCTCAGTAAGAACATGTAGGTGTCACTCCAGGTGACAAGGACACGGACTCTGTATCTTTTGAATCGTCTAGATATGCTTCTCTCCTATTTCCTGTTTTCTGCACAGAACTGGTGTTTAATAAATGTTGGTATTTAGGAATAGGTACATGGATATACAGAATAATGAACTGTTTATGCCTGGAAATTATATAAATGCAAAATAAAAAGATAAAAATGCACTCAATCACAATAGTAGCTGCCTTTTCAGGGGCAGAGAGAATAGTATACAGAGCAGCTCCTCTCCATCACTAATGCTTAAATTATTTGAGCATGTTAAATGCTAAAATGATTTGAAGTATGAGAAATGTTCTAGTTTGGTGAAACTTGATGCTGAGTGCTCCTCCACACCTGTCCATCCCCTCCCATTTGTGGCTGAGCTTCAGGCTGGACCCCTACAGCTTTAATGGCTCTACATTTTGTGCAGCTGACTGAAGTAGTATGAGTTGAGAAGAGAGAAACTGGAGTATTTCTCTGTCGACTCTCTGTGCCTTAGTTTCTTTTCCATTGCTCCAGTTTCTGCTAGACTGGCCCACTGTGGTTCTAGCTGCTAGTGTATCCCTAGCCTTGGGATCTGACAATACCTCTTCTCCCCGTTATCCTTCCTAGTCTAGGAATACAATGACTTCCTTGCTGTTACCAATCTCTAGGTTATATCATTGCCTGGTTGACTTTTGCTCAGCTGTCACCTGAGTATCCAGCTCCTTGCTGTTTGATAGAGACTTTGAATAATGCAGGGAAGCATGGGAATTGATATTTTACCCAGTGTTTTGATTTATAATATAAGTCCACATTATTAAAGCTTGAATATCAGTTATTATTTGAACTCAAGTGGCACCCAAAAAATAAAGAGAATTACCATTCATTAGGTTTAGTTTATTTTTTATTGTTCATTAGGCTTGGTGTCCAATAATTATGTATTATTTTAATAATGTTTCAAGAATTGAGTCTGCTCAGTGGCTGTATACAGGAACCATTGTTAGTTTAAAGCTGTCTCTCTTTGGCCCCAATTCCTACAGGAATTCAGAGCTTCTGAACTGCTTCGAAGTGGACTGGACAGATCTAAATACCTTTTGGTGAAAGAAGCCAAAATCATTGCTATGACCTGTACTCACGCTGCCCTGAAAAGACATGACTTGGTCAAATTAGGTTTCAAGGTAAAGGTGTAAATTTCAGTTTCCAAGTTCATTAGAATTTTGTTTCTTTACTTTTTTTCTTTTTTTCTTTCTGTAATAACCTAGGCTTTTTCCTTGTTGAGTAGCTCACTTATGAAAGATCTCATATATAATCACTTTAAAGGTCTCCTTTTAAAGCAGATGCTAATGTCACATTTATATGATTAGTGAACTTAAATCCAATTTTTTAAGTCTAATTACCAGTAATTTGTCCTGCTAATTAACATCGAGATCATGATTGTCTAGCCAGACTACCATACTTAGAATTTCAGATTTATTAAATATCTAAAAATCTCCAAACAGGTCTAAAGCTGTGAGAGAAGTATTTCTCAGTTGTTTTCACCAGAGACATCTATGAACATTACTCACATAGCCTGTGTCCAGTTACTCATTCGTTCCATAAATAAAAAGCTTTCCATATAAAGATATAGAATGATTATGTTTAGACTGTCAACTGAGATATTAAGGTAGCTTCACTGGATGGTAAAGATGAGAAAGACATGATGTTTGTGACTCATAATAATTGAGTAATAAATTCAGATTTGCCGAATCTTTCTCACTGTTAGTAATACTAATCAAAACTCTGACTTTAGTATAAATCTAAACTACCCACTTCTGGTTTGTCTGTTTTTTAAATGCGGTCATGTGTGGGTTTGAATGCAAAGGTAGCCATTCATTTTTTGGTGAAATAACTGACAGTTTTAAGTTTATGAGATCACTGAAAGATGGTGCTAAATAAACTAAAGGTGATAGAGTTGTTATATTAGATGATGGGTTCCTCAGCTATAAGACAGGACAAATATAGTAACTTACTAAAAGGCAGTGTGAACTTAGCCCAGTGGTGGGAACTTACCTCTTTGCAAATTATTCATGAGAATTTTCACCTTGATATTTTGTCTTGGTCCTGCCATGTACAATTTGCTACTAAATTATACCAGTTTAGTAACAATGGGAGTCAATGAAATCATTTCTACAATTTTTAACTTATTTTGTGTCTACCTTTTCATACAAGGTCTAAGAATATTACTGCTCATCAAATTTTCATTCATCATTTTCTGTACTTAAACTATTAAGCATCTAAAGTTATTGAATGTGACTGATAATAGATTTTTTTAAATATTTTTAATTTCGATGTTTTATTTTTTCAGTCTTAAAATTTTAAAGCCTGATAGATCTATTTTTAAGGAAGGCAGATCCCAACTGTTTTGAATAGGTCATGTTAAGGGATTTTTTTTTTTCCCCTTAAAATAATATGAAGAGTTGAAACTACAAAGAGATGTGATCCTTTGTTGTCAGTCACTTAGAATAGGACTAGAATGGTGGTGCTTACTGACTGAAGTTGTGGTGCTGGCTTGGCCTGGAGTGGAAGTCCTGTATAAGTAGAGAAAGGGAAATAAATTCAAGAAGTTTTGAAGGTTGGTGTATGGCATCCAGGGGTGAGAAAGAAGCCTATTTTTGTGGCAAATAGGATTCATAAAAGTAGGAGCTAAATTACATACAGGGCAAGAACACCAATAAGAATGACTTCATATGCAATTAATAAGCTGATTCTTACTTGTAAAGAATGTAGAGAACTAATCGGTACTGTGATCTAAGAAATGGTGTACATGGTCTCCTCATTGTAGATTTAATGTTGAAGGCTTTCCTTAGGTTAAAGACATGGATTGAAGATGCATTGACACAGTGATTAGCCAGGCCATGAACTTCTATTTGAATAATTTTGACAGTGATGTTTTCGTCTGAACTATTTTTTGATGGCCTTTATGGTCATGGTGGTAATTGTTTGGCTTCTTTGTTCTTGCTTAATAAGACTTTCTGTTTTTCAGTATGACAACATTTTAATGGAAGAGGCTGCTCAGATTCTGGAGATCGAAACCTTTATACCTCTTCTTCTGCAGGTAAGAAGTAAAAATCAGAGACAGATGTTTACAGATTCTTGAGCACAGCACCAGAACGTGACCATCCTGGGAATGCCAGTTGTCGGTTCCCACTGTACTTCACGTGGGCATTCTGTTTTTCAGCCTGTAAACTTCCTTTTATCTATCCATGGGCTGTACTCCCTTCAGGAATACTATGTAAAAATCTAATGTTTATATAAATCTACTGTTGCATAAATTTATTCTCCACGCCTTAGCAGGTGGGATCTGGTTCATCCAGCTGGGTAAAACAGAAGCTGATTTTCTATTTAGAAAGGTTTATTCATTTAACAGCATTTGCAAAGCTGCCAGGCACCCAGGGCCCAACTGAGAATTAGTTACAAAGTCCCTGGTTATGTGTGGCCTGCAAAGCCTGCATTAGCCAGGCGCTGGCTCAGTCCTCTCCCTGGTTGCTGGCGGCTGGCTCAAAGAGCCTGCGACCGCTATGCACAGATCCTAGCTCGTCCTGGCAATTGTGCTCCCATTCACGTGATCCTCAAGCCTGCCAGGACTTAGAATGCTGCTTCCTGGGTTCCTGGCTGTCTGCGTGGGTCTGGGACGAGGCATTTTTTCTCTCCGCGTGGTTACGATCTCTGTCTGTTCCTCCGAATAGCCGCCATGTTGGTTCTGCCTCCTCCTTGCCTCCCCTGCATTTCCCATAAGCTATTGGCTAGTCCGTTGTCAGTCAGGCTGAGGTCCATCCCTCATATCAGAGAGAATACTGTTCTTTGCTTTCATGCCACATCTACAAATTAGGTTTTAAAAGACTAATTTTAATCAAGAAAAATTACATCATTATGCAGTTTGGAGAGAAGATGAGTTACTTTGCCATTCCTTTTGTTAGAATTGTTTCTAGAGCTGTGCCTGATGGTCCTGAATACATCACTTTCATTATATGCCTAAATTTTGGAACTAAGTATTGATAGCTTAAGAATGCTTCTTGCTATACAGTATTTTTTTATTATTGATGCATTATAAGTAAAATGTGGAATTACCAATGTAAGAATAAAGACTACTCTAAATTTAGATAAATTTAGTTACCAAAGTTTGTATATATTTAGTTATCAATTCTTTTATAAGCTATTATTTGGAACTTTGAGTTTATTGTATCCAATACAGGGTATATTCCAAGGAATGGGGACACATAGAGTAAACAATTGAAGTAGTAGTAGTGTACAAAGCTAGAGGCAGTAAGGTTTTTACTATTGTCGCAATTCTGATACAAGGTCTTTCCACTTCCCTTCATGTATCCTTTTATTTATGCCTTGCCTGATGCTGACCTTAGCCTCCACGGTCTCGTCTGACTACTCAGTTAAAGGAGGATGGTCTCATGCCTGCCTTCTAAGACCTCCCACCCATGCTTGTTTACTATCAGCCAAGAGCAATAGCAACCATATTTGACTCCCCAAGTCATCTTGTAAATTTGCTAGACTCCATTGTGGAGCTGGTGAGGTTAAGAATTTGAAAGTTAATGAAGTCATTTGATGAAGAACAAGTCTCATATGCAGTAAGTTGGAAATTAATCAGTAATGTCTTAATTACAATATTTTGAAATTTCCTCATTTGATATTTCTAGAATCCCCAGGATGGCTTCAGTCGACTGAAACGATGGATTATGATTGGTGATCACCACCAGTTACCTCCAGTCATTAAGAACATGGCTTTTCAGAAGTATTCAAACATGGAACAATCTCTCTTCACTCGCTTTGTCAGGGTTGGGGTGCCTACTGTGGATCTCGATGCTCAAGGGAGAGCCAGAGCAAGGTTAAGATGCATTCCTATTTAAGGCTATCAGTTCCATAATCCATGTATTTATGAATGTCTTTTACATAAAGTTTTAGCCTACTCTGTTTCCAGGAATTTGCCCTCTACAAATCTGAAAGCATCTTTATTGCCTCCTGTATAAAGTCTGCATTGACCAAATGAGTTGTTTTCTTCATTGAACTGAGATTGACTTAAAAGGCCTCACTGCCCTCCCCAATCAATCATGTCTCCAGGATGTAGAACACTAATATAATATTGAAACGCAAGCAAAAGAACGAGAGGAAATACACTTGTTCTTAACTTCATACGGATGCCGGCCCTCTCACTGTTACTCCCAGTCTCCCCAGTTTGCAGGCTCTTTCCTGATTTTTAATTTATGGCATTAACAGTAGTGTTTACATCAGAAAACCCAAGAGAGCTGTCATTTTATAATGCCTTCAATCTCCTGATCCTTGATTACTTGAAGTAAGGAGCCTAAAAAAGATGAGCCAGGGGGGTAACATGGAAATAAAGGAGCGTAGATAGTTCTGTCTGACACTCCCTATGTGTATTAGAAAGGGCCATGCCTTGCTAATCTTTCCTGCTTTGCGGAATTTGTCTTGGAACAGCTTGTGCAACCTCTACAACTGGAGATACAAGAATCTAGGAAACTTACCCCATGTGCAGCTCTTGCCAGAGTTTAGTACAGCCAATGCTGGCCTGCTGTATGACTTCCAACTCATCAACGTGGAAGATTTTCAGGGAGTAGGAGAGTCTGAACCTAATCCTTACTTTTATCAGGTAAGAAAACACAAGTAGCTTTCAAGTTTATCTTGCATTTGCCTGGCTAAAGTAGTTTGTAATTCAGCAACACCTAGCCATTTGGCTGGCTACTGAGAAGGAGAAGTTGGAGCCTCACTTTACAGTATAGAAAAGTCAATTTCAGATGATCAAAGATACACCAGAGAAAAACTATAAACCTACTAGAAAGTATTAGAAGCAAATATTGACAAACACGTAATCCTGTGGTAAGAAAGGTCCTCCTTGTTAACAAGCTAAAATGAAAAGAAGAATTTTGATTGAATTGAGAGAAATAATAAATGCATAAACAAAAATAATGGGTTAAGAATTCTGATGAAAATATAGAGAGCTGAGCTGCTTAAAAAAAAATCCCAGCAGAAAATGCAATAAAGGTAAGAAGTACATTTCACATTAAGAAAGATAATTGATTCATAGCAATTATAACACTAAATCAGACTGACTCCGTGTTACCATAGATATGGGGAGCACACCCTGTCCTTCCCAGTGCTAGTAGGAAAATAATTCAGTGAATAAGTTGTATATTAAAGGCACTATTCTTCTAGGAATGTATTTTAAACAAGTAGTTGGATGAGTTTATGAAGACCTAACTAAAATATTTATCATTACAGATTATTTTGGAAATAATTTAAGTAACTATCACATTACTTAAATTTCACCTATTCTACATAAAAGAAATATTGAAAAGCCATTAAGAGTAATAAAGCATCTTTACTAGGTACAGCCAATATATGTTGCATCATAATGGAAAACATCATATATCACTGACTTAAATGTGTGTACAGAGATATAACTCATATAAACATAATATTTTCCCTACAAATACTGGATTATATCAAGTTACTCTGTTTATATACTTAGAGCCTAGGAACAAATGTAACCTTTAAATGACTCTAAAAATTTTAACTCTTACTGAAATTAGAAATAAGTTTCCTGATACCCATCTTTGAAGGTGACTAAGGCAGCTATCAGTGTTCTACTGATGCAGTCATTACGTAATTGTTTGGAGTCATTACCTGAGCCTGCCTAGAGTATTGATCTGAAACATTATTATCCACTGGACGAGTTTTCAGTATACCAAGAAATAAGGATATTTCCAAATGATGATTGCTCTTATTAAATGTATTTCTGAAGCCTTGAAAACATTATATCCCAGAATCAGATCCTTGTGTACTTAAGCAATACATTCAAAGAATTAATGCCTGAAATGAGAGTGGACAGGTAAATGAATAAAAGTCTAAAGCAGCCTTGACTTTTGACTGGGGTTCTAAAGTACTTGTATCTGACTTAGTCACAGCACTGAAGGGAACAGTGTCCATTTCTCACATGAGTAAAGAAATGGATTCTATTTGTTGAGAACTTAGTGCATTAATCTTGCTAAAAATACCTGAAAACTGAATTTCATCCTTAGCCTTTATTATGGTCATTTCCATGGGCCCTAATTTCTTTTATCTGTATTAGAGCTGATCCTTAAATAAATGTGTTTTGATACCAATATAGAAAATGAAGAGATTATACAGTCATGTGGCTTCTTTTCTCTCCTGTCTTCCAAAGAACTAGAAAATTTAAATGAAAGTGATAATTCAGACTGTCAGCAGGAACCTGGATATAAATGGCACTCTGAAGTTCTTCCAGTAACTTTCCTCCTGCCTTTGCCTGAAATCTAGCTTCTTGTCTTCCTGTTTATCTTCCTGGCGTGTTTATGCTCTTGTTTTATTTTCCTCTCATCTGTTGCCTGAGTTTAGTCTCTACTGAACTAGATTAAGTAGCTTTGTGTGTGACTCCTCACTTTGAAGTTCAGTAAAACCCTTGCTTTTATGCTCCCTCTCACCCATCTTTCACCACAATCTCTGGTTTAACAGCAAGCCAGACTGTCCCATCCTGAGTGACAGTGAAAATAAAGCACACAGAGGCGTGAAGAAGCACAAGAAGGATAAAAACCACTGCAAAATGCAATGGTCAGGTGTGAATCCGTTAGGTGCGCATGCAGTCATGCTGGACCTGGCACAGGCTTCTTGGATAATTTACCCCTTTATGTTAATCTTTCTTTTATAACTACAATTGCAGCACACTCTATAGAATATTATTGATCTATATCATGACTTTTGGGGTCCCAAGAATGTTATACTTTTAATTTAGCAACTTTATATTAGGACTATGCCCTGTATTGCATCTATACTGCAAATGTCAAGGTTTTATCAGTATTAACCTAGAATAAGGTTATCCCTCAAATTATCAAAAATATTCACTTATCCAGGTTATTAACGTTTCACTTAAGATGAGCTCAAGGTAGATAGATAGGCAGATAGACCACTTTCCCTATGAAGTTGAAACAAAAAGAAATTAATGTACAGTCTGATTGTTTGTGTTCCAGAACCTTGGAGAGGCAGAGTATGTAGTAGCACTTTTCATGTACATGTGCTTGCTTGGTTACCCTGCGGACAGGATCAGTATTCTAACAACATACAATGGGCAAAAGCACCTTATTCGAGACATCATCAACAGACGATGTGGGAATAATCCATTGATTGGAAGGCCAAATAAGGTAATTTTATGAATGTAGTGTGTGTTCTTACTCATCATTTTGGAAAGAAGGAAGAGTTTATTTGTTTTAAGTTACTTATGTTGCTCCACTTCAACTTAGGGACAAGCCTTCCACGTGATCAGGATGGCGACAGAATTTCCATGTATAATATAAATGCTTTCTGATCATTAGTTGTCAAAGAAATGTAAATCAAAACAGGAAGCAGGAAATGAAGTTTAGTCTGCAACGTGTTTAGCATGCATGAAGCCCTGGGTTTGCTCCTTAGCAATACATAAACTTGGTATTGTGATACATGCCTGTAATCCTAGCAGTGGAGAGGTGGAGACAGTAGGATCAGAAGTTCAAGGCCATCTTTGAGACAGCCCAGGCTGAGACCCTAGATCCAAAAGTGAAACAAACAAAAAATACAGTAAGAATCAATAGAATGGGTAAATTTTTAAAGGTTGACAGTGTGTGGAGTATTGACTTGGATTGTGGATGTGGAGCAACTGGAACTCAGGGACTGGGATATTGTGTACTTGAATATTCATTGCAGCTTTATTCAAAAGAGCCATAAAGTAAAAGGAACTCCAGTGCCCATGAACATGTGCATGCATTAATGGAAGACTGGCTGCTTAGCAGCAGAGAGTAAGAACCTGTCTGTGTACATGTGGAAGAATCTCAACAGCGTTTTG
The DNA here is from genome assembly GCA_035773235.1 of Eospalax fontanierii. Taxonomy (NCBI): domain Eukaryota; kingdom Metazoa; phylum Chordata; class Mammalia; order Rodentia; family Spalacidae; genus Eospalax; species Eospalax fontanierii. The sequence goes on along the minus strand of CM069526.1, from coordinate 39,279,465 downwards.
CTGAATGAAACTGGATACAAGGGTTTATGAGTCTACTTTTGCGGTATTCCAGAACTGACAGAAAACGATGTATAGTGACAGAAAATAGACTAGTAATTGCCTAGGGCTGTGAAGTTGCCAATTTGACTACAATGGGCCTGAGGTGACAGAAATTGAGGGGTTACATGGGACTATGTTGTCGGAAATCATCAGATTACATGCTTAAAATGAGAGCATTTTATTGTTAATAATTGTACCTCTGTGAAGTTAACTTACCAAGTGTTTTGTAGACTTCTAAAAGTAGAGAGACCATAAGTTATGGTTTATATAGGGTAAGTAGTAAACTGTTGAATTAGTAGAAAAGACTGTTAAAATTAGTAACTAAATTCTTGCCAAACCTCTGTCCCTATTCATACATAACATTATCCAACTAAACAAAACATGCTATGAAGACTTTCCCATTGATATAAATGCTGGGGACACATGTTGAGTAATGAGTGAGCATACTGGGCTATATTTTGGGTATTAAACTAGAATACCAATTAATATGCTGGACATAGTCCCTCCCTTCATGAAGCTTGGCAACCCAGCAGTCCTCACAGGTGAGGACTGTGAATTCCAAAGTAGTTCTTGAATTATTAGCAAAGGTAAAGCCAAGTGCTATTAATGTGAATAACATGAGGGCATGGTCCACTGTAGTTACTGTGGTTTAGTATTATCCATTAACTTGTGGTTGCAATTCTAAACATATGATTGATTCCTTTGAGATTATTTTAAAGATAAGGTGTCTGTTTTCTAGCACATCATTTAAACAATGACTTACTGTGCTTTTGAAAACATATACCTCATCCGTTGTTTTTCCTTCCTAGGTGACAACTGTCGATAGATTTCAAGGTCAGCAGAATGATTATATCCTTCTTTCTCTAGTACGAACCAGGGCTGTCGGACATTTGAGGTGTGTAGTATAAAAACTTTCATAGTATTACTAACATTTACCGTTTCCATTTGAGTTTTGGTGAAAAACTAGTTCTAAAATTTTTGTTTCAATTATAATTGAAACAATTATATGTCCAACAGTTACATGTTACAGTTATTATGTCAGCTTGTAGTGCTTTTATCAGAATGTATCACTGGATTCCTTGTGTGTTTTATCAGTTGTTACTAGTGAATGTTTTACTCTTTAAATGTTCTAATTTTAGCTTTTCTATTCCTCAGTTATATTCAGAGAAAGCTTTTTACCATAAAATCTTATGATCCTATCTTATAATTGTTACAAACAGTGTCAGAAATCCAGGGAGTTAAATCAGTGAGTGACCTCTCCTGAGTGCTCTCTTCATTGCTTAAAACTTCTGGTTTCCTCTGGGTAAAACAGTGAGTGCTTTCTCCAGAGTGCACACTGCATAAGGCTTCTGGTTTTCTCTGTACACAATCTCCAGCTTCCAATATTAGGGGATAAAGGAACCATTTGCTCTCCCAGGATTAAGAATTGTCAAAACAAACAATAATCTATTTTTATCATTTTTGTGATGTATTCATGTGCTAGAGATTTATGGGAATAATATCTTCTTATTATAAAGCAGCCGTTTGGTTTTATATAAATCTTCATCTCATATGACTTACTAGCAAAACTATCAGGAGAGTTAAGTTCAGTATATTAATTTATCTGGAGAAATAAAAAGAAAATTCTCCAAGCTCTCATAAATTGTCATTAAGTCCAGATCTCTTTAGAGCTTAATACAGTTATCAGCTTCTATTAGATTGATAACTTTTATGTAAGAGTAAGCAAGGACACAGTGTTTCACGAAATGGTTACTCAATGATAGCATTCTATAATAGTTTATTTTTATATACTTATTGAAGTGTCAAGCATATAGTTAAGTCTTTTCTAGAATAGACAGTTGCTTTTCCTCACTGACATTTATAGCTACTGTTCGAATTGGCCGTCATGAATTAAATAAGATCTCAACTTAAAGTATGGAGTGCTCTGATGCGCTTTCTCCCTCTTCTTTTTCTTAAGCTTTACTACTTTGCCTTTTTAAATCCTGTGACTTTAGCTCTCCACTGATCTTTGCCTAGTTTCTCTAAAAACTTGTAACAGTTACAAGTAAAGGCTTAAAAAGAACTAGATTTCAGTATTACCTCACATGTCAAAATTTTCCAAGTAAAAATGCATTTATCCAAATAATTTAATCTTTGTATTTGCCAAAATTTTCTTTGGCAAGTCCAACTTCTTCATTAGTGGATATTGTTCTTAGTAGATGGCCATTCTTTTAGCACGTTTTCAGAGCCATCTGTTGTTTGGCAGTGTGCTAGTTCTTGATATATAGGAATAAGTTCATAGTAATTCATACTCCCTGCCCTTGTGGAGTTTAGAGCCCAGTGGAGAACACATTCAAATAACCTGAGAAGATAGTTTTGCCTGAATCTGCCAAAAATTTCAGTTCTGTTCCTTGCGTGTACAGTGGAGATGTCATTTGCAGCAGCCTCTGGGGCACTGCAGTGCCAGAGGATGGGAACAGTGTTCTCTCAGGAGGACAGAGCAGTGGCTGCTACAACAGCACTGTGTTTTGCACATCTCTACAGTAGAGCTTCTGGATGTGGAAGGGGAGACTGAACAGCATGCAGTGATCCTCGAGCCACAATTCCATTCACTTCCTCCTTCCACCACTCCTTTTTCCCTCGGCATTGTTATCTTCCTTTATCTTTCTGTGTAAGAGCTCAGATGAGGTAGTTCTGGCACTGGGCATCAGCTCCCGGGGAGAGTCCCTGTGGACAGTGGACTCCTTAGCAATCTAGGACAATATGAAGGAAAGCAGAAGAGTTATTATTTTAAGGGTTTTTAAAACAATGTGGTAAATTTTTCAGAGAAGAAAAATTTGCTCTTGGTACATCCTGGCAATTTGGTCAGCAGAAAAGTGAAAGAAAGCCTGCGATTGGCTGGGTGATGGTGATGCAATATGTTGGTGACTCACCTGAACCACCATGATACTGGTAGGGTTGTAGGGACCTTTTAGATTGATGCCTTTGTGATCTTTCTCTCTCTCTCTTTCTCACATATAATTTTCAGTAAAGCACTGGTTTACTAGTCACAGACATTAATTTGCTATATGTTTGTTAAGTTTTTTATTGCTATGACTCAACAGTGCTGTTCAGTGAAATATGTAAAATAAAGGGAAAAATAGGTTGCATAAATGTGTAATTAATCTTAAAGTATGCTTTTTTTTTCCCCCCTCAAAGGGATGTCCGTCGCTTGGTGGTAGCCATGTCGAGAGCCAGGCTTGGCCTTTACATCTTCGCTAGAGTATCCCTCTTCCAGAATTGTTTTGAACTGACTCCTGCTTTCAGCCAGCTCACTGCCCGCCCACTACATTTGCATATCATTCCAACAGAGCCTTTCCCCACCTCTAGAAAGGTATGGAGCCGTGGTCCAGCAGGGGAACAGTGGGATTCTCTAACAGTTGACTACTTCACCCAGTCGCTGCGTGAAATTCTCCTTACACTAAAGAATGAATTTTATAAGTAAAAGTACTACTGTCAGCTGACATTTATTAAATACTTAGAGGACATCTTGGACCATCAGCTCTGTACATAAATTATTTCATCTCAGCCAGCAGAATCGTTCAGTGGGCTTCTTATTCACCTAATTTCACATATTGGGAAACTGAGGGTAAAAGAAGTTAAATAGTCTGCCATACAACCTGGTAGGGGAGGAGCCAGGATTGGAAAATGCTTGCAGTCTGACTCTAGAGTCCTTGTTCTAATCACTGTACTGTACCTCCTCTTCAGTGTTTCAGTTTAGAGTCGTAGAATGTGTTCCTAGAAAGCTTTCATTCTAAAAAAGCGCAGAGCGCCCTTGTTCCTCCCCTTTCCTTCCTTTCTCACTGCTCTCCCCTGGGTTCCTTCTTCCCGTTTTCCTTCCTGCTTCTCTCTAGGATAAGCTGCAGTTTATTCTTACATTCTTTTCATACAAAGACGCAGATGCTTGATTACGTTCTTACTGTTACTTTATTTTGTTAGAGCATACTACTGACTTTGAAGTTTGCTTTTTCCATTTAATTACAAGCCCCCCAGATTCATCAAGTTTAGGTAGAATTGTTGTAAATATTTATGGTATATTTCTTAGTCTCTACCCCTCTAAAACAAGAAATTCCTATGTGTTTGTTTTATAATAATGATAAGTATTTTTCTTAGGGCATTTCTGTTTCTTGTTTGGGTTTTGTTTTGTTTTGTTTTGTTTTCAAGAAATGCTGCTATGGAAAAATAGCAGAAAAGGACAGGATTATTGTGGGGTGGGGACACAAAGTCTTGAGTACCACACTCTGTGTCTGGACACCATCCTGTAGCTCTGTGCTTCAGTCTTAACATAGGCTCATTGTTATGTGCTTGTTCGTTGTAAGCTAGAATCTTTTTTCTTGGTAAGTATCTTTTTATCTTGATAGATTTCTAAAGTGTTAGACTTCGTATTTTATTAATAACTACAAAGAGAAAAGTTGTTACTCTTCTGAGGTGGTTTATGGAAAAATACAAATTTCCTTTTCTTCATTTGCTTCCCTATTTCACATTGATAGAGCTATCTTTCTAAGAAACTACCCCGTAAAAGACAGCTCATTCTGTCCCAGACCTAGAGACTCTGACTCTGAGGGTGCTGCAGCCTTGGTGTCCGCACTATGAATGTCTCAGGTCCTGACAGATGCTGCAGAGCTAAAAAATGAGAACCTGCATGTTGCTTCCATGGCTGATGATCTGCATGTTTAATAATAATAAATGTCAGCTTCTTAATGTTTTAGCAAAAACAAAGTGAGAAAAGCAGTTTTGGTGTTTTCTTTCTGAAATACCTTGCAGACGCCCTCTGAAGTCATTCAGGAAAGAAACCGCTACTTTAGACCATGTTGATTTATTTCCTCTGTTCCTATGATTTTCTTACTAATTCTTTGACATTAGTTAACATGCTGAAACCCTTATTTCATTTACCAACCCACAGTTGTGTTGAAGCCTTTTCTGAATTTACATGAAGTGCTTCTTGAACCCTGGCATTTGGATTTCACGTCCTCAGTACCCTGGCTGCTTATTACCAGCCTGAGAAATGGACTTAATAGTTCCTGGGTTTTCAGTAGATACTTCATTCTCCTTTTGCCTTCCTTTAGAATGGAGAAAGACCTCCTCATGAAGTACAGATAATAAAGAACATGCCGCAGATGGCAAACTTCGTGTACAACATGTACATGCATTTGATACAGACTACCCACCACTATCATCAGGTGAGTTTGCTCAAATTCTGTCATTTTTCTGATTGCTACAGAATCTCTTTTGCACAGTGACTCTTAATTCTAATCAGCGGATCTACAGATGGTTCTTCACACAGCATTCATAATTGTCTTCAGATAGACATAAATTGGCGTGCAGGGAAGCACACATGCTTAAAATGCACACTTCAGTACACTTGCTACATACCAGGTATGTGTGCCCCTGGAGCTATCATCTCCGTGTAGATAAGATAGTGTGCATGTATGTGTAGATTAGATCCAGTGTCCCCAAAGGTTCCTTGTGTTCCTTTGTAATCATCTTCTTATCCTTCTTCAGTCTCCAACAAGGCCGTGCTTTCTGCTATCATGGACTAATACCCATTTTCTGGATATTTTCACAAATGCAGGAATGTAATATGCAGTCTTCGTTTTCTGTCTACTGCTGCTCCATCTAATTTTCCAGGTCATTCATGTTTGAGTGGTCCCTTCCTTTTGCCCATTTACTTGTTGATAGACTTTCTGATTGTTTCCATGTGCGATATTAAAGAAAGCTGCACTTATACCTTGGAGTTGAATGGCTAGAGAGTCTGTTGTGTGCATGTTTCACTTTTTAAGACAGTCACAGCCTGTTTTACCAAGTGATTTTTCACTTGGTATTCTCTCCTCTTCCTTGAGTGGCCTCTCTGCATCCTCACCCACAGTTGACCTGGTAAACATTATTTATATTACAGCAATGATGAAAGGAATGTGGTGAGCTTAGTTCAGTTGTTTTTGTTTTGTTGTTTTTTGTTAATGTTATTTGTTATTTTACTTCCGTCATTTGAGCACCTGTGTGTGCTTATTTGCCCCGTGTATCTTCTTTGAGTAGTGATATTCCTATCTCTTGCTTGTTTTTTATTAGAGCATATATCTTGTTGTAATTGAGCTTTAAGAAGATTTTATATGTTCTACCTACAATCCTTTGTCAGGCATATTTTACAAATCTTTCTTCGAAGATTGAAATCCTTTTCTTTTTTTAAATACTTCATTTATCATTTTTATTATTTTGCCTGTGTGTATGTAAGTGCACCTGTGTCACACAGTACCCTTGGAGGTCAGAAGATAGCTTTGGGTCCCCTGGAACTGGAGTTATGGACAGCTGTTAATCGCCATGTTGGGTGCTGGGAAACGAAAATCAAACCCAGGTCCTCTGAAAGAACAGCCAGTACTCTTAACCACTGAGTCATCTCTCCAGCCCTTCTTTTATCTTTCTACAGCAGCTTTTGGAAAACAGAAGTTCTGAGTTTTGGTGTCCAGTGTATACAATTGTTTACTTACAATTCATTCTTTGTATGTCCTAAGAACAGTTGAACCCAGACTTACAAAGATTATTCTAGCAGTCACCTGGCTTTAATTCTGATGCTGACAGGTAGGATAGATTTTCAGGCAAGGTTTCACACAAGATTGCCTTTTATTCATCTGTGTGTGGAGATCTAGTGGTTTCCCTGTCATTTCCAGAACAGACCCTTTTATTTTCTTTTGAGCTACTATTGGTGATCTTGGTAAAAAATAAAATCAAGTAAAGTCAGTTGACCATCTCTGGGAGTTTTCTGCTCTTCTCTCTGTTTCCTTTGTTGGGCGTGGGAGCCCCTCCCCGCTGTCCAGCACCCAGATTACAGCCGCTTGAAAGTAGAAGCATGAATGCTTGGCTCTTTTCATAGATTACCTCTTCTGCTTGCTGTGCGTTTCTACCCTAGAATCGGCCGGTCAGTTTCTGATCCTACAAAAGTGCGCTATGTTTACTGAAGTGGAACTCTTTGGGATCAGTTTGACGAAATTAACATCTTGCCAACATCATCTGTCTTTCTATGACTATTACACATCTCCATTTATTAGATGTGCTTGGAATGCTTATTGCTATTTTTTCTTCCTTTTTGTTGTTTGATAATTTCATACTGCAGCTTCTCCCGTATCCTCTCCCTGCCACTTTTCCCCTCCCCACTTCATGTGCACTGTTTTATTAAACTACTGAGTCCACTTAGTGTGGCCAGTGTGTGCGTGGCTGTAGGACCAGCCCCTCGAGCACGGGTAGCTCTCAGGGCCCCCACATCCCTGAAGAAAACTGACTCTTCCTCCCCCAGCAGGTATCAGTTGCCAGTAGTTTGAGTGATGCTTTTTATATTTCCGGCTAGGTAAACAGACTCTAGAAGGAGAGAAACTGCCTTCCTCCAAGCCCCGTGGCATTCAGAACAGAAAAGGCTCAGCATATATAATCTATCCATTCCTGTTTGCCTGTTGAATAAGAAAGGGAGTCTTGAGCTCTGCCTCTCCCTCCCTGCTGTGACCTGATCTTAAGGGCCAACCCTCCTCCTCCCCTCACTGGACTTCTTCAGTGAAGGTGATTCTTGAGTTGATGTAACAGTCAATCCCGGTTAGCCAATTTTCCTAGAAGCATTCAGACAATTACTTTCTTTAAAAATTAATCATTTTTTATGTTAATTTTGATAAATGATATCTAGTCTTATTCCTTGGCATTAGCAGAACCTAGGCCATTGTTATCGAAGGTTTTGAATCTATAATATAATATGGCAGCAGTATTTTGGAGCTCTATAGCAGCAACTGTTAAGATGATGCTGATGTGAGAGCTCAACTGTATGAGCCAGTGTTCCTTTTACTTCAACTCATATGCTATTGTATTTTTTATTAGACTTTCTTACAACTACCACCTGCCATGGTAGAAGAAAGTGAAGAAATTCAAAATCAAGAAACAGAGTTGGAAACAGAAGAAGAGGCTATGTCCACTCAAGCTGATGCCGTACCCAGTCCAACAGACACCAGCTTCAGTCAAGAGATCCCAGTCTCTGAGCCTGACGCCACCACCACTCAGACTGAGCCCATCCCAGCTCAGACAGAAGACACCCCTGCAGTGTGTGAGATTCCTGCTCCTGCGGCAGAGCCCCTAGCTGTACCAGCAGAAGCTTCCATCTCACAAGATGCTACATCTGTCCCAGCAGAGACCAAGTAGCCTAACTGCAGCTTTTCCCAGGACATTTCATTTATAAAGTCTAAGCAGAGTTACTTTTTGTATTTCATACTCACTATATGGTCTGAACGGCCTAGTGTTGAGTTGCTTTTGTTAACTGGTTTCCTTGTCATGTATACATTTTTTAAATTTGTAAGTACACGAACAGCTCTAGTTTCATTTGTTCATTCAGAAGGGCAAATAATTTTGATTGCTGGAAGTGTCTGTATAATAGATGTATTAAAAAGCTTTCTGTAGAAAATGTGAGCCATGCTTCAGGATTTTTTTCAGAGTCTCATGTAGCCTAGGTTGGCCTCTAACTATGTGGCTCAAGATAACCCTTAATTCCTAATCTCCTGCCCACACCTCCCCAGTGTTGGGATTACAGGCATGAGCTGCTATTCTCGCTTTTATGTAGTTCAGGGGGATCAAACCCAGGGCCTCATACATGCTAGTCAAGTACTCTGCCCAACTAAGCTACATCCCCAACTATATGCCACATCTGTAATTAATTCTCTAGAGAAAAGGACATAATACATTGGAATTATCCCTAAGTGCTGTAAACAAGGGTCCCAGTTGGGAGCAGATTGTTTCTCCTGTATCCTCAGATGCTGGAATTCAGTAGCCTTTTCTCTCACCTTTCTTCTACATGGACATGACATGAACAGCCACAAAGTAAAGATCCTTCTACTCCATCAAAGAACTCGCCTGTAGTTCCTTCTCTAGAATCTGAGGATGTTAGAATCACCTAGGTATGCATAGCCAATAGGTTACATAGCTAGGGACAGGAATACAGCCCAAAGGAAAATTGTAAACTTACTTAAAACATTAGGTTTTTTGCAACTGTTTTAAAACTAAGTTGTACAATTCTCTAGCATGAACTTTGTAGATGATGGCAGGGTGGCACTTTGGCAAAAGATTGGATGTGCTTGATTGCCCTGTGGATCCAGTTTGTCGTTTGGGCTTAGTTTAGATCTGGAGAGTATGTACCTCAGTTGTAGGACCTGAGGTTCTCCACACCTTAGTGGCACCAGATAAGGCTGGTGAGGCAGAGCCCAGCTTCATTATTCAACTGATGAGGAAGATTCAGCAGGATCTAAATCTGGGTGGTAAGGGTGAATGAACTTAACTCCTGTCTGTAGTGTAAAATCCCTTAATGCAAAACTTTCTTGGTCAAATGTACTACAGATATGGGAGAGCAGAAGTATTGGGACTTTGTTACAGAAGTGTGGTTAGCAAGCCAGTAGCGTTAGTGTTGTATTGAAGTTTGTTAGAAATCCAAAATTTTGGACTCTGATAACAATCAACGTGATACTCAGTTGACTCCTATGGCACTATGTGGGATCAAGAATCACCCGGCATAGATTACTGTGCTGTCCTCATGAATGAGGCTGTGATGGTCCAATTAACAGTGAATAGAACTAATGTTTTCTGACAGGTGACCTTATGGTGTCCAGAGCAGAAGTCAGAGCGGGGTATGTGTATGTGGGAGGCAGAAATTGCCCACTAGTTCTCTTTTCTCCATTTTGGTTCTCTGCTAGGGTGATGGAAGGACGCATCCCCTCAGGTGTTCTTCCAGGTGCCTCTACTACAGATTTGACCATGCTGCAGGAAATCTGAAAAGAGAACTGCACACCACCCTTGAAATCTGTCTCATCCTGAGAATTTAAAGGAGTGATTAACTCATAGTAAATTAAACCCAGAAAGTCAAGGCAGTTATGTTTTGAGTGACAAGTGTTTGCTCAGTTACTGGACTGTGGTGGGTAAGATTCGCACTCTCATCTTACAGTGTGTTACTGCACCTTAACACTTGTGTGATGTTGGGTGGGGATGGGATATGAGGAGAGGATGAAGGGACCCACATGCCTTGCTTAAACCCTGGCCCATTTATTATCGGAGTAAGGATCAAGCCAGATAGTTACATAATTTCTCTGATATAAGAATCTGAAAACAGGTGTTGTGGGGAACAGCACTTACGGAATTATTTTCATTTTGAATATACAGAATTGGGCTCCACAGGAGGGAAAGCAGCTTTGCTGTGTTATTACTCTTTACTGGAAAAGATTTTCCCCCATCCTTTAGCAGATATGAATTATGATACCTGCAACCAGAACAAACTGTCGCTGTCTAGCTAGGTGGCCATATTCTGTTTGTTTTTCTCCTAGCTTTTCCTACCACACTAAAAGGAAACCTGAGGTGGACAGTGAGGAAGTCTTTAGTCAAAAGAATTAAATGACGGGTGATGGCCACTCGGGTTTGAATGTTAAAGCATTCATTGTGGAGGCCAGTTAATTGTATTTGATACAGAATCATGGAAATTTTAGCAGAATTTGAGAGAATTTATTTTTTTCACCTGGGAAAACAGAATAGAGAACCTTGGATGGCCGACTCAGCAAGGGAGTTTAAGTTAAGAAAAAAGGTGTGATGGCTTCACAAATTCAAGAGTTTTCCATTTGATTTGCAATTCCTACCGACAGGCACTGTAGCCGTGTGACTTTGTGAGCAGTGTTCCCCCTGCTCTGCTTTTCATATTTGAATGTCATGGTTTGGGAATCTATTTTTAAAAGGAGACCAGAAAGATGCCTGCCAAGAGAATGAGCATGAAATGAAGGGTTCGAGTAGTGAGACTTCCTTTGCCCTCACAAAATGCTGAGCTATGAAAGTTCATTACCAGCAGCTGACAATAAACAACCCCATTGATCTGGGCAAATGCATGAAAAGCTCTGATTATGATCCGGACTTTTAGGTTGGTGTGATGACAAAAGTTGAACTGTGTTGCTGGACAATGAAACTGTATAAATGGCCATTTGTATATCTATAAGGAATGAAGGTTTTGTTTGTTTTGTTTTGTTTTGTTTTTACTAGTTGGAGAAGGCATTTATAGTATAAAACAAATTTCAGATTCTTCTAGACCTGACTCAAATTTTGCTTAGTTGTTTATTAGACATTGGCCTGACCTTAGACAAATATAATCTCATTGAACCCCAGTTTCTTTATCTGTAAAGCAAGAAAAATGTCTCAGGTTTTTGCTGCCTTTATGTAATATTGACTATGAAATATCTGGCAACCTACATGCTGGGTAAATGCTACTTGTTCTGTTTTTCCCAAAAGCATTGTGACAGTGTGGGTTATCCCCAGTTAAGCCCTGACTTGAGCACTTAGCTGAGTCCCTGACTCTGGAGCACAGTACAGATGATGATGAAGGGGACACGTGGCTATTGACGTTTGAGGCTCCTACAAAGATGAGTCTACTGACTAGAGACCTCTATTATGAGTCCATTGTAATCTTCAGAGCAGATTCTGCTGAATTGAAATTCTAGCAGCATGGTCTGAGAAGAAGGAAGCCAGCAGGTCCCATAAAGCTTCTGATACATGGAGGAAGCTTCGATCCACATAAGGTTTGTAGATTCCGAATCCCGTTCTGTAAATCAGATTTATCATTCATTTTCTTAGCTTTGTACTTTCATGTGCTCTTTTCTTCTTACCTTGTAGGCAGTCATTCACATAGTATTTTTAGAGATGTGTCTTCAGTTCAGAGCATACAAAGTTTTGCTTTTTGTGTTTTTAGTTAATTTTTTTAAACACTGGCCCTTTTACACAAGTGAGAAGAGCAGTTAAAGTTAAGCAGTGCCTTGCTTCCTGTGGAAGTGCTTGGCAGTTAGCCTTCATAATTACGAAGCAATCATGTTAATAGATGTTTAAGGATAATGGAACTGGAGCTGCGCTGAGCCGAGGATGAAATGAAGACATGAAAGACTTTCCTTACCCGCTGGTACTCTTTAATCCCCAAAAGGGCGTTTTAGCTGAGTGGGATCTAGAAGCTTTGGATGCTCTGTTTTTCCTTCCCCCAAGTAAACCAGTCCACCAGAAAGTGGATCAGAACACACCATGGTTACAGCTGATGGTGTACCAACTGAATAATTTGGCGTTCTACTGTTGTGCTTATAGTGACTTCAGTGGCACGTTACATTGTCGCCCTTACCTACAATGATTCCTGATCCCATGATTTCTCAGCACATATTACAGAAAGTGCTACCCTAAAAAATACTGCGAACAGCATGTTTCATGGTCAGATATATTTGGGAACCGAAATTAATGATTCATCTTTTACAGGCTCACCAGTGCATTAGTATCGTCTCATTATAGGTTCAGAAAAGTCCTGCTGGAAAAAATATTTAATTTTGCTTAATTTAGCATTTCTCAAGCATTAGGTTAAATCATACGTAGGGGTTTTTTGTTTTTTTTTAGTTTATGTTTTTAATAAGCTATCTTATGTGGCTGTTTCCTGAGAACATGGCTTAGGAACCAATATCTTTACGTTAGCAAGAACTTGAACTCTCCTGTTAGATAACAGAGTCCAAGTATATTTTCTTCATGAGGAAATTTGATTTGAAATTTTGTACAAAATGTCACACTCTGGTATCATGTGCTGAATGTCAGGTGGCATCACTAGCAAATCCTGAATATGCAAATTTAATAAAAAATCTGGTCAATGTACCATGACATCTCTTAACGTGGGCTTCCTAAGAAAAGGCCGCTGAGCATTCTGTTTGCATTTGGAGACTCCAGAATTTCACCCCAGCCTCTTCTTAATTCCCACATTGAGAGATCATCGTTCCAATATAGCACTATTTTTCTTTTTTCTTAAAACTTAAATTTCAAAAAGAGGAAAGAATTACTCATAATAAATAGGACTGGACCAGAAGAAATTAGGGCAATTTTTAAAAGTGAGCATAATTTCCTTTCATAAGGACTTTTACCACAGAGCCTTCCCCATGTGCCTCTCATCAGACATTTCGAAGTCTCTTGGTTGATAATAGCTGTCCCCACAATCTTCTTCCCCACCATATTTGGCCTTACACTGCACTTGTTCCGACCTTACCTTTGTCTAAGCCTTGAGTAAGGCTTTTAAGCCTTGAGTAAGGATTTCTCTTTCAGAAGTGCCTGACTGAATGTAAAAACGCTCTCAAGACAGAGTCTATTGATTTTTTTTTTTTAAGTTTGGTTTGGTATGGAAAGTGGGCGTCTCAAATCGCATTTTATACTTTTGTTGTTTGGTTCACTTGGCCATTTGGGTGTGTTTTGTTTTGTTTTTCCTTCCACATTTCTGTGCAGTTGCTCCACACTGACTGGAAGGCCCTCACCCGTAGTCTCAACACCCTATTGCTGCCAGGGCTCTTCCAGTGCCATTTCTTCTGGTCTCGGACTACTGCGCCATCTTGTGAACGCATGCAGCATCTGCATTTCACTTTTCTGGCTGACTCCTCTTTACAGAAGCAAATTGGGTTCGCTATAACAAAAAGAGGTCTCTGCAACTCTCCAGTCTCTTGTGTATTTGCAGACTGTTGATTATCTATTGTGTGCCAGGCAACAGTTTATAAATAAGAAAAACCAGGCATGAGTGATCTATTCAGGATTCCACAGGTAGTTGAACTGAGACTAGGCAAATTCCCTACCATGCATTTGCTTGAGATAGTTTAAAGTAGAGAAAGCAACAGTCAAGGTTTTCACCTAAGGAGGCAAGCCTACTAAAGAACTGCTGTCATGGGTAGCATACCAGAGCACCAGGGTTGTGGTAATAGAAAGGAAGTAAGACATCTGTAGAAAAGAGAGTCTGATATTAGTAATGCACTAATAGGAGAAAGTCAAATTAATATTAGTTTTGATTTGAAAAAGATAATGAGAAGCACATAATGGGAGGAACTCTAATAAGTGGTGTTCTGGGCCCCTCCAAAATGCTAGTTAATTATCTTTTTATTTTGTTTTTTATGTGTACGTGTGTTGCTTGCATGTATGTAAGCGCCTGCACCCATGTCATGCAATGCCCACAGATGTCAGAAGAGGGCATCAGATTCCCCTGGAACTGGAATTAAGGATGGTTGTTAGCTACCATGTGAATGCTGGGAATTGAATCCAGGTCTTCTGCAAGAGCTCTTACCTGCTGAACCATCTCTCCAGGCCTGAATTTTGTTTTTTAATCGAGTCAACTAGCCTGTGTCTTTTGAAGGGGGAGTTGAGACCATTGATATTTAAAGTTATTATTGAAATATGTGTAATGGCTACTGTCATTTTATTTTCTGTTCATTTTCTTCATGCCGTTTTGTCTGTAATTGTACCTTCATTTGTTTTCTTTCCATAGCCTCTGTGGTCATTCCTTTCTTTGGTCCTTTGTTTTGCTTCAAGTATTCTCTGTCAGGCTGTTTTTGTGAACATGAATTCTTTCACTTGTTCATGTCATGGAAGATTCTTCTTTCCCCTTGGACCATGGTAGACATTTTGTATTCTGAGTTGACATCTATGATCATTTTGAACTTAGAATGCTTTATTCCAAGTTCTTCTGGCTTTTGTAGTTTGCACTGAAAGTCAGCTGTGATTCTGATGGATGTTCCATTGTATGTAATTTGTTGTTTTTCTCTAGCAGCTTTCATTATTCTCTCTTTGTTCTCTATATTTACTATGATATGCTTCTAGAAGTTTCTGTTCTTGTCTATTTGGTGTTCTGTGTGCTTCTTGTATCTTTATGGTTGTGAGTTTCCTTAATTTAGGGAAATTTTCTTCTATAATCCTGTTGAAGATCTGGTCAGTATCACTGACTTGAGATTCTTCTTCCTGTATGCCAGTTATGTATACATTTGGTCTTTTCATGGTGTTCCACATTTCCTGAATATTCCATTCCTCTGGTTTGTTTGTCTTTTTAAAATTTTTCTTATTCTTTGCTTGAGCAGTCCAATTCTCGAACTTTATCTTTTTATCTTGATATCCTATTTTCTATTTGATTTATTTGTAGTAAGGCTTTCTCTTGTCGTTTAAAATTGATCTAAGTTTTTCAATACCATCTTCATTTCAATTTGAGTTTTCTTCAATATTTTTATTTCTTTTGTGAATTCTCTTTTCAGATCTTTAATTGTCTTTGTAATTTCATTGAGTCGTATATTTGTATTTTCTTGAGCTTCAGTCAGAAGATTTTTCCTATTCTTGTTGAGTTCTTTCAGGTTTTTTGTTTGTCTGTCTTGTATGTGTATGTATATGCCTTCTTTAAAATCCTTGAATTCTTTGATCATGTTTGCATTTGTTTTAAGTTCTGTGTCCTGGGGTCTCTCTAGGTAGTTCTCATGTAGAACACCTTGATAGGACTTCTGGGATTTAGTGAGAACATATTAGCCTGTTTTTTTCATATTATTTGTGTTTTTGTGTCACGACCACCTCGTCCAGCAAGGAAGACGCAACACCAGACTCTTCTTTGTGCAGTTTATTCAGGAACCTTGAACAATCTTCTGACTTCGGACTTCTGACCCGGGGGAAAGCCCACCCACAACTTAAGTACTCTCCTGCTAGCCAATCCTGAACTGCCACGTGGCAACAGTAGATAGGCACACATATACGGAAGCAAGCTTAGACCTCAGCCATAGCCAATAAGGAGTTGTTTACTCCTAAAGAGCACTCACCCTCGGGATGGTGGAAGGCGGAAGCGGGTGCCATCTTTAAGGCGTGGCAGTCCGCAGCTCTCTACATTTTTGCATTGTGATCTGGACAGAGGAATTTCTTCTGTTGGTTGTGCGTCTGAGATGAAATTTAACCTACTTTTGTTAAACCTCCTGAAGTTTGGTTCTGTTTTTATTGTTGCTGCTTTGTTGTTTTCTGATCAGGTCTTAATAGTCAGTTGGTCTGTGCCTCAGGTTCTTCTGCTTTTTATTGGAGGAATGGGATAGTCCAGGCAGGCTAGCTGGGAGCTCTCCAGCAGCGAGAATGGGCCTACTCCTAAATTCCTAAGCAGGGTAGATGTGGGCCTTAGAGCAGCACAAATGGGTCTAGTTCCAAAATAAGGCCATGGGGAGTGAGTAGACAGGATCTGTCTTACTTAGCAGGCTTGTCAGGAATCCTCCAGCTGGGAGAACCAATATAAATAACTTTAACTAATTTCTATAGTGGCAGGTATACCACCTGGATAATGCAACAAGCCTCTACTGTGACCCTGTAACCATGGTTAGGTCTGTGCTGTTGCTCATTTTCAAATAGTTTTATGTTATACAGATTTCCCTTCATATGTCTCACTTTGCAAAAAGTGTGTTACTCAATTTCTAAGAGCTGTGGCATTTAAAAAAATTAATTAATTTCTGACTTTCTTCCACTATGGTTAGAAGGCATGTACTGGATGTCAATCCTTCAAATTTATAGTAATCTTTGTGGTATGTATTCCCTGTACACATGGGCAATGTACGTTCTTTATATGTTCTGTAGTATTTTGGGGTGTGTGTGTGTGTGTGTGTGTGTGTGTGTGTGTGTGTGTGTGTAGAAGCCAGGGATAGACATCAGATGTCTTTCTCAATCACTCTCAACTTTGTTTTTTTAAAGATTTGTTTTATTTATGTTTATGTTTCTGGTCTGTGTGAATGCATGCTCTGTGTGTGAGGATGCCCACAGACACCAGAGAGGACTTTGTATTCTGTTATAACTGTTATAGGCAGTTATGACCCATCTGACATCAGTGCTGGGAAACAAATTCAGAACCTCTGGGAGAGCAGCAAGTGTTCTTAACCACTGAGCCATCTCTCTAGACCTACTCTACCTTATTTTTTGAGACAGGGTTTCTCGCTGAATCTGGAGCTCACCAGTTACGCCAAACTAGCTGGTCATCAAGACCCAAGGATCCTTCTGTTTCAGTCTCTCCTGTATGTACTGCCATGCCTGACTAAGTTAACATGGATGCTGAGGATGTGAACTCAGGTCCTCATGCTACAAAGAAAGCCCTTTATTAGCTGAACCATCTGCCCATCCCCAAGAAGCATATTTTTTAAAGTATGATCATATTTTGTTACTGTAGTATGATTGTAGATTGCAGTTCTATCAATTTGCTTATGATGTTATTGGAAGCAAGCATAGAAATATTATTATTATATCTTCTGAATGGATGAACTTCTTTTGCTATTTAGTGTCTTTTCAATTCTTTTCAATTAAAAATATGCTTCTTGCCTTAACGCCTTCTTTGCCTTGTATTGAATTTTTATTTGTTTTTATTTTATGAGTATGCTTACATGTATGTAAGTGCACCCATGTCATGCAATGAATATGGAAGTCAGAAGAGGGTGGTGGATTCCCTGGAACTGGAGTTAGGATGGTTGTTAGCTGCTATGTGGATGCTGGGAACTGAACTTGGGTCCTCTGTGCGAGCAGCCAATGCTCTTAACAGTTAAGTCATCTCTCAAGCTCTGTATTTAAATACCCGCACCAACCTTGTTTCCTCCACTGTCTTCCTTACCCTTCCCATTCTCTTCTATCAAGGGCTTTTCTATTGTAAGTGTATTGTTGAGTTTGGGATATGATTTTTACCTGTCTTAAACTTACAAATAGTACATTTCTGGCAGAAGGCATAAAACTCCCATGTGACCAGCAAAATGAACTATGTCACTCACAACAAAGCAGCATGAGCATCCGTGTTTGTCTGTCAGTTCTCGCTCCCCAGGTCCCACAAAGATCATGCAGAGGGCTTAGTGGATCATGAGAAACAGCAAGGAATTCCTCCACTTTTATAGCGCAGCAAGTAAGTCTGTTCTGTATCCCAAAGGGAGACATTTACTCATCCTCCAAGGTTTCTTGCTGGAAATGCAACTCTCTTGAGAAATGTTTGGGTAAAAGAGCAGCCTTACACACACACACACAAAAGACAGAGAGAGACTCAAAGGTCATCTGGTGTGAACTCACGCATTTCTCTTTGTAATTTTGTCATTTTTTTGCTTTGGGGGGGGCATGTTATTACATATATGTACAAATATTGATTGACAATACCTTACTGGTCAGGACTTTTTATTGTTGGGAAATGAACTTATTTAACTCCAGCAAGTTTCATGCCGCAAACTCATATTAATATAATGACACCCATTTCTTTTGCCTAGATTTTTTTTTTTTTTTACAACCTGGCTTTTCTCATCCTCTTGATCATTCTTTGTTTGCAGCCATTGACTCCCAGTCTTTCGTGGCTCACTGAAGAGGAGGTCTGTTTTCAGTGGTGGCTGGACTTTACTCACCTATCTTGTTGCGCGGCTGCCCGCCTTCTGCTCTGCCCTGCCCTGTGTGATGCTAACTCATCTGTGGAGTTCTGATTTTAGGTGGACTACTTTCCATCTTCACCATTCTTTCAACAGACTCTAATTCTTGGATGAAACCCCCGTCCGGTCATCTATTTTCTTGAGCACACTAGTCAGCTATTTCACTATGCTTGATAATTCCAGTACCTGAATTTCCTGCCAGTGTTTCTGCTGCTCTCTGATCTGTCTTTTCAGTATGTAGAAATATGGGTCCTGACATGGCATTCTGAACATTGCATAGAGCTGACCCTTTCCTCCTGCAGACTGCAGGAAGCTGAGTACCCCCAGGCTGGCTGGCTGCCCTGGACAAGGCCATGTTAGCGCTGGCTCCCCTTCCTTCCCGAGCTACAACTCTCTCAAGCTCCCAGCTGAAGACCCAGAATATTGAGAGGTACCAGTCCCCGCTGGCAATTTCTGAACTCAGTTTCCTCCATCACATGATGAAACTGCCAGAAACCCCGCTTTCCTTTTCACCTTTCTCTGCTGGTCTTCTAAAGCCTGTACTGCAGGACAGTGAATGAACAACCAGAAGAAAGCATGCAATGTCGGGCTCATGGAGTCACACCTTTCTGCTGTCTAGCATCTTGACTCTGTCACTCCTAATTACATTGCAGCTTCAAACACCAACATTTGAGGCCAGTGAAACGGCTCAGCCAGTAAAGGCTCTTACTGACAAGCCTGACCACCTGAGCGCAACGCCAAGTCCCACATGACCAAAAGAGAGAACCAGCTCCTACAAGTTGTCATCTGACCTCCACAGGCAAAGTAAATAAAATGTAATAACTTGGTTTAAAAAGAAAAAACTCAAATCTGGGTACTAAAGAATGCTCTTGCTGTTCTTGCATGGGACCTGATTTGGTGCCTACCACCTATGTTGGGCAGCTTACCTGTAACTCTAGTTCCAGGGGATCCTCATCTGACCTCTGTGGGCACACACATGGCATAAACACACACACACACACACACATATATGCACATGCTCACGAATAAAAAGAAATCTTTAAATACAGTCCTCAACTTTCATCTTTGTAACCCATTGAGGTTATCTAAAACTTCTGGTGTCAGCTGTTTGCCTCACACCAGAGCTTGCCAAAAGCCCATACAGGTAAAGGAGTGTGCAGAAATGGGATTTTTTATTGTTGCTGCTTCTGTTACTAAAGACAGGGTCTATGTACCCCATGAAGGCCTCAAACTCATGATTGTCCTGTCTTGACCTCCTAAGTGCTAAGATTACAGAAGAGAGCCACCTTGCCCTGCCTACTGTGTCATTCTTTTTAAGTACTTGACTCTCAACCACAGGAAGCCCCAGAGCCACCTGCAGGCACAGTCTTATCCCTCCTCTGGACAATCCTGACATCCATTGGGCTATGGTACAAAAAGACCCAGTGTGGCCCTGTGGTCCAGCTTCTGGCCAACTTTGTTGCCAGCAAGCTCAGCACAGGCACTGACAAGTGCAGCTAGAGAGCCTAGTGAATCTAAAGCTCATGACTTTAGGGGCCATATTTAAGAGAAAGAATATAAAATTATGAATATAAAACTAAGTACATATCTTGAAAGAGACTGTATAAGAGAAGTCCAGACTAAATCTTCATTGGCTCTCCTAACGCTCCACCAGCTCTGCTTCTGGCCTGGGCTGGAGTTATAGTTTTGGCTCCTGGCTCTCTTTTCCCATCCCTGCTCCTCTGTCTTAATGAGCAACTGTGCTCTGGAGATGTTTCTTCCACTCAGAGTTCAGCATCTTGCCACTTTACTTGTGTTCTAACTCCAGCTGTGTGGCTTCTACACTTGGCTTCACAAGTCTTGAAAGTGTCTGCAGGAAAGACTATCCAAATTTTTTCAGAAGAATGACTATGTAGGCCAGAGCAGAAAACTCAGTGAGAAACTGAAGACAGATTTTCTAGTAAAATATTCAGTATGTCTCCCGCCCACTTGCTATTTACTATGTGGTACATTCCATACATCATTTATCTCATTTAATCTTTTAAACGGCCCTAGGGTGTGGGTATTGGTTCAAAGCCCCCAACTGTACAGAACAGACATCTCTAAACTTTTATTTGTCCAAAGTCATAAAATTAACAAGTGAGAGAACTAATATTTCTACTTTGACTCCAAAATCCATCATTAATTGCTTGACAATATACCATTTCCTTATATTGATAAAAAAGTCTGAGGCTGGACCAGAATTGGGCTCTGTGGCCTGTGATGACATTAGAAAGGTGGCTCCATGATCTTGAGAGTCCCATATAGTCCTTAGTTCACTCTCCTCTGCATTGGATGGGGATGATGATCTCTTTAGTTGATATTTGCTCATAAGAGTCAAAGTTTCTCTTAAAGGCATTCCCCTTTTTTGTTTCAGTTACTGTGGTTAATAAAGTTATGTACGTGGTTCTTAGACTTTTTTTAAAAAAGTCCCCTTGTGAATCTAGGATCAGGAAAATCTGTGTTTGATATTTCTTCCTAATTTGTACTATAGTCTATTTAATTTAAAATACAGTTGGCCCTGGGCTCATGTTCCTGGCTGACCATTGTATGATTTATGATCAGAAGGATCAGTATTCCTCTGGAACCAGAAGCAAACCAAACACACTATTTCATCCTAACAAATGTGTGGTTGCACCACTGCCTCTTGTCAGCTCTGCTTATACAGTTCAGAAGAACACTCACCACAGTGTAACAGCCTTCTTCACAGAGAGGGCCTGGCTGTGCAGCACCCTGCCAAGTTTCCCATTAGTTACAGAGAAAAGCCATTTGTATTCTGAAATTGCATATCAGCCAGGCAATCACCACACAGAAATAGCCCCCATGAAAAGAAAGCAGTGCTATATTTGAAATCTTAATCATGTATATTTATAGACCTGAGTTTAGTTCTATTGGGAAATTTTTCACATTATAGAGTAACATTATGATTACCAAGATATTCAGAGGGTGAGGGGATGAGATGTTTGATCTACTTAAAGTTTATGAGTAATTTAGACTTAGTCACAAAGAATGTTTCTCTCCACCCCTTGCTGAATGCCTTTCAAAAATTGCTTTAGTCAGCCATAAGGTCATCAGTTGCTGGGGCCCGGAGGAGTAAGGAAGCACTCTCACTTTGTAAATGATACAGGAAAACTTTTCAAGATTCCATCTCTGGCATGCCCTCCGCACAGGCTTCGGTAACAGCCACTGTCCCCCATCTCCTAGCCACCTGTGCTGGTGAAAGGAGCTCCATGAGGAAGCACTCGGGGCGGGGGGGTAAAGGAAGAATATTCTAGGCAAAGAGGCAGCAGTGTAGGGTACTGACAGCAGACCTGGTCCAGGATGTTCACTGGAAGTGAAAGGGACATTAGAATGAGAGGAGGCCAGAGAACTGATTTTGGATACTTTTCTATTAGTCAAATGTTTAAGCTTAGAGATGTCATTTTTTTTTTCCTGCCTCTGTCCTCTATCCCAGTTCCCTGGATGCTCTGAGCTGTCTGTCAAAGTTGTGACTTTGTCTGCATTCCTTACAGGTAGCTGACTCAGGTTTCCGTCCCCAGATCTGCCCTCCACTTGCTAGCAGAGTTAGCCTTTCCAGTCACATACCGGACCATACCGTTCCCCTCTGCATCATACTCAGAGACTCCCCATGACCTAAGCCAGCACTGGTACCCAGCAGAAATGTCTAACAGAGGTGGAGATGTTCGGTGTTCTATGCTTCCCCATGCCCATAAATGAAACACATGTGGTTGGTGAAACTGAGAGAGTGAATTTAAATTTAAGCAATTCAAAGTTCCAGCATTGACATGGGGAAGTGGGTAAGAAACCCCAACCCAACCTAATTTTGGCAACCAGTGCCTGCTGGGAGGGGCAGAGATAGTCTCTTTCAAGGATGGGACTCTTAGTAGGTTAACCAGGCCTCAGTGGATAAACCCATACTGAGAGACATTTGGGGACTCTATAGGCTCTATATTCTTATTATGTATAATAGTCTACATTAAATTGGTGGGGGGCAGTAAGGGGAATGAAAATAGGGGAGGGGATGTATGTACCATCAAATTATATTGTATAAAAATTGCAATACTATAAAAAGCAAAGAAAAAATAATAAATTTAAGTAATTCAAATAGCTGCATCCATACATTATTAGAGCACACACATTTCTACCTTTTAACCTTAGAAAAACCATAATCCCTTTACAGGAACTATAAAATGAAAGTTTCATTTTCTTTTGAAAAGAATTACAGCTATATTTTTGCTAAGAATCTCAAGTTGGATGGTTCTGTGGAGCCATCCTTCCTTAGTTTCCTAGCTAAGGACCCCTAGCCTAGAGGCAAAAGTCTAGTCCCCCGTACTAGGGCCGTGTTGCTCAGCGCATGCCAATGTCCTCGGCCTTTAGCGAGATTGGACATGCTGATTGTCCTGAGGCACAGAAACAGGGTGGATGGCAGCATCAGCGAGGTCAGGAAAAGGAGCCAGGAGTTGGTCCCGGCAGCCAGTGCTAAATGTCAGGTGGGATTGTGTCAGGGAGCAAAAACAGACAGAGCACGGGTGCCAGAAGCACAACGCAGCGTCCCGCGCACTGGGAGCTGTGAGCAAGGTGACGATGGCATTAGTTCTGGGACACATGACTCATCTTACCGGGATAGGGCTGGACAATGCCAGCCCCACTTTACTGGCTCGAAGCTGCCATCATCTGCACTAGTTCATCCATGTTCCCCAAATATGGTGTGTTTTACATGGTTAGCATCTGGATTCAACTGCTAAAAACTTCTTACTGGCCTAGCGAATCCCTCGTTGAACAAGATCAGCGTCATCTCCCTGTGTGGCAGCTTTTACCTCCTTGCCTTGTGAAAGTCCGTGGCGCCCTGCTGGGCTTTCCACGGCCACCTCTCCCAGCCTCGTAGTCACTGAGTGTGGATTAGTGTTTTGGGAGTCAGACAGAACCAACTGAAAAGCATCTACAGTAGCCCTGCTCCTAGCTGGCGCAGTGTCCTTTGGCCACGTTGCTTTGCTGTCCTCCTCTGCACAAAGTAAGAATGAGTTTTCTGAAGCGTTGCTATAAAGATTGCCTATGCTGAGCTCTGGGAAATACCTAGTGTAAAGTCAAATGCATCCTTATCTTCTTCTCTAAACAACAGCATTACTGCAGGACATGCTGCCAGTTGCTTTTAGTGCATGCACTTGTCTCCACATTAGGTTGAAGAAGTTCCATACTTCTAGAGTGGCTGCCTTCTTTCAAACGGGTTAGAAACACCTTACATGAAAAAAAAAAATACATATATGGATTGGTTTGCTAGTTAGAAAAGTTCCAGGAATCCTTCATTTATCAAAAACTTTTAGCTTTCCCTTGCCGTTTATTATACCCTACACTTGAATATAACAACAGTGTGATAAATATGTGCTGTCCTTTTACCTGCTCAGTGTGGTTTGAAATAGCCTCAAAGGTTTGATGTCGACCAAAATATCTCTTCCCAACCATGGCATTATCGAAATCTGCTTGTGACACACATTGTTTATAGACCAGTGCAGGGAACAGTAATTTGACTGAGGAAGACCCGGAGCAAGTATGGTTTGAGTGAGTGAGATCCAGAGATGGTGGTGGTGGTGGTGGTAAGTGATAAGGATGATGAGGTTGGAATATACTCCCTTCTGCATGCAACACTGTGACGTTGTTTTACACAGATGGTTACAGTTAGTTCTCACAAGGAGCCCATGGCCCTGTGATATTTCCTGTTATACAAATGGAAAAACTGAAGTGTAAAGAAACATGTCCAAGGCTTGCACAACCCATGAGGGGTGGAGCCAGCACTGGAACAGGATCTTTGAATACAGAGCCTACACTGTGATTCACACATCATCATGGTACCCAGAAAGATGGACCCTGGAGGTGCTGATTGCTGTGTGTGCTACCAGAATACCAGATGATAGAGCTAGGAGTGTGGACAGCGGAGTTCTGAGACAACAGGTGACACAGAGTCCATATTTATCTGTCACTGATGTGTGTGGTCGTTGAACTGGCTCATGCTGCCCTCTGAGATGAGTGAAGGTACTCATAAAGCTTCTGGGAATGGATTTGCAGTAGGCAGTGGCCGCTGGCAGATCCTCACATGTCCCTTCCTGGTAGGCTACTTCTGTCCTTGGACATCACTGGTGACAGCAACACTAATGGGCAACATTGGTTAAAATAGCACAGCACAGCCCACAGTGTACTTTAGATGGGGTTGCTTTATTAGTTAAACAAACATGGGCCCACCCAAATGTGTTCTGAAGGGAGGAAAAATCAGTTTCTCTTTCTCATGTTCTGGAGAAATGACTAGTCAAGAGGGAGGCTCAGCAGGCACAGCCTCCTGTTAAGGTGGTTCTCACTGGATTCTGGCTGCTCAAAGGCCTTTCTTGCTTCTGGTTTGTGGCCCAGACTCTTCTGGGGATCTTGCTCTGCTAGTCCTTACCAGCACACATTATAGAACCCCCAAAACTCACTGCCCCCCCAGATCCACCCCAAGTCACTCTTTGTCCTCGGTGGACTGTTTCCTTCCTCTTGAATCTATGCGCTTCTGTTTCTGAATGGAACGCAGTACATGTCTCACCTCTTTCCCTTCTGGAATATTTTCTTCTTTCATGTGTGGGCACAGAGGTGTCCAATGGCCTTTTAGAAACAGCAACTATAAAGCACAGAGTCTGAATCTCAGGCAGCTATACTTGACCAGACCTTGAGGGCTTTGCTGTCTTAAACTTCTGTGATGAAAGCTTAATGGCTCCTGCCCGAGCCATTAGAGATGACCCAAAACATCCAGCATTTTTACCACCAAGAGAAAAGTAGTGCCAGTATGTGCAGAGCTCCTTACTGGTGGAGAGGACTGCCAGAAGGCTCAAGAGCGAAGGTCACCTGCTGGTTGTGGTATCTCAGCTTGCCAAGGTATTTTCATCTACATTTCTTTTTTGAAGTCTAAGAAGCTTGCACAGTCCCAGTTAGCATAGGAGGGCCTTTGTTACCCATCATCTTCCCATTTTTGAACGGAACATTTGCAGGACTTGCAGGATTTGCTGGCAGTCCTGCTGTCTTATGTTGCTCCGGATTGGCAACATCGGTCTTAGTTCATTTTCTGTTGCAATAACTGAATAACACCATAGATGTAATTGTCTTACAATTTAGGGTTTAGGAATTTCAAGGCATCCACTGAGAGCCTTCTTGCTGGTAGGGATTCTATAGACTAGGAAGGTGGCCCCAGGTATCAACTGGAAAGAGAAATCACATATAAGAGGCCAACACAAACTGGATTTTATAGTAGATTTATTCTCATGATAACTCATTAACACCTGTTCATGTTCATCAGTCCACAAATAGGTGAACCCTTTCGTGAGAGTAAGACCCTTCCTTAATCACCTTTAAAATGTTACAGTTGGAGCTGGTTGGGCTGTTAACGCAGTGGTAGAGTCCTTTCCTAACATGTGTGAGGTCATGGCTTCAATCCCTAATATAGAAAAAAATTGCACCTGATCCTCCTGTCTCTCAGCTTCTCACTGTAGAGATGAAATCTCAACGTGAGTTTTAATGGGACGTGAAAACCATATCATGCAATGATCCTCAAACTTTCGCTAAAGGCTGTAATGGGCACATCAAAAGCTTGAAGATGGGGACATTATGTTTGGATATCCTAGCTTCTCTCACATGGTTAGATTGCTTTCATTTACTCATTCACTCACTCATTCATTCATTCTCATATCCAGAGAGTGAGAAAAATGCCTTATCTAGACTACAATTGCCTTTAGAAAGGGAAAGAGAAAACCATCTGGACCAGTTTGTAACTTTTCACTGTTCCCTACTGTCTACAGATAACCCATGCAGCTTTGAAAGTGAATCAGTTACAAATAGAAGTTGTGTGCTATCGCTGGAAGGAGGAAGCAGCAAGGTGTTGCATAAAAGCTTCTTTAGACAGAGAGGCTTTTACCAAGAGAATAGATATTAAAGCCTTTTCATACCTTTGTCTCAGGAGAACAAAATGAAGTATATGACATCCCCCACTGCAAAGAAAGAGAAGAGCCAGGATGTCTGGAGGATTCAGAAAGCTGCCAGCAATACAGAGCAGGGCTTGAAGAGAGTGTTTAGATGAACATGTACTGAGAGACCAAATCTTGAAACTATGATGCTTGGAGAAAAAGGCACCCTGACCCAAGCACAAATGGCAGCGATGCTCTGCAGCCTGAAGATGAAGCCAGGCCAGCTTGCCACTCATCCACACCAAAGGCGGGCTACCAACAGCTTGTAATGAAACAGAATGTGATACCAGTGCCAAAACCTTCGCCATTCCCTTTAACATTCGGAGGAACGTGTGTATCATTAACATTTCTCAGAATTAAGCAGTGCTTTAGGCGTTGTTATAGGTAGATGTAGACACTCCCTTGTCTGCTATAGTCTGAATGATGGTATGCCCCCAAAACTTGTGTGTTAAAACTTAATCCCCAATTTGGTAATATTAAGAGGTGGGATCTAAGGGAGGTGATTAGATCTCAAGGGTCCTTATTTGTGTTTAATGTTCTGTTTAAAGATGTTGAAACGAATGAACTCGCCTCATGCGAGGTTGCAACAAAACGTCACCTAAGAAGCAGAGACTGAACCTTCCCCAGACGCTGATTCGACCAGTGTCAAGCTTGACCCAGGACTGGAAGAATTAAATTTCTCTTAATATAAGTTTTCTGATCTACTTATTTTGTTATAGCAGCCTAAAGGGACTTAGACCATCGTTGAAGATTCTGATGCCCAGAGTGGACAAAACAGAAAAAAATATAAAAGGCCCTTCTCCCTTTATTCTGTTAGAGAATTCTACTTCCGCATATATATCTCTTGTACAACAATGTTCTCCACTCTGTCATTTAGATATCTTTCTTTAAGAACAAAAATTCTCATCAATCCTGTGACACATTGAGTTTACAAGTGATCTGAACGACAGTGCTGGCTCAGAGGTGAGAGTGCTTGCTTAGCATGTACGAGACTGGAGGAGACAAATGAGTGGCCTGGACTTTCCATGCTCACTGATAGTATTTCCTCTCCTGAAACTCCAGAATAGGCCATTATCATATGGCTTAAATAAGAAAGGCAAGGTTGACTTAGCATTCAGAAGTCGAGCAATTATATCCAATGCAGTTCCTTATATGGACAGAAAAAAACTGGGGGAGATGTGATTATCTCAATAGAGGATTAAACTGCTTAATGAATTTCAATACCCATTTATGGAAAAAACAAACAACAAACCACTCCCAGAAAACCGGGGATAAAAAAGATCTTGCTTTAAACAACTAGCAGCAAGAGCAGCATGCTTAATTATAGAAACTTTACCTCCAACGATTAGGCAAAATTAGGATGACAGTGCCATCACTCACTTTTTCTGTTGCACATTGTCATATCACGGGGCTGAAGAGATGGCCCAGTTGGTAAAGTATTTATTGCACAAAGATCAAGACCTGAATTCAGATCCCTAGTACCCATGTAAAAGCCAGGAAAAGCAGCACACAGTTGTAAGCCCAGTGCCCAGGAGATGAGAGACACACAAGAGGGATACCTTGGACTTGCTATTCTAGCCAATCAGTGAGCTCTGAGTTCAGTGAAAGACTCTATGTCAAAAACTAAGGTGGAGAGCAATAAAGAAAAACACTGATGCTGGCTTCTGGCCTCTACACACATGTATACACATGTGCATGCACACTGCCACCCCCTATAATTGTTGTATCAAATTCTATCTGATTCAATAGGGAAGGGAAAAAAATGAAAGACCTGCTTATCAGAAAAGAGTACAAAATCTATCTTTATTCACACAAAATCATTTACATAGAAAATTCTAAAGAATCTACAGGATCAATGCAAATTAATAATTTATCAAGTTCATATGGGGAAAAGAACTATTCAGAATTAAAATTTATTTCTTTATATTAACAGTAAACAGTTATGCTAAGTTTATATAATTAATTACATTTACAACATAAAAATAAAGTCCTAAGAATAAAGGTAAGCGGAACCTCTGTACCATGTCCATGGACTAAAGAATTTGATATCATTTAAATGTCAGTTCTTCTAAGTTTATTTATGCTATTAATTTAACATAATTCCAAATAAAATCAAACAGAATCTGAAGGTTAGTTTTTGTCAACTTGACACAGAGTCATCTAAGAAGAGGGAACCTCAACTGAGGAATTTTCTCAGTTGGATTGGCCTGTGGTCATGTCTGTGAGACATTTTCTTAGTTGCTATTTTGATGTAGGAAGACCCAGCCCACTGTAGGCAGTGCCATCCCTGGGCAGATGGGGCTAGACTGTGTAAGAAAGGTAAGTGACAAGCTAAGGAAGCAAGCCAAAAAGTAGTGTTCCTGCACTGGTTTCTGCTTCAAGCTCCTGCCTTGAGCTCCTGCCTTTACTTTCCTTGATCATGAATTTTGCCCTGGATCCAGATAAACCTTTTCTTCCCCAAGTTGCTTTGGATTATGTCACAAAGAGCAAACTAGAGTACAGAAATTTACAAAATCTATGTAGAGACTAAAGGCGCCCAGATTAGCCAAAACAATTTTGAAATAAACAAAGCTGAATGAATTTTGTATTTGATTTTAAGACTTTCAACAAAGCTAAGGTAATGACAACAGTGTACTGCTGGCTAGGCAAAAACAAATTTATTAATATAATCTAGAATAGGCCACAAAATTTTTAACAACAAGATGAAGACAATTCAATTCATAAAGAAAAACAAGTATTTTTATCAAGTAGAAAAGCCAAATAAATCTATAAAGCTTGATTCTGTTCTCCACAGCTTACACAAAGTTAAGATAGATTTAATTCTAAATATAACAATTAAAACTGTAACTCTTTTAGGAAAAAAATGGAGACTCATTAATGCTGTCAAGCTAATCAAAGATTCTTTAGGCAAATAAGTATAAATGTATAAATATCCTTTATCAAGTTTAAATTTTGTGGTTAAAGAGACTGTTCAGGAAATGGAAAAACAAGCCAAGAAGGGGAGAAACTATTTGCAAAACATATGGTTGTTTGCACTGAAATCCATAAAAATTTTTCAGGGAATTGGAGAGATGACCAGTGGTTAAGAGCACTGGCTGCTCTTCCAGAGGATCAGGGTTCAGTTCCCAGCACCCACATGGTGCTTATCTATAACTCCAGTTCCAGGGGATCTGACACTATCTTCTGGTCTCTGGGAACACTGCATGAACATGGTTCAATTATATACCTGCAGGAAAAACATTTATACACGTAAAGTAAAAATTAGCAAATCATTTTTTTAATTCTCATAAACAACAATTAAAAACAACCTACTATGGAAGTAGGCAAAACACTTGAACAGACTGTTCACAAAGGAAGATATCCAACAGACAGTTGAACTCATGAAGAAGTTCTCAGTATTGTCCGTGATAAAGAAAACACAATAAAGAATAAGACATTGTACACGCAATAGAATAAGAGTATGTAGATTATGCTATCGTCGTTTCCGTTACCGCCGTGTCTCATCACTTGGGGCCAGCCCGAG
This sequence comes from Eospalax fontanierii, assembly GCA_035773235.1. Taxonomy (NCBI): domain Eukaryota; kingdom Metazoa; phylum Chordata; class Mammalia; order Rodentia; family Spalacidae; genus Eospalax; species Eospalax fontanierii. Next base: position 39,249,679 of record CM069526.1, on the reverse strand, counting down.
TGGACTTTGGGGGCCAGCCTGAGGGGTTGGAGGTGAGTAGACGCAGAGTCAAGCCACAGACTCTGGGAGTTGGACGGGAAGCAGCCCAAGCTCGTGGCACTGCAAACTCATTATTGAATAGGTGCACAAGCTCTTACAGGTCTGGATAGCCAATGGCCTTATGGGGTGGGGTCCCAAATACAGCCAATAGTAAGTTTGTCCACAGGTAGGCAGGTACTTTCCAGATGCTGGTCTCACAACTAGCCAGAGCAGAACATCACACCCACAGGAGCCATTCCTCTATTCCTCCTAGCAGGTGGCCTGGTTAGGCCCACCTTACATTATGCCCAACATTATACAATATATATAATAAAATAGCATCAAGGGGTTGAAGAGATGGCTCAGCATTTAAGAGTACTGGCTGCTCTTGCAGAGACCTTGTTTGATTCCCAGCACCCACATGGCAGGTAACAACCATTTGTAACTCCAGTTCCAGGGGATTCAGTACCCTCTTCTGTCCTCCATGGGCATTGTATAATATGGGTGCACTTATACACAATCAGGCACAACACTCATGTACATAAAATAAAAATAAATAAAAATTTTCACAGAATCAAAAAAAAATAGCCTCAAATACCAGTGAAATTGTGGATCAATTAGAATGTTGATACATGCTGATAAGAGTGTAGATTGTTTAAATAACTTTAGGAAACATTTTGATAGCTTCCTGAAAGTTAATCACCTGCCTGCTTTTCTACCCAGCAATTGTACTCATAGGTATTTATTCAAGAGAAGTGAAAATAAAATTACTTTTTCTCAAGAGTATATTTAGCACTTTTATTCACAATATCCTAACACTAGAAACAATCACTGAACAAACATTCTGTTTATTACAATGGAATGCTTCTCGCAGTAAATAAGCACAAATTACTGAAACACAAAACAACATGTCTGAATTTACAGAACATTATTTTGAATTAAAAAGCTATATATAAAAGAAAGTATCATTAGGGAGATGGTGATAGAATTATATGGTAAGGGCTGTTGAGATGGCTCAGAAGTTAAGAGCAGGTACTGTTCTTCTAAAGGTCCTGAGTTCAATTGTCAGCATCCATATTGGGTGGCTCACAACCGCCCATAACTCCAGCTCCTGTAGAATCCAACTCCTCTGGCTTCTACAGGCACTTGCACTCATGTGCATATACCCACACACAGACACACATATATACTAAAAATATATATAAACTGGGCGTGTTGTACACGCCTTAATCCCAACACTTGGGAGGAGAAGCAGGTAGATTTCTAAGACTGAGGACAGCCTGGTCTATATAGCTGGGGCCTTGTTTCAAGGATACCTTGTTTCAAAAAGATTTTTAAAAATAATTATATGGTTATAGCAATCACAGTAATAATTGCTTATGGGCAAACAGATTGCCTAGAGGTTTGAGAGAGTTTTCTGGAATGGATATATTGATCCTCTGTCTTGATTGGGGTATTAATTTCATGAGTATCTGCATGTTTTAAAAACTCAAGTTAAATATTTAAAATCTGTGCACACCAGATTTGCTATTATGAACTAAAGCTTAGAGAATGTTAAAAGCAAAACACATTCCTGAGGTCTTTATGTTACTGCTGTTGGTAACTCTTCTAGAAGAGTTCTTCAGCAGACCAGATTCTAGGTTTCCACATTTCCCCTTTATTTCCAGCGTCTATGAATTGACCTCTTGTAGAGACTGCTATAAATTGTATTTTAAAAGTCTGTACTACTTTATTTGACTTGGAATTTCTACTACTTTGACATGAACAAGTTTAAAATTATCCTGGTATATTGTCTGCTAGAACTAGAAGTCTTCACTTTTCCGGGGGACTTTGTCTACAGAATCTTTCACCTTGCATCAATTTTACCTGAACAATAAATACAGCCACAAAATTAAAAAGCCTGTATTTTCTTCAGTAGCTTTGAGATTCCAGTCTTAACTAGCTAACATATGCTTTAAAAACCTTGCCCAAAATCTGTTAGTGGATAAGCCAGGCCATATCGAAGAGATATCTAAAGGTGGTTAACTGTTTTCTACTCTTTACCTGAATATTGCTAGTTGGAAAATGTGCTGCCCAGTAGAACACTGAACAGGAAATCAGAAAACACTGACATGAAACTCAACATATCCTCTGGGAAGCTGACAGATGGCTATGTCATCTTCTATTCCTGTTTATATTTTATCTTCTGCCTTATAGTTTTCTCCTGTGGTTAGGATCTCTGCTTAATTTTCCTCAAAATGTTACATCTACCCTGTTTATTGCATTTTAGAAAGTATTGGTTCTTAAGAATTAAATTAAATAAGCCATCCCAAAAAGATCCAGTTTTATTTGTGAGGTGATTTAAATGTCTCTGAAGAGAAGGAAAATCAGTTAAAACCAACTGTTATTTACACTTAGCTATCTGTGCACATGTGATGTGTAGAAGTGCTTCATCTACTTTGGGAATTTCCTGACTGTTGTAAATTTAAACTTACCATGATATCATCACACTGAAATTCTCATTTGCACATACATATTTAAAGAAAGGAAAATGGCACCCAAACCGTGAAAGTTGCATCACTTATGTGAGAGGTGTGTTTCTGCAGATGGCATGTGGTAATCGGGATGTGAAATTGCAATATACTTATTATGATGGAGGTTTCCCACACAGAAGAAAGGGGAGTACATTGAAATATACATAGGATTGCTTATGGGAAAATGTATTATAGATATATACATATTTTATGAGAAAATTATATTCCCTAAGTGTAATTTTTCTATTTCAACACTTGAATTAAAACTGAATCTACAGTCAAAAATCTACAAACTGAAGAAGTTCTGTGTTCATGCACAGAGAATTGGGACTACTGAGAGGAACAGTAGCATACTGTGGGCCCTTTAGTAGATCCCCAGATGGCTCTATCTGTGAAACAAATGGAAATTACTCATAAAACCAACATTTTCTGTTTGTCAGAGTGTATTTTCTGTGTTTACTTCAGATGTGCTTTTCAAATGACCCAAGACACCAAATAACAAATTTAAGAAATATTTAATTTCTAAAATACCTTGCATGCAATTGGATTGGTTTGACCGGAGTCAAAGAAGTTGTGATAAATTAACAAAAAATTTAACCATGTATGGTATTCTAAAACACAGACACTGAATGTCTCAGAAAAACATTGACTAGTAAATGTAAATGACAGAGCATGAATTCATTAGCATGCCTGAGTCCTGGGTTTAATTCAATGAGAGTGAGTTAAATGAAGAAACACATTTTAAAACTTAGAAACCTGAAGACATATGTTGTCACCATTGCTCTAAGTTTATATGAGTAACTTCCCTGGACCTGGAGCTGCAGGCAGTAACTGGTCAACATGGGTGCTGGGAACTAAACAAAGGTCCTCTGAAACAACAGTTTGTGTTCTTACCTGCTAAGTCATCTCTCCAACACTGCAATGGTTATAGTTTTTAATAATCTGCATTGCTTTGTCAAAAGGAGAGGATAATTTCAATCTTTCAATGAAAAAAAATTACTTTGCAAAGTTATCAATTTGCCTAATGTAGCTATGACTTGAAACATATTTTCTAAAATCTTCTCTCCATACTATTGGTCATTACATTAACATGTAGATACAATTGAAATTCTGGAATGCATGTATGTTGAGCAATGCATTTGTAAGACCTACAATTTGACCTCTCATCTACCTTGAGATTCATTATTTCCCTTCTAATTAAAAGGCTAATCACTCAACTGCTGAAGTCATTAGCCATTCATTGATTTTTAATACTGAAATTGATTGATTCAGTATAGAGACAATAGGACAAGAGAGAATGAAAGTTTATTAAAATAATCACTAGTCAATTTGAAAGCACTAAGTCAAAAATATAACTGAAGTAGAGTGTAGGTGGTGGCTTTTGTTATTCCAGCTTTTAACTCCAACTGCCCAAAATATCTGTCACAATTAGCATAGCATAAATAAGATCAAACACTAAAACAATTTAGCTTCAGCCCTTACTGTTTTATATATAAATGTGGTAGATCTTTATAATACTAAACAGACAAAAATGGGATACTAAATTTCCTGGAAAGACCCAAATGACAATTAGAAGGCAACAGAAAAGCTTTGCCTATATTCAGCCATTGTCTCTGATTTGCAAAGCTGTGTATTCCCCAGCTCAGTCATTCAGTTCTCGTATTTTACAAGTGAAGAGATAACTACTGGCTTTTATTCCTTCCCCACTCCCACACAATCTTTTTTGGCTTCATGGATTTTCTTTATTCTTGAAATATTAAAAAAATTACTCATTTTTATGTATATGAGAGTTTTGTCTGCATGTATGTAAGTGTACCACGTGTGTGCAATGCCCAAGGAGGCCAGAAGAGGGGAGCATCAGATGCCCGGGATCAGGTGTTATGGAGGGTTGTTAGCGGCCATATGAGCGTGGGAGTCAAACCTGGGTCCTCTGGAAGAGCAGCAAGTGTTAACCACTGAACCATCGCTCCAGCTCTTATTTCTGAAATGTTCACAAACCAGGTTAGAAACATATCTGACTCTATTTTGGGAAGAATTAGTTCATAATCATAGTCATATATTTTACTAAAATTCCTCTCTCAAAATTTTATCACCTACACTGTGAGAGAATATATTGCCTTTTAACCTTGCTTAGAAGACTACAGCATATACTGTAAAAAAAAAAATGTGTCTTTCTCTTTTATCCTATCCAAATATTCTCTGAATGTTCACTGAATAGCTGTGCACTGACTGTGGGTTTTCATTCAGCTTAAATACCTTCTGAAAGATGCGGTTCTGTTTCCTTTTGACCATTTTTCACATGTTCTAATTGTGAGTTTCTTTTTTACCATGTCCATGATATCTAGGAGATTGTTCCAAATTAATTTAATTTACTATCCACTAGTATGTTGAAATAAAATCGATTCTAGGGCCAGATAGATGAACCAGGCCCTTGTGGGTTGTCCTCTGACATTCACCTGCTTGCCATGGCATGTGGGCCCTCCCTCTCAACCAAAGAAAATTAATAATAAACAAAAATATTCTTAGAAGCCATCCCAATGAGAAAAAAAAAGTTTATTTATTCAGGGCTGGCTAGGGAAAGTTATTGACTGTAATTGGCATCAGGCAAGAGCCAAAGACAAGTAAGGGAGTATGAAAGGCTTACAGTGCATAAAAGGGAAAACTTCAGGTACACCTGAAGGTTGGAGGTGGTTGGCACCAGGAAACTTGGCTGGGCTAACTAGACATGAGGGATCTTATGTAATTGACTTGGGAAGTATTTGGCTTTCTTAAAGACTGAAAAATATATAGAATCTGATAATCATTGACAAATTCTTGATCATTTGGGGAGGACTGCTGGAGGCTAAGTTTCTGCCTCCTACACTGGTTGCTGAGAAACTTGTAGGCCAGGGTTTCTATTGTTAAATATACTCTGCTCTATGTCTATTTATATATTTAGTCTTTCAGAAGTCAAAATTTTTAATTTATAGCTGCCTAAACCAGGCCTGGGGATGACTGGTGGCTAAGATGATTCACTGGGGCATCAGTATAAGATCTGGCATAAGAGTTATGATACTTCACAGCCAAATATAGGTAAAAAAAACAATGGACAGAATGACTTGCACGGGAAAAAAAAGGAATGACCCCTTCATCTATAAACTTCTCAAGATCCCTGTGTGATCACATAAAAATGGACATTGGACCCAGAAGACTTCCTCTTACCAAGTACTGAGTCTTTATAACCTATGCTCGCCTTACTGCCTATGTGAGAATACTCTTCTCTGTTGTAGTACTTTGCTCTCTTTAGCCTGTGCCTTGTTGGTATCTGGCCAACCCCACAACTATATTTGTTTTTGGTGTCATGGAACTGAATACTTCCACTGCAGTGTGGGAGGACTGTATGCAGATCACCACTCTGTATCAGCTGCTGGCATGGGGGCTGACTCCCACTGTTGAAGCCAGTGTTACTCGGTGTCTTCTTCCTGTGGGTAAAGCATTATCTATCGCCTGGCTGTATGAGTCTTGTCTCTCTTAATGACCTTGAACCTTGAAGTGAGTTGACACCAGAAGACTGTTTCTAGAGAAGTAGGACTCCTCCTCTGCAGGTGGTGACAAGTGTTACTTGCTTAACAGTTCCCTAGTGACAACACTAGGGAAATGTGGTTTCAGAAAGAGAGAACTGGTTATATGAATAGGATACAATTAACCAAGTTTCTGGAATACTACCAGTTACAGAGTAGGTAAATTAATGAGGAGGAAGATCTGGCCAATTATGAGAATAAGAACACTGTTGAGTCTAGGATATAAATTTTCAAGGATCAAGATCAGCCTCTATTTACTATTAGTAGATTAAAGATAGGAAGTTTTATTTGTTGCTAAGCTACTCTAAACCGTGCATACGGGAACTGGCCATATGAACTGGGAAAGGGCGCTTGCCGCTGAGCCTGATGACCGGAGTCCAATCCCAGGAACTCATGTAGAGAGGGAAGGAGAGACTTCCACAAGTTGTCTTCTGGCCTCCACATGCCTGCAATGGCACACAGGCACCTGTATACACACACACACACACACACAAACACACACATACACACACACAAACACACACTAAATACATTTTTAAAAGTAAATCCTGAATGCTTAGAAATGAAATGGATTTCATGACTGGAACTTAAATGGGATTATGACTGCCTGGCAGATAATGTCAGGTCACGAACCTCATTAAGACCGGTGGCCACTTTCACGTAGGAAACTGCTCTAGTTGGGTCACTCGTGCTGCTTTTCCTCCATATTTTCCTAAATATCCATCCCTGCCTCCTCCTCAGGGTCTAGCCTTGCCTCCAGGGGCACCCCTCAGTTCTTCTGTTCCCTCACATCTCTTCTTGTTTGGCCCTTCCCTTCCACTTTCTTTTGGCCTTAGCGCTACCTGTCTCCTCCCAATGTCTCCGTCCACCAGCCTTTCTAAGCTCTTCCCTTCACACCACCCCGGAGTCCTCTTTTTCCACTTGTCGTCAGTGTTATCCGTCCTCTGTAATAAAACTCCTCCTTTAATCATATGCCTTTCAGCTGTATCACTCTCATGCATGCTGTAAGGTGACATGGTACAGTTTAGATTTTTTTGCTATCTTCTAATTCTCTTATCATAAAGACTGACATCTTCAATAATGCCTTGTAAGTTACCAAATGAGCTGAACCTTGCCACCTGGACCTGCATAGGATATATAAATTCCTACTATGCACAGCTTTGTGTCACACAGAGTTTATCTTTAACCTAAGTGAAAGTGCTCCACAGCTCCAGGTCTAGAGACTTCAAATCAGACTTTTGAACCATTCTATCATTCATTCAATAAATACTTATCAAGTACATATTTCTAATAGGATGCTACAGTAGACTCTGAGAGTATAGCAGTAAAACAAGATATGGTTCTTGCCCTTCAAGGAAGTAAGCCTAGGCATGCTCAAATGTCAGTATCTACTACAGTCACCTTAAAATCTGACTAAAAACTCCAATTCCAGGCCATCCTTAGAGTGGTGCCCTGTTCAGTAGATGTGCAGAATTGTTTTCCTAACAAGCTTCCAGGTGATGCTGATGCTTTTCTGGGTACCACATTGAGAAGTCCTTCTACAGCAGGACATAGAGTAAAGTGCAGTTGATCAAGTATCAGAATAATTTACTTAAAATAGATGATGAAGAGAAGCACAGTTCTATTTTTAGCAAAAGTTATGTTTGTATGTTCTTTGAGCTGAGTCTTGGGAATGAACTAGAATGAGATGGATGAGAAAAGAGGAGGAAGGTTCTGAGAAGACTTTATGAAACCCAAGAGTGAAATATTGGCTGCACCAGAAAATTTAAGAAGGACTTGGCTGAAGGACAGATAAAGGGTAAGCACATGGCTTCAGATAAAGTGGGACTCTTCACTTACTAATCTACCTGACAGGTGGTGTTCACTGCTGTCATAGAGTGGTTCTGAACTCAGGAGTTCATTTTACAATCTTCTGAGAAGAGTGTGAATGCCAAGAAATACAGATTAAATGGAACTAAGATGGATGCTATGTTTTGCTAAATTAAAAAAATATTTCCAGGTGATTCTCTACTTGGTAATTGCATGGAGAATCTGGAGAGATTAGCAAATTGCATTAAAAATAGTGTTTTTATAGTATAAAGCAGGTGTTTGTGTGTTGTGTGTTTGTATGTGCATGTCTGTGTGCAGGTGTGCTTGTACATTTGTGGGAGATGGTGCACGTGTGTGGAGGTCAGAAGTTGACATTCAGTGTATGCCGCTATCACCCACTATATATTTTGAGGTAGAGGACCTTCCTGAAATCAGATTCACTGATTGGATAGACTGACTGACCAAGGAGCTCTAATGAATTTCTATTTGAGGCTGAATTTTTACCATATAGTCTTACTTAAAGTGAGATATTTTGTTGTTTTCTATTTGTTTGCTTGCTAGGTGCATGTTTGTGGAATTTTAAGAATCAGAGAGATTGACTCTTTCTGTATAATTACATGTGGCCCATAAATACCTTTTTGGGTTTATTTAGTGTTATTTTATGTATTAGTGTATTGCCTGCATGTATGTAAGTGTACCATATATGCAGTGCCCTTGGGTGTCAGAAGAGGGTGTCAGACTTCTTGAAACTGGAGTTATAGACTGTTGTTAACCACCATGTGGGTGCTGGGAACCAAACCCGGGTCTTCTACAAGAGTAGTCAGTGCTTTGAACCTATGAACCATCCCTCCAACCATGATAAACACTGATTTTCAGTGACAAAAAAGAACTAATGAAGACATAGTCATTATTTTGTGGCTTTGTATCCTTCAACATCTAAGTTCTGAGTCTTTTCCCATCACACTGCTCTAAGGGAAGAAAGTGAACTTCTACATGCCACTCCATTGTCACTGTAGTCAACTGATATATATCAGGAGAAGAGAAATAAAGAAGGAAGCCTGAAAGAACAGGGGCAGAGGGTGCTAGATGAGAGCAAAAGCATCCACAGCAAGGATCTTTCATAGGATCTTGGGAGTTCTGTCCCTAGGGGCAGAAGAGAGAACCACAGGTAGAAACCCGTGGGCCAAGTATTTCCACACTCCTCCACACAGTTCATTTTATCTTCATCATCATAGACACCATTGTACTATTATTCATATTTTGCCACAGAGAAGTAAAGAATCAGAGAACATACATAACTTTAAGCTGTGTGAACAGCTTTACTCTGTGCTTGTCATTGTATTAAGTTCTTTCTGTGAATTATTTTTCTGAACCATTACAACTGTTGAGGTGTTCCACAACATGTCCCCTTTTGACCAAGAAATGGCTTTCAAGAGGCAAAATACTCTACTTGAATACAGGTTCCTAATAAATGGGTGTGGGCTTTGAAGCGAGGCAGGACCTTGTCTGGGCTCCTGACACATGCTATAACTGGTTTGGTCTGTCTGTCTGAGACCCAAAACTGCTGGTTTTTCTGATGGCACTCTTCAAACAAGAAGAAGGCAGAATTTGCAGCTTGGAGAGAGAAGGATCAGTCAGAGGAGGACTTAGAGAGGAACAGAGAAGATGAGACCTCAGGGGACTTTTGGATGGGACTCAGGAATGCTGTCTTAATGAGATGACGTATGCAGAGCTCTACACCTGGCTCAGACCAGGAGGAACAGTGAGAAAAGTCGCAACTGCTATGCTTGAAGGCTCAGGAGGCTGTAAGAAGCTATTATGTGTATAAGAACACAAATGGGAATGCGGCACCATACACATAGAACCAATGAAAGATGTACATATGCTAAGTGCACTACTAAAACTCGATTGAGGACCCAAGGGCTGTTAGCCAGGGGCATGCTTATGATTTTGGCATGGAGGGGCTGGTGGGAAAGAAGGTGTGGGAGGGTGACATTGAGGTGGGGAGCATGCTGTTAGTTGACCGCGTGCCTCAGATGCAGTCATGCATTTTAGCCAAATTATGGCAAGAAATATGGGCAACGGAATCAGAATTAAAGGTCTGGCAGGCTTCCCTGGAGTTTCCAGAACTGTGGATTGGTGATGCCAAGCCCCGAAGAGCAGTTACAGGATAAAGAATCTTCATGGAGAGGGCAGCCATGGCCTCCAGCCAACGTTAGTCTGATGATTACATTCAAAGAGCAGTTCTTGGAGTAGCACTATATACCTACATATATAGGTAGGTATATAGTAGCACTATATACCTACATCTAGGAACTTGCTGAAAAGGCAAACTCTCAGGCTCCTTTTTCCCTACCTGCCTCCTTAACTAAGAGCCCCACGTGATTGTATATACACTAAAGTTATTGGTCTAGTCAGCTTTCCATTGTTGTGAAAAAACACTGACCAAAACCATCTTGAAGAGGAAAGTGTTTATTTCAGCTTAAAGACTCCAGTGCATTATCAAGGAAAGCCAAGGCAGGAGCTCAAGGCCGGAACCTGGAGGGAGAAACTGAAATATGGACCCTGGAGGAACACTGCTTACTGGCTTGTTCCTCTGGCCTGTCTTCAGCCTGCTTTCTTATACAATCCAGGATCACCTGCCCAGAGGTGGCACCAAAATGGGCTGGCCCTCCCATATCACTCAACAATCCAGAAAATGCCTTGCTGACATGCCCACAGGATAACCCAATAGAGTCAATTTTCCAAATGAGGTTCTCTCTCCCCAGGTGTGTAAAGATGACAACCAAAGCCAACCATGACAGTTATCAATGGACTTATAGAGAATGCATAAAAGAATGCTTGCCTCTTGTGAATAATGCACAAAAGTGATGCTAAAGAAGCATACATTTGTATGTTCAGAACATTACCTAGCCCTGCTGGAATACTCCATGAGTAATGAAATATAAGTGCTAATATATGAAAGAGTGAAGTATGCAGTTTAACATTCTACAGCAATAATTTAAAGGGCCTTTAGCCAACCTATTCCAGAAGCTACATTCCTATCATAACCCCAAATCCCTACATGCAAAGGCCAGAGAATAGAAGTTCATGAGAAGAGCTGTCTGGGAAATGAAGAAGGAGCCCAGTGTGGTGCCAATGACCAAAGAGCTGGTCCAGGGTCCAGGCTTGAGCACTGGCTGTTCACTGCTTTAAGCTGGTGGTAGCTTGAAATCGCCCATGGCAGAAATATTCGTATCACAGAGGAAAAAAAAAAAACAAATCAAGATGGCATTTCCTCAGAGGACCAGTTCACTGGTGCAGCACTGGGAGAGAGCAGAACAGTCAAAGGACGACGGCTCTAGACTGAATATACGGAAAATATAGAAGAGAAATTCATGTAAAGAAAAGCTGAGGAATGTCTTTGGAAGATGATACCAGGGAGATCTCCTTCCAGTCCCGGGGTATGAGCCAAGTATGGCTCCTACGGTGTGGTGTGATCAAGGACTACATCATGTTTCACTCCCAGAATGGGAGTGAAGGTACAAAGAGAATGGAAAATGTGTGAAATAATGTGAATTTAATAATGCAGCAACTAGAGGTATAAAGCCCGGGAAGCTGTTCCTCTGGAGGCAAGATGTTCCCTGCAGGTCTCAGCAGTTGAGGAACTAGAGGAGGTGGATGGTGGGTTCTGCCAGTCATACAGATATTATTATTGTTGTTGCTGTTGTTATATTTGTACCCAAACCAGTCTTCTTGGTGTCTTAGATTTACTTTTATACTTCTTTTTGTGTGTGTGTGTGTACATGTGTATGTGTGTAAACATATTTGTACATGTGGGGGGGTGCACATGCAGATGTGTTCAATGGCATGAGGAGGTCATAGGATGACACTGAGTATCTTCCTCAATCCTTCCGTACCTTATTATTTGAGACAAAGTCTCTCACTCAACCTGGAACTTGAGATATTTCACCAGACTAGCAGGCCAGCAAGTTCTAGGGATCTTCTTGTCTCTACCTCCCTAGTACTGGGATTTCAGTTGTGTGGCACAGAGCTTGGATTTGTATGTGAGTGCTAGAGATTGAGCTTATGTTCTCATGTTTACAGTGACAAGTACTTTACTTACTGAGCTATCTCTCCAGGACCCAGCTATACTTCTCACATTATTATTACTACTAATTTAAAAATAAGTTTTCAAGGGGCTAGAGAGATAGCTCAGCAGTTATGACCACTTACTGCTCTTTCGGAGGACCAGAGTTTATTTCCCAGCATCCACACTGGGCAGCTTACAACCACCTATAATTCCAGGGTATCTGACACCCTCTTCTGGCCTCAACAGGCACACAAACACACATGTACACATATCCATGGAGAGACACATACATATATACATATATAAATACTAAAATAAATCTTGAAAATAGAAGTTTTCAATAAAGGAGTGTGTCATTAGAAAGTCCCCTGCCTCTCTTTGTCTCCCTCTCTTCCTTCTCCTTGATCGTCTCTGTTAAACTGTAACATGCATTTAACAAGATACATGTCTGAAGTTCTTTGCTTCAGGCACACCACTCTCCTTAATTTCCTGTGAAAACATCTTGAATCTTCTCGCCTCTGTGGTTTTGGTTTCCCTGTGCTTCTTATTTAAGATGCCATGTCCTTCTTCTTCCCTCTAGTCAACTCTGCTCAGACCTCACGGTCATATGCTACCCTCCAAGAAGCCTTACCTGATCTCACCAGCTTGGTCAAACGTCTTCTTCTGTTCTACCCAGTCCTTGGGGGAATTGTGTCTTGTAGGTTTCAAATACTTTCAGGGTGTGTTCTCTACACATTGCAGAATTCCTGTCATGGAAGCCTATGATAGTCAACAGCTGCCTGCAGAAAGGCACTTGGTAAATCTTTCCAAGAACTCAACCCCTCCTCCACTGTCAAGTTCCCCAGTCAATTGCTCTTCAGTGCCTGGTAACATTTCAGTTAATTGATTTCTAAGACTAGATGCTGTAACAATAGCAATGGTACCTGCCAGCCGACTCAAACTAGTAAAAGGATCAACTAACTTTGATCAAAACATTTGTTTTTAGATTATTACATTGCATAAAACCTAATTTAAATAACCAAAGGTGTCCTGATTTGGGGCTTTCTCCTTTTAGGGAGGCTTCTTGCTCCCACATTGTGCACACTTGAAACTGTATCGAATCCCACTGACCAAACCAGATCTTCAGAAGTCTTTCTAATTACAAGCAAGTTATTTCTTTCATGGCATCATGTCCTCCGATTTTCTTTTCATTCCTATGAAACCGGAGACATCAACTTTGAGGACTTGCTGGCAACTGTAATGAAAAGATCTTTGGTTGCACATTAGCTGCCTTTTAATTTCTGCTCCCTCTCTTCCCTAAATCAAATGTCTTGGAATTCATGCTGTAGGTGAGATTTACATTCTAGTTTCTACTACAGAAAATCCATAAATTAGCACAGGATAGGAGTGTATCCCTGATTATGAAGGGAGGACAGAGTGATAGGCCCAGCCCAGGATAGGAGTGTGTCTCTGACTATGGAGGGAGGACAGAGTGACAAGTCCAGCCCAGTCTCTGAGGTCCTGGTGGTGGTCCCCTGTTTTCTTTGGCCAAAGTTAAACTGTTTTCCATGGTATTAGCACAGTATGACACACAGTCACCTGAAGTCCATAACAGCTGTGTCCTCTCTCACTTTCTCCTGTGGACTGGAGATACTTTGACATTGAAGGAAAATTCTCTCTCAGGTTACTGCCTACATACCCAGCCCTTTGGTTGACTATCAAGACTGCCAAAGTAGTACATTTAAAATAAGAAATAGAAAGCTGAGGCTTGTGGTGTATGCTTTTTATCCCAGCACTCGGGAGGCAGAAGTAGGCAGATCTCTGTCTGTGAGTTCTACATAGTGAGTTCCAGGCCAGCTGGGACTGTACGGAGACCCTGTCTCAAAAAAAGAAAGAAAGAAAGAAAGAAAGAAAGAAAGAAAGAAAGAAAGAAAGCAAGCAAAGAGCAAAGGCAACTGCATCCATTGTTCTCATCCAAACTCTTAATAATTAAAATATAGGTTAAACCTCCCTTTTCAAAAGAGATAAAAAATAAAATTATTAAATCCATTTCATTTTCCTCAGGCTCAATCAGTGAAAATGGTAAGTCAACTGTAGTTGTGATGGAGATGGGTGAACTTGACTTTGGCCTTTAGAAGCCTAGAATTTCAAAAAGGAGAGAAAAAATAAGCACAAAAAGAGTTCATGGTCACTTGATGGAACACCAGAGGGCTATAAGCTCCTGTATGCAAAAAAAAAGAGGGGTGATAGCTGTACATGTGCTGGCAGTTGGTAGCTGTAGAAAGCAGAGCCCACTAGGGGTGATGGCCAAGAGGTCAAGCTGACCCGAGTGAGAAAGAAAGATGCAAAATGAGAAATATGATTTGGCCTGGAAAGTGAGAGGTATCTAGAGCAGAAGTCGGTATGATGGGGAATGGAACGAGAACAGGAAAGAGAGAGGGGGATTTATAAAATTTTTAGCCATTCCACTGGGTCTATAACAGCAACCCGTCCCAACTTTAATTTACATTTCCCTATTGCCATGGAGACTCAGTAACTCTTTCTGTGTTCGTTGGCTTTGTAGACCCAATCTCCAATTGAGGAACTTTTATTGGGGAAAACAGAATAAGACTGCAATCTAGGGAACACATGAACAGGCTGGGAAGGTCTCTAGTATGTTCAGAGAATAAAAGAAAGCTTGGGGATTCTATTAGGATAGACATCTACACAAGTTATGTTGAAAGAAATCTCACCGGGACTTGAGGTAGTTGTGGGAATTTGGCAAGATGATTGATTGACAAGTTTCAGCAATTCCTGGGAAAGTTAATAATAAGTCACAGTGGGCAATTCTATCATTGGTTGTTAAGTAAAAATAGTGTTGCTCCACGCTCTTCCCTGTAGTGCTGGGAATAAGAGCCAGGGCTTGGGTACGTTCTAGGCAGGTGCTCTCATCAAGCTGTGCCTCCAGCTCAAATAATATGCTTAAAGACAGGAGGCTACTTCACTGGGTTGGTTCTGTAAGGCAATTCCTGAAGCAAGCAGCAAAGAACATTCCCTCAGTCCCTCACCTCTGTTTCAGAGGGATGTTTCAGGACTGTCGTCTCCCGTTTTCACTGCTGCACAGACAGCCTCTGGTGTGGTGCATGTTTGAATCTTTTTGTCTATTTTATACAGGCTTTTCTGTTTTTTTATTAATTTATGGGAATTTCCTAGATATTCTGACTCTGAACCCTTTGCTGGATACATGTACTGCAGATTTTTTTTCCATCATGTTACTTACCTTTTCAGTCTCTTAGATTCTTATTTGGAGCAAAATTCCCATTGTTCAGTTTATCATTATCATTTATGGTTGGAGGGTGTTCTCTGTTAAAGAAATCTTTGCTCAAGCAATAAGCTTTTCTGTGTTACATTCAAAAAATTTAACTTGATCATTATTTACAATTTATTTAGAATTGCTTTGTATTGATAATGCTAGATGGTCAATATAATGCTCATCTTTTTTTCCAAATGATTTTCCAGTTGACTTAGTACCATTTATTAAAGAGGACATCATTTTATCAGAGGACATCATTTTATCAGAGTTGTTTGAGAAGACCTATGTTCAGATCAAGTGTGTTTGTATATGCATATGTATATGTGGCACATATACATATATATGATGGTTTCTAGATTCTCCATTTGTCTAACCCTGGACCAACAGACTTACTTTCTTAATTATTATCATTTTATAATAAATCTTATCATTTTATCATTATGTATATATTTATATTATTTATATATTATAACCTCATTATTATTTAAAATTATCTTAGCTATTCTTGGTCCTTCCAAATTCTCTGAAATTTTAAAATCAATATTTCCAAGCTGGGAGTGGTGGTATACACCTTTAATCCCAGCATTCAGGAGGCAGAGGCAAGTGGATTTCTGTGAGTTGAAGGCCAGCCTGGTCTACAAAATGAGTTCCAGGCCAGCTGGGGCTACAGGTAGACCCTGTCTCAAAAATACAAACAACAACAACAACAAAATAACAGCATTTCCACCTCTATACCCCCTCAAACACACACATATGCAACGTGAGCATGTGTGTGCACGCACAGAGCTGGTAATTTGATGGCATTGCATCATAGCTTAATGTTTATTTGTGATGAACTGACTTCTTAACATAGAATCTTCTATCCCATGGGCAGGATACATCTCTCCGTTTGTTTAAGAATTCTTTAATTTGTCACACTGATGTTTTATAGCTTTTATTCTAGCTATTAACACTTTCTGATGCTATTTTAAATGCGATATTTCAAATGTTATTTTCCCTCTTTATTGTTAGCATTTAATGAAGGTGTTTATTTTTGTATATTATTCCTTAATTCAGTAATCTTGTTATTACTTACTAAATAGTTTTATCATTCTTATGTTTTCTATACTTATATAATTAGAGTTTTGCGTCTTCCTTTTCCAGTTCATGTCATATGCCTTTCTTCATATTTCTTAACTTATTTTACTTTTTAGATAACTGGCAATGTGAAACAGAAGCAAGACAGCAGGCCATAGGGACAATATAGACATTCTTTACTAGGTTCATTTTTTTCCTTCTATACCTAAATTTATTAAGAGTTTTTATTGGGAGTGCTTGCTCATTTTCATCAACTATATTTTCTGCATATATTGAATATATATTATTTCTCTCCTCTGAGAGAATGCGCTGGATTATGCAAATTGATTTTGAATATTAAGCTAACCTTGCACTCTTGAAATGAACTTAAGTTGCCAAATTGCCATTTTCTTCCTTTATCACTATATTGCATTTTCTAATTCAAAATTATAATATTTATCTTCAAGAGAGACATTAGCCTGTATTTTCTTGACTTTTAACATGCTTGTTGTGTTCTGGCATACATATGTTATGCTTATGAAAAAAGTTGAGAACCTTGTTCCCCTTGATCTCTTCTCTAAACGTATCTTGTGAGATCAATGGTATTTCTTCTTTAATACTTGGTCAGGCTTACTAGCATGATCAACAAGGCCTTGAATACTTTGTAGGGGAAATCTTTCTTTTAGATATTGAACTGATTTAATAGGTACTTAATCTGTTTCCATTGTTTTGTTGTGTTCTCTTTGCTAAGATGCACTTTTATATAAATTCTCCATTTCATCTGTGCTTTTATTCACATGAAGTTGATTATGTCTAATATTTTAAATATCTGTAGGAAGTGATGCCCCCTTTCTAATCCCATGTTAATTTATTCTCTTTCTGTGTTCTCTCTCTCTCTCTCTCTCTCTCTCTCTCACTTTCTATCCTTCTCTCTCTTCCTCTGTCTTTCTTTCTCAGATTAGTTGTCTGCATGTATTCCATGCAAGCCTTGAATCCACCCCCTTCCTCAGCCTCCCCAGGGCTAGATTACACGTGAACATCACTTCACGCCACTCTCTTTATGTTGATTAGTGTTACCATCATTAGTGTTACTATTCTGTTGCTGTGATAGAACACTCTGAAAAGGGAACTTATAAAAGGAAGAGTTTATCTGCGCTTATAGTTCAGGTAATCAGAGTCCATCATGGAGGTAAGGCATGGTGGTGGGAGGGGCTGGAGCAGAAAACAGACACATCTTCCAGCAAGCACAGGAAGCTGAGTGGGACTGGAGATCCAGAAGGCTTAAGAACTCTCTAAGCCTGTCCCCAGGATCTGCTTCCTCCAACATGGCCCACACCTAAGACCTCCCAAAGCACTGCTACCCAGTGGGAACAAAATGTCCAAATTTTTGGAGCCTATGGGCTCATTCAAACCACCACAATGGGTTTATCTAATATCTATTTGAAGAACAATCATTTGATTTTGCTGCCTGTATTTCACTTTCACTTTGTTTCTTTCCTTTCTTTTTTTTTTTTTTTTTTGATTTAGTGGGTGTTTTCTTTTGTTAAAAACTTATTGAATTTTTATACATTTCCTACATCTTGATCATATTTATACCCTTCCCCTGTCTGCACTCCCAATAGCCCCCCAACCAAATGTTATGCATTTGGTCACATATGTTAAGGCCTATCAATTCAAGTCTGTGTCCCTAAAGGCCCCTCAGTGTGAGTCCATTCACTATGGCCTGTTTAGTGTTACTCCCTTAAAGAAGAACAGCTTTCCCTACCCAGAAATGATCAGTTGCTAAGAATTCCTCAGCTAAAGTTGGGGCTTCTTGCCCATTCCTCTACTTCTATGCTTGGTTTTGTCTGGTTTGATTTGCTTGGGTTTTGTGCATACTCTCACCATTGCTGTAAGGTCCCAGCTTCCAGGAAAACTGTTTCCTTGAGGTCATCCACTAGCCCGGGTTCTTATAGCTTTTCCACCCCCTCTTCCATAATGGTCTCTGAGCCCTGGGTGGCAGAAATTTAATAAACAAGTTCTATATAGGTCTTCCTTTCTTTCTTCTTTCTTCTTTCTTTCTTTCTTTCTTTCTTTCTTTCTTTCTTTCTTTCTTTCTTTCTTTCTTTCTCTCTTTATTTACAGGATTGGTGATTGAACCCAGGGCCTCATGCAAGATAGGCAAATGCACCACCATTGAACAACATTCTCAGTCCTTGTCTCTCCCATTTCACCAATTTCTGTTGTGATTTCTATTGTTTCTTTGACTTTTTTTGCCTTTGGTTTGTTTTTCTTTCTTACCTTATTGACGGATGTTCAAGATCTTTATTTTTATGTGTGATAAGTGTGTTGCTGCCCACAGAGGCCAGAAGACAGTGTTGGATCTCCTGGAACTGGAGCTACAGATGGTTGTTAGCCACTGTGTAGGAGCTGAGAACTGAACCTGGGTCCTCTACAAGAGGTTATGAGTGCTCTTAACCACTGAGCCATCTCTCTAGCCTCCAAGATCTTTACTTAAATGTTTAAAAGCCTAGTCATATCCTGTAAGCTTTAAAAATGTAATATTTTATCATTCATCTTGAGATACCTTATTTCCACTGTAATATCATCTATGTGCCATGGATTACATTACAAACATCTGTGAGTATTCTAATTATCTTTTTTTAAAAATCCCATAAATTTTCAGTCCTTCAAAATTTATAGATATTTGCTTTATAGCCCATTATGTTTTCCTAACACCCTATAGACCTTGGAAATGAGTGCACATTTGTTATGTACAATATTCTGCATGCCACTTAGGTCAAGTCTTGTGAATATTTTACTTTATTGTGATTTATATCTTTTGCATTATCATTTTTTTAAATTCATGTTTTGGTTAGAAGTGAAGATATATACTTTTGATCTCAGTTCTAAGGAGGCAGAAGCAGATTGATCTCTTTGAAATCCAGGTCAGCCTGGTCTATATAGTGAATTCCAGCCAATTGGAGCTACGGGGAGAACCTGTCTCAAAACAAAACAAACAAAAGCCCCAAAAGCTAAAAAAAAAAAAAAAAAAAAAAAAAAAAAGGAAAAAGAATGCAGGTTTGTGCATGCATTTAAAGATTTTTTTTGTGATTTCAGTTATATATCCTTTCCATTTCTGAGGTATTTTTGAGTGAGTAAACATAAATTGGCTTCTGTATTTTCCAGTTAGGCTGGTACTTTCATCATTACAAAACATTCTTTTTTAATTCCTGATAATGCTTCCTGTCTTACACTTAATCTGATCTTTTTATAATCATTCCAGCTTTCCTTGGCTCACATTTTCATAATGGTTATGGCTTGAAATCTGGGGTGCCTCCCCGGAGAAGTCTTGTTTCCTAGCATAGTGCTACTGGGAAGTGGCAGACCTGTAGAGCACAACCCAGGATGGGTCTTAGCCAGGTCACCTACTATGAGGAATAGAGGAATGGCTCCTGAAGGCGTGGCGCTCCACTCTGGCTAGTCATGAGGCCAGCTTCTGCCCAGCATCTGGAAAGAACCTGCACCAAGATGATCTACCTGGGGACAGACTACTATGGCCTGCAGTCCAGACCCCACCCCATAAGGCCATTAGCTAACCAGACCTATAAGACCCCTTGCATTTCCATGAATAAATGAGCTTGCAGCAGCTTGCCACCACCTGCTTTTCACTCAGCTCCCGGAATCTGTATGTTTTGATTCCATGGCTACTCACCCCCCCACAGCAGAGACCCTTCATCCCCTCAGGCTGGCCCAGGGCGAAGGGACCCCCAACACAGACCCTGTAAGAGGTGGGTCTACAAAAAGGCAGTTCTATATTTGAAGATGTTGTTAAAGGATATCATCCTAAAGGACCCATGGTCCCTTGCATCTCTTTGTTTCTAGCTGCAGTAACACGAAGAGTTTCCCTTCACTCTGGGCTTTTGCTTTATCTCAGCAAGTAGATGAACAGTAATAAACAGAAACCCCTGAAACCATGATCCTAAGTAAACCCTTCTTCCTCTTCAGCTCTTTATCCCTAGTATTTTTTTCCCACAGCTACAGAAAGATAACACAATGAGATAGTGTATTGGAGTTACATGTTTCTCTCTGAGGTTTTTACACTATTGGTTCATTCAGCAGCAAGGCCCAATAAGGGGCAGGAAGGAGGAGAGAGGAAAGAAAAAAATCATGGCAGCTAGTCGTGGAGAGGGGCCCTGAAATGGCACTGAAAATACTCAAAGCCACGCGGGAAGAAAGTGCCATGGCACTGGGCTCACGGAAGGCCAAGACTCAGACAGCAGCGTTCCAGGTCCCCCGCAGTCCTGACAGTCACGTGAGTGGAAACGGAATTCAGGCCAGGGACGGGAGAGGAGCCGTGTGCCGCTGTGATGCTGCGCCAGACTTTGACAAAGAGATGGTGGCTGGTGGTGGGCCGGATGTTTGAACAATAACTTAGTGAGTCGCCCTAAATAAATCAATCTCTCTAAATGGAAGACCAGTTTCCGTTATATTCTGCTGGATGGCTAAGGCGTGGAAGATAAATTTGACGAGACAGATACCCTTTTTATACATTATTCTTTCAACTTTTCTGTGCTTTGATATTTTAGTTATAGCTCCCTTAATCACTACGTATTTAATTTTTTTTAAAATCCAGTATAACCATCCTTCTATTTTAATTTAAATATTATAATAATGTGGTTTTTGTTATACAGATTGTACATCCCTAACAGCCAAACTCCCAGTTTGCAAATGCTCTCAAATTAGACACATTCTGAGTGCCGAGCATCAACTGGAATCAAGAGGTATTCAACTGATATAGACTATACTAGACAAATCTAAGATCCACACCCCCACCCCAAATTCCAAAATAGGAAACTTCTTTCCCCAAGCATTTTGGACAGAAAATACAACTTCCAATTACCGTATACTTACCGTCTTATTCTTCATATCTATTCAATCTGTTCTAAATTCTTTTTCCTTTCTTATAGCTAACACAGGTCTAGTTACTTTTATTTATTTCTTTTGATTGGTTGATTGATTGATTGATTGATAGGATCTTCTTATGTTATTCAAGTTGGCTTTGGATTTTTAATCCTTCCTCTGCCTTCTGGGATTATAGGTATGTACCTTACATCGAACTTTGATTAAGCAGTTTTATTACTTAGTTTTTTCTACTGTTATCCATTATTTTACAAATATTTTTGTGATTTTCCTACATGATATTTATATTCTTCATCTACCATAGACTAATGTGTGTGCATTTGTTTACACTTGCCTGGCAATGCAAGAACATTTGAATTCTTTAACTCCCATGCCATTCCACCAAAGCCTCCTGCTGGTTGTTGGGTGTTGTTGGTTGTTGCTTTCATTTAGTCTGTTGAGAAGCCAACTTTCATTTTTACTGCTTTCTGTTTGATGGTGATCTGTTCTTTAATTAAGCTACTTGTAAAATTTTTTTCTTTTTCTCTCTTTTTCTGAATGTCTCATCTTGTTCTCTTTGATTTACTCAGTTTAAGTTGGTAGAATTTTGACCATGGGGTTGCAGGTTTAAGTGTCTTTCTTCATTTGGGGGTAATTTTCTCTTTTTTTCCAATATATATTTTTATTGAATTTTTGAACATTTCATTCAACGCATCTTAATCATATTTAGACCCCCCTCCCTCTTCTGCATCCCTCAATACCTCACCCACAGGTCTTCATGCATTCCAACATATATGTTAAGGCCTACTGAGTCAAGTTTGTGCACCCAGATGTTCCTTGGTGTGAGTTCATCCACTGGAGTCTGTTCAGTCTATCTAGCATCACTCTTTCAAGAAGATCGACTCTCTCACTCAGCAGCAATCAGCTGCCAATAGTTCCTAGGTTAAGAGTGGGGTCTCTTGCCTATTTCCCTAGTTCTATGCTGGTTTTTGTCTGATTGAGCTTTCATTGGTTTTGTGTGTGCTGTCACCATTGCTGAAAGTTCATGCACCACATTTAGGGTTAATTCTTGACCATATCTATTCAAATTCTGCTTTCACTGCATTGTTTTCCTCTGTAAGTCTTTGCTTTGGGCTCTCTACTGTACCACCCCACCACCCATGCACACGCACATGTACACACACACACACACACGCGCGCGCGCACGCACACACACACACATACTATTTTTTAATGCTTTGGTTTGGATGCAATCTACCATTTCATATTCATTTAATGTGCCTGTGACTCAGACACAGTTCAGGTTCCGGAGTCCTGTCCCCAAGAGATTGTAGATCTGTGCCTGAGGTAATGCGCTTATAAAAACTGAAAACTCACTTTGGGAAACACAGGTTTATAGAATTGAGATTAGATTTAATGTTACTAATTCCCAGTGCTTAACATGTCATCAGTATGCTTCATGAAAATAAGAAATTCATCTGAAATTTTTGGAATTCCATGCACTTCTGATTCCTAATACGGTTATTACCATCAATGCCGCAATAATAGTTGTGTGTGAGACAGACAAAGAGAGAGAGAGAGAGAATGAGAACTTTTTGGTGTCAGAATGACTGGGTTCAAATTCTAAACCTGTCCTAACTAGATGATATTTGGGGCATGTAATGTTTCTGAACCCTGGCTCATCTATAAACAGGATAAAAATACTTCACAGGAAGGATGTCATAATATGACAGGAAGGTGTCATAATACATGTATTTATCAGTAATAAAAGCACTTTTAATATTGAGCATTGCAGCAACCTTAGGAGTAGATACCATTATTTTTCTTCCTTTACTTGTGGAGAAATTTAAGTTTAGCTAGTTTAAGTAAATTAATCAAGATTATGTAGCTGCTAAGTGACAGAGGCAGCAGACAGGGTCAGACCTTTAGAGCCTGTTCATTGGTTTGTACTTCTCCCTAGTTCAGATGTTACAGCAGCAACACCGCCTGTGGAGAAATGGTGTAAATGCTGTCTCGATAAACATGAGTCCTCCCTAGAGAATCAGAAGCACACCGGGAGCACTTGAGAAATGAAAGTCGCTATACCTCTCCTCCAGACCCACTGAGTCAGAAGCTACAAGGGTGGAGAAACCCCATTATGATGCTTATCAAACCCTCCAAGTGATTCTGATATAAGTTTGAGTTCAAGAAGCCTGGGCTAAGTCTGGCATGGTACCCACCTGCAATCTGAGTGCCGAGGAGCCAAGACTGACGGTTCTTGTATTCCAGGCCAGCCTGGGCTATCTAACAAGTTTGTTTCAAAAAAGAATAAAATAACAAATAAACAAATTGAGTCTATTGAGTCTAACTTGTGTCCCCAAATGCTCCATCCTCTGGAGTCTGGTCAACCTACCCAGTGACACACTCTTACAGAAAACTGACTCTCCCTCTCCTAGCAGTTGCTAGTAATTCTCAGCTAGGGCTTGGGCTTCTTGCCTACCTTCCCGCCCGCCTCCCCCTTCCCCTGTCTGGCTGCTGGAGTTTGGCTTGAGCTTATGCAGGTCTTGTGCATGCTGTCACAGCACTGTGAGCTCATATGTGCAACTGCTCTGTTGTGTCTGGAAAACAGTTTTATTGTGTTCATGGCTCTGGCTCTTACATTCTTTCTGCCTTTGCAAATGGCTTATATTCACTGTCCATGGTACTGTGCTTCATAAGGAGAGTTCCCATCTCTCTCCACATCTCCAGGAGCCCCTAAGGATAGCTCACAGATGCTGATGTTTACACTGACATATGGAAGACCAGCTGACCTCAACTACAGTCCACTTGGCTCCATGTCTGGTCTATTCAGGCAGTCTTGGCCACATGCGCTGAACTGTCAATACGCAGGTCTCACAGACATCTTTTCCTCAGGCTAGCATCCCTTACTGCTCAGCCACCTCTGAAACAGGACAGGAAATTCACTCCCCGTCCTCTAAGTTCTACAATTCAGTTCTCCCAGCAATTCAGGTCCCAAGAATTGGTGTTAAAGATACCCTCATTAACAAAACAGGCTGTCCACTTCAAGGTACTCACAGCCTCAGGAGCAGCCCAGTTGGGATGTTTTAAATAGCTGACATGCTGTTAGTCAAAAGCACCACACCCTCCAGTCTTCATCTTCTGTTGAGTGTATATGTTGTGCCAGACTACATGTGACGCATGTGCGAGCTCTTCTGGGGCTCTTCGGCTCTCTGCGGTCAGCCTACTATTGTAGGCACCTGATTCATCAACAGACCATGTGCCCTGGAACCTCTAGACACACTGGCATCTCATCACACACACCAGTATATCCCTAGGCCAGCATAATCTCACTATAGACACAAGGAATAGGAGGGGTTATGCATAGCTATTTAAATTTTGCAATCGTTGTCCTGTAAAGTTAGCAACAAATTCATTCAGAAGCAGATTGATTAGAAAACTGGAATAGCTGGATCTTTTCATACAGGATACCCAACCTTCTAAACATATTTTTGAGATAACTCTAGATTCATATGTAGTTGTAAAGAGGAATCCAGTGAGTCTATCCTTTCATCCAGCTTTTCTCAGTGGCACTACCCGCTGTAAATATACTATCAACCCAGTTAGAAAACTATCACTGATGTAACCCATCAACAGAATTCAAAACTCACTGTTGTCATATGCACTCATTTGTATGAACGTGTGTGTCTATGCGTCTATTTATCACATATGTATATTTATATGGTCATTCAAATATAGCCTAGTTCTAAGATGTAGATTCTTCATACTATCCTTTCCCATCTCAAGTCCTGCCAGATACTAATCTGTTTTCCACCCCTCTAATTCTGCCATCTCCAGATAAATGGAGTCACAGAGTAGATTGCTTTATGTAGTTACTTTGCTCTTTGCTTTGGTATTACGATTTATGTACATAATTTATCTCAGCCTGCTAGTAACAACCTTTATCTTAAGGGTTAGAAATCTTGCTTCCATTTAGGGTTCTTTACCCTATTTTTTAAAGATGACTGTCTCAAGGATTTCTTCCACCAACCTTAACACCACAGATGATTGTTTCTTTCTGAAGACCCAGGGTTTCTATTATTTCCTTTGTTCGGTGAATTTCCTTTAGCCAATTCTTTCAATGGCTGATATCAAATTTTATCTTTTTTCTGCTGTCCTTGTTTCTCCCTCATTTCTGAAGTTTTGTTTTGTTTTGTTTTGTTTTGCCAGATGCAGAATCTGTAATTAGTAGTTCTGTTCTCTTGGTTCTTAAGAAATGCTGTGTTCCTGATATCACCTCCACGCTGCCAGAGGAGAATCTGTTCTGTTGTCACTGGTGTGAGATAGTAAGAAGCCCACCATTTCTCCTGGCTGCTTTCAAGATTTTTTTTGTTGCCTATAGCTTTCAGAATTTAAAGGATGGTATGCCTTAGGGTGAATTTCTTTAGATTTATCCAGTTGTGGGGAAATCTCAGCAATGGTAACAAATGTTAGCTTTATTATTGTCCTATGGTTCCCCGAGACTGTTTATGGTTTTTCAGTGTATCATTATTCTGTTTATATTGACTGAACTCTACTGACCTGTCCCTCAGTTTACTGATCTTATACTTTCTCCTTACTTTCAAGACTATCCAGTAAGGATTTTAAATTCTTCACTTCCACAATTTTCATTTAGTTTTGTTTTGAGGCAGGGTTTTACTCTGTAGCCTGGACTAGCCTGGAACTAATTATGTAGTCCAGACTGTCTTGAAATTATGGCAGTCCTGATTATTCCTGGGCAATGGGATGATAGTTGTTACCACCATCAGTTAGTTTTTCTTTCTTTTCATTTCTTTGGCAAGCACACATGTGTGCATGTATGTGCAAATATGCTTGTGTGTGAGGAAGGCAGAGATCAACCTTGGATGTCCTTCCTCAGAAACTGTCTATTTTTTGAGGTGGGGCGGATCTTTGCGGATCATCGGATCATTGGATCTTGTGGCTTACTCATTCTGCTAGACTGGCTGGCCATCAGGCCCCAGGGGTTCTCCTATCTCTGTCTCTTCAGCACTGGAATTTGAAGGACCTACTCCCATGCCTGGCTTTTTACGTGGGTTCTGGTCATTGGATTCAAGTCCTCATGTTTGTGCAGTAAGCATTTCCCTGACTGAGCTATCTCTGTATAGGTGATATTTTTCTTTTATAACTGCTATTTCTTTGATGTGATTTTTCTATTTCTTTCATTTGTTTCAAGAGTTGGTTATTTACTTATTTATTTATTTATTTATTTATTTTTTGTCTTTTTGAGACCAGTTTTCCTGTAGCCCCAGCTGGCATGGAACTCACTATGCAGACGAGACTGACCTTGAACTCAGAGAGATCCTCCTGCCGCTGCCTCCCCAGTGCTAGGATTAAAGGTGCATGCCACTAAGCCCGGCTGTTTCAAGAAAATGTGTCATTGATTATTCAAATATTTTTTATTGTTGATCTCAACTGATCTTAATCATCTTTATACCCCTTCCCCTCCAGCACCCTGCCACAGGCCCCCAACTGGAATCCATATGTTCTGTCATCTGTGTGAAGGCCTACTGTGTCAAGTTAGTGTCCCCAGATGTCCTCAGTTCAAGTTCAGCCACCAAGGTCCAGTCAGCCTATCTAGAGTCCCTCACTCTTCCTCACCCACCAGTAAGCCGTTGCCAATATTTCTTCATCTAAGCTTGGAGTCTGCTGTCCATTGCCTCAGTTCTATGCTGGATTTTTGTCTACTTGAGTTTACATTTTTAAGAAAGACTGCTTTGAAATTCTTGTCTGTGGCTAAAGAGATGGCTCAGTGGTTAAGAGCACATACTGCTCTTGCAGAGGACCTGAGTTCTTTTCCTAGCACCCATGCCAAAACTTTGATCTACACTTGACCTTAAAGGGAAACAGCTAGGCAATAGGTCACCAAGTCAAAACCAACAGTGCGCATAAACAGTGTTTCAGGACGTTATCACGCCAGTTCAGTCTAATATTCTACATCTGTCCTCTACACAGTGGCAGGTGACAAGAACTCCTTTTCAAAATCAGAATATTCTGAAAATAAGTTCTCAAATATCACAGCGAATTCAGTGATCTTCTCTACAGTTCTGTGTGGGAGTATCGAGATGAACTTGATTCTCCAACTGATGTAGTTTTCAATTAAATAGAAATACAACACCCAAGCAATTTGTCTGAAAGACATTTTATTGCACATGAAAAACTGGAACAGAGTTAGATTACAGACCAAATTTGAAGACAGTTTTAAAAATAGCAACATTGGTGTAAAGGCTCCTAAACAACACTCAGAGTTCCATGTCTTTCTTCAAGTACACAAAGGTTGTTATGCAGACTCCCCAGTGGGTAAACAAGAAAAAAATATGCTTGACTTTCAGCAATGGGAGGCTAAGTCAGACTTTTTTTTAATTCATAAAATTAATACATGTCTTTGGAAATATATTCAAATCATGCTTACGTATAAAATGACTTCCTTCTGTGTCCTTCTTTACTGTGTTAATGATTCAAGTGTGTTTGGTTGGAGTTTAGAAACAGTGTTGGCAGTCAAAGGTTCTATGCACAAGTAATACTGAAATTACCCTGGAGCTCTCTATCAAGCCTATTCTAGCTTTTAATTTGTAAAAAATAAGATGCAACTATATACACACACACACATATTTTGGTGGACTTTTCAGTAGGGCACTTAGGCTGACTTTCATGTAGAACCTCAGTTGTCTACTGAGAAGTACAAAGTGTTCTATCATTGGTCATTCTGTATCAGTTGAGAGAACAAATTATTCTAGGACAAAGCAACATATGTATTTTTGTTTTATTCATAAAAACACAGACGATGATGTGTTTTGACTGTGATCCAAAGCTTTGATCACAGATCTATTCAGCATCTCTCTCCTTTCTTGGAGAGTAAAGTTCTATAGGTTGAGTCTTCTCAACTTAGCCAATGTTCATGAAGGAAGTGAACACTTAGATCTGCGCCACTGGTGGAAGGAGATGATTATATCTCAGAGAGCGCAGATTTACACAGAGCTGTGACACACCATCCTTTGGGCTCTCTGCCAGAAAGTAGAATCAAGTCTCAAAAATACCCTTTAAACTATATTCTATAGTATTACGAACAGGACAGGGAAAATCCAATTCTGTGGCTAAGTGAGGCACCCTTGCAATCAATATGTGGTTTTTTACTTCTCTTGATTCTGTTGATACTGACTAGATGCTTTCTCTGGGCCCAACATTTTACCATCTTAGAATATTCTTTCAAATCAAAGACTTTATTAGTCTTTTAGGCTGGTGAGATGGCTCAGCGGGTAAAGGTGCTTCCGGTCATGCCTGATGATCTGAGTTTGATCCCTGGAATCCGCATGATTAAAGGAAGGCTACATACACATACACACATACACACACACATACACATTAAATATGTGTAAAAAAATATAAAGTTTCTTTTCTGAAATATTTTGTTAAATTAACAAAAATGAGAAATTTGTAGGATTCTATTTCCATATAGTAATGTATCTCCTCCCTGGCTCTTACATTCTTTCTGGCCCCTCTCTTCCACAATGGTCCCTGAGGCCTGGGTGAGCAAAACTTAATATAGGAGTCTAGTCTTCCTAAAGCGAGGGAGCAAGGGACTCTGGGTAGGCTGAGTAGACGTCAGGATGAACCTGCTCTGAGCTCACTTGGGGGCATTAACTTGACAAATAGACCTTAACAAAGATGAAATTCCAATCGGGAGGCTATGCGGGGTGTGGGGGGTGCAGTGGGGAGGGAGTGGCGGGGATTGCCAGTGGGGAAGGGAGTGTAAGGATGATTTAGATTGATTAAGATGTTCTTTATAAAATACACAACGATTCGATAAAAAATATTTTTTAAAATGAGAAATTTGGGACACATTTGAGTTTTAAGTGATCCTTGAATCCACCAAAGAAAATATTTGAAGATTTTTGTTCAAATCCAGCCACTGAGATTTAGATGTCTTCTTAGTTGATGCTGAGAATTTAAATAATGCTCAAAGAGACCAGAAGGGTAAAAGATACTTTATTAAAAATGACACATGCTCTGACAATAAGGTATTATATTTTCTAGAATGCAGCATGTCTTTGTAAGTTGTATTTGTTTCACTGTCTCAGACTGATGATTATGAAATATTATATGGACTGTCTACATACACAAACATCTGAGAAAAGAATCAACATCTGTTCATTCTTAGCCACTGCCCAATACTAGCCTTAAGGTTTTCTGGACCTCTTCTATCTAACTTTGACTGAATCAGATGTTTCATGGTTTATTTGAGTTTTCCTTGTTACATCACAGTGTCATTTAATAAATAGATATAGTAAACCTTATTCAGACAACTGATTCCCTCAGATTCACATGAACACATTCTAAGAGATAAAGTAGGCAAACCTAATATATAAGGGTTAACTTTCCAGTAAATCAAACAAAAAATCTTACTGCATAAATCATAGAACAATATTTTGAAGCTTATGATTTTAGGGCTCAGGTGTGGACCATTCTAGAAAATGTCAGAATAACTATATAAGAGCTGCTCTCGGGCATTAGGTTTTCTGCTCACAGGTTAGTCATTTTAGAGGTCCATGATCACTGAGTGGGACATCTTGAGCACAGCTTACCTGAGGCTTCTCTCTGCAGAATAAAAACAAAAGCTAGTCCTCAAGCTAATACTTATTCATGCTTCAAATGTAAAATTTTCAGTTTTTAAAGTTTTTGCATTGTTTTACATGGTTTAGTTTGGTTTGTTTAGAAACAGCCTTGTGTAGTCCAGACTAGCTTCAAGCTCTCCATCCTCCTGCTCCAGACTTCCAAGTGTTGGGATCACAGCTAAGCAGCATTGTTTCTGGTTAGAATGTTCAGGCTTCTGTTCAGGAAGACTGGGTAAGCTGTAGGTCATTGCTCCATTCTCATCTCCCTTTCTTCATCCCACGCACCACACTGGGTCAGTAGCTTGGGGATGAGATCCTTGTGTGACACCAGGAATGACCACTGAGACCAGTCTGGGAGGTGGATCTCAGGGATCCTCCCTCTGCATCTTCAGGAGCAGAGCTATGAGCTTGCCTGTCATTTGGGAGCACAGAAAGATGATATGTCCGTTGGTGGAGAGATGAACTTACTGTAAATCCAATTATTGCAGTATTTAATGAGGTAATATTTTACTGTAACTATTTTATTCTTTGGGTCAAGTTGAAATTGTTCTGACTATTTTCCAGTGCTACATTATGGCTTAATTGCTTATTCTTTTCTAGGTCACTATAGATTGACTCCTCTCTTTAAAGAATTACAGCCCCAAGATGCTGTTTTTGTGGTAGGTGTCAACATTCACACTCCAGTAATGGGTAGAGATGACGTTTCAGTTTTTAGTTTGAAGACACAGTCTGTTTCTTTCCTTAAGGCTAACACAGAACATTGACTTCAGTCAAAGCTTTTATTATTTTAATTTCTAAAATTAAAGTAGAGGCTGAGCTAAGCATTATGGTACTCCCAGCACTCAGGAATCTTAGACAGAGAGAACCATAAGTTTAAGACCAGCCTACCTCTCAGCAAATAAGTTAGTAAAGGTTGTGAAAATAAGATGGGTTGGTTATTTGTAGTTCAACCAAGAGGAGGTTTAGACACAAATAGCTTTAAAGGTTTTTCCTAAAGACAGCTGCTTTCTGAATCCTCACATAAAGGAAAAGCTTTCAGTATTACATTTGCACAGATTAGTTCTGTGTTTGTAATAGGCCATTGTTTTCAGACTACGTTTTTAAAGAGTTCAGCAGCTGAGCTGCACTATGTACTCTAAACTATATAAGGGAGACATGGATGGTATAATCCCAAGGGCAGACCCTCCTCCCACTTTGGCATTCTTTGATTTCAGCTGTTAACTAGAGATAATTTAGATTTTAGTGGCAGGACCAAGAAATGCTTTTAATGCAAATTCCTGGCATTGCATATCTCTCTTTGAAGAACAAATGGACATTCTTGCAAGCTACCAGAATGGGAGGCTGTCTTTCCTCAGCCCAGGAGCTCTAAGTAGATATGAAAATCAAGACCATATGACTTTTATGTCACATTTAATTTAATTCTAAGGAAGTTGTATGGCAGAGATTTACAGTTCTCCAAGACATGTCATTTTCTTTGTGCCTTTTCTTTTAAATGTTTCCTAATTTACCACAATAAGTACTTATTATTTTTATAATGGGGGAAATGTTAGATTACCAGTTTTATACTTACCACATTAGGAGGAAAATCAACCATGTATGAAAATGTCACAATAAAACATTATTTTGTATAACTGAAAAGAGGAAAATAAAACTATTTACCTTATGTGTAGTGGGTTATTTCATTAAGAAACATACATATTTTGTATATTTGTAAATAAATTTTAATTGTAATGGGAGAAGGCTACAGACATACGCAAGTCATTGTGAACTAATAACTACTTGTGAAATGATCAGTCCCATTCCAATTTCAAATATTCCTTTCATCGTTCCCAGAAGTTCATTCACAGAGATAGATATGTACACTAAATCACAATCACCTGGAATCATGTTAACAGTTGGGCCACATATGAAGTTTTCAAGAACCACAGACTCAAACCAAGCTGGTTTATTGAAGTGTTATTATTCTTGGTGTTAAGAGTCAGACAGGAAATTCTCCCAAGAGGTTTATAAAGAAGATTATGTCCTATGACACTCATCCATAATAATGGCCTTACCAAAAAAAAAAAAAAAAAAAAGACAATGACCTATTTCTTACTCAGTCCCTCGATATAGATTAGTGACATCATATCAGAAAGCAGGTCTGTGGGCCATCGAGATGACTCTGGGGGGACAAGTACCTCACAATTAAGTTCAGTCCTTAGAATCCATATGTTAGAAGGAGAGAATCAACTCCCACAAACTTTCTTCTGACCTCCATGTTCACACCATGGTTGGTACACATGGATACACACAATAACTAACATAATTTTAAATTTAAAATTTTTTTATGAAACAAAAGAACAACAGCAAAAACAAAACAAAACCTCAAGCAAGCAAGCGGGCCTGTGAAATGAGGACTACTGAGCAGTCTATTGAGCTTTGTCTCCAAGTTAACCCAGCTGACCTTATACAAGGAAAGAGAGTCTCAGTCTCTAGAAGATGCTCAATAAATACATAGGATTAGCTTTCCTGGTGCCACTATTTTGTGTCAGATATGAGTCTGATCTTTGACAGGGAACAGAGGAGCTCTAGTCATGCAGGTGACAACACCCCCCACCTCCCCCACCCCCGCCCGACACACATGCCCTGAGTGCTTCTGCTAGCAGAGATTCAGTGAAGCCCCAGTTGAACATGGCCATGTTTGGACTTTCCAGGAAAAGTGTGCTTGCTCCAGGTAACACTTGAAAAACTGAAACTCCATAAATAGACTTACTAATAATGTGGGGAGCTAGCCAAATCTGAGCTAAGAGGAACACTTTCAAGTAGGAACCTGCAAGGGTGTGTATTTCATTCTTGAAGGACAAACTCCTTTTAAGGAATTAAAAAGGCTATCCAGAAATCCTTTCCGATTTCCTTGCCTTCTATCACAACATGGGCGAGAGAAGATTCAGCCCTTGGATAATTAAGTCCAAATGACTCTTGGTTCCAGAGGCATCTCCTGTCAGTGTTGCCTCCAACTTGTCCCCCTTCCTCCTTGCCCTGCCCTTCCTGAATCTTTTTAAATCGCTCATCACAGTTGGCTTTAGCATGTCAGAAGGCAGTGGCTCTTGGAATCTGCCAAGAACAGAAATGATTTGGGGTCAAAATACCCTCCCCACCAAGGTTAATCTCCTTGGTGGTTGAATGAGGCAGCAAGCGGCAAAGATTAGCCATGCCATGGTATTGGGTTCTGAGCACCAGGATGTGTGGGCGACTGCATTTCTCTCCCAGTCGCGTCACTTTCTTCTTTTAATGAAAACTGAAACTGAGCCCCAGCCAGAGGGCATAGGGATGAACAAATGCGCAAGGAGATAAAATAGAAATGTTGAGGAAGGCTGGACCCCCTCCCGACTCTAGTCTGGAGAGAGCCTCTCCAGGCTCCTCAGGCAGGCACCTGGAATGCAGGAGGGGCAGAGGGGATGGCAGAGGGTTGTGGGGAGGAATTAAGTGTGGCTTGGTCTGCTTCTGGCTTCTCTGTAAATACTGTGACACCTCCAAATGGAGGAACAGCTGAGATAAGTGACTGCTAATCCCCCAGTGCCGGGGAGGAGGCTGGGCCCTCCCTTGCAGATCCCAGCAGATGGTGGATGAAACAGGCTTCCCCCGAGGCAAGGACAGTGGGAACTGTCCCGCCTTCTGTTCCTTCAGCTTGCCCTGCACGTCTCCCTCATGGCCTGTCCGCGCGGGGAAGGGCCTTGCCAGAGCCCTGGGGACCCGCCTGGCTTTGCTGCGCCACTGGGACGTGCAAGGTCAGCCAAGTTGGACTCTGGACAATACCAGCAGCTTGGGTTACATCTAGCAAAGCTCGGTGGGCTGGGGAAGAACAGCCAGGCAGTATAAGAAGGAGAAACTCACCTGGGTAACAGGATGAGGACTCCCTTAAAATGCACTTTTCCAGGGTGGAACCCCAGAACTTGAACTTCTGTTAGGCAGCCCAGGGTCAGGGGAATCCTTTGAGAAACAACAGTCCAAGGAGCCTGGTGTTAAACAGCAGGCTTAACTCGGGTGGTCCAGCACAATCTCACTTCATCTTTGTGACCTCAGGCAAGAGTCTCAACTTCCTAGGACTAACCATTCCTTCTCCAAATGCAGGGAACATCTA
This sequence comes from Eospalax fontanierii, assembly GCA_035773235.1. Taxonomy (NCBI): domain Eukaryota; kingdom Metazoa; phylum Chordata; class Mammalia; order Rodentia; family Spalacidae; genus Eospalax; species Eospalax fontanierii. The sequence continues at coordinate 39,215,734 of CM069526.1, read as the reverse complement.
TTCTTGGCTTTGAAAGTCAATTTAATTACAATTAGCATTAAAAATAAAATTAGAAGATTGTACTGTGAATGTTCTTAGCACTACTGAGCTGCACACTTTCTTATTCAATTTTCAAATTAAATATCTGAAAATCTGTGTTAAATGAAAAAAAAACAAAGAATCTTGCTGACTTAATTAACTTACATTTTAAAATAGATAAAATAAGGTTCAGTGTCTTTAAAACGGGTAAATAGGTCAGTAATTCAACAGTAAATATTGAATGTCATAAATCTGTAAGGACCACAGCACAAGAAATAAAAGCACAAACAGGCAAATTGGATTATACCAAACAAAAAAAGCATCTATCTGCACAGTAAATGAAGCAATTCACAGAGAAGAGACAGCCTATAGAAAATGCTTGAGAAGTCAACATCTGTCAAGGGATCACTATCCAAATACATATGAAACTAGAACAATTCAATAGCAAAATTTAATGAATAAATAACACAAAATATCTTGAAATTGCTATATATATAGAGAGAGACACACACACACATATATGTATATGAAGAAGACATGCAAAAGGCCAGTGGCCAGCAGATACACATTAAAATGTTCAGCATCTAACCAGCTACACCGTCATTGATTAAGAATAGGTTATTATCAAAAGAGAAGTGATGGTAAGGATGTGGAGGAAAGGAAACTCTTGTCCACTGTTGTTTGGATGCAAATCAGTGCAACCATTAAGGAAAACAATTATGAAGGTTCCTCAAAAATTAAAAAAATTTTAAATGTACCTATTGTATTTTTCAGCAATCCCACTACCAAATATATTTCTAAAGGCAATGAAATCAATAAGTTAAAGAGATGTACACACACCTATGTTTACTGTAACACTATTCACAATAGCCAAGAAATAGAAACAAAGTGTCCATCAACTGATGAACAGAGACAATGTCATGTGTATGTGTATATGTGTGTGTATATGTGCATGTATGTGTGTACTATGCTTCTTGAAAAGAATGAAATCTGTCATTTGCAACATGGGTGGAACTGGAGATCATTATGTTAAGTGAAGTAAGTCAGACACAGAAAGGCAAAGCCCACATGCTCTCCCTCTTATGGGGAATCTGAAAAAGCTAATCTCAAAAAAGTTGAGAGTAATGATTATTACCAAAGGCTGGAGAAAATGGAGAAAGGTTGACCAGTGAGTACTTGTCTACAACCTGCACTTTAAGAAGGAGGGTTAATAAGTTCTCATAGTCTAAGTTGCTATTATCTCCACAAGAGTATTTCCTTCTCCAGTGTTGTCTTTACCTGGAATTCTTTGTCCCCAATTTAAAAGATATCCATCTATCTGAGCAGTGACAGCTAGCTAGTAGAAAGAAGTCCTCCCGTGCTCTCATACTATAGAGTAACTACAGACAATGCACTCTATGTTTCAAAACGTTAAATGATTTTGAATGTTTTCACCATAAATCTTTAAGAGAAAGTATTTTTTTTTAAATTTTAGACATAATATACGTGGAAATATACTTTGCTTTAAGTATTAAAAATGAATCCAGTGCTGGTGAGAACACTCATCAGTTAAAAGCAACTGCCAAGCAAGCCTGACGACCTGAGTTTGATTTGATCCCTGGAACCTAGGTAAAGGTGGAAGGAGAGGACCAACTCCACAGAATTGTTCTCTGACCTCCATGCACATCCCAACAAGCTCATACATACCTCCTCTTCCATACAGACACAAACACAGACAGACACACACACACGCACATGCACAATAATAACAAGTAGAACATTTAAAGGTTAAAATGCATTGGATGGAATGTAAAACATAGTTTTACATGTTTTAAGGGTGCATATTGTCTCACAAAACTGGCCCTCCACTGACTTACTTATTCCTCACTAGGATCCACAGTACTGGGATGGGTAAGGCCTAAAGGCATCAAAAAGTAAACATGGGAATCTCTCATCAGCTAATGTCAAGCAACAGCCCTCTTACACACGTTTGTGAACTTCAGTTCTACTCTACCTTAAAAACAGCTAAGCCTGGCGTGGTGGCCCATGCGTGTAAGCCCAGCACTTGGAAGGTGGGAATTGGAGTATTAGCAGTTTAAGGTCATCTTCTGCTACACAGTGAGTTGGAGGTCAACTTGGGCTTTTCCTATACTTTCTTTTAGACTCCTCCCTTTCTGATGACCCAGAGAGACCACCTCTCCCTTCCCAACATGTACCATAACTGGCTCTGACTTCTATAAGTATCACTGCTATGAAGCATTTATCATTGAATTTTGTGTCATAATTGATGGAACCTTGCCAAAACAAGGAACACATGAAAGAGACCTAATTCTTCAAAATACCTACTGCTGCCTCCAAAAGTATTGTTGTCGAATTGTAATAGGCGAAGTTCTCCACATGTGACATATCATTTGTCACTTATCAGCACAATACAAAATAACCCCTCTAAGAAAAGAGTTGTTGGGTCCCTTTACAGGGAGTGGAAATGGAGTCTCAAAAAGTTAACTGATTCTCCAAGACCAAATGTACAGTGTATAGTTAAACGACAGAGGCAGGGCTTGAAGCTGGTCTGTCGGGACCTAATGCCAGTCCTCTCTCTCTCTCTCTGCTTCGGAAGCACCACTCTTTGCACCCTGTCTGTGGGCATTCTCATGGTAAAGTGCCTACTGTGCAGCAGGGCCTGATCTCAGCCAGGTCTCTCCGCCGGTTGCACAGCCCAGCTGACCACCATTTCTTCTCCAGACCATCCCAAACATGGTTGGAAAGCGCCGCGAGAAGCGCTCAACATTCCCCAGCCCTACAAGTATCTAATCAGCAGTCCTCCTCAGCATATCAATCCAAGCCCACTCTCGGCTGGGATGCCGGTGCCCAGCTTTCTATTTTTAACCGGTGTGAACTGAAGGAAAGGCACAAGCACTAGTCAGGAACCAAGAATACAGGGCAGCTCGGGGCAAACGAGTGATCTGCGTCCGGCCTCCTATTCCCTCCGGCTTCTCCTTGCTGGTGCCATCTTTCATTTTCTTTCTTAAAAGTACCAAGGTCCTTCAAAATCTGTTAACTGCAAAGGAGACATTCATTCCTCATTTGTAGTGTGCTTCTACCACAACATACATGCTAATCAAATGCGGTCGCTGCTGTCCATAGACTCGTTCTGGGTCGTGAGAGATGCCTCATTTCTAACTCATCCTGGTTTGAAGAGGATGCTTGTCTGCAGTCTGCACTTTGAGAAGGAGGGTAGATGAGTTCTCACAGTCCAAGTTGCTATGATGGCCACATAGCAACTTTTCCTGTGTTGTCTCACCTGGAATTATTGGTCCTCGGTTTAAAAGACATCCGCCTATCTCTCAGGGAGTGGCTGAGCTACTTTTGGTATCTGTGCCTTCATTCAGTTTGTTAACAGAGGACCCTTTTCTTGCCTAAAGACTGAAGTCTGAGTTTGAGCAAACCCACTATGGCCTGGATGAGGGCTTCTCTCAGCAAGCCTTCCCAGCCTCTTTCCTGTGAGCCCGGGACCCAAGCATGGGGTGAGCCCAAGGCTGGTGAATTTTGGCTTTGCCACCTAGGTAAGCACAGCCTCAGCTCAGACTAAACAAGATCAGAAGGTGCCCTGCCCAAGACCCAGGGCAATGCCCTGCCTTGGGCTAGCTGCTCAAATATGCTACTGTGGTGTTTGTGCCTAAGAGGACTGTCAGAACTGTGTTCTGGCTCCCAGCACTGGAAGATGAGAAACTGCTGCCTCTTCCCGGCTGCCTCAGCCCAGCTGTTAGGACCCTTCTCCAAGGGCAGGGCGCCAAGCCTTCCAGCTTGCGTGTGTGCGGCCTATTGTCCCTTAGACTGGCAGGGCGGAAAAGGAACGCACCCCTCAGCACAATCAGGGAGCTCCCCCACTCCAGCAAGGAGGAAGGGAAGCCTTCCCTTGACCCCCCACCCCCACCAGCCTGTCCCTCCCTAGCTCCCTATTTGGCCATTGCTCTGGCATCCCCCTCCCCTTCCTTACATGGTCTGGGAGCCCCCCGGCTGGTCCTCTCCCCTGCCCTTGGCTCCAAGAATGGCCTCAGCGGTCCTAGATGGTGCTAAGGCGACCAAATAAGGCAAGGTGGCAGATGGGGGGCCCCCCACCCTTGCCCCAGGCTGCTCCAACTGACCCCGTCCATCAGCGTGCTATAAAGCCTCACTGCTGGCGACCGACACCCAGCCCCTGCTGCCGCCAGCGCGGAGCCCAGCCCAGCCCAGCCGCCCAGCTCACGGTGAGTCGCAGCCACGCTCCGCCCCTGGCTCTCCACCGGCAGCCAAGGCCCTGAGCTCTGGTCGCTTGGCCACACTGCTTGGTTTCTATTTCTCTATTTTTTTAAGCAAACTTTTTGACCTGGTTCTAATTTGTTTCGTCCTGGATCTCGAATTCGTGTAGCACAGGCTCTCACCCACCTCACCCTGAGAGCGTTTGGGATCCTTGATTTCTTATACTTTCTCCTCCTCCTGGGGTGTGGAGAGCATGGGAGAATGGGTTCCCAGTTTGTTTGAAAAGGGAAAGGATTGAAAGGACCGCCAGCGAAGGACTTGGACTCCTCGGGGACAGTTAGGATTTTACCTCCTTGCACCTGGAGTAGAGGGCGAGCCTCTTGGCCAGGGAACCTGGGTGGGTTCCTCTCCAATTCTCTAATCCACACCTCCAGTCTCTTCCCAGGCTTCTTCCAACTTTTTTTTTTTATGCCAGGAACATAAGGGAGATGACAGGTGCCTCCCCACTCTCTGCACCCCAGGACCCCACTTTGTCACCTTCTCCCCCATGGAGAAGACCAGCTCCACAGACACTGAGTGTGGGCCACCCTTTTTTCTTCAACCTACAGACCCCGCAGAAGTTGTGCCAAGATGTGCGACGACGAGGAGACCACCGCTTTGGTGTGTGACAATGGTTCTGGGCTGGTGAAGGCCGGCTTTGCGGGTGATGATGCTCCCAGAGCAGTCTTCCCATCCATCGTGGGCCGCCCGCGCCACCAGGTAACTCTGGCTATCCCTCTTGACCTTCTCCCATCCCAGCCAGTCCCCAACCCTATTCTGAATCTCTTTCTGTCCCCTCAATCGAGGACCCAACTGGTTCATTAATTTGGGGGGTCACATAAGCAAAGCAATGAGTTCGTTTCAAATCCAAGCCACAGCAAGCAATCTCCCTAAGTTCTAAATTCCAGAAGTGCCCCGCAGTGGAACACCTGTTGATGGGTCCACCAGCTTCTCACTTGGGGCCTGCTAGAAGCTGCGGTGTCTTCTCCCTCTCTCATGCCTTTGCTTTGCTTTCTTCTTATCCCCTCCCCACTGATCTCTTTTGGTTTGTTCATTTTAAAAAATAATGTAGCTAACTACTAGTAATGTAACTGCTCTGAACCAACCAGGGGCCTGTCTACATTCTTCTCTCTTGTTCGCAGTCAGTTTGCAGGACTCCCGGGAGCTGTAATGGATCTCCTTCCTGAGTGTTGCATTTTTAGAAGTCAGACGTGACAGAGGCAGCAAGTGCCATGGTGATAGTGACATACCACCTTGTTTATTAAAAGAAAGGCCAGGCTCTCTGAGTTTATCACTTGCCTGGCCAGACAGGCTGCCAAAGAGCAGAGTTGGGAGTCCTCCGAGTTGGCAGGGGAAGGATATTCCAGGATCTTCTGAACAGTTTGAATTTTCATCTGAGTGATAATAGCCTATCAGCCTATGTTCACTGGATAAATGTCTTAAGGGTGATACAAGACATTCTTATTTCAGATATTCCAAAAGATAATCATCTGTTTCCAGCTGACATGGGTGATGAGCTTAATAGTTTAATGACACTATTATACTATTTCAAAAATGAGATGAGGCTTTGCTTCTGCAGAAAAATCCCTTTATTCTTTCCTCTCCAGTTATATTCAAAATGATAGATGCATACATCCCTGTGTGGGAATAAAGTATAATATTTATTCTAAATGATTCAAATAAATTAGCACCACACCTTAATTTTTGGAGGTGAGGTTTGACATAGGTTCTCATGTTATAGTTCAGGAATGCCTAGTTTTGTTTTTTTTTTTTAATACAGCCCAAGCTAGCTTTAAACTTGTGGCAATTCTGTTTCAGCCTTCTGAGTACTTGGATTTCAGGTATGAGCCACCATATCAAACTTTCAAATCCTAATTTTATTGTTTCTGATTATTTTTAAGCTGACTCTTGACTTGGGGAGTTAGATGTGAGTTAATAAGGCCTGGACGATATTCCCGACTTGGTAGGCACATGATGGTCTCGTCATTTCCTTCTTACAGGGAGTCATGGTGGGCATGGGACAGAAGGATTCCTATGTAGGGGACGAAGCTCAGAGCAAGAGAGGCATCCTGACCCTGAAGTACCCCATTGAGCACGGCATCATCACCAACTGGGACGACATGGAGAAGATCTGGCACCACACCTTCTACAATGAGCTCCGTGTGGCCCCCGAGGAGCACCCGACCCTGCTCACTGAAGCCCCGCTGAACCCCAAGGCCAACCGTGAGAAGATGACCCAGATCATGTTTGAGACCTTTAACGTCCCTGCCATGTATGTGGCCATCCAAGCAGTGCTGTCCCTGTACGCTTCTGGCAGAACCACAGGTATCCTTGGGCAAGGGACAGTCACTGACTGATCATATTTTCAACTTGCTGTGAACCCAGTTTCTCACCTGACAAGAAAGAGTCCCCTCTCTCACCCTGTCTAACAAGGTATCTGTGTTAAGAGAAAGAAATAATAATAGTTCCCTGAGGTTAGTTTCAGAGCACATTTTTGTGAGAGCTGATAGCTTGTGAAGTTAAGATTGTTCCCTTATTTAAAATATGTGATATGTAGCAGACATTGGTGTATATTTATACTATCACAGCTCCTGGGAAAACATATTTAAGAACACACATTCCCTGCAGGCTCTGGTTCAAAACAGAGAGAAACATGTCTAAGTTAGATTGGTCCAAAGAAAAACATGCTTGGATGCTTATATAATGTGTAAATGGCTGGTAAAAGAGGGATGGACATTTAAAAGTGTCTTCAGGAAATTTATCTACTACAGTATTTAATAGGATGAGCTATGCTGCCTTCCAATTTAGAATTCATCCATTATGGTCATTTTTATTCTTTGCATGTAAGGGATTTACTGTTATCTGGATCTTTGCCCAGTCTTGTTTCTCCTAGCCAAGACTAGAAGCAGGATTCCCTATAGGCTTAAGCAGCAATCCTCAGGACATCAACTCATTCTCTTCTATCTCCTCTAACAGGCATTGTTCTGGACTCTGGGGATGGTGTAACTCACAACGTCCCCATCTATGAAGGCTATGCCTTGCCCCATGCCATCATGCGTCTAGATCTGGCTGGTCGGGATCTCACTGACTACCTCATGAAGATCCTTACTGAGCGTGGCTACTCCTTTGTCACCACGGGTGAGTGTGTGTGTGTGTCACACATCTGTTTTTCTTGCTTCATTGTACATCTACTTCCCCACAATTGACTTCTTTTCTTTAGAACTTGACTGTGAAACCCTTTATCTCTGCAGCTGAACGTGAAATTGTCCGTGACATTAAAGAGAAACTGTGTTATGTTGCCCTGGACTTTGAGAATGAGATGGCTACAGCTGCCTCTTCCTCCTCTCTGGAGAAGAGCTACGAACTGCCTGACGGCCAGGTCATCACTATTGGCAACGAGCGCTTTCGCTGTCCGGAGACACTCTTCCAGCCCTCTTTCATTGGTAAGTTACAGGTTCTGGTAGTAGGGATCCACGTCTCTGGAAAATTTGGGTTCTCCCAGAGTAATCGCCATTATAATTAGAAGGGTGAGGGGCCCTTTGAGTTAAGCCTAGAGTGTCGCCAGCTCAGTTTTACATCCTGATGGTTCATTAAAGAGAAAGTTTGTTCTGCTCTAGTGGTCATGGTTGAGGATGGCACACTGAGCTTACCTCACAGTAAAGGATAAAGCTGAGCAGTAGCTGAATATTACATGTCTGGATACTCAAGAGAACTAATTTATTCCAATAGGTTCTATTACCAACAGGCCGGACTTTAAGTTACTCATCATTAAATGCAATCACAACCCTACTCATAGCAGTGACTGATGCGTGAATGTCTCCAAACATCTTTCATTAATAGTGACTTCCATAAGATGCTGAATTCTGATTTTAGTCCATGAATTAAAAGTGTAAATCAGGTGTGGTGGCTCACACCTCCGATCCCAGTACTCAGGAAACTACGCAGGAGGATTGCCCTGGGTTCAAAACTAACCTGGGTACAGAGTGAGACCTATTTTGAAATAAAGCATATTAGTTTTAGCTTAAATGTGTGTCTTATTCCTCTTGAAGTAGATCTCCATATTCCCGATGGCTACAGGATGTGCTCATCCTAAATATGTACCGAACACAGTTGTTTGTTTCTTGGCAGACTGTGCTGGATTATCAACACTTTTAAGAGACACCTGTTCTGTCTGTTCCCAGCAGTGAATGTTATGGGGGAACATATGTTTTAGGCACAAATGGTGACAACTCGCCAACACACAGGAATTTTGCTCTCTTCCCTCCGCCCTAGGCTAAATGTTTTGTGATTTATTTAAAAACAACACTGTCACTTGTTTCTAGGTATGGAGTCTGCTGGCATTCACGAGACTACTTACAACAGCATCATGAAGTGTGACATTGATATCCGCAAGGACCTGTACGCTAATAATGTCTTATCCGGAGGCACCACCATGTACCCTGGAATTGCTGATCGTATGCAGAAGGAAATCACTGCTCTGGCTCCTAGCACCATGAAGATTAAGGTAAAGAGCATTTGTGAGTGCGTGGACAAAGGCTGATCTTGGTATTCTAAGACAAACATCCTTCTCAACTTCTTCCCCAATATCTTAGCTTCCCATCTCCTGTAAAGCTTGCCATTATTGCCAGCCTAGTCTTGATTCTTTTTTAGCAATTTTTACAACATTGGAAACTTTAGAATAAAAACAAGTTGAGAGACAGGGAGGGGGAGAGAGAGTAAGACAGAGAGAGAGAGAAATAGAGAGAGAGAGAGAGAAACATTAACAATTAAATATGCTTACATAAGGCTGGAGAGATGGCTCAGCAGCTAAGAGCGCTGGCTGCACTTGCAGAAGACCTGGGCTCAGTTCCCAGCACCTAGTAGTGGCTAACAACATCCACCCGCACTGCATGACACTGGTGCACTTACATACGTACAGGCATACACTCATACACATAAAATAATAAAATATTTTTAATATATATATATATATATATATATATATATATATATATATATACTCATTAAGAGGCCCTGGCTTTGCAGCTACCTTTCACCAAGCACTTACACTTTTCCCCACATTATTCTGTAGGGAAGAGAAGCAGAGCAATGAGGAAATCGAGGAGAGTTTGTAAAACTTTTGGCCATATTACTTTATGGCATAAAGTTTCCCTCCTTTATAGTCAGTCAATCTGTGGTATTTTTTTTTTTCTGTGCGTATTGCAAACATATTGTATGCTCTATTGCTGGGAACTTTAAAACTCACTTCAAGCTTTTTTGTCCCTGCAGATTATTGCTCCTCCTGAGCGTAAATACTCTGTCTGGATCGGGGGCTCCATCCTGGCCTCTCTGTCCACCTTCCAGCAAATGTGGATCAGCAAGCAAGAATATGATGAAGCAGGCCCATCCATTGTCCACCGCAAATGCTTCTAAGGGGCCTTCTCTCTTAGTCTACCTTGTATTCAGGATGACAGTGTTATGCTTCTTGGAATCTCTGAACCTGCCCCCATCATCTCTCATCAATCATTGTACAGTTTGTCTACACACTTGCAGTATGTTTGTGCTTTGAATATTTATTGCTTTATAAATAAACCAGATCAGGACTTGCAACCTACAAAAGTCTGTCTTCTTTCTTTTGGTGTAGGTGTGAACTGGATAAGGTATCTGTTTTGACACCCTGAGCATTTTGATAGTAGAGCAGCTCAACCCCAAACTCTCACCCAATCAACTCATGTGGCACTGAGCTGGGAGTTACAGTACTACATTTTTGGTTTCATATTTTGGGACAGAATCATGACTATATTTTGAATCTTATTAGCAAAGTAGATTAGGTTTGGTTCTGTGTAAGAAATGAGAATGGTTAACACAGTTATCTATGGTTAACTGCTATGCATGACACTGAAAATGATTTTAACATACATTGCATTTTTATAACTTTGAAGAAAAGAAACATATTGGTAACGAAGTTGAAAGATTTTAAAAAATAAGTTAGCTTATTTTCTAATTTCTTCGTACTCCCTGGTTGTCTTTTTGAAGGCTATGCATGAGGCGAGAAGGCCAGCTGACAGGCCTTGCCATGGCTTATCGCTTGTATCGTCTCTCCTTCAGTTTTAGAAACAGGATTATTCGGAGGCTGTGAAACATTTGGCAACAGCAACAAGGTTCTGAATGCACAAGGTCAAAAAATGAATTCCAAATCAAGGTGTTTGTGGTAGCTCTCACCTGTGTTGCATCATGTGACCTCACTTCAACCTTGGTTCTGAGCACATAATGTGCACTCCATGCTGTTCATGACATCACACCATACAACACCAACAAACGTGGCCTGAAAAAACTCAGATCTGAGACTACTGCACACCACGAGTTGTATTACAAAGTTTCCTATTCTTAAGAAACGTAATAGTTTAATTACTGAAAACAAACTTTTAGTATTTTCCTACTATCTTTCTTCACCATATCAAATTAATCTATCTTTAGATGGTATTATGTTAGAATGCTTGATTCTTAAAAATTTCTGTCTGGATTGCTGGCTTGAGTTTCACAAAAAATTGTTAAATGACTAAGCTTTGTCCTAGGATTAGGACAGGACTTCCAATAATTTCTGAAATGCCCCTAATTGTACTTGCTCCATTTTTACTGAGTTTATATGAAGCAGCTCATTGTTAGAGCTGATGTTGACAGAATAAAATATCAATCACTTCTGGAAAATGGTGAGGACAATCTGTCCTACACTATCAAATATTCAGCCAAGACTTAATTCCTTATATAAAAAATAAATAAGCACACCCATCTCAAACATTAGTATGCAAACGTGCTTTCATCTTTAATAAATAGAAAGAAAGATATAGGTACGCCAAAGAATTGTTTTAAAATACAGTTCTTTATGATTTATCAGTAAACAGTCAAATCAGTTTGATTTGTATATCTACTTTATATAACTTTATTCCCAGAACCACAGAAACGTTTCTCAGGTGAAAAGGGGGTTACAAGTGGAAAAAGTTTGCTTAACTAAGCCCTGCCATGTTAAAACCAGCTAGTGTATTGCTGCAGATTCCCCAGCAAAAGAATACTTTCTGCTCCAGGCATACTCTGAGTCTCTGGCTCATGCAGACACACTTCTAACTTTGAAATAACCAAATGTTTTATCTCCATGTATTCCCATTCAGGTTTCAAGGATCTAAAACTTAAGCTCTGAGGATCAACTTTCCATTACAGCTGAGATCACAGATAGCTTTGTTCCCTACCCGCAGGAATTTCTTCAAGAAGCTCCTGGATTAGTAATGAAGTGTTTGCTAAACAACCACTCAAATTTTATTCACTAATTTCTTTTTCAAAAATATTTTATTTATTATTTTAGTTTTATGTGTATGATGAGTATATTGCCTGCATGTATGTAAATGCACCCTTGTTGTACAATGCTCATGGAGGCCAGAAGAGGGTGTCAGATCCCCTGGAATTGGAGTTAAGAATGGTTGTTAACTTGCATGTAGGTGCTGGGAATTGAACCCAGGTTCTCTGCAAGAGCAGCCAGTGCTCTGAACTCCTGAGCCATTGCCCCTACTAATTTCTTAAGTGAACATTTTGAGGACCTCTTTGCCTGAATCATACACCTGTCACCTTTACTCTCCCGTGGCTATGTTCCCATTTATTGGTGCCTATATGAAATATAGTTAACTGTGCATAGTTCCCTTCTACCCAGTTCATTAATGCCCTGGTTTGCTATAAATGATGTCTTGTCATTTGTCATTACCATTAAACTATAAGATAGAAATTGGTGCAGTCTTTGTAACACAGGTTTGTAGACTAGTATGTTTACTGGTTGTGTGAAAGAAGAAAAAAACCGACATAAACATATGCTCATAAGGACCTGTACATCTGGCAATCATGGTGTCCCTGAAGAGGAAAACTAGAGATCCAAGATGCTGGGACAAAATCCTGCATGATGTGGTAAATACAAAAATAGGATTCTATTTTTGTTCTTAAGAACTCAGGAAGGAAACTGCATTCTGTACTTTTTCAATCTTGAACTATGTTCCTATGTTGAGCATTCCAAAACTTGGTACCAATATTTCACAATGTATAACCAACAGTAAAAACTGGAATTAATTTTTGAATAAAATCAATTCAATATTCATTCATCCACACACAAAAAAAAGTTTTAAGAAGGCTGGCCCTAAACAAATCAAGGACCTTAAGCATAGTCAAAATCAGTACCAGAAAGGAGCTTTCTACTCCCTTGGTGACTACTTGAAGAATAGGCTTTCAGTTCTCTTCATTTCTTCATAATCTTGGGATATTAGATTGAGTTAAATGAACACATGAATTCAGAGGTAGCAGGAGGCTGAGGAACCACGATGCTCGCTTTAGTCCATGCTGAATTCCACAAAGCATACTAGAAGGAGTACCAGGAATAACATTCAGCAGGCTCAGAAGAGCTCTGCCCTGAAGGATCGTCTACCTACAAACTCCATCATGTGTGTTCCTGGAACTTCAAGCTAACAGGCCCATGTCTGGGTCTCAAGAGATGCTTAAGAATTAGGTAAGAAAAACAGCGGAAAATCCCAGCAAGAGGTTAACAGGGAAGATGTTAGAATACCAGACAAAAAGCAGCCTGGTGGGCACTGAGGAATTTTAGGAAATCTAATTGGAAAAGGTAGGCTTCAATGTGATTGCAGAGGCTTTAAATTCCTTCAATTTCAAATCAGCCTGTGCACCAACTGCTAGACCTCACAGGGTGTTTGATGGGCTTAATTAAGCTTTATCTATTGAGAAAATCAAGATGGAGAAATTAAGCACCTGGTATAGTGTTATACAGCTCATTTGTGGACTACTCAGACAGGAACTCAGATGTTCTGACACCTAATCCGATGGTGCTTCTAAAAGTGTCTTTTCTAACTTTAGTCATAGTTTATCAAGGGTATCCTCATTCTATCATCCTCTGCCCTTCTGGAAGTCTGGGTTCAAAATTTGGAGCACATTGGGCTCATCAGACATCTTTAGTAAACTGCTGCTGTCATTACCGTTCAAGGTCACAACTGTATCTTTATGTCCATCCATTTAAAAAGTATCTCTGATCCCTGACTCTAGGCCAAGTTCAATAGTAGGGTCAAGAGACAAAAAGTTGAATCAGAGCTTAAGGAACTCAGAGTCCTATATTTAGCATAAGCTAAATGAAAGGTCTTTTTCTGCAATAATAATTAAATAGTAAATTTATTCTGTGGTCTTTTCTTTAGATAAGCTATAGACGTTATTGTAGATTTTCCTTTTCTCCCCTTAGCAATATCTTGCAGCACAGATGGATTGCTTTAAAGCCAGGCAGCACAAGAAGACATATTTGGGCCATGTTATGGACTATGATACAGACACTCTGTATCTCTTTCCTCATCTCTCAGTTGAGAGCACAAATATTATGGATTTCATATTCTAAATATTGTATTAAAAGTTTCAGCATAAACAACTGCTTAGGATATTATCTGTGGTTATTTCCATTTTTAGTACTGGTGAAATGCATATTATTACTTTTACTTAAAAGGAAAGGCTTTAAGAATTATTTTCTGATAATTGCATCAGGAGTGGGAAGTACATAAACTCACTTTGAGTTCTGATTTTCTCGTCTTTGCTTGAAAATTGGATGTGAAATATTAGGACAGGTGAACCTTTAAAAATTGTGCTTAAAGAAGGTACTAAGGCAACTGTGGTTTTGAAAAGCCACCTTCATGTGAGAAAATAATTGGTATGTCTAAAGTAATGCATTTCATCAAAATCCTGTATAGAAACCTGCATTATTTATATTTTTTTCTCAGTTTACAATGAAAAAAAATATTGCTGGTACTTTCTCATACCTCAAAATACTGTTTTCATTTTTATGGAATGAGCAGTAGGCATTATTATAGGTATATTTAAATATTCAAGAGAGCAGTAAGCAAAGGAAAAGAACTGGAGAAAATGGAGTAGGTGGCATAGGGAGGCTGATTTATTGTATCTTGGGCTGAGACCATTACGAGGGGTGTTTGTTCATTCATTCATTTGTTTGTTAAATGAGATATGGTCTCACTAGGTAGTCCAGGCTAACCTCAAACTTACGACCCTTCTGCCTCAGTCCCTGAAGTACTGGGATCACAGATGTGAGTCAGGATGCCTGACATCCTCTCCACTTCTCCTGTGGCATCTACTATGATCTGAATTATGCACTCCATTTATTTAGCGAATCCCTAATCTACAATGTGACTATATTTGGAAAAGGTCCTTTAAGGAAGTAATGAAGCATAATTAAACAAGGGCATCAATTTAGGGTCCTCATTCAACAGAACTAGTGTCCTCATTGGAGGAGGAAGAGACTCAGGAGTAAACACATAAAGGGAAGGTCATGTAGGGACACAGAAGGCAAGCAACCATCTGCAAGTAAATGAAAGCTTCAGGAGAAACCAAATATCTTGGTCTTGGGCTTCCAGTGTCCAGAACAGAAGGAAATAAGTTTCTTTTGTTTAAACTGCTCGACCTGTGGCATTTTGTTAGGGTGTCATGGCAAACTAATACAGGCTTTCTTCACATTTGGGCATAGTGAACTAAGGTTGGTGGTCTATAAACTCATCAGTCACTCGGGTAAAGGAGATTCTTCCATGTAATTCTGATAAAAGTTCCAGGATAGTCTGAATCTGGCAAGGCTTGGGGATTGAATCATACAATGATTATGGACTATTATTAAAACTGATACTTAAAGAGGCATTGGTTTGTCTTAGGTCATATTGCTGATAAATGACCAACTATCCACACCCTGTCAGCAGTCCAGTGGATCTCTTCACTAGCAAGGGCAGCTGGAAACTAGAAGATAAACCCTCACCATGAACTCATTCCACTAAGAAGGAGTTTCTGAGTCACTGTCATATTGTTAAATGTACAGTCAAAAGCTTTAAGACAAGAAACCAATGATTCTGTCAAAAAAGTATAAATGAGGCAGAAGACTCAGCTGCTTCCTCAAGTCAATATATACTTATTCAACTTCTTCTACTGGGTCCTAGGAACAAGACAGATATGGCCATTGCATTAATATGACTTATGGTCCAGTGATCTGGTGTGTGTCTGTGTGTCTGTGTGTGGTGTGTGTGTGTGTGTGTGTGTGTGTGTGTGGTGTGTGTGTGTGTGTGTGTGTGTTAGAGAGAGAGAGACAGGGCTGGTGAGGAGTGTGTGTATGTGTATGTGTGTGTTAGAGACAGAAATATGTTAAAGAGAGACAGGGGGATATGTGTATGTATATGTGAGTGTATGTTAAAGAGAAAGAGAGGGGTATGTGTATTTGTGCTTGTGTTAAAGAGAAAGGTATGGTGAGGAGCGTGTATATCTATATGTGTGTTAGAGAGAAAGAGGTGTGGTGAGCGGTGTGTGTGTGTATGCATGTGTGTTTGTGTATGCGTGTATGTGTATGTGTATCATGAGTATCTTGGGGGAGCAGGCAATGACCAAACAAAAAAAATATGCAGAACTCAATGGAATAAATGGAATAAGGTGCAGTCAGACTCTAAAGCCCAGGAGAATCTAGTTGGATACAGTGATCAGGAAAAGCCTCTTAGGAAAGATCAGAAGAACCGAGAAAAGAGCACGCACAAAGATCTGCCATGTGCAGAGAAGTGAGAGAGGACCTCAGGGCTGGGAAGAAGTGGGGACTAAGAGAGAGGCTTGAGTGCTGAAAGAGGTGTCAGGCCACCTGCAATGTGGGGCCTGGAGACCATGGTAAGGAGTTTGAATTCTAAGCACAGCGGAAAGATGCTGAAAGGTCTTCCCCCAAAAACACCTATTATACTTATTTTTGATTAAGATGTGTTAATTGTATACATTAACGCAATCCAAAGTAATATTTCAACATGGGCATGCCGCATACACTGGTCAAATCCAGCTTCCCTTTACTTTCTGCTGCCATTTCGCAATCTCAGTTTGCCACTGTTCCACATTCAGGTCAACTTTGATTAGCTTTCACATATGACAGAAGCCATATTACTGGTTTTACCATGTGACTTATTTCACTCAGCAGAATGTCTTCTACTTCTATTCCCTTCACTGCAAACGAGAGCATTTCTTCTTCCTGGTGGCTTAATGACATTCCACTGTGTGTACATACACAGTCCCTTTTTCCAGTTCTCTATCAGTGGGTCCCTAGGTTGATTCCATCTCCTAGCTATTGTGAACAATGCTGTGGTAAAACCCAACAGCCAGATGTCTCTGGTAGACTTATTTCACTTCCTTTGGATATATCCAGGCGTGGGATGGCTGGACTCTATGGTAGATCTATTTATAGTTTTTGAGGAATTTGTATACTGTTCTTTGCAAAGGTTATAGTTTATATTTCTACCAACAATAGATGAGAGTTCCTTTTTCTTCACATCCTTGCCAGAATTAAAAAAAATAATTCTTGTTCTAACTGGGGCAGCGTGGTGTCCCATTGTGGTTGTAACTCTCATTTCTCTGATGGCTGATACTGGAGTGTTTTTCATGTGTTTATTGGTTATTTGTATTTCTTTTGATCTGTTGAGATCAGCTTCCCATTTACATTTTTTAAATTTTAATTATTTTTACTTTATATATATGAATGTTTGCTTGCATGCCTGCAATGCCCACAGAGATCAGAAGAAGAAGCAAACCCACGTCCTGGACAAGAGCAACCACAGCTTTTAACCACTGAGCCATCTCTCCAAATTCCTTGTGCCCGTGTTTAAATTGATTTTTCTATTGTTGTTAAGATAAAGCATTCAGTTTCTAAAGTTTGTTCTAGAGTGTGACATGTAGCTCAGTGATAGAGCACTTGCCTACCATGTACAAGACCATAGTTTCAATCCCCCATATCATATATGTGTATATTATACACTTTTAACTGCATAAGTATACAATCATAGTATATACTATTTATATGTAATATATATCTACCTTTTAAAAGTTCATTCTGTGTGTCCCATGCAGATTGGTTTGGAAACATAAGAGCAGAGTCACATAAGCATGGTCTAATCTGAGATGCAGGTGGTGATGCCATGGCTTGTAGCTGAGGACTCTGTGAAGACAGAGAAAGTAAGGACAATCAATGAGGGTTTCTTGAGCAGCAGCAATGACAGAATGTGTTGGATGATTGGATAAGAACATGGAAGAACACTGTATGTTTTCAAGGGAATTCAAAGGTCCAAGCAATTCAAAAGCAGCTCCACTCTGTATTATTTACTTTCAGGTCATAGAAAGAATATTGGACAGAAGAACTTAAGGGAGGAAAGGTTTGTTTGACTCATGGTTCTAGAGGTTTCAGTCTATCATTGCAGAGAAAATATGACTGCTCTGTATATAGAGAAGAATGTGTAGTATGCCCTTTGCTTCTTTCTGAACAATTGCATCTATCATGGCTGCCGCCGCCATCTTCTTTCACTAACATCAGATTCCAGCATATTTGGCCTTTAACATGCATTCGATACTAGTGACACATCAGGGAGTATCCAGGCTTCCACACCAGACTGGATTGGAACTTGGGAGGCATCTGGCTTTATGTATTAAGCAGCTATTAGGTACTCTGCCCCCTCCCCTGCCAGTGTACAGATAAGCATTGTTGGGCAACCCAGCCCATATAATGTAAACCAATCTAATAAATTTCATTTTATTATATATATACATATATATATATATATATATATATATATGTTCTGTTGTCTATGTTCCTGTATCAAACCTTGCCTAATGCACCTCAACCCAGAACAGAGATTTCAGAGTGTCATACAAGAATGTAGAGTTAGATTTCCCTCCATCTTTTAAAGAAGAGACCGACCTAAATAGTTTCATAAAGTAAAGAGAAGTATAACTTCGTGATACAAGGCTTAAAGAGGAGTTCAGCTAGTAATTACTGTGATCTTATACTATTACGGCATTTGTCTTTAAACTGTGGGTTTTATTTGAATTCTTAGTGTAGGAAGCACTTTTCATACTACTGTGAGTGTATGTTGAGTTCCCTCAAGTTGAAGGGAACTTATTTTAAAACTTTAAATCTTATAGTAGGGTAGCCACAGTTTCTTTTGTAACTCCTACCCTGGAGTGTTAATCCCATTGTGGTTTAATAACTGGTTTGATTTTAATACATAAAAAGTATTCACTGAAATACAGTACAAGGATTCCAGTTTTTTCAAAAGAAAGCCATAGGTTGGTAGGAATGAGAGATGCAGCAGTAAGAACTTGGAGCATGTTTACTCCAAATAGAAATCACAATAGAGAGGATATAAAGAAAGTTACGCTCAAGCTTTAGGAGAATGAAGTGTGAACTAAACACTGACTGAAATCCTCATATGCTGGGTGGAAGCCTCCCTCAACGGACTCCCTCAGTGGACTCCCATGGGTTTAGACTGATGGGCATGCAGACATCATGCCTGAATGAGAAATCCATTATTCTAATTAACCACCAAGATTGTGTTTGTGACGACAACAATCCTTAGCCTGGTCTCAGGTCATCTGCAGCTTCAGCTACTCACCCTGAAGGAATTTTACTTTGCTTTAGGGTCATAAAGTAATTTCATGCCAAGTGAAAAAGTGCACTTAAAATAATTGATATTCTCTTGGTTACCCACCAGAACTTGATGGTAAAAGACCCTATTGCTGAAGATACTACATACATGAGCCATAGAACAAACAAGGAGAAATCAAACTGGTACTGACCTCAAAGCTCCATCTTTACTGGCTAGATTTCATAGCGTTGGAAGGTGCTATACATGCTACTGAAAGAGAAAAATAATCATCTTTGCCCAACTGTGAACCCTGTGAGTTATAACAACTGGCCTGGTAAGATGTGCCCTTTGGTGCAATAGTGGCACAAATCCTATGGGAATAACCAACCACTCTGTGATTTGATTTAAGGTCTGTCTCACAAGATGGAGCCCATATCTGACACTGATATCAGGCCTAGGAACCTTTGGCTAGACAGGTCAGGTCATGGGCCTTAGGGGAAAGCCTACTGTTATTAACTTTGATAAACAGACATAGTATTAGACTTATTCCTAATGACTTATTGTTACATTCATAGGTTCTTGCATTGCTCATCTATTGTCAGAGAAGCTTCCTAATGCAACAGATGGTGTTTAACACAGACATCTACAACTTGCCAATGTGCAGCGAATAAAAGACTATAGAGTGCTTATCCCTGAATAGCCTATATCAAACTTCTGCTTCCCCAAGGCTCAAGGATCATTGTGCAAGGGTGGAAAGACTTCAAGAGCTAGAGGTAGTGGATGACTACACAAAAGCAGAATTTTCCAGACATTTGGGCAGTCATTCATATGAACTCATGGCAATGGTGACAGTATGCATGTAAGGTCAAGCCAGCCAAAATCCCAGCAAAGAAGTGTGGAAGTAGTAAGAAACCCAAACCTTAGCTGAGGAACCATTGGCAACCAATAGCTGCTTGGAGAGGCAGAGTCAGTCTTCTTTAAGGGTGTGACTCTGTGTAGGTCAACCAGGCTTCAGTAGGTGAACCCACACTGAAGGGCATTTAGAGACAAATTTGACTTGATAGGCCTTAAAAAATTATATATATATAATTATATTAATTATATTAATATATATAATAGAGTGCACGAAATTGGGCAGAGGGTAGTGAGGGAGTGCAGACAGGAAAGGGATTCCAAATATGATGACAACATATTGTATGACATTCACAAAATTAAAAAGCTTTACAAAATAATAATGTTACACAGAATTTTTATGTCAATTAAGAAAGTTGCTCAGGGTATCAAAAATTGCATGGTGTCAGAAATGGGAGTCTATTATTGGGTGACACTACTGCTCTTTTGGAGGCAGGGATAGTTTTGTTTTCTTTCATTGTGTGAGTGAAGTGGGAAAGCTCTCTGAAGTTGTTCTAGTTCTGTCTTGGTTCCACATGGGAGTGTGAGCCTAAGAAACTTGAAATGAAGAACTTCACCCAGTTAACTTTTAACTTTGTTTTCATCTGTGGCCAAAGTTTTCTTTTTTTGGTTTACATAGGATCATACTACCTTCAAAAAAGGAAAAAAAAGTCATTGAAACATAATTCACATATAATTCACTCATTTGACATGTACAGCTGAAAATTTGTAGTATATTTCCACGTAACCATTACCATGGTCAATTTTGGAACATGTTTTCTATCTTAGAAAGACTATTGCTCTTCTGAACCCACATCCAGAAGGACCTTAGGGGCCTGGTTTGTTTGCGTCTATTTTCTGTGGTGGTTAATCTTGATTGTCAAGTTGATAGGATTTGGACTCTCATAGGAGACACGTCTCTGGCATGTCTGTGGGGTTTCTTCAGAGAGGTTTAACTGATGTGGGAATACTTACCCTGAATGTGAGCCGAGCACTAGCACTCATCATTCTCTGATTCCTGACTGGAAGCCATGTGACCATCTTCTCATGTTCCTCCTACCCCGTATACCCAGTCATGAGGGACTTTACTCTCAGACTGTGAACCAAAACAAACCCTGTCTTTCTTAAGTTGTTTTTGTCAGTTATTTTATCACAGCTGCAAGAAAAGTAAGTGATATGCATTCTTTCCAGGGACAAAAAGTATAATGGCCTTTAACTACAATATTTCACATTTATTCTTTGAGAATGTCATACATGCATACAATTATATTTCAGTCATACTCACCACACCCAAGTCTTCCCAGATCAGATATTCCCTGTATCCCCATTTCATGCCCTCTTTTTAAAATAACCCTCTGAGTCCAATTAGTGATGCCTATATATACATGATGTGGAGCCATCCATGGGAGTATGGGCATCACTAAAGAAAAATGACTCTCCCTTCCCTTAACAGCCATCAACTGTCAGTGCCTTGTGAGTTACAAATGCAGCTCATGTGCTCTTCTTCCATCCGTGCTGGAATGCTGACTGGCTTGATTAACCATTGCTCTTGTGAGCTGATGAATGCCATTGCCCCACAATGTCCAGAAGACTGTTTTGTCCAAGTCCTTCCCAAACTCTGGCTCTTACAGTCTTTCTACCCTGTCTTCTGAGATAGTCCCTCAGTCTTAGAGGGAGGGTTTATAATATATGGATGTCCCATTTCATAGCTGAGCATTCTCAAACCCTTGTTCTCTGCACTTTAATCAGTTGTGAATCTCTTATTCACCGTCATCTACTTCAGGGACACTTCTCTGATGAAGACGGGCTGCACTAATCTATGTGTATAGAATTTGTATTTAGAAGAGAGTTTGATACTATGCTTATGTAATGACTTTTATCTCAATAGAAATGATAGCTTTTTTCCCTCTATTGGAAGAAAAATAAGAGTATTCAGTGGACTTTAACTTTGTGAACCCTTATTAGGCTTATTAATGTCTAAAAGCATGAACTTAGCAGTCGAGTTTCATGGTATGAAAAGTTGGCTTGTATTAATGACTCATGAATCAGGCAGCCTCTCCTCCGAAAGCAGGTAGGCTTTATTGACATAAAAGACTGAAGGAAGCAGAAGCAACGAGTAGAAAAAAATGGCCATTGCAGAGTCACTTGCCTTACAGGGCTAAAGGAGAGGGAACTATTTATCATGCTGGCTCAGATGAGCTTTACACCTCTGACTAAATACTATAAATCTTCAGTTTTTGGAAAACCAATCTGTTTCTGAGTTTGGTTTGATTACATAACAATAAGCACAAATGACTCCATTCCAGCTCTTTCTGGTCTGAGGCTCAGTGCTAAAGCTCAGCCACAATAACAGCCATAAATTTAATTTAGCACTTTTCACAGAAAAAAAAGACTTCTTGAGAAACTTGTATCAACTACATGTCCTTTTTATTTCCCATATTATCTTGGCTCATAGCTCATGTGGTTTTTGTTTTAACTTAACTTTACTGAGACATACTTTGTGTACAATAAAAAGCATTTTTAGAAATTTATTGAATTTTTATGTATTTCATACCAAACATCTTAGTCATCTTCATATCCCTCCTCCATCTGCATACTCCCATAGCCCCTCGCAGGATTTCATGCATTCTGTCATTGATTAAGGCTTATCAAGGCAAGTTAGTATCCCCAGACATCCCTGAGTGCAAGTTCATGTACTGGAACCTAGTCAGCCTCTCTAGTGTCATTCCCTTAAAGAAGACCATCTGTCCCTCACCCAGGAGTAATCAACTGCCAGTATTTCTACTAAGATTGGAGTTTGCTGCCCATTTCCCAAGTTCTATGCTGAGTTTTTGACTACACGAGTTTGGATGGGTCTTGCACACGCTGTCACCAACCTTTGCTGAAGATTCATGTGAGTGAGGTCCCAGGAGCCTGTAAGACTGCTTCCATATGGTCATGCCCACCTCACTGGCTCTTACACTTTTTCTTCCCGCTCTTCCAAAATGGTTCCTGATCCCTGGGTGGGTGGAGCTTAATATAGGAATCCTGTCCAGAGACCCACACTCTGAAGACGCATCTCTATACTTTGGCCATTTGTGGCCTTTTGTGTTCACTGCCCTCTGTTGCATGAGGGAGCTTCATTGATGAGAGCTGAGAGATGCATTAGTGTTCTC
Organism: Eospalax fontanierii; assembly: GCA_035773235.1. Classification (NCBI taxonomy): domain Eukaryota; kingdom Metazoa; phylum Chordata; class Mammalia; order Rodentia; family Spalacidae; genus Eospalax; species Eospalax fontanierii. Next base: position 39,192,975 of record CM069526.1, on the reverse strand, counting down.
TCTAATGACTCAATAAATGTATATATCCAGAAACCACTACCCCAATCAAAATACAGAACCTCCCAAATACCTACTACCAAATTCACTCCTCTCCAACTCAGCCTCGGGTCCTCCTCTGTTACTGTAGATGAGCTCATCTGTTATGGAATTTCATACTGATCATGATTTAAGTATTGCACTTGCTTATCTACCTCTACTACGAGATTCTGTTTTTAAGAATAGTTTCTATCACAGTGTCTAGTGCTGAGTCTGCTGGGATGATGGATCCCAGATAGTTCTGATTATCAGCTGGAAGCCACTAAACAATTGCAGTTATTAACAGTGGCTAACCCGCAAGAGCGGCCCAGCTGGAGTCACTTTACCTTGTTCTCCTTGCTTTCCTTGTATTCACCTTTCTCATCAGCAAGACTGATGACAGCCTGAACGAGAAGGATGATAGTCCCGTGCCTTTGGGCAAAATGTGCTGTCTTAAATGAACAAATTAGAATAGTCTCATTTTATTATAATGTTTCAAAACTTTGAACTTTAGTTTTGTGCATGAAGATATTTTTAGTAGTATCTTGCATTCCTATACCCTTGATAACAAGGCAGGAGAACCTCTCAAGCCCCCAATTCTAAAATATACTCAACCTATGAGTGTTTTGTCACTAACGTCATAGCTGCTCTGTTAATTTTTTGATAAACTGTCTCCCCTACTATAAAATCATCAAAACGTGCATCACATCATATAGCAGCTTTTCTTCAAAAGTATTTGAACGCCTTGAACTGGCATCTCTCCTTCGCACACAGGGAAGGGAGAGTTGTGTTCCTCGTCTGCACTCTGCTGAAGGAGAGGCTGAGGCACAGGGATGCATCGCGCACGGTTTCTCTTGCTCCCTTCGCCTGCATTTCCGGTTTGGCAGTGTGTGCATCTCCTTTCAGCTGAAGTTTCAAATCCCTCTCTCAACTATCTAGTACACATGAGAATTAACCTACTCATGTAGATTACAGGGCCCCAGCCCTCATTAACCTTAATATTGAAGGAAATACAGCTTTTGCAGTTGGAGAAATGGAAATAACCTTCTCCTCAGCAAAAATAGTAGAATTTCATAAGCTGAGCTGAGGAGATCTGGATGGACTATTTTTTTAGGGAGTAGTTCATCCAGTGTTATGTGTGCTTCTCTCTTTCTCACACATACATATATAGCATATCTCTATCTCTATCATCTATGTATCTATGTATCTACTATCTATCTATCTATTTATGGATTTGTGGACCCCTTTATGAAGCATTTTAAAAAATATTTTGTTATTTTTACTTTATGTGTATTGGTTGCATGTGGGCACCCGTGCCATGCAATGCCCATGGAGATCAGAAATGGCCGTCAGATCCCCTGGAACTGGAGTTATAGTTTTCAGCCACCATGTGGGTACTGGGAATTAAACCTGAGTCCTCTGCAAGAGCAATCACTGCTCTTAACGGCTGAGCCATTTCTCCAACTCCCCACTTCTAAATAATTTAGAATTACAACTCTAATTTTATGGTAGTTCAAGGTGCTGTTTTATATTTCTTTCATATCCTTTGGATTAATGGCTTGGTCTTCTAATTCTGATTTTCTTCCCCAACAGGAAGTCAGTTGTTATTTGTTAAAGGATTGAACAATTGACAATTCATCCTTAAATACCAAAGTGATGTTTACCTGGAGTTCTTCTTTTCTTGGGATCAGACTCTGTCTGAACTCTGCTTGCCCCATCTGGCCTTTGCTATAATGGGATTTAAGTGCTGATCAAATCTTAGCATGTCTTGTCCCTTCTCTTTGGTGAGATGTAACTTTTGTCAGAGACACTGTTGGATGAGGATCACCATAAGGAGGATGGGGAGGAGGAAGAGAAAACAGGATATAAATCCACAACCGGGCAAGTTGGAGAGATGCCTCAAACCAGGAGATGAAGCTCAGAGGGGGCAGAAAAGAGTGAGAAAAGCTGTCCAGCAGCTTTCTAGGAGCGAATGAACCACGGAGGGAAATGGGGCAAACAGCGGCCCGTTCATAAAGCTGGAAGGTTGTGAAGCGCCCGTACCTCGCCAAGCCCTGATGGCACCGGCACCCCACATGACGGCCTGACTTTTTAAAGAAGTTTGGCAAAACTTTCATGAGTGTTTATTTTTTCCTTGAATATCATTTACTCTTGAGCTAGGCAAACAGGTAAGTATTTAACTGCCTATGTTTAGAACTGTCTTTTTCAAATTGTGGGATACAACCCATGAATGGCTCTTGAAATGAGTCAAATAGGCTCCAGCGTTGTCTCAAATAATAACTAAATGGCAGAGAGTAGAAAGTATTGGAGCACACAGTGAGGGTGTGGAACTCTCTGTTTTAGTACGCATGCATATATATGAGCTAACAACATAAAATGCCTTTTTTCTAAATAACTAGTAGATAACAATAAATTTTGAGATCTTTTTTAAAAATAACTTTATCAGGGAACTTGAGAGATAGCTCAGTGATTAAAAGCACTGGCTGGTCTTGGGTTTGGTTCCCAGAACCTGCATGGTGGCTAACAACCTGTAACTCCAGTTCCAGGGGATCTGCTGCCCTCTTCTGGTCTCCTCTGGCATTGCATGAATGGGTGCATTTACATACATGCATGCAAAACACTCATATACATAAAAAAATTAAAAATAACTTCAAACATGAATAAAGTAGAGCAGTAGCAAAATAGATGCTCTTCATCTTCACCCAGTTGTTCCATTCTACCAAAGGCAGGAAAGATTTCTAACCAAATTGAAGATATTAGTCTGAGTGCTTTGAATGTGGATCTTTAAGGTTAGTTGGAAGCTTTCCTGAAAGGTCTCAGGAAGCCCTCAGGAGAATCAAGGTTAGAAGGAGGGGTAAGGCAAACCTCAAAGATTCTTGGACAGCTCAGTCAGGTCTCAGCCTTTTGTAAAAGAGACAAATAATCTGGTTTAGTTTGAAAGTTGTCCGACTCTAGTTCCTTACACTTCATCCCATTTAGAAGCAATGAAATCAGAACAGTGAAATATGAAGCTGGGTGGGACCTGAGAAAATCTAGCCCAAGTCCTCTCTTTTACGGATGAAGAAACCAAGCTCCCAGAGTAGGCGTTGAGCAAATTAAGAAAGCCTCCCATGTATAAAAGCTAACAGTTTTCAAGAATGCTGGAAGCAAGCTCATCCTTTCACAGATTCAAGCTTCTTAATGTAAGAAAACCAAGAACCTCACTCAGAGCCCTGATAATCTCAGAAGTAAATCAGGAATGGACACGTCTCCTCCTTTCTCCTTTCACTTTACTGCTTAGGGTTGGATGAGTGGAGCATTCCCTAACATCCTGTTTCCCCAAGCAGTGGCCCAGCTGTATTATCAGTATTGCCTCTTCTATTTCTGCACATCCCAGTCTTTATTTTGCTCCATTAGAAAACACTGCCAAGCATATTCCAAGAATGACTCTAGATGGTTCCAGAAATTACATATAGAGCCTTGGCTATTATTTCATGAAGGTCTGCTCTAAGTACAGTGTGGAAGATTTGAATTAAGGAGTGGATACCTACAGAGAAAAATCCAAATTGAAATAAAGCCCTCACAACATTGGAGAAATCATTTGTGCCTGTATAAGAAGACGATACACGTGGAAAATCAAGATGAATGCGGTGTTCACACCAGGCAAATATGAACAAACTGGCTCCATTTCAGAACTTCTCTTTTAAACTTGGTCCTGCTTCTTCTTTGGTCATCAGAACTCCCCCATCCTAAATTTAAAAAGAAAATTAGAAACATTGTAGCTGTCTTTCAACACATAGGTTTGTCTTTCCATAAGAAAACACTCTGCCTAAATCCTATAGTCTATTTTAGCTACTGGTTTCCTTCTCCTTTTCATAGCCAACCTCCTCAAAAGTGTGGTCTCTGCATCTCTGTCTCACTCATTCCTCCATCTGGTCTAGTTTTTCACTTGATTCTGTGAATATTGCTCTTGTGTGGAAGGTTTCTAAAGACCTTCATCTTGATGATTCTCAGAGGACTTTTTTTCAGATTTATTATTTTCTTTGACTGAATAATCCATTTCCTCTACCTTGTTTTCAAACTGATAGTCTCTCTTCCACTTGATTCATTCTATTGGTGAGACTTTCTATTGAGTTTTTAAAAAATATTTTATATGGATGAATGTATTGTCTGCATATATGTGTCATGCAGTGCCCACGGAGGTCAGAAGAGGGCATCGAATCCTTTAGAACTGGAGTTATGGATGGTTGTTAACCACCATGTGGGTGCTGAGAATCAAACCCAGGTCCTCTGCAAGAGCAGCCAGTGCTCTTAACTGCTGAGCCATCTCTCCAAGCCCCTCTGTCGAGTTTTTTTACTTGACTTACTTAAATTTTCAAGTTGTATTTCAGTTTGAGATTTCTTCAGAAATTCTCTCTTTATTAAATTATATTTTCATTTCTTGAATTGTTTTCCTTATTTCATTCAGTGGCTTGTTTGTGCTTTTGTGGTCTTCATTTCAGCACTTGTTCAGATATCCCCTTTGAGTTCTTTGAACATATTTACAATTGCTATTTTGAAGTCATTCTCTTGTGTGCTACCTAAGTTGCTTATCTCAGGGAACATTACTATGAGAGCACATTTTGGAGGAGACATATTCTTAGTCTTAGTTATTCAAGTTGTTTGTTTTTGCAGTGGGACTCAGGCAACTGGACTTAAGTTGCTGATAGTGTTTTTGGTGTGAAAATCTGTCCCACTTTCATTGATCTCTGTTGGCTGTTACCCCAGTATGTCCAGGTTTGAACCAGTTGAATGATTCTTGGGGTTCAGTTTTAGGGTCTCTCATTCTCCATGTGTGAGCATGATAACAGAAGTGGTCCCAGCTCAACTAGGTGCTTCTGAGCATGAGACAAACCTTACATAGAGCCTGCCCTCTCTGAAGATCTTAGAAGTTTGGGGAAGGCTCACAGGGCTCTACAGGTAATCCTCAGGTGGTCCAGGCTGCAGCTGCACTAAGGTGGGGCAGTTGCTACCTGGGGGTCAGGGGTGCTCAGAACTCTGTGTGCTCAGAGGACTTCATTCAGTCTTCACATTCATTCTGTCTTCACAGTTCGCTGTTGCCTCGTGAACAGACATTAATTCCTGGATGTACTCTTGGTTTCCCTTTAATCTTTAGCTTTTCTGTGCCTATTGTAGGATCAGCATCTGCTCATCAGTCACGAGGAAGCCTCTCAGTAAATGTGCAATGCACCCCTCCCAGTCCATTTACCAATGTCCCTGGTTTTGTTTCCTACCTTTGTGTTTCAAATTTTCATAATTCATGCACCTTCTCGACTTAAATGTCTCAAAGATACTTTTATTTGTCCAAAAGCAAATTCATAATATTCTCCACAAGCTTGGTCCTCTTCCAGGGTTTCTTAGCCCTCTGAATGGTAACTGTCCATGCAGTTATGCAAGACTCTTTCATAAGACAGTTATGCTGTCTCTTTCACCCTCATTTCTCACAGTGAAGTTATTCTATCCCTTTGAATGCACTTCTGAAAATCTTTTGAGTCTGTCAGTGAAATTCTCTTCCTCTTTCTGCTTCCCCACTTACCTCCCCAGGCCTAGACTGATCTAGACTGCTATAATAAGCCCCACATTTCTAAGGCAGGATAGAAAGAGAAGAAAAATTATAGGGACACAGGAAGGGGAACATGAAAAAGAAGGTCTGCCTTGCTTGTCCTGATGATGGAGTCAAAAAACTCCAAGGACCACTGACAAAGTCCAAATTACCCATGGAGACAACCCCCCCCCCAAAAAAAATGTTATATTAATGACAGTAAATCAATTGTGTTTACTTAGGAACAAAATGGAATGGAATATAACTTTAAGTTTCAGGCACTTCCTTCTCATTCATTCTCTCTTAAGTCTAAACAATATCCCCCACAAATCCACCTTACAACTTGATTTACAAAAGAAAGTTCTTTAACCTTTAACCTGACTGTAAGCCGCACTCTTTGAGCAATGTTTAAAAGAGGAGAGGGGTTTCTTAGCAACGTTTAGATGTAACCCAAATCCTATATATATATATATATATATATATATATATATATATATATACATTGTAAAAAAATTCTACTTGTGATTCTCTGGAGACTTTTGGCAGGGTCTGACTACAAAGCGAGCAGTGTCATTAAAATCATTATATAGCCCAGGTTGGCCTTGAATTCAAGGTCTTCTTATATCAGTCTCCAGACTGATGGGATTACACGTGTTAGAGAACTCCCAATTTTGATATGCCTGTTTTTTCTTGTTCTCCTTTATTGACTTATATGAACACAATATGTATGTCATTTTATATCATCCAAATTTACATGCTATATGGATTGGATATGAGTCATCACTCCAAAACTCATGTGTGGAAAGCTTTGTCCCCAATTGTAATGTTCAGAGATGTGAATTTAGGAAAATTACTAGATCATGAAAGTCTGACCTAATCAGTAGATTGATTTGGTGATGAATTCATAATTTTATGGTATTATTGGGAGTTGGTAGAAACTAAAAGGTAGAAAAGAAAGTCACCGGAAATGTGCCTTTGCAGGTTGTACCTTATGCGGGTCCCGCTTCGTCTTTTTCTGCTTCCGGGATGCCTAAGGTAAGCAACTCCTCCTTCTCCTCTGGTCTTTCTGCCTTGCCACAAGCCTAAAAATAATGGGGCCAGGTGATCACAAACAGAAACCTGTAAAAGTAAAAGCCAAAATAAAGCCTGCTTCCATTCTTAAGTTGTTTATCTCAGTATTTTGTCACAGCAACAAAAGTTTGACAAACGCACATGCTGGATCCCAACATGTTGCATGGTAGTACCTGGAGATGGAACTTTTGGAGCTCATTTATAATTGATGAGAGTGGGTCATCATTATGGGATTAGCTCTTTTTAAGGGGTGACAGATGGAAGCCTTCCTCTCATTCTCTGTTCCTGTCTCTGTCTCATTCTGTTCTCTATCTTCTCTCCCCACCCCCATCCCTATATCTTTCCACCATATGTGGATACAACAAGAGGGAAGCTAACTACAATCTAGGAAGAGAGTCTTTACTAGGAATTGAACTGGCCGTCAACTTGATCTTGGACTTCCCAGCTTCTAGGTCTGTGAGGAATCACTATCTGCTGTTTAAGGCACCCTGTATAAGCTAGCATGTAGCTATAGCAGACAAAGATACTGACATCAAATGAACTGATTCTCTATTTTCCTTCCCATTCTTCTCCTCTAGTCTAGAAGGTTCATATTCCTATTCTTTCAGTGCTTATCCTTAAGCATATACTATATGATTACCTACGATCTAAAGTTAGCTTCTGTGTACCTCTAGTCATGCTTTCCCCATTTTCTTTTATCGTTTTTATCCTCATTGAGTATGGACAGTACATAATCTAAAAAAAATCAAGGACATAGTCTTTTCCATCCCCCCCCCCATCCCATTCAGGATTTCATTCCTTTCTTTGCATCTCTGTGCAATCCTCACAGTGAAAATCTTTGAGTGGGAAATCTTTTCATTCTTTGTTTAAAAAAAGTCCCGTGTTTTCGTCTTCCTTCTGAATGTGGCTGGGTCTATAGAGAAACAGAAAACTGCAAGGCGGTGTTCATACCTAAGTGAAGAGACTACCTATAGTTTTCTTTATTTATTTGTATATCTTAATTCATCTAGACGGAATATTATCTGTATACTTTAAAGTTAAAAATAAACAATAAAACATGAAATACTTTGATCATTGATTTATCGAATCAATATCAAATATTCATATATTCTGATCATGTTTCTGCAAGGTTTTCTCCAAGAGAATCATTGAAGGTGACGCTGTTGCCATGGTAATATACAAGGAGTCCTTTTCTTGTGAAAATGGAAGAGTCGCACCATTCTGGGATCAGGTTTCCACTGCTCTGTGCTGCATTTAATTGCACAGCTTCAATGCAAATATGCCTTTAATCCTGTCTTCTACTTGGCATTAGAAATTCTCCTTCCTAGTGATAGAATACATGGTCTGCCTTCAGGTAAGACTCTCAGGAGAGTGTGAAGGAATCCTCACCAGCACTCCCTGTACCTGAGAAGGATGGCTGTGTTCGCTTTCTGTTTTCAAAACAGATTTTTATGTGACTGAGGCTGCAATAATCTGTAAGCATCTGTGTGTGGACAGAAACCCAGAGCACAGGCTAGGTCTCACTTTCAAAGGGTCACAGTGACAATCAGATTTCTAAGGAAATTATAGCCAGTGACATGGAGCTGAAGTCATTGTCCCCAACTACTCTGGTAGCTGGTCAAATCTGAATTCTGTTCACACAGAACTTCAGTGAGCCAATTAGTCCAGAGTGTTACTTTATTTTTAGCAAATTGGGTTTGAATTCTTGTTTTCCCTTGGGTTTAACTTTAGATTTTATGTTCCATGTTCACCAAAATCTACAGATTTATGCTATCCAAATTGGCTTGTCCTGATACTTATAGTCAGCAGATTTCTTTAAGAGAAAAAAAAAATCAAGTCACCCATAATATCAGGACCCATTAGTAAGAGGTGCTTCCAAACTGACTAGGAGAAATTCAGCACAACACAGACATTGCACCTTGTGTGTGGCAGGTATTCCATACAAATGTGCTGTTTTCATTTGATAATGGATTCATTTCATTTAGAACTCCCTACTTGGAGAATACCAATGAATGTATCAACCAGAAGAATAAATCCTGGGACAGACTCCATATACTTATTTCCTCTCCCTTCAGAACTTCACCATTCCAATAGCAAAGCGTCTTTAAGAAGACATAAGTCCATAAGACTAGAGAGAATAAAAATCTGAAAGGCAGAAAGCTGATTATGACTGACAGCTATAGAAATAGCTGATGAGCAATGTGTTTTATATAGCAGAAATCCACTGCCGCTAAAGGTTCAGGAACTAAGGATAAACAAGAAGAAAAACATAGCTAAGAACAGCCAGAATGGACTCCCTACCCTCAGCTTCTAGAATGTTAGACATCAACCTTGCACTGTCCAGGCAGGAGACTGGTGGATTCCTGTCTGAAGAATCTGATCAGTCCAGAAAAAGATGAATAGTAAAGTCCTGGAGTTCCCAATTCAACGGTCCAATCAGCTGAGCAGGGCATTTTTTGCTGTGAGGAACTTCACTGTGCATTGTCAGATGATAGACAGCATGTCTGGCCTTTACTCTCTAACTAGGGCCATCCCCAGTGTCTTTCCTCCGACCAAGAACCATGGCTTGATGTTGAAGGTCAAAGTCAGCAGGTCACATTCATGCATGTGGAGTTTCCAGTGAGCTTCTTCGTGATTTATTCATTATTTTCAAAGGTGAGTTATCAACCAATCAATCAGCAGATATCTGAGAACTAAAGCCTTCAGTATAAAATGAGGAGTTCAAAATAAACTTAAAACAATTTTAGAGAAAGCAAAGATGACAGCAGAAGGTTCAAGAAGGCTTCAAAAATTATTATTCTTTTGACTGGCAGATGCCTTGGTAGAGTGCTTATACACAAGTATGAGGACCTGAGTTCGGATCCATAGGATCCATGAAAAAGGCCAGGTGTAATAGTTTGTGCCTATAATTCTAGTGCTGGAGAGATAGACAGGAGGGTCACTTGTGCTTGCTGTCTAGCTAGTCTAGTGAACTCAGTGAGCTCCAGGTTCAGTGGTAGACCTTGTCTCAAAAAATAAGGTAAAGAATATGATTGAGGAAGACACAGATGTGACCTCTGGCTTCCACATGTGTATGCAAGCACATGGTGCATGCACACATCTGTGCACACACACACACGCACACACAAAGACACATGCAAGCAAGCAACAAAAACAGGGAAAAGAACAAAACAATCCTCCTTAGAAGAAAGAGTCAATGCAAAAGAATTTTTAGAAATTAAAAATATGGTTAGAGCAATTTTCAAATGCAACAAAAATAGAAGAAAAAAAATGAGGGAAAACTCCAGTAACTAAAGCTAAGAGGTAGAGAATTAAAGAAGAGGAAATTTTAAAAATTAGTGGACAAGATCAGGAGAGTCAAGATCTATGTGATGAATTCTAGAAGGAAACAGTAGAACAAATCAATATTATAAAGAAATTATCAAAATGAGCCTCAGAACCTTTCCCAGAATGGAGGCATATGAGATTTTCTTTTCATCCAAAAGCAATCTGAGCGTCTAGCTTCCTTGATAAAGCAAAAGATCCACACTGAGGCACAGTGAAATTTTAGAATAGCAGAAACAAAGAAAAGATTATTCAAAAGCTTTTAAAGAAAAACTTGCAGCTAGGCTGGCGGCACAAATCCTGTAAATCTAGTTCTTAGGAGGTAGAAGCAGTAAGACTTCCAGTTTCAAGCTTGCAAGCTCACCCTGGGTAACTTTGTAAGATTCTTTCTGAAAGGATAAAAAGAAGGTTGAGAGGGGCTGGAGAGAGGGCTCAATGGTTAAGAGCACTGGCTGCTCTTGCAGAGGTCCCAGGTTTGATTCCCAGCACCCACATGGTGGCTAACAAAAGTCTGTAGCTCCAGTTCCAGGAAAATCCAATGCCCTCTTCTGAGCTCCATGGGCATTGCACGACATGGGTGCACTTAGACACATGCAGGCAATACACATAAAATAATAAATTTAAGAAGAGGGTTGAGGATACAGACAGTGATAGGGTGTGTAAGGATTTGTGCACACACACATACATAAAACAGACACTCATCTCGTGATTTCATGCAGTTGGACTTACTAAACATTGGCTTAAGCATTTGATTTGGGTTATGGTTTGGGGCTTAGCCATTTCCCAGCTGTAAGGTTTAAGCAGGTCATTTAATCTCTATAAAACCCCAGGTTGATAATCAGTAAAATCAAGAATTTTATTCAGTAAGCTAACATGAACATGTATCTATGTCCTGGTGGATATAAATGTACAACCCTTGACTTCAAAATTCCAAGGACAGATGTGATCAGGAAGTTGGGATGTATACAATATGCTGGGAGGTGGGCTTGTATTAGTTACTTTCTGCATTGCTGGGACAAAAATTCTTTACAAAAGCAACTTAATGAAGGCAGGATTTATTGTGACTCACAGTTCAGGGTCCAGTCCATCATGGCAGGAGCAGAAGTCAGTGGTCAGAGTGCTTCTGCAGAGAGTGATGAATACTAGTGATCAGTTGACTTTCTCCTTTTTGAACAGTCTGGGGTCCCAGTCGATAGAAGGATACTGCTGACATTTAGGATGGGTATTCCCACCTCAAGTAACCCAATGTATAGGATCCCTCACAGACATGCCCAAGGTGATTCTAAATCCCATCAAGCAGACAATTGAGCTGACAGGAGGCAAAGAAATAGAAACTGACATTTATTGGGCACTTCCTGGGTACTGTACTGGATAATATGTCATACAGTCAGCTCCATGATAATACTGGCCTTCTAAAAGGGGAGAAAAAAAAACAGTGCTCAAAAAAAACCAAGGAATTTAACTCCAGAAATAACTGCATAGAGGAATTTAGGCTCAAATTTTCATGTTATTTTATTCTGTAGTCAAAAGCACATGTCTCTTAAAGGGTACCAGACCTACACAAGGAAGAGATTAAGGCCAGCAGGATTCCTGCAGAAGTCAGTGGCAGAGGGGAGGGTTAATGTGCAAATTTTACTAGCCATCTCTCTCTCTTGTCAGTATCCTATAGCTTGCTCTATTATGAAGCTTTACTCAGTGAACAGTTGAATGCCTAGTCCATGAAAGGGACTGTGCCAAGCACTGAAGTATATAAAAGAAAACTAAAACAGAACAGGAGAAAAACACAAAATTCTGCTTATCGTGTGTTGGTGAGAATAACTGCTGTACAGCACAGGAAGCCAGATGACGGGAGGTGCATTGAGCCAAACAAAGCAGAGGATGGAGAGAGGTGGAAACAGGTGGCTCTTCCAGGGGGAGTGTACCAGGAATGAGCCTGGAGGAAGAGCAGGCAGGCGAGAAGGTGGCTTTCCAGACACAGTACGTCAAACCCCAAGCCCTGGGTCAGGAGCACCAGAGTAAATCTGGGAAATGGCAGCTATCTCAGTCAAGCTAGAGCCTAGAGGAGATCTGTGAGAGATGGCACTGGAAAGATTATTTAAAAGTCAGTTTATATAAGGATTCACATCCTAGAGAGTTTGGACTTTCAAAATTTATATTAGTGTGAAACGATAGATAGGAGACGGAGCACGGGATGTGCAATGTGGGAAGCTCGTGGCAGCATGGAGAGTGCATTGGAAGGAGAAAGGTTGGAGGCAGAGAGGTCGGTGAGGAGGCCACTGAATTATTCAGGGGAAAAATGATAAGTGACCTGAACCAGAGCATGATAGAGATGAAGAAAGACAACTGGATTTAAGGATGTATAGAAACACCGAGTTCCCAGTGATGCCCATTCTATTTCTGCTAAGATTTATGTCCACATTCTCACAAGACCTGGTTTTGAACTTGAGAGAGTAAAGAGGACCAGTTTGCAGCATCATTTTGTCCATTATGTACCCTCAGTCATGCCGCGGCAGGCGGGGAAGGAGGTTGGGGGACATAAGTCAGAGAAAATCAGAGGGAAAAGACGAAGGATGGGCATGCTTGCCAGAGGAGGCGGTACATGTCAAGTCGCGGGAATAGGGGACGGAACAGTATATCAGGATCTGAAGCTGCATGCGGCTGTGTGTGTCTGGAGAAATAGCAATGGGGGAACAAGACAGATGCCTGACTACAGAGCATGCACCAGATTCTAAGGAACTTATGGTACGAGGTAGATGGAGTCTAATCTACTCACAAGATTGCAGGGACCGCTGAAGAACTGCAGATGGCTTGGTCAGAACTCATTACAGAAATACTCCATTAGCAATATGAAAGAGAATTTAGGAAGTAAATGGGGGGTACTTTTGGAGGGTTTGGATCAAATAAGCGAGGAAGGAAAGAGAAATGGGGAGAAGAGTGCTTTTAGAGATATTTAGGGAATAAAAACAGGTCATCATGGCTTGATGTATGGGTGAAAAAAATAGGAGTGGACTTCTAGGCTTTTAGCTTGAGGAAATAGGTTATATTTTGTTGTATTATGTCAGCAGGCTGACATAAAAATAAACTAAATAAGGATGGTGGTGGATAAGTCAGGGCCCCACAGGGAATATAAGACTCAGTACTCTGGGAAAACTTTTGAATGAAGGAAAGATTTGTGGGAGCTAACAGGAGATGCTGAGATGCTGAGGTAGAGCAGCCTTAGGAAGATTTTACTATCTGAAGAGACAAAGAGAAGTAGAATGGCCAGAACACTGTGATATCTGAGGGGCCCAGAAGAGACCATGGTCACAAAGGTTCAGCGAAAACTTCACAGAGCAGAATGGAGCAATTGCCTGACCTTCTGCCCCTTCCGTCCTTCAGTCTTCCACTAAGATCAAACTGGCCAAATCTGAACGCAGGCTTGAAGAAGCCGTCTGTGAAGATCAGCACCCCAATATGTAGAGCTAAGCACATAATAGCAAAGAGTAGATCTGGAGAACAATCAAATTGGGAGAACCTTCGAAGAGAATAATGAATCCTGTCAAGATTTTGACAGCTACACGCCTGCGGGGCAACTACATGGAGCGCAGCAGAGTGTTCTAAGCTCAGAGGGATCTGCAGGTATCATTGCCAAGTTTAGTGATGGCTCCAGGACTCTTAGAAGGATTAGCTATGATACTGGTCCATTGAAAAGTGCTTGAGATTAATATGCATCTAATGATCTACTAAGAAATGACAGTAGTTTCTATATTTCACTACTAGCATAGGAATTCATGCATTTCTTCAATAGCTGGCAAGATGTAGAAAGAAATATGGAAGAGGGAACACACCAACAAACAATCTTGTGCTTTTATTTGTTTTGTGATGAGAGTCTTGCTCTGTAGCCCAGGCTGGCTTTGAAATCAAGATCCTCCTGAGCACTGGAATTAAAGGCATTAGCTACCATGCCCAGTTCAACTTTGTCTCATAACATAGACTAGGTTCCATAAATCTTTGTCATAACTAGCACACACAAATATGAGTTCTCGGTTTTACATAATTGTTCCTATTCTTGTTTTTAAAAGTTTTAACGACTATACTAAATGATAAATATACAATATACAAAAATACTTTAGAATATACTCCTGAGGTTGAGGCAGAGTTCAGTGGTAGAATGCTTCCCTAAAAGATTATTTCAGACTCTTCTAAATCAAATAATTAATGATTTTATATAAATACCAGAAATTAAATAATTTTGTCCAGGGAGAACAAAAGTGGTCTGAAATTACTAAGGTAATTAGCTACAAAACAGACACAAAGTGGTGGTATTTTTGATGTTGTCATAATAATAGTACTGTTAATAAACACTGTTTGCATATGTGTGCTCATACAAACATACACAGTGGTGTAAAGACCTGTGCTTATTAAACACTTTACCACTTTTCCAGCCCAGGAAATGCACTTTGAATGAAATACAAACCTGTCCAGCATAGCTTATCTATCCATCAGAAAACCTGTGTGAATCCCTGCCCCAGTTCATCGGTCCCTGTGTACCTGCCAGTGTGAAGTTTCACATCCAGCATCAGAGCTCGTTGTGCACTTGGGAGGTCACGTGACACTAGGGCCTGCTGCTCTCGCTTATAATACTTTAAGAACTTGTCTACTGCTTACTGTGATTTTCTCTGGAGCGGGTGCAAATATTTATAACTATCCTCAGTAATGGCAAACTCATTCTCTGAAGGGGAGCTTGATTTTGCAAATAGCTAGAAGTCATTGGATATTAATGGCCAACACAAGGAAGCCTTCCAACTTGTAAATCAGAAAAACGAAGGAAGTTGGATCCAAGTTCACAGCTGCCAGCAACATGATGCAGCTGCAACCTTTTTTTCTTCTCCTTTTGAATTTAGACTTATTAAAGTATATATTTTCAAAATCTACTAATGAAAATAAATTTGTGTAATCAAACTGGTTTAAATACCTTATAGTAAAAAACAAGGTGTGATTTCTCAAGTAATGAGAGTTTTCTTACCTAGTAACAAGGGGCCCTGAAGACAGTCCCAAAATAAAAGGATAAGAAATACTCTTGAGTTATGGCAACATGTTTAGAGCAGGTTTATATTTTCTTAAAGACGCAACTTTCATTTTACCCTGTTCAGTATTTTTTTGTGAATAGCAGCTGTGGTCTCCTTACTGCTACTTGGTAGTTGACCCCTTTATTTCCGTTGGATGTTCTCCATCTTTAAATAATACTGTAAGTCTCAAGAAATCCCCGCTGTGAAGAACCCCATCCACCACCTAGACTTTACTCTGGTCTTTGCTGAACTATAGAATGGAGGAAACTTGTACTTTTACTGAGGGTTAGAAAGGGAGAGAGAATATAGAAGCTATGCTTTTCCTAACTCGGGGGCCGATTCTCACCGTTTCTTTGGAACTGTAGATGTCAGTCAAGTGGGTGTCTTGCACAATTTGTTTACTGTAGATAGAGATGAGCGTGTTTGAATGAGGTGCCACAATGGATAATCGTCACTTAAGATTTAACCACTCATGGACTTGTGTCAACCATTATAATCAGGCCCTATTTGTTTGCTGCTTAATTAAAGAGCACTACAGATCTGGGATGTTTCCTGAGAAGTCACCTGACTCCTTTACTAGTAGCGGTTGTTGTCATCTACCAGACCTAGTGGTGTTCTTTGGTGTAAACATAGTCTTTGAGGGAACACAGGCAAGTACGTGAGGATATCTGAGTATCACTAACTGGGATTCACAGAAGCAATATCACCCTCCTTTCCATAACTCCATTTTTGCTTACACTCTGTTAGGGCTTGACTGTGAAATATGCCCTCTAGGATCCAGTGTTGGAAACCTTGGCCAGCTGGTGGTGCTGTTTGGGAACGCTGTAGAACCTTTAGGAAATGGATCCTTGCTGAAGAAGTCACTGGTCAGAGGGCCTTGAGGTTTTCTGGCCTAGTCCCACTTCCAGTTTACTCTTGGCTTTCTGTCTGGGGATGCAAAGTGACCAGCCAGCCTCAGGCTCTTGATGCTGTGTCTTCCTTGGTGTGATGGAGTGTGACTTCTTGAAATCTAAGCTGAAATAAATACTTCCTCTTCAAGTTGCTCTCCGTCAGGTATTTGGTCACAGCAATAAGAAAAAGTAATACAACCTCTCTAATCAAACCTCACTGGAATGCAGATACAGTGTCACTGTGCTGAAGAGATGGCTAAGCAGGTAAAAGCAGGTGTTGCTTTTGTAGCACACCTGAGTTGAGTTCCCATCACTCACATTGGGTGGCTCCAGTTTCCTGTAACTCCAACTCCAGGAGATTGGATGGTCATTTCTGGTCTCTTCTGGCACCTACATTCATGTGTGTACACAAAAACACACACACATACAATTTTAAAAATAAATAAAATAATCTAAAAAATAATTTTAATCATGCCAGTCCTCTCTTACATGCCTTCAAATGCTGCACACAACTGTTTTGAAAGGTACCTAAGAGTCTTTGCTCTAGCATCTAAGACCCTGCTTGAACCAATCCCTGTCTGCCTTCCTAGCCTTGTCTCAAGCCTCTTCCTGCTTTGTTGAGCCACAGAGACCATGCAGTTCTTTGAATGTACTGCTGTCTCCTACTCAAGGCCTGTTCAATCCTGTTTCTCCAGTTCAGGATGTTCCTCTTCCACCTTTTCACTTTGGTCACTCTTACCGTTCCTTTAGAACTAAGCTACAGACTGTCTTTCATCACCTGACCCTTTCCCATAGAGTAGGTCAGCCTCTTCCTGTTCCCATATACACCATGGGCTGCATATTTCAGAGTTATCTCTTAATCTTATCACAGTTTTCAACTTACACTTTAGCCTTTGGGATTATTTGATTAATTAATATCTGATTAAATTGTATATGTCTCTCCCACTAAATTTTAAATTCTATGAGATCAGGGATTGTGTTGCTCTGCTCACTATTATTGCCTCCTGGTGCAGAGGCATTGAAGAGTAAGTCTTCAGTGGATGAGTTAAAGAGTCAAGAATACGCATGTGCAGAGAACAAGTATTAGTATGCTGGGAGAATGTGACTGCAGCAATTGATGTAGAGACATAGTTGACATACATGGACATCTACTAATTAAAAATACATATTTTATTTATTATTTTTATTTTATGTGTATGAGTGTATTGCCTACATGTATGTAAGGGCACCTGTGTCATGTGCAATGTCCGTGGAGGTCAGAAGGTATCTGATTCCCTTGGAATTAGAGTTAAGGATGGTTGTTGGCCACCATGTGAGTGCTGGGAATTGAACCTGAGTCCTCTGCAAGAGCAGTTAGTGCTCTTAACCACTGAGCCTTCTCTCTAACTGGTGACACCTAGTAATTTTTAAAAATATGCTCCAGGAATACGCCGGGTAGGAAAGAAGGTGATTGTTTAGTACAGTGCGCATCATGCTGTTATCCACTCCGTCATTTTTCATTCACTTTTCTTCATTTAAATGCCATAATATGGAAAATTTGCTCTTCTCTCTTCTCCCCTCCCCTTCATCTCCCTCCCCTTTTCTTTTAAATTTCCCTTAGAAAGAAAACTGTCTCTGTTGTAAAAAACAACACAAGGGACTGTGTTAAGCACTGGAGTTAAAAAGTATTTTTTCTCTACCATGTTTCCACTTAACCAAACAAACACAGAGTAATATAATCCAGCATGTGGTTCTCTGATTATCTACTGTTTATGGGACAAATATTAAAGAAGAGAAAAAAATGATCCCTCTTGTATACCAATTGTAATAACTTTATCAACAATATAAACTACATTCTGGATATTTAAAAATAAAGTGATGCTTTTGACTGAAATTTCTATCCTGTAGTTACTAGGCAGCAAAGTTATATTTTTTAATTAAAGTTATTTATTTGTTTATTATTTTTTATTTTTATGTATATGAATGTATTGCCCGTATGCTGGATAGCTTTAGTGTCAACTTGACACACCTGGGTTGAGGGAGCCTCAACTGGGGAACTGCCTCTATTAGGCTGGCCTATGGCCATGTCTGTCACATATTATCTTGATTGTTGAGTGGTATAGGAGGACCCAGCCTCATGGCGTGTGGTGCCACCCCTGGGCAGGTTGTTCTGTACTTTATAAGAAAGCAGGCTGAGCATGGGCCAGAGGAGCAAGCCAGTAAGCAGAGTTCCTCCCTGGCCTGTGCTCCAGCTCCTGCCTCCAGGTTTCTACCCTGAGTTCCTACCTTGGACTCCCTGATGAACTATGTGACCAAGGAGATGTAAGTGAAAGAAACCCTTTCCTCCCAAAGTTGTTGTTGGTCAAAGTGTTTTATCATAGCAATTGAAGCAAACTAGAACAGGCTTCATATATGTAAGTTTACCCAAATAGTACAGTGCCCATGGAAGTCACAAGTGGTCATTGAATTCCCCTGGAACTGGAACTACAGACAGTTGTCAGCTGCCAGGTGGGTGCTGGGAATCAAATGCAGGTCCTTTGCAAACGCAGCCAGTGCTCTTAACCACTAAACCATCTCCCTAACTCCCTTAATCATAATTTTCTTATCGGCAATAACATATTTGATTTGTAATCTTACCTTAATGGAAGGCAATCCCACCTCTGCATGAAATCGAATAAATTAATTATTGACTTCATGACAGAAACAGTGATGCTGAAGAACAAAATAGATTGTTCTTGTGTTCTGAATAAAAGATGTAATCGGATGCAGTCATTCCATTAATACACACATGGCCCTGTAATGGAAATACAGAGGACCAGATGGCTAGGAGTGGACTGAGATGAAATGAGATGGGTGTTTTCAGTTTAGCAACTAACTACTTACCCTGTATGGATTATATTAAGTATTTACGGAGCCACATGAACACATTTTTAGAATGAAATTCTGGCTTTGTGTCCAAAAGCAGCCATTCCTATCATGAGGAGAAAGTCTGCTTCAGTGGCATGATCAAGGGCATCTGTGGCTCCGGAGTGAGTAGTGCACATTATTACATGAAGGCTCAAATTTGACTGTACATGGAAATCATCTGAAGAGTTTAATTTTTTTGTGAAAATACAAATGCATAGATTTCACTTCCAGAAATGCTGGCTAAATTGGTTTGGGGTACAGCTTGGGAGCTATGAGTTTCCAAAGCTCTCCAGTGATTTTAAGATGCAGTAAAGGATAAGAATCATTGTATTTGTGTAATCCCTATACTTCCACAAGTTGGACTCCTTTATGGATCAATAAAAGAAGCAAGTGCCTTAGTGGTATCATTTGGAAAGGTTCAGAATATCCCTTGCTCCCAAATAGCTATTCACTTCTTTTAAAGCATAGCATTAGGAAAACTACCTAAAAATTTCATTTCTTTGGATGAAGGCTTTACAACTTCAATGAGGATAATTCCTCTGAGAAGGATAATACATTAAGTGGTTATCAGTTATTAACACCCTGTGTGTGTTCCTTTATCGGATTACTTTCCTTTGTGGTGGTGAAGTAAGGAGCAGGGAGTAGGTGTAACCCAGTAGTAGAAGGTTCAATGGTCAGTAGGATATGGATTCAAGGCAGGTTGGGTATGGGAGATTTGCAGTCTTCAGAATAAGGAAAGAGTCTCTGGTCAGGATGGAAAGGTGAGTATAGGCTGAAAGATCAGCTTGGTGTGGGGTTCTCAAAGTCAGAGAGCACTGAACTAGATCAAACAGGTCAGATGGAATCCATGCCCTTGACAATGTATTGACTTGGCACAGAGTCAGTAAGAAGTGAGTGGTGGCTCTTTTCCAGTCTCACCCAGCTGCAGAAACAAGAAGTTCTGCAGAGTAGCCTTTGCTGTGGGTATCTAAGAGCAAGCAGAAGGCAGTTTGGTTGCCAAGAACTATAGAAATACAAAAAGCCTCTGAACTAATGCCTGAGTTCCCTGACAAAAACAGACATTGGCTGAATTTGGGAAAGTCAAGAAGCAGCAGAAGCCACACAGGGTTTGAACAAAAATTCCAGATCTTAGAGCTGTTCCTCTCAGGACTAATACCAATCCCACATTACAATAGTGGCCACAATATAAAGCACCAGGAAGAATTCAGCTCCTAGCTCTAACTCCAGCACCACACTCTGGTATAAAAGAAGCACAGGCCGTACAGGCAGGGCATGAATGACAACTAACATATACGCCTCCTGTTCAATAATTTGTCAACTGTAGGTTCTACCCACGTATATTTCCCCTGCAATTTCCTCATCTCTTTTATACAGACTGGAAACACAGCAGGAAGTCCAGCTATATCCTGCATGGCTGGGGCTGGGGCTGGACAGTGACAAAGAGACTGGTGGAGAGGCGGGTACCCAGATGCCAGGAAGGCTCTCCTGCACTGTAGCTGAATAACTTCTGAATAGCTGTGAGTTAAAAGAAATCTCTTCCTGCAGGTCTAATGAGCCTCCCTGGGAAGCTCCTGATGTGAATGGGAATCACGACTTGACATAAACGGGAAAGATTATGTGTCAGCAGGGCTGATTTGATTCTTAATAGAGTGTTAATTTATTTGCTGTGATTTCACACATCTGCTTCGTCCACAATGCCATATTACGTTAATCCCTGAGATAGTGCTGCACAGGGTATATTCTCTATATACAAGGTGGATGAGGAATGGGGAATTTGTACATGTGATTTTTTTAAAGGGATACATACTCTTTTATTCAAAGGACTAGCAGGCAGAAGATAGTAGATTTGCCCATCATCTGGATACAGTCTTTTGGGAGTAAGACACAGAAATTTGGGTCTATGAGACTGCAGAATAGTCTTGAAGGCCACAGACTTCTGAATCAAAGCAAGCCACCATATTTAGTACTACTTATAATTGATAGCTTAGATAACTTTATTCCCTGTTGTGATATTATTCTATAAATTTTGTCTGTACTGCAGAGCAAGTGTTTACCTAAACATTTGATCTGGGGGTTCAACATAGGGAAGGAGAAAAAAAGAGAGAGAGATCACTTTTCAACAAAGAGTAGATTTCATTTGCCACTTAGATTCTTTGTAATCTCATAGACAGGTTGGGTTAGTCCCTTCAGATGACAGTTTGATGAGTTCATTAGGAAACAGATGTACGTAGGCCACTGGGGGAGATAAAGCTCAGTTAATCCTAGCTGTTTGTGAATGAAATGTGAAAGACTTCAGCGCAGAGACCAATTGAAATAGTATGAAGTCCCTCCCTGTCACACAAATCCCAGGAGAGTGCAGATGCTGGTGCTTCCCAGGAGAGATGTATCCAGGGCTCTGATCAGCTTCCTCTCTGATGCTACAGTCCAAGCTTCAGAGCTAAACAGCATTCCCCAGGTTTGTTTAGCAACTGTCAGACCCATAGAGAGGGAGAGAAGAATGGAGCAAAGATAGTCAGGACTAGTAGATAGCAAAGAGGCTCTCCATTGAGGGATCTAGGAAGCCCCTAGTTTGTACACATGTTCACTTTGCAAATGGGGACTGTTTTCCTCTCTGGATTAAATGTTACCCACATCATGGAGGAGAACTGAGATCCCCTCCAATCAGAGAGCATGTAGCTTTCTCAGGTCAAGCAGCCTGGATGGTCTGAGTAGCTTCACCTTACTCCTTCAACAAACGCTTGACTTCAACAATGTTAAAAACTGTAAGGAAAATACTAAGAGACGTTCTCTGTTTGCTCAAGAACTTATGGTCCAGTAAAGTAGAGGTCAGTAGATCAACTGCCATTCCTGCAACATGTACACACATCCCATGAGGTTTCATTTACCAACTATTTGAAGCTACAATGTTAACAAGTTCACCTTAGAACCTGTGGTTGAAAAAAAAACATTTTAAACTTATACAGAGATAAGAACAATGATATCATTGTCAGTAATTCTACATTCCATTTTTTTTTTTTTTGAGACAAGGTCTCCCCGTAACTCCAGCTAGCCTGAATCTCACTATGTAGACTGAGCTGGTCTTGATCTTACAGAGATCCACCTGCTTCTGCCTCTGCCTTCTGAGAGCTGGGATTAAAGGTGTATACCACAATGGAGACTATTCAGTCCACACCCTTCGCAACATGTCTTTGCAGTTTTTCCTGCTAAATATGGCAAAACCTTCCCTGCTTGGTTAATGGACATTGCTATTTAGTTTGCAAAGCAACCAACCCAGGAATCATTTTGACCTAGATGCTTTCAAGTGTCCATGTCTCCATGATCCAAATCACATTAAATTCTCTTCTTTTCCCCAAAGGTCATATTCTTCAACTGTTAAAATTATGTCAGTCTTCTCAAAGACTCCAAATATCATTTTCTTTGTGACTTTTTTGCCACTTGTATGCTAAAGATACTGTGGAAAGCACTATGTGATGTAAAGTTTGCCCCGTTCCCTAAGGACTTACATCCACTAAAGTAGAGTCAGGAGATTAACCTTCATTCTAACATGTCCAACTCCTATGAGGAGCCTCCTATGAGGCTTCACTTATCAAGCCTCTTGTAGGCCAATTTAACATCTATGAAGAAGGGTGATGGGATTTCATGACTTCTAGAATTCGTCCCCTCCCTATCACATACAGACAGAACAGTTTCAAAATTTCAAGAAACAAGAGCTCGTTAATCCTGACTTCTATAGATTTTCATTTGGCACATGCGATATAGGAACTCAGTGTCCTTATTTTTAATTAACACACCCAGGTAGCCTACTGTATACTAAATTTGATTCTATGAGTTTGTTGTTTTTCATCTGAAACCCTTGCTTTAACATGATAGAATGAACTTTCAATTAGAATTAATAGAAAGAACTTTTAAGTTTTATTTAAATGAGCATCTTCAATCAGAGGGGAACTGAGACAGACCAGACGCAGGCAAGGTGAAATAATGTCCCAAGGAAACTCAGAGATGTCCGGTCATATACAGAACCTCCTCATATTTAATGCAGCACAATCAGGAAGAACTATTCATTGAAAATAGGTTAGACTGGGTTCAAAAGAGGAAGTGAAACATAGATGTGTAAAATACCTTATAAATAATTTCTAAAAATGAAAATAATTAAGAGTTGGATATTTCCTGATTTTTGTAGTCCCAAGTTTTGGAGTAAGATTTGAATTTGCTTCCTAAATATCAATTCCATTTGTATTACACATTCTCTTGACAGGCTTTTGACCTTTAAACATACAAAATTATTTAAAATTTAATCAAATTTAAAATTGGTGAATATTTTTGAAATTATTTTTGTCCCATGAAAGCTTTTTGCTGCCTATAAGCTTAATCTCCTAAATGTATTATAATATAGTTTAACACAAAAATTAGAATTTGGATTTTATATGCTTAATGCATTATAATTGACAGCTAAACTTTACTAAATGAATAAAATAGTTGTGTTTTAAAGTATGGTGGTGAGAATAAGTTTTCATAACCTTGAAAAGAAGCTACTTAGTTCAATAGGTGTCTTATGGTATATATTCTTTGTATAAGTGTTTTGTGTGTTTATGTATGGTGATATATGCGTATCTTTATATACTGAATCTATATGGCATACCGAAGTATATTCCAAGATAATAAACAAAGAGCTGGTGAGTTGGAGTTGGCTTAGTGTTTAAGAGCACTGGCTGTTCTTGCAGCAGACCTGGATTCAATTCTCAGCACATAGATAGTGCCAAACAACCATCCATAACTCCAGCTCCAAGGGAAACCAACACTGTCTTCCGACCTCCACAGGCATTGCACAACATGGGTGCACTTGCAGGCAATGCAGTCATACACATCAAATAAAAATAATGAAACATTTTTTAAGAATAATAAATAAACAATTGACGGTTCAGATATGGCTTGGTGCCTGAAAATTGCTCTTGCATCACTACTTTAAAGGACTGGGAAGACCTAATTATAGAAAACAAGGTTTTTGAGTTGTGCAGCTTATTTTGGGCACATTTAAAGGTAGTTAAACAGAGACTTTCTCTTTCATTTTCTCTCTGTCTAAGATCCTTTATTCCAAAATGTCTACCAGAGAAGCAAATATAGTGTCACAAGGGAGCAAGACAGAAACCTGGGAAAGCACAGCGCATCTGAGACAGGGAATCACCATTCCGTGTTAGCCAACTAAAAATACAGCTTCCTTATGTCTCCACTCTTGTACCTCCTCTCTAACAAGAGGGAGAAATTAGCCCTAGCCTCCATCCTAGACCTTCACACCCTCTACCTTTCTCCATTTTCAGTGGACTCTTTCTACTTCTTCCAGTGAAAAGCTGCTCCCCTGGTCTAAAAGTGTCAACCTCAATGCAGTGTTGACTCTGGTGCTGCAGCTCATCTTATCTGTAAGCATCACTTATGCACAAGTGCATTGTGTGGGGTTGCCAGCTGGAGCTCTGCATCTTCTCTCCCCATCCACCAGGTATCAGACCAACTCAGCTGTTCTGTAAAAAAAAAAAAAATCTTGATGTAGCTTATATAATATACACATATGTGATATTCTCTATGGGTAATTAAGTTGTGCTCCTTATTCATTGTGCTTTGGGTACATTTTTACAAAACACTTCCAAGTTTAGTGTCTCCTAAAACTGACCCTTAGATAATTAGCGGCCTGGTGTGACTGTTTCAATTTTCCAGGGACCAATTAAGTAGTTGCTGTAGCTGAAACTGACAACAAAATGTAAAATTTAAAAGGCAGGATCTGCTCAGTGAAGGCTGAGTAAGGAACGTGGGGGTGGGGCGAGATTATGAGCTGCTGTTCCTGCCGCGGAACACTGGGTAGCTTAGACTCAGAATGAACTGGGTTAACCCGAAGAGTAGCCCTGGTCTCTCATTACTAAGATATGAATAAAAATAGAGCATCTGAATTTGTGTTGAGTGAGACCTTGGCCCTGGCCAGCTCATGGCTAGGCGCCTGTTAGGTGGGTCCATACTTCGTACCCTCATGCTCAGAGTAGCTTCACACCGGCTTTTAGGTGGCAGCCTGCAAGATCTCATCAGGTCCTCCTGACCCCAGCCCCGTCCCCACCGGGACTGGGACCCTCAGCAGTGCTCTCGCAGGCAGCTGTCCTCTCCAGGGGAGATCTAAAAGCGCTCTCTCCACAATCAGCATCACCACCTAGAAAAGGAATTTCAGTGGTCTCCTCGCAAGTCCAAAGCTAAAGGTAAGGGACAGACAGAAAGCCCGGCTTCCTACTCCGGCCCCTCCCCAACTCACCTACGAGTCTGCTCCTCCTGCAGTAGGCTGGTGGCCAGGTAAGGTTACCTGAGCGCCGGAGAAGCCCCCGAGGGGCGCTACAATCCTTCCTTTGAAGGTCTCCGTATCCCTGGCGCGGCAGGGGACTCCGGCCCCTCTCCGCTCGCCCCCACCCCGCCCTGAGCGGCCGCAGCCCCTAGGGCTCCGACGCTCGGTGACAGGCGCACGCCGCGCTCTGCTCCCCTCCGCCGACCTGGCGTGACGCAGGCGGAGACTACTTAAGGGCGGATTAGAGGCGGCGGCCGTGGATTCCCCAACCCCGCAGCCCCCTCTGCGCGCCGCAGCGCGGGAGCTCCAGGTGCCGGTTCGAGTGACCGGCGCCGGGCCGTTGCGCAGACCCTCCCCCAGACTGCAAGCTCCCGGGGACAGTGGTGCTGAGATCGGCCTTCCGAGAGCAGCAGCTCGGCCACCTGCACGCTGCCACCCCGCCCCGCCCCTCGCCCGGACTGCGGGTCCGACCTGACCCGGGACGGCTCCGGAGGTGCGGGCCATCCCGTGCCAACCGCCCCATCCGTCGGGACGCGTAAATTGCTCCCCCGACTCCCCTTTTTAAAGTACAATATAGGGGGAGGGGGTTCGTGGATTTTTTTAAAAAATTGTTTGCTTCTTTAATTGGGGGGCAATTCGCTCCCAGTCGGGAGGTGCGGCCCGGGGAGGGGCCAGGAGCAAGAACGTGCCCGGTACTGCCCAGTCTTTGTCTGCTGCCTCCGGATGCACAGCGATGGGGGAATGGACCATCTTGGAGAGGCTACTGGAAGCCGCGGTGCAGCAGCACTCCACTATGATCGGGAGGTAAGGCACCAAGCCAGCCGTCAGTGAGCCCGTCGGGCGGCCCTCGGGAATACCTTCTCCTGTCCATAGCGTCCCCCAAGACCCCCAGACGGCCCTCTTTATCTTCCGCCCTCCTCCCCATCTTCTGCCCAAGCGCCAGTGCTGTCTGCATTGAGGGATTACCCGACGCCCAGTGACGCCCCCTCCTCCAGCTACTCCTGACCAGCTCCCCCACACTTTATCTATGAACACAGGGGGCGGGGGAGTTCACTCTTTCCTCATCAGAAAAGGAGTTGTGGGCTCAGTCTTGGTCCCCCCACTTTCCAGAGTCAGCGCCAATCTCCATCCGGTTCCCTAAATAGAATCTACAAAGAAGGCAGAATTGCATTTGGACAGAGAAGGGCAAATGGGGAGATGGATTTGCTCATCACAACAGATGCATCATTCTTTAATAAACATTTATTAAACTAGACTGCTTCCACTTGTTAAAACTTAGTACCAGGGAGCCAGAGACATACCTGGCCTTTTTGTCAGTCTACGTGTTTATGTCTACCTGCAGTTATATATTAGTATATACTCATATGAATTTGTTCTCATAGCTGCTTATATAAAGAATTAAGTTCTATATGTTGAGATTGGGGCTTAGTATACACGCGAAGCATCTCTGTACTCATGCTAGGTATGGACTAAAGGATTCTGTATGCATTTGCCAGAGAGAAGGTGTGTTTAGAACTCTATACATTTCACATACAGAGATGAAATTTCTATAGTGCAGATTCTAACCAGTGTATGGAGATATGCAGACTTAGGAGCCTTGTAACATGAAGTGCTCCCAGTTTACCAGCACAGCTCCAAGCAGAAAGGGAAGTGACAAAATTGTTTCCCAGACTCCCAATTCAGCACCAGGCAAGGGTGGACAGCTCCCCAACCAAAGGACTGATAAACACTCAAAACACGAAGGGAAAAACAGGGGTTCCCCTTTAGAAACTTAGCCTATGAGAACCTCTCTCCCCCCGATCCTCCTCTTCCTCTGCTCAGGATCCTGTTGACTGTCGTGGTGATCTTCCGGATCCTCATTGTGGCCATTGTGGGGGAGACGGTGTACGATGATGAGCAGACCATGTTTGTGTGCAACACCCTGCAGCCCGGCTGTAACCAGGCCTGCTATGACCGCGCCTTCCCCATCTCCCATATACGTTACTGGGTCTTCCAGATCATAATGGTATGCACCCCCAGTCTCTGCTTCATCACCTATTCTGTACATCAATCTGCCAAGCAGCGAGAACGACGATACTCTACTGTCTTCCTAGCCCTCGACAGAGACCCTTCTGAGTCTATAGGAGTTCCTGGAGGACCTGGGGGTGGGAGCAGCGGTGGGGGGAAGCGAGAAGATAAGAAGTTACAAAACGCCATTGTCAATGGGGTACTGCAGAACACAGAGAACACCAGCAAGGAGACGGAGCCGGATTGCTTAGAGGTTAAAGAGCTGACTCCACACCCATCAGGGCTGCGCACTGCAGCAAGATCCAAACTCCGAAGACAGGAAGGCATCTCTCGCTTCTACATAATCCAAGTTGTGTTCCGAAATGCCCTGGAGATTGGGTTTCTGGTGGGCCAATACTTTCTTTATGGCTTCAGTGTCCCAGGGCTGTATGAGTGTAACCGCTACCCCTGCATCAAGGAGGTAGAATGCTATGTGTCTAGGCCTACTGAGAAGACGGTCTTTCTAGTGTTCATGTTTGCTGTGAGTGGCATCTGTGTGGTGCTCAACCTGGCTGAACTTAACCATCTTGGATGGCGCAAAATCAAACTGGCTGTTCGAGGGGCCCAGGCCAAGAGGAAGTCGGTTTATGAGATCCGTAACAAAGACCTGCCCAGAGTCAGTGTTCCTAATTTTGGTAGGACTCAGTCCAGCGATTCTGCCTATGTGTGAGAAGGTAGGTTTTGGGACGGTCTGCTGGGTGGCAAGTAGCCCCAAGGCAAATGACTGCTGAAGGGTAGACAGCTTGGCTCTCACACACGTGCTGCTCACTCTCAAGATTGAGGATACAGATGGTTCAAAGATCTTACATGAACAGAAAAGGTAGAACTGTCAACACATGTTACACTGTTGGTTCTACAGAGACAAGTGGGTAGAGTAATGAGATGCTGAGCTGGACTTCTTTGGGCCTTTTTCTTTAGTGGCCCTTCTTGCTCCTGACAACAGTGGACTCGCACAGCTGCCAATCAGGACTTATCTCTGCTGAGCTCTGTATTCTGGTGAATGGCATGAATCAAATACTCATAGATATAAAATTTGTGACCTATCTCAACACATCCCTTTATCCTGGGATACAGGAAAACCATCCTTGAGGATCCTTCTCTCCCATTAGCATGCCTCTTTTCCTCAAACCCAGGATAGCATGCCAGCCCCCGCCCCCCCAATCTGGCCTTACATTAGAACTAACACAGTTTATCTGCAAACTAGAGGGAATTACATTGGGTGATTTTTGGAGACTGACCAGGGCAGAGGTTTGCATTAGAGCCCCATGTGACTGGCTCTTAGTCATTATGAAAACCTTAGGAATGTCTCGATATTTCCAGTTTTTTTAACTCAAACTGCACTGGTGCTGTTTACTAGGGTGGGGGATGGGCGGGTGGGAGGGAACTGCAATATGCAACAACAACACTTCCGTGAGATGGTTATTGCACTGTTGGGCATGTGTTTATGAGCTTTGAGATATTTTTGCCTTCTAGCTTGTGGACTGTGGATAGTATTGAAAAGATATTTTTTGTTGGTATTGAGGGTGTCTACTCAAGCCACAGAGTTTCTAACATTGTTCTTACTCATCTTCTTACCTAGTTCTGTTGCACAACACGGCTGTACATCATTTTGCCATGGTTTGAATTTACCTGTGTGCTCACACCAGAGACCTTAATCAGCCCATGTCAATTCCAATTTATTGTGTCATCGATTATTTGAAACACACACATGCACACAATCACTGGCTTAACAAACCTAGAAGTAAACATTATTGGGTAGCATGTGTACATGGCTACTTATTTGAGACATATACCAAAGGTTCAAAAACCTGTTGTCTGGACTGCGAATATGTTTTCTCTTTGCTCTTATTTATTTAAGTGCCATATTCCACCTTTCATAACCACTGTGTATTTAGTTAAAGCATCAGCCAGGAGTAATAGTCAGACAATATGCTTTTATGGAAGCCCTCTGTTTCCTTTGGATTATTATTTTTTGATTTGGATATGGACACGTGTGATATACAACTGAGAATTTGTTTAAAATAAAGTTCTTGCCTTTTTTTGTAAGCTAGGAAGAGCCTGGATTTTCTGTTTTTATTGGAGTTCTATTTGTTTAAATACATGCTTAAAAACGTTACAATGGAAGGGCATTGAGTTCAGGAAATGAACAATAGATGTATAAGATGTGAGGGATCAGCAACAAACTGCAATCGGCTACGGGCAGATAGAGTAAATTTTATGAATGTTTAAAAGTGAATGCTGAAGTGTTCAAGTACTATTTCCTAACTGCTTTGAACTTAAAATCAATTTTTTTCTGGCTTTATAAGTATACTTCTTATAATACAAATGTTAGTACCACAGCAGAAGAATTCTTTTTAGGACTGTTTTTTTCTCTTTCCCACCACATTTGGCAGGCATGCTGTTCAGCTCCTGACTTCTTGAGAGCCTGATGTTTAACAAGATGTTAACCTAAAAGTCAAAAAGAGTCCTCTAGACCAGCAGTGCCCAGTAAAATTTCTGCCGTGATAGCAATTTCTTCTATCCATGCTGTCTAATATGGCAACAAGCCACACATAACTACTGAGCTCTAACATGTGCCCAATACAACTGAAGAACAGAATATCTAATTTGATTCACTTGAATCAACTTGAATAGTGGTCCAGATTTAGTTGCTACTGTATCACACAGCACAGCTATAGACTTTTCATTGGTCTCTTTTTCCTGCATTTTCAAATGGGGATTGAGATTTTCCTTATATGTCATGAGACCTTTCTATCCCTACCGTTTCATTGTTTCATAGTCCTATTGGTTCAGTGGACTGATGTACTGCCTCAATTCTTTCATGTTATTCATCTTCCAATCTCAATAAGCACTTGGCCTGAACAGTGAGAAACAATCCAGAATTTCCTGGATGGTTGTTTTTCCAACACAAATGCTGCACCTTTTAACTATAGCCTTACAAATCCCAATTTTAGAATGAAAATGTGTCTATTTCAATCTATATGTTTCCATCTGCAGTATAAATGAGGAGTTGAAGATGGTTAACTTTGAGTAAAGAAACAGATTTTCCTCTGCCTTGTGTTTGGTAAGCTAAAAATGTTTCAAGACACCTCCCGGAGCTGGAGGAAGAGTGTCGCTTGAGTACTCTTAGCATATGCTTGGGTGTGAAAGAAATAGGAATCTGTGTGGAAAACAAGGTCTGTTGTATTTAGGCCTTGATGTAGGATTAAAGAGGAACAGTGTTTCCTTGCAGAAATGCATCTCAGATCAGTGTGGCTGATCTATTGCAGTTCTTTGATTTCTAAATACGTGCAAGAGGCAAGATTATTAACTCATGTAAGAATAAGGAAACACTTCTCAGCACATGGTCAGCCCTCAGAATGCCTTGCTTTCTATCTAATGAAGAAAATATATGGGTGATTTGATGGTGTACATACCTACGTGATAGGTGTGACTTTAAGCTACATTTTGTGAGAGAGTAGCACTGATATATTCTTTTAAATTTCAGAGATTTTTGATAAGCTCTTAGTCCTTTAAATCTGTGCATAATAAATACGTGTACATGCACGACTGTGCATGTGTGCACATTTGTGTAAGTAACATTGGTGGAATAGTGAGTGAAAGTGTGTGAATTGGTTTAAAAAGTTTGGAGAACAGCTTGAGCAGACTCAGTTACTTAGCCTAAGGAAAGAAAAAACTGAAATTTCAGAATTAATTTGTCATATACAAGTCTTCAGATAGTTAAAAGGTTTAAAACATGAGAGATAACAGCTGTACTCTATGTAGTCTGGGACCTCTGGACAGAGAGGAGCAAGTAGAAAACTGCTAGAGAAATCTGTGGGTTTCTTGGGAAACTATAAAAGCCTTCGTATTGGAGGACTGGAATACTAAGGATACAGTATCTGGGTTCATTTTGCTTTATCCTTTATTAAATGTATTAGTTTTCTAAGGATGATATAACAGTGATTAAACAACAGAAATTATTTTCTCATGATTCTAGAGACTGAAATGGAAGGCCAGGGTGTCAGCAGGTTGGTGACCTCAGAGGTCTTTAGTGATGGCTGCCATCTCACTGTGTCTTCATGTGACCCTTCTTGTGTATGTGCACACCTACAATGTTGCTTTGTATGTCTAAATTTCCTCTTTTTATGAAGTCATTGTCAGATCAAACTGGGGCTTCATTTTAAATTCAATTTTTATTGGGGGTAGGTAGTTGAAAAAGGGTCTCACTCTGCAGCCTAGGATGCTCTTGAACTCACAAAAATCCTTCTGCCTTTGTCTCACAGGTGCTGGGGTTACAGGTGTAACTTACTGACTATAGTCTTGACTATAGATCATCTCCTTTTAAGTCAATCATTTGGTTAGAGGCCTTACCTCCAAATGTAGCACCACTCTGATATATTGGTTGGTGTGACTTCTGTGTTTGAATTTGGAAGGACACAATAAGTATTCTCACATCTTTAGGTGATCTTATAGTTAGAAGAACTACATAATTTATACATAAAAGGAGTCACTTTGAGAAAGAGGGGTGTGGTAGGTAAAATGGATAGAACATCAGAACAATGGTGCATAATAGTCAGGCCTATCCTGGGGTATCTACACACTGTGTAGATACCTGACCTAAGACAATAAATAACACCTGAACACCTACAGAAGAGCCTTGAGCCCTGAAGATACAAAGAAAGCATCACTTAAGCTTTAGCTCTTGAGAAGATCTATAGAAAAGCAACTTCTCTCAGATTGAAAAAATCAAACTTCTGTTAATAATAATGGGAAATCATGTTAAAACATACTAATGTCTTTGCCTCACTACATAGCACCTTCCTAGAATGTCTGGTGCTTCGAACTAAGAATCAACCTTTTTTTCCCATTCCTAGGGATGAAGGTTAGTGATCCAAGAACATTAGCATAGGCTCATGAGAATCAGTTACATAGAGAAAGAAAAGGGAAATAGGCTGTCATGACACAGCTTCTGTTGTTTAAATCATGTTTGGAGTTAATGATGAGAAACTATACATGGACAACTAATGAGAATTTTCAGATATCTGGACAGGGTTACATGTAGTCTGGAGTAGACAGAGGCAGAGGAGCCCAGAGTACAAGCTGGAAAGAACTAACCAGTACAGGAACATTGCAAAGTGGTGACAAGAAATCAAGGAAGATAGATGCCTGAGGAAGGTCTGTTACTTAGCATTCACTTTACTAAGCACTTATATAGATAAAAGTGTTAGTAAGAACTAGGTAAAAGACTGAAAATTGTCCAACAGATTTGGTGACTAACAAAGTAGAACCTGAACAAAGAACATCCTAGATCCTTCCAGATCTCAGTAGGCAGGACAGAAATAAGATCATAGAGTAAATGATCAATACAGTCTAGACTATGCTCTGAGAGTCAGTCATGTGTGGCACATCTCGGCTATGTGCCCATTCAAAGGTTACACTAACAGATTTCCTTACTCTGGGTAGTTGATGTGTTAGATACAGACCTGGCTTAACCAAGCCCAAACGAGTAGTTGTTACTAAAATTATCACAGTGGCTCTTTCAGTCTTGGGTCTTTAAGGACAGGGCAGGCCTGAAGTGCTGATACAACACTAAATTTAGGCACCTGACCTGCCATAGGCTAGAGCCTCTGCTCACCCAGGCAAGTGTTCCAAGTCCCTGGTACCTCCGAGGAATGGTGTGCAAGCAGTGTATCTGTTCTTGCTGACACCAGTGACAAGCAACCTCACCTACAATGTGTTTAACTTAATAAACTAAGAGTCTGTTATGAATAAATATCCTCCTGACCCCTTCACTTCCAACCCCTACCTTTGAAAGGCCCAAATCTCCCCAAACATTAATCAACAGAAAGTAATTTGATTCAGTACAGTAATATCTTGAGAACCATTTGTGTATAAGACCATGAATGGGTGTCATGGGAAATATAGACATAGGCGTGCTGGCTGCCCTTTTGACCTCACAGGGTTTTCAGCCAACCAGAGAAGAGGCAGATAGCCTCCCACAGCAGAATGTGATCTATGCTAGTTGAGGCTCAAAGCCCTTTGAGTGCTAAGGAAGAAGGCACTCACTATGTCTGTTCTATGTGTGCATAGGGTTAGTAAGCAGGGTGAGATAGACAAACTTCTGCCAACAAGGCATAGAAAAAATTGATAAGAGCAAAGTTTTTTCTTAACTTCTTAAAGTAGTCTTTTTGGTGTTATTGTCAAGATGGTGAGAAAGTCTCAGAGTTCATCACTCAGATCAACCTCTATTCTACAGATGACCAGTGTTGTCTGTCAACTCTATGGAATGTATCTATGATATCCCAACATAGTTTAGTAGGCAGCTGCTGGGTACCCGTTCCTTCCTTTGTGGCCAGCCAGTCTGACATGGGCTGGGACAGAGGCTGGAGGGCCAAAGTCTGCTGCCTGGACACATGGACAGAAGTTGTGTAAACTCTTAGAAGCTGTGCCCTGGTACTGATTTTGTCCTCACAAGTCTGGGTGTCATTTGGGTTCTGAAGCAGAGATAAGATCTGGGGACCTGAGACAGATTCAGAGCAGAAAGAAGGGATTTGAGCAGTTGAAGTCTATCTCATTCTCAGGGACCATGAGAAGAATCATGCAGAAAATGTGAGTGGTGACAGGAGCTGACACTGGTCTTGCTGGGAAGAGGGAGGATAGAGAGACATAAGCTTAACCCAAGAGCTGGGAAAAGTGTTGATCACAGCCATACCGGAAGAGAAAAATTTCACCACAAAAGTTGTATTCAGGAAGGTCTGTTCAAAGAAGACAGAAGTTAAGAACCCACATAAATATGATCTGTGGCTGAGAAGGCTGGGGCAGATGTGGAGAAGTAGGGGATTTATTTTGCCTGGCGTTCACAAAAAGAAGTGAGAGGTGAGTTTGGAAAGTGAGTGGACTGTATTATGCATCAAACGAAGGAAGTCATGCCTGATTCCAGTCAACAGTGAGAGGAAACAGCTTTCAACAAAGCCTTTTGCTGTTGTTTTGAGCTTTGTGGGGTTCCCAGGCATCAGCTAAACTGTCTGACCATGCAGAAGCTCACTGCACCCACCTCAGAATCAGCTTGGATTTGGAAAACATGTTTCAATCTCAACTGTCAAAGGATTGGGGCAAATATCCAGGGTGATGGTTGGGGATTTGGCAACATGGCCCCATTAACATTAGTGGGAGTTAGTCAGCTAAATCCCATAAACAGAGCAGAATCCTGATGTTTATTCACCATGATGACCTCTCTGCTGTAAATTGATACAATATTTCAGAATCACTGAGACCGATTAAGCTTTGTCGAATCTACCTCTTCTAAAAGGAAGATTTCTGAAATTTGCCTCTATGTGTTCTGAAATGTTTGTGCGTGGGGGCAACTGTGGACAATGTGGAGCTTATAGGCACCTAAATACAGAGTTAGTGAGGTTTGGTACCTCTAAGTCATTGGATCTAGGAAGGTTTACCTGCTGTACCTGCCTTCAGGTGGGGGCCAAAATTTTTACAAATGATTACTTTCTCCAAAGAACTTCTTCCTTCTGGCATAATTTTGTATTTTCTTCCTTTCTTGTTTTTCATTTTTCTCAATGACAAGGAAAGAAATTCCCATTGGCGTTTTATATGAAATATGAATGGTCTGAAGATTCAATTAAGGACCTCAGTAATAACAAACAGAAGTATATTTCTCATGTTCCAGGCTCCATGATTCATGCAAGGGACCTAATTCGGTCCTTAGACACAATCCAAGAAGAAGAGTGCTCATAATTAAGATATCATTTTCTAGAGATGAGGAAAAGAAAATGCCTAAATGGTCTATCAACTGTGTAGGTCATACAGCTAATATATGACCATGGTAAGATTCAAGTTCAGCAGTGTGATGCTAAAGCCGAGTTTTAATACTTATACTGCTTTCAGGATGACTGTCAGATGAAGTCACAGGAAACCAGCTTAGTGTTCTATCATTTTCTCAGCACAGCTTCACTTGAACTTCTCTCTTCTCTCCCCCCCCCCTTTTAAGAAAGGTTTCTTTTGTTCCATTTATGTGTATGTGTATGTGTGAGTTTATATGCATCCCATGCATGCAGGTAAGGCCAGAAGAGGGTGTCAGATCCCCTGAAACTGGAGTTACAGGTCTTTGTGAGCTACCCAATATGGGTCCTATACAAGAGCAGGAACTATTGTTAACTGCTGAGTTGTTCCAGCACTGAAAGGTTTTTTTGTTTGTGTCTTGGTAACCAAGGCCAACATCTTCTCTGTAGTTTATGGCACAAAGCAAGTTCTTGCAAATGCTTACTGACTGTGTAAGTACCTAAAGTCATAGAATTCCAGAACCTTGAGATTGACAAGGAAGGTAATTTCATTGACTCTTTCATTTCATAGATGCAACTTGGTTCTGTAGAGTAAGTCTGAAGAAAGAATTCCACGTTAGCTTGAAGTTGAGGCAGGGAGGCTTAAGAGAATAAACATCTCAGGCTTCCAGGAAAGGCTGGCCTGCACTTATTAACAGTAGATTGCAGAGTCCCCAGACTCCTAGTCCAGCTCTCTCTAAGCACAGGTCACAGACAAGAGAGGATCTTGTCTTGGGTAAACACATGGCACATGAGCTCTGTGGTACCATGCTCTTGGCTTTAGTCCAAGTCAGGGAATGAACTTAAGGTTAATGACGTATGGTCTTGCCCCAAGTTGTATGTACATTTTATCTACTGTGCGTGGACCACTCTATATTTGGTACCACTTTAGATACCTCACTCCTGGCATACCACAAGAATCCATGTTTGGGGATTTTTCTTCTAGAACTTGTGGTCAGTCCTTAATAGATCAGGGGCTCTTCTAGTTCAAGGGAAAAAAAAAAAAAAACCCTGGATCTCTCCCCTCCTGGAGACAGATGTGTTTGTGGTCGCCTCTAGGAGTCATTGCCTGTCTTCTGACACGTGCTTGTTGCTCAGTGTTTAGAGTGCTGTTTAGAAACTTGTTCTTCCCTTTTCACCCTTTCTATCACTGTTTCTACCTAAAAGATGTTCAGCAAGTCTTTTTTAGCAAATATATTTACTGAATATAGTTCTTTACCTATTCAATATTGAGTTAACTCTAAGAATACTGTTATTGTTTGATCCTGAAGTTTTATCCACAGCCTCCTGGGTTTGAACATCTGGTCCGCAGCTGGTTGCACTGTTTTGGTAGGTTGTTGGGCCTATATCATGGAAGTAGATCTCTGGAGGTTGGCTTTTGAAGATTAAAACCTGGCCCTGCTTCTGGCCCATGTTCTCTGCTTCTGATAAGCCACGAGGAGCACCTACTCCACTCTCCTCCTGCTGAGAGCACCATAATGCCTTCTTCAAGGTGGTGAACTGAAACTGTAAGCCAAAATAAATCCTTCCTCTCTTAAGTTGCTTCTGTAGGTATTTTGTCCCAGTGATACAAAGATATGTAAGAGGAAAGCAAAGGAAGTAGCTTGGAGCTGGTATGTCTTCACAGGGAAAAAAAGAAGTACAGTCTATAGGACATAGAAAGGAACAGTATCTGAAGTGTTCAGAGTACTTCCTCTTGAGAAGTGTAAGACAAGTCTTTTCTTTTATAAAACTGGATAAACATTTAAATTCTGGGAAAGCAGTTAGAAGCACATACTGCTCTTGTAGGGGACGCAAGTTCAGTTCCCTGCACCCACATTAGGAAGTTCATAACTGCCTGTTACTCCAGCTCAGTGGGATTCAGTGCCCTCTTCTGGCCTCCAAAGGCACCTGCACTCATGTGTACACAGACACATATGCACATAACTTTAAAAAATTAAATGAATAACCTTTTAAAATTCACTTCCATTGGTCCTATAAGTCAAGGAAAGTTTGGTGCCTAGGATGTATGAATATTGTTTTCCCTTTTTCAGAGACTAACGTCCAGTTGCAATATTGACTGCTTTCTTCAGTTGCAGGAGCTGTGAGAGCAATATTAGTGGCTGTAACAGCAATTATGACGATTGTGCACACCTGAATAGATGCCTGTCTCCGCTCATCCCTGGGTATCTCATTTAGTCTTTGCAACTTCTGTCTATAGAGAGGGAAAAGCTGACAGAATGGGTGGTAATTGTTTTTCCTCAATCTTAATGACTTGACTCAAACCACAGTTACCTTTAATGTAGGTGAGACAAAACCGACTTCTTTGTGTAATAGTCTGGCACATTTTCTACTGGATTGGCTTCTTGGCTTATCAAATGTTAAGCTTTAGGTTGGTAAGAGAAAAACTGAACTGCATGTAGGTGCTCAAAGTGACCTTCTAGGCTCCTAAAGGGTTTGTGAAGAAATGTTGCAGACCAATCTTCAGGGAACGATTTTGTCTGACCTCTTGGGAGTCTATTCCACCTGGGCAACCAAGTAGAGGCTGATATGAGCATCCTGGAGAGGCAGCCAGACTTCATTTGTGATCATCCTAGCTAATTTCCAGGATTTCAGACATGAGAGAAGAAATTAAAACACCACTTTTCTCTTAAAAATGGTAGTATTTATTTCCACCTAATATATATTACAGAAGTAATATATATTCTGGCCAGAGGGAAGTACAATAAAAAATGATTACTTCATCCAGAGAGAACCATTGCACATTGCACCTGTAGTTTTTTGTATCCCCGCACAGGCCACTGTTAGGTTCAACCACAGATGGGATTTCCTCAGGATCAGAGTCACAGTGTGGTCTGGTTTTGTAGCACTTTTCTTACTTAGAGACAGGGAAAAACTGTCCATATCAGTTAGCATCTTAAAATGTGCTTTTGATTAACGGGCTTGCAGATACCAGAATTTACTTAAGCCATTCCCTAGTTGTAGATATTTGGTTGTTACTAGTTACTATTAGGCTCATAGTGAAAAAATGTAGATGCCCTTTATCAGATCTTCAAAAAGTCAATATGAGAGTGTTAGCACTTAATTAAAATGACTAAGAAGCAGATAATTTTTGTGATTCTGGAAGAACTAACTTACAAAACAGAAAGGCACACACAGTCTTTTCATATTTACATTTGAGAGAAAAGGTAGAAGGGAAGTAATTTTTAAGTTCATTTGTGTATTATGTATATGTGTGATATATGCATGTTCATTCAGGTGTTTGAGTATGGGTACACACGTGCCATGGCACATATGTAGAGCCCAAAGGACTACATATGTGCATTGGTCCTCATCTCCCACCTTAGATGGGGCCCTTATTGTTTTGCCATTGGACACCAAGCTAGGTGGCCTGTGAGCTTCCAGGGGTTCTGTCCCACCTTACATCTCTCCATAGGAGTACTGGGATTACATATGCCTGCTAGTATGCCTTGCTTTTAAGTGGATTCTGAGGATTCAACCCTCAGTTTTGCTATAAGAGCTTTGCCCACTGAGGCAGCTGCCCAGCCTGCAGATTTGTTTTTTTTTTATTTCATTTAAAACAATCAGTAAATGTCATGTACATGAGTTCCAATGTGTATAAATGTACACATACATGCTTGCATGTGCACATGTATGTAAAGGAATGAGAACTGACTCTAAATATAAGATCTTGATGCAGAGACTTTAGGTACTGTGACTCATGAGTTTATGGTAAAAACCTGGTTTCAAAGATTGAAGTCAGACATATCAACCAAACCAGGAGACAATTCTGAAGTATTTGTCAAACAGCAACAAAGGTGGAATAAGAAAGCACAGGACTTGTATAATTACGTTCTCATGAAATTAAATGCAGCTCATGCCTTGGGTCAGGAGTTAGCCTTGGCTAAAGGAATCATCTCATTGGAATCACAGTGAGTGATCAGAGTTTAGACAGTGAGTCTCAGGGAAAAGATGAAGCTCCTAGTTGAGGGGACTTAGGCACACAGGACTGGAGTCAGAGTCTTAAATGGTGACTCAGGCACACAGGACTGGAGTCACAGAGTCTTAAATGCTTCCTGCCCAGTTTGAACGGACACTACAAAGCAAGTGGCTGAGAAGGAGATTTCACAAAACAACAAATGTAAACAACACAGGCACCTTCCCAGCACTACATGGTTCATGTATGAGGATGACAATGCAGCTAGAAGGACAGGCAGTCCTTACTAGAGGAACAAACATTTCCAAAGGAATCCTTTTTTTCCTCAAGTATTTCTGAAATTTAAGTGAAGGTACATTTGATAAAAATAGCAGCTTCTTTCTCCTGCCTGGGTGCTAATGAGCAGGCATTCAGTCCTCACTCTGATATATTTGCTTTCGTTACCACACCTCTCTCTGGCACTCCTGGGGTCCCAGGGTGTTGAGATGAGGGTGGCTGGTACTTAAAAAGACTTCCCTAGGTGAGAAATGCAGTGATGTAATGACTTCCTTTTTAAAGAACTATGGGAGAAGGAGCTGGTAGTAAGGAGAAAAAGTAAGGCATTAAGAACAGCAGAAGAGAGCTGGGCCAGGTGGGGCAAGCCTTTAATCCCAGCACCCAGAAGGCAATGGCAGGCAGATCACTGAGAGTCCCAGGTGAGCCTGGCCTACATAAGGAGTTCCAGGCCAGCCAGAGCTATATAGTGAGACACTGTCTATAAACAAGAACAACAAAATGGGGCTGGAGAGATGTCTCAGTGGTTTAAGAGCACTGACTGCTCTCACAGAGGACCCAGCACCCACATGGCTGCTGCTAACAACCATCTGTAACTCCAGTTCCAGGGACTCTGATAGCCTCTTCTGACCTCTGCAGGCATTGCAAGACTCAAGGGCACTTACATGCAGGCAATACAGAAAGAAAGAAGGAAAAGAAAAGTGAAGGATCAGAAGAGGGATCTCCCGTTTTACTACAACAAAGATTCGCTTGAAAATGACATATTGCTACCTACCTAATACTTTGTATGCTCATTTAAATAACGTAATTTAACTTTTAAAAAGAAAAGAAACATAGAAAGTGAACTCTCTAGCTTCACTGGCTGCCTGCTTTGTAGAGACAAATGACAGGCTAGAGAATGGTTACACGTAAAGTTTTAGAGTCAAACTGTACTATAAAGATACCAGAGATCCATAATAAGACACTGTCCTGTGACCATTGCTCTCTGATTAAATCTTAATGTGTTGAGTCTGTGTTTGCTGAGCCCTCACATGAGTCAAACACTGCACTAGCCGCTTGGCTCCTTCACTTTCTATCTATGTGATCTGGGAAGTTGCAAGACCCAGTTTCTATAGTTATAAACTAAGAATAATATAATCATCTATTTCTTTGGTCTGTAGGAAGTCTGAAATTCAGTTATGTTTTTAAATAGCTCTTCATAGTGCCTGCGACATACTAAGTGCTCACTAAACGTTATTCCTCAAATATAATGATTATCTGTTAATGAGAA
Organism: Eospalax fontanierii; assembly: GCA_035773235.1. Taxonomy (NCBI): domain Eukaryota; kingdom Metazoa; phylum Chordata; class Mammalia; order Rodentia; family Spalacidae; genus Eospalax; species Eospalax fontanierii. The sequence continues at coordinate 39,152,549 of CM069526.1, read as the reverse complement.
GCTAGATGGCCACATGTGGACATTGACATATTAAGCTGATAAGAGCATACTAGGAGAGAAGAACTCATTTGGGCCAGGATTTTAGTTTTCCGTGTCCCATAGCTCATCACAGTCCAGTGACACACTCCTACTGTCAACTAGGTGGGAAGAGCGTGCCATGTATTGGAAGCATGCAATGGAATCAAGCTTAGAGAAAAGAGGAAGGCCCAGTGCCAAACACGTCAGCCTTCTTGCTAAAGAAGTAGTTAGGAAAGACCTGTGGAGGAGTTAGAAGTCTCTTTTTATTTACTTAGAATTTGACTCTGTTCCAGGATCTAAATAAACCATTTCCATGTGTGTAAGCCTTGTAGGATAGATAGGATAGAAAATAGCTCTGTCTCACAGATGGCAAAATGAGGTCTGAAGTCACTTATTCAGTGTCCAACAGCCAGGTGCAAAAAGAGACTTCAAATCAAAGCCTGCTCTAAATACAAATCACTAATTACTAAAGTGGTCATCAGCCATAGTACCCTCAACAGGTCTGATCTCATCTCGTTACTAAAATATACTATTCCTGGCATTGGAGAGATAGCTCAGCTGTTAAGAGCCCTGCCTGTTCTTGCAGAGGACCCAGGTTTGCCTCCCAGCACTTACATGACAGCTAACAACTGTCTGTAACTCCAGTTCAGGGGATCCAATGCCCCTTCTAATTTCTGCAGGCATTGCACAGCATGGGTGCACTTACATACATGTAGGCAATACATACACATAAAGTAAAAATAATAAATAAAATATTTTTTAAATGTACTATTCCTAAACTACATTGAGAGTAAGGGGCTGTCTTGGCCAAGGCTCCAAAGACAGAATTCTGTATAGTAAGGCAAAGAAAGCTCTTTCTTAGTTTTGTCTGCATCCTACCCCACCAGTATTTTAAGAGGACTTAAGGGAACCTAAGAGGTAGAAGGACAGGGATAAGGGGTTAGGTCGTGAGTTACAGAGGGGAGTCTGTTACACAATCAAGCTTCCCTCTCCCGTTTAATAGCTCTAGTATGCTATAACCAAAGTTGAAGGGCAGTGGAGACCTGTGATGGTACAAGCTATACCTAGGATGGCCAGGCAAAATTGGAGATGATTGTTGTGTTAGGGAGGGAAACTTTGAAAGACATGCTCAACAAATACTTCAGAATTCCAGATAGCTCAGCCTGTGTCAATTTTAGTCTCAAATAATTGTGGTATGGGGCAAATTTCTCATAAGCCTCCCTTTCCCCTTTCCCCTCCCTCCCCTTCCGTCTCCCTCCCCTTCCCTTCCTTTCTATCTCCCTCCCCTTCCCTCCCCTCCCTCTCTCATAGCTCTTAACCACTTAACCAGAGTCATTTCTCCAGCCCCAATTCCAATCTTTTCTCTTTTAAAGAAGAGAAAGAACGGCTCTTCATTAAGTTCTTTCATATCAAGACTGCAGTTTTAAAATTAGCACCTCTTTAAATAAACAATATCAAAGAGAGAGAGAGAGAGACTCACTAAAAGATAAATGTGGAATACTTGACCAAAAGAAAGAAATCACCAGAGTTAATGAAATAAATATTCTTAAGTAGGATCATTTCAATTCATTCACACAGTACCATAGGAGGAATGAATCCTTGTTTGGGCATAAAACCGTTCATCATTCTTGTAGATTCTTAGGCTCCCTGGATTGGCAGTGATTTTGTTCTAGTCCAGACTCTTGTACACTGAAGCTCTCTGTACAGCCTTCTTTCAGGGTATCTACCCACATCCGCATCCACATCCACAGCCACACCCACATCCACACCCACAGCCACACCCACAGTCACACCCACAGCCACACCCACATCCACACCCACAGCCACACCCACAGCCACATCCACATCCACACCCACAGTCACATCCAGGTCCACACCCACATCCACAGCCACACCCACAGCCACATCCAGGTCCACAGCCACATCACCCACAGCCACACCTACATCCACAACCACAGCCACATCCACATCCACAGAGTCACCCTCCAGACAACAGCCAAAAGAAAGGGAGGTTTTATTCTCTGGCTTCCTTCTATTCAGATTCACATATAGGACTCACTGTCTGAGGTAGAATTAATGACCACAAGCTTTCCTCTAGAGGAAATTGTCACTGCTGTGACACTTGAGACAATGTGCCCAGCAGAGAGGAAAGAATCCTGACGCTGAAAGTTTTGATTTAGAAAAGGCAAGGCTATACCCAATCAGAGGACATGTGTACCAGCTTCTGTGGTTCTTTGTCTTCACCAAGAATAAAGATGTCATTCTGTAAGGATGGAAATGACTAGTGTAAGGAGGGGAAGCATTATTTATTCCCATTCACATGCAATAATAATATACTAGATTCATATTTGGGGAAAATGGGCAACTTTGATGTTCATTCAGAACAAATTGGTATCAAATAACCACAAATTCCATATGTTCCCTTTTCTCTGTTTTGGTTGCTAAGCACAAGGAATTCATGAGAAGCTTGCTAAGTATGTTTGACACATTTTTGCATGTGAATTATAAATATTGGTGAATTCTTTTCAGGAGTTGCTGTCATCAGAAACATGCTGAACGAAGCTTTCCTCCCCAGGAAGAAAACCTGGATTTCGGCATGTCAGGGTGTGGGGGAGGCAGGTCTCCAGTACAGGAAATGACAGTTTTTATGTGGCATTCTGCATAACAAGACACCTCCCCATTCACAATCTCATTTGATCCTCACACTCCCTGCTGAGGTAGGTATTAAAGCTGGCAGCTGTCTCCATCCCTGGAATAAGACTGCATGTAGCAAGGCTCTGTGATGAGAGAAGAAGGCCCAGGGCTGGGAATCTCCTGAGAGTGATGGGTTCATCCTGGCAGTTCTGGGGCTGGTCCCTCAGTGTGAGGCAATGCGTCCCACCACCCTGCTGCGTCCAGCCTTTCATTTCTTATCTTGGTTTATTCAGTCCTAAGTCAGTGGCACTTACATAAATGTCCTTGTGGAGAGAGAGAGAGAGAGAGAGAGAGAGAGAGAGAGAGAGAGAGAGAGAGAGAGAGAGAGGAGAGACAGCAGCTGTCAAGCTGTCAGCAGTGTCAGGCTGGGGACCTGCTATCTCATTGAACCAAGCTGCAGTCTGTTCCAACAGTATCCTGAGTACAGCTTTAAACATGAATGATGGGACTATCCCCAGGCTCGAGATTACTCCCTGACCTTAAAGTGAACAGAGAGAGAACACAGAGAAAAGGTCCCTTAGCCCCGTTACCAAGGTGTCACTAGTGAATCATTAACCACAGGCAGGAAAGATGAGAGTAGGTCAAAACAAATCCTGATGCCGAGGCCTCTGCAGAGGCAGCGCAGAGACCAGCATCTAAGCATGAACCCTACCAGTCATTACAAACATGCACTGTGTTTGGGTGGGAGAGGAGAGCTGAGGTTTACACTTCTTTTAGCACTAAATACAGTTCCAGTATTTAGTGTTTTTCCCGTGGAGCTAGAAAAGTCTTCCCCCTCTCCTCCTCTCCCTTCCCTCTGTAGCCTCTCCCTTTGATGACACTGTGTTCCATTCCCCTTGAACTCAGTTCTGTGTCTCTTCCTGACATTCTCTGTGGGATACTTTGCATAACCATACTGTAGATCCAGTTCCAGTGCTGGAAATTCTAGAGTTTGTTTTTTTTCTCTCTTTCTAGGTATCCATTGCTTAAATAACCATCAGAAACTAAGAACAGTGAATGTGGTTGACTACATGATACAAATATGTGCCTAAGATTAAATAGTTCAATATAGTTGACACTGGTTGGTATTTGCATAAAGAATGATTGAATTATTCTACTTTGTGTCTGTAAAGATATCAATAAAAGCTGTGGTAAGACAAAGGATCATGGTGGTTGGACTTGACTGAACCACACACTGGAAGACTATACTAGCTCTAGAGTATGGACTTCAATTCCCAGCTGACAAATCAGCCAACTGAGACACTTTTGTTTCTATCATCACTAATTGAGACAATTTTGTTGTTTCTTAACAAGTAATAAAAACTGTGTAGAATTTTTTAAAGAGGAGAATGTAGTATAAAGATGTAAGGGTGTTTGAATAGTCAATAGTAGGAGCCTAACTGACTCTCATAAATGAGCAGTAATCAGGGACTTCAAGAACATGAAGCCTATAGTAGGTTTCATATCTCTGTCTCTGTGTACAGTGACTTCTTTTGGCTACAGACCAGCTTTCTCTGTTACTCTGCAGAAATGAAAACTGGGCTTGCCAACAGCAGCTCCCAGATTTGCAGTTTTACAATTCAGTATAGTCACCAGTCTGAGTGACTGAATTTGAATGTCATAATATAGAATTCCTCTTTTTAGGGAGATCTTGAATGAGTTGTATTCCCACATCCAACAGTGAAGGCTGGGCACCAGAGTCATGGTGTGCTAACACAGAGGTGTGTAAGGCAAGCCATATGGATGCAATTGACCGGGGGATGTTCCCAGGAGGGTGAGTAAGTGCCAAAAACTGCTTTGTGTGGAGCTATGGTGGTGCTAGGCGGAAGCATGATAGCAATCAATAGTAGTAGTTAATGAATAAGTATTCATTTCTACTCCTTCGAGCGCATGCTGATCCATCTTTATGTCTTCAGGACAATATCTTAGGTTAATCCGTCCATCAGGGAGGGAAGGAAAGGTAGAATTATAATTAGTAATTCATTCTCTCATTCCAGGGTGCTTACTATGAGCCAGGTAAGAGAGACATGAAAACAGAGACAGGAATCTCTGTTCTCATGTTACCCATGATAGTGGGACACAGCAACAAAACACTAAAATATATAAGGAAAGAACCTGAGGACAGCCAATCAGGAATGTGCGACAGAAAGTGCGCGGGTTACAGTCTAAATGGAGTGTCCTATAAGCTGTGACGTTTTGAACACTGACCCATTGGAGGCGAAGAGCAAGGCCTGTTCTTTCTTTAGAAGAACATTTTAGGCAGAGGGACCAACAAGGGACAAAGCCCTGAGTTCAAAGAAAAGCAGGAAATCTTAGCTAGAATTAAGCGAGACAGCAAGAAAATAATAAGAGATATATAAACCTGTTGACCTTCATCCTGATCTTAAGAAGTATTCCACTTGGAAAAGATGAAACATGATAAGATGCTAATGCTGATGGTCAGAGCACTAACCTCAGCCATTCTTCAGTATTCCTCTAAGTCATTGATAACAATAGACAGCGACATTAAATCAATTTCTTACACCAGCAGCATAACAAGAAACCACAGACTGGATCCGGAAGTGGAGGTGAGGCTGCAGGGGTCTGCCTCGGCAGCGCACTGCTCCAAGGTACTAATCTCTCTCAAGAAATTGACGAAGTTGTATAACACTGATAGGAGAGCTTGTGGTTTCATGAATTGTGACTGTCCTTTTGAATTCAGCTAAGATGCTGAAGGAAGAAAATACAAGGGCAAGAGTCATTGCAAGAAAGAAATCTAATAATGATTTAAAAGATGTCAGTACATAAACTTTCCATGCACTTAGCTCAGCATATCCATCGGAAGGTCACTGATGTAGAGGAGACAGTCCATGTCATGTGATCATGTCCCACAACCACAACCCTTTCTGTAAGGATCACTGACAAGCTAGCTAAAAAAAAGTGGGGGTGGGGGAACATAGTCTTCCAGAACTCGTGTCAGAGAAGCCCGTCTCCATTCCCAGGACACCATTCCAACCCCAAACCCACACTCATGTGTCCTTTTCCTGAAGCTCGGATTTGTGTTGGAGCTCATTCAAAATGCAGCTTGCTTCTGGGTATTGGATTCGATGCCTACGTATAAGCGCATGTATTTTTTGGTGAAGGAGCCCAGAAGTTAAGCACCTGTCAAACATCTGGGCAGAATGAAAAAGGAGCATGTTGTTTAGATAGAGGAAATAAATTACAAAGGAGAAGCACAGCAAACCCAATCTTCCTATAGCAGGTGGTCTAGGAAAAGGGAAGGGAGTAGAATAAGCCCCTTAACTGACCCAGATTAGTAATAATTTTCTCCCCAACTCCCTTAAATAACTGATTCTGATGGTGAGAATAGGGGCTCTCTTTTGGTAGTACCAAATGATGGTATCCAGAGAACCATTTATAATAAAACTTGCATATCTCTTTACATTTATGTTACAAAATATACAAATATACACAAAAATATTGATTATATTGAGGAATTAGATGAGTCAAGGAAGAGGAAGGACTTTTTTCATATCTATACAATTTGATACATTGACCTTATGTGAATTTGTTTCTGCAATTATAATACCAATAATAATCAAATTTATTTCTCTTGACATCAAGAGAAAAGTACACTATATGACAAGGAGGACTGTTGTAAGTCTATCTACCGACCCACACCCATCTTTCTACATATCTGTCGATCATCTATCATCTATCATCTGTCTATTATCTATCTGTCCATCAATCATCTATCCATCCATCATCACCTATCCATCCATTGAAATATGCAGCACAAAAGTCAAACATAATATATTCTTTCCCTCAAATGATTTCTATGCCAAGTCACTTTCTTCAGAGGCAAAAGATATTATATACACCTATTTTAACTTGTTGTACCATATATATTTTTATCATCTTACCTTATCATTTAAGGCAATATGATAACCTGACCTGACTCCATAATCAGTACCATGTCTTATTTTAATCCAAAAGCTATAGACTATCTACATGTTTGTTCTGTAATTTATTTAACCACTTTTCTAATGATGGATATTTCGGTTATTTCCAAGATTTTGTCACTGCAAACAAAACTACTTCTGGATGCTAAGCATTACGTAAAGAGAGCCGATTTAGAAACTGCTCAAATTGCTGATAGATAATGGTTTACAACTGAACTGAAAATGTGGACTGACAGTCTTGTGACTCAGCCTGATGTGATGGAGAGTAACAAAGTGCTATCTTTTCTACCATCAATTACCACGAAATAAATTAACAGTGTCAGGAAGGGAAAAGAAAAAATATTCTTGGCTTTAAAAAATCGATTTTCAGTCTTTTATTCACCTTAACAGGATAAGAATAATGTGAATAAGAGCTTCCTCTATTCAGATCCAGGAGAATGCTCAAAGCTATTTAGATTAATATCTAGACATGAGCTGTAGGATGTAGAAAAGGACACAATGTGCTACATTATGCTCTTTCAGCTTGGCTCTGCTAGTAACTACGTGCTTCACAAAACTGGTAAAAGGAGAAACATGAGATTCAGATGGAAGAGAGATAGCAGGCATGTCTCATGGAGGGTCTGGGGAGCATCACGGTGACAGACAGAAAAATACCCGCCACAGTTCAGACAGTGCTCTCTTCTGCTCTGCTCCCAAAGGAGCTTTTCTCCTTGTGGCCCTGCAGGCCAGAGGTGGCTCTAGACACTCAAGTGCTTAGTTGTGTGGCCCATGGGAACTGTTCAGATCCTCAACTCCTTAGAGGTTCTATGAGTTTCTTTTTACACCCCTACTCTGTTACCTGGATGTGCTCACTCCTCAGACTTCCTCCCAAAGTATAACATGTCTCTCAAGCCATGCTTCATGTAGACAGTTTGGTGACACTTTATTGAATCCTCTGACTCTTGCTTCCAGCCCCGCCTGGCTCCTCCCACACTCGTGTATACTTTTTCCCTACATAAACTCCCCTATTCCCTTATACTGTCTTGGCTCTGCTTTCCTGCCTGACCTTGACTGTGTGTGTGGGCAATGCAAAAGCACTGTTAGGCACACCCCTCCTGGAATACCATAGCCATTTCTGGACTGTCGGCTGTGACAGACAATTGTGAAACTTTTAAAGGTAACAACTAGATGATAATGGCCTCCTGCCTATGTCTAATGAGTTAGATTAAAAGGGAATGATTTAAATTCACATGTAGAAGATGTAATTTAGACCAGGGAATCTTTTCTGAAGTCTTCAGAGAATGTCTAAGTTTTCAGCTAGAAACGGCTTGCTTGTAGTCTTGCTACAACTCAAAGGGATGAGAAACTGACCCTGCTAGGCATTTCCAGAATGCCACACACAGACACAGGTCACTCAAGAAATGCCACATAAGCTCAGTGTGCTGGGTCTAGCCCCTCGTTCTTTGGGTACTGGTGGTCCCACAAGGTGTTTGTGGGAGGATAGAATTGTACTCCAGTTTATCACCTAAAGGAGAAGTATGCACCCCAGCATCCTTTTCTGAATCCTATTAGCTTTCTTTTCTCCACTTAAGACTAATGGTCACTGAAGTTGTTTGGACAGCAACTTTGCTTCCTTGTAGGATATTGTTTATCAAAATCAAAGCCTTAAGAGTACAGGATATTGAGCCTCAGGTCTTGGGCATAGATAGGTAAGTACTCTAACACTGAGCTATATCCCCTAGTCCCACTTTTTGTGTGTGTGCATGATGCATGCTAGTGTTCCCTGTGGGTGTATGTATGCACCTGTGTGTATTCATTCATGCATACACATGTGTAAGTGCATGTGGAGACAAGCAGTCAGTATTGGGTGCCCTTCTTGACAACTCTTTACCTTATTTTCAGGGTGAGCTCACCGATTTGGCTCTGCTCTGCCTTACTTTTTAAATTTTGATTTTGAGAAAGGGTCACGTTAAATTGCTCAGGCAAGCCTCACACATGCTACATAATCCAGGTATACCTCAAATTTGTGATTCTCTAGCCTCAGCCTCCTGGGTAGTTGAGAATATAGACCTGTGTTCCTACATTCAGTTTGCATATTTTCAATATGAATTTACTGGGCCAAATGCTTGGAATCCACTTCAGTACTGGCCTATCTCAATACGGTTTTTTTTTCATGTGAGATACACTGATTATATTTTGAATTGTGGTAAAATACACATAACACAAAATTTATCATTTTCATCAATCCTAAGTATTCTTTTCAGTAGCTTTATTACATTCACAATACTGCACAACCGTTACTACTATCTAGTTCCAAAACTTTATCACTCCAAAGAGAAACTCAGTATTTATTAAGGATTAAATTCTCCATTGCCTTCCATCTCATAGCAAAAGCCTAATCTACTTTGTCTCTATGAATTTGCCTATTGTAGATATTCCATATAAGTGATGTCACAAAATAAAGTATTTGTTCTTTTGTGTCTAGATTATCTACTCAGTAGGATAGTCTGAGGTAATTCTTTTTAAGAGCCCAGACTTCTTCTGTGTTTAGGTTCAGCATAATGTTCCTCCTCCTCATGTCTCTGGGGAACCTCTTATGACTTCATTTTATAGTTTCCTTCTTTTGAAAATGGCATCCTTGAAAGAGGAAATAGATCCAACACAATAGGACTTCATTCGCATATGATGCTTTAAAAACACAACTGGCCAACATGCAGGGATTAAAAGACTACAGAGTGCTTCTCTGAACAGGATATCTATAACAAACTTCTGCATCTCGAGGCTCAGGAAGCATTGCAGAAGAGGTGGAAAGATTGTAAGAGCCAGAGGAGGTAGATACCCACAAGGAAACAGAGCTCTCCAGACAGCTGCTCAGTTATGCACGTGAATTCTCAACAATGCTAACAATATGGACAAGTCCCATGTAAGCTCAAGCTAGACAAAATCCCAACATAGACATGGGAAAGTGAGTAAGAAGCCCCAACCCTATCTGAGGAACTACAGGCAATTGGTGATACTAAGAAGGGGAAATTCAGTCTCATTTAATTAAAGGTGAAACTCAGGTTGATCAGTCTCCAATGGATGAACCTGCACTGAAAGGCATTTGGGGACATGGACTACATTTTATAAGCCGTCATACATAAATTTATTGGGGGCTAAATATGAGGGTGTGCAGATATAGGAAGGGACCTAAATATCATCAAAATGTATTGAATGAGATTCATAAACAAAAAAAACACAAATTAATAGAAAGATAATTCAGCAACATAAAGGTATTAAATATTCTTTTAACTGTATATTCATTGTACATGGTACTGGGTTTCATGAGGACATTCTCTTACACACATGCAATGTACTTTGACTATATTCCACCCCTTCCTTCCCCCTCTTCCCTTCCATTAGTCCCCTTCATTCCCTTAGACAGTTTTCTTCTACTTTCATGTCATATATACATACTTGATTTTATGTGTCTCTACAAAATCTAGGATCCACAAATGAGAGAAAACGTGTGGTATTTGTCTTTCAGAGACTGACTTAATTCATAAAATCTCATTATTCTTAAAACCAAGAGTCATTCAGATGAACCATCAATGGTGTATCTATCTTTGCATTGAGGCATAGAGCTACAGACATAAATGTTATTTCAAGACTGTCAAGCACTTGACTATTTCATAATGGTCTTCAATTATTTAAACACCATCTTTCTTTTCAATATATGAGAAGAATAATATATCCATGCGTCTTTAGGGCATGATTAATCCTTTTTGACATTCCTCTTCAGTGTTTAGAAGATGGTTGACTTTGCTCGTGGCTGCATTGACAATAACTTATCTCTTTCTCTCATTCCTGAAGGGAAATGTCAAAATGAGAGACCGCCATTAAATAAAACATGCACATTACAGGTTTTTTATTTTTGAAAAACAAAAGACCTGACCTCAGTCAGAATGAATTTATACTGAGCAAAGAATAAGTGAGACCTAAACTTAGAGCCTTGCTTATGTGCTTATTAGCATTTGCTGTTCTTTTCTGATGCAAGAAAATTCCTCCAGAGTCTACAGCACGAGGAAAGTAGCCCTGTCCATCCCCTGTTTGTGGGATATCAGTACTATAACAGTGTAAATTATAGCTTAACTCATGTAATCATTTGTTCCTCTATCCAGTAAACACAAGTTACACAAGGTACTGCAGTAGTTATTCTGTGCTCTGTTCGGCATGGTAGCCATGACCCACATGGGACTTTGTAATGAAAGTTAAATAAATGCAGTACAGTTTTTTAAAAATTCAGTTTTTGATTTGCACTAACCGTATTTAAAGTACTTAATAGTCACATGCAACTAGCTGCTACCATATTGGACAAAACAGATGTATTTGTTGCACAAAATTCTATTGGGCAGTATGGGTATGATAAATAAGAAATATAAGGAAAAAAATCATTTCTTTTAAGGAGCTTGTGATCTAGTTGAACACACTGCATATTTATAAAGAAAAAAAGCATAATTCTAATTCGTTTTTGTAACACACAACAGTAGGAGAATAATAGTAGCTGCCCTTTTAGAGGCACATAACTATGTGACAGTTACCGACATGCATCAGAACAAGACTAACATACGCCTAATCTTTACCTTTTCCCCTTCCTCATCCTGAGTGTGTGGAAAGGGATTGGCACAGATATGACGGATTTGTTATGCAAGTGTGGTGGTTTGAATGAGTTTCCCCCATAGGCGCCAATTATTTGGATATTTTGTCCCTAGTTGGTGGTGCTGTTTGGGGAGATTTTGGGAGGTGCAGCCCCACTAGAGGAAGCATGTCTCTGGGGTGGGCTTTGAGAGTTTTTAAGCCTTGCCAAGTTTCCACTGGCTCTGCTTCCTGTACCTCCTTGAAGAGGTGATCCACTGGCTCTCTGCTCCAGTCACCTTGAAGAGGTGATCCAATAGCTCTCTGCTCCTCTGCTCCAGTCACCTTGAAGAGGTGATCCACTGGCTCTCTGCTCCAGTCACCTCTGCTGCCTCACCTCCCCACCGCTATTAACTCTCCCCTGGAACCGTAAGCCAAATAAACTCTTCTTTCTATAAATTGCCTTGATTATACTGTCTTATTACAGCAACAGAAAAGTAACTAATACAGAAGTTGGTACAGAGAGTGGGGTATTCCTATGATAGACCCAAACATGTTGTTTTGGGGATGATTGTAGAAGTATTTGAAACTTTGGGCTGGAAAAACCATTGAGTGCTCAGAGTTTAGTGAGCTGTAGCTGTGGATCTTTGAGCAGTTATGCTGAAGAGAAATTTGGATGGATGATGAAGGCCTGGCTTGTGACATTGCAAGGGAAGCAAAGGCTATCAGGGTTGTTTATGTGATATTTTAATTGAGAATCTGTGGTTTCTGGGCATCTGGGGCTGAAGAATCAACTATGACTAATATGAGAACAACATCACTGAAGTGAAACCTTTGCTTTACTGGGACAATTGATGGTTAGCCAGGGCTGAAAAATCCAACTGCCATTAAGAAGAGACTAGGTAAAATCTTCTGGGAAGTATTTCCTCAGTGTTAGCATGGCAACACTTAATCCAGAGTGCTCCTGAGGGCCCTTCTCAAGATAGAAGCAGGAATTGGTAATGCATAAGAGCCTCCTACATGGTACTGGTTTTAAAGGCACAAAAAGGATCCTGGAGAGCAGCTGAGGCTTGGCACAGGAAAAGCCTGAGGCCAGGAAAGCCCACTGCTGAAGGTGTGGTCTCAGTTACAGTAAAGATAAAGACCCCTGGATTGAAGTGGTCATGGAGCGAATCTGAGACTTGGTACCCTGAGAGGCCAGGAGAGCCCATTAGTGAAGGTGCAACCTCAGTTTCAGCAGAGATGCTAGCATACTGCAGATGACAGGACCATAGAACAACTACGAAGGGCAGCAGTAGGTGTGGAGTGGAGTCAGTCTGAGCCTATGAGACAAGTTGTGCATGCTGTGGATGGCAAAGTCAAAGAAGTGGAGCTACCCAAGCCCTTTGGAGCCCAGAAGATTGTAAGTGAATCCCAGATGTCAAATGTTGTGTTATATAGCTGGACTTTGGTTTTACTTAACTGTGCCCAATTCTTCCTTTTTGAAATAAGACACTATGCAACTTATTTTGGATTTTACAGGAGCCCACAGTTGAGAGATTTTGGATTATGTTTTAAAAAATTGAGCTTTAAAAGTATTTGAATTTCTAAGGACTGTGGAATTTTTAAAGTTGTATTTTCTATATTGTAATATTAATATGAGATCTTCAGGATAAGAAGTAAAATGGAGGTGTTTTAATAGTGATGTGTTTATCTGTCAAGTTGGCAAGGGATCAGTTATGCTGGCTAGCTTCAATTGTTGACTTGACATACCTTGGTAGAGGAAACCTCAGTTGAGGAACTTTCTACATTGGCCTGGCCTGTGGCCATGTCTGTGGGGCATTTTCTTGTTTGGTGAGTGATGTGGGAGGGCCCAGCCCAGTGTGGGTGGTGCCACCCTCATGCAGGTAGTCCTGTATTGTTTAAGAATGCAGACTGAACACAGGCCAGGGGAGCAGGCCAGTAAACAGAGTTCTTCCATGGACTCTGCTTCAGGTTCCTGCCCTGAGTTCCTGCCTTGGTTTCCCTTGATGATGGACTGAGAGCTGTAAGCCAAATAAATTCTTTCTTCCCCAAGTTGGTTTGGTCAAACGTTTTTATCATAGTAGTAGAAAGTAACCAGGACAGTAAGCTTTCAAGAAGAGGGACGCATAGAACTGTGTCTCTTATGGGAAGACATGAAAATAAATGTTCTGGGAAGTTATAAAGTATAACAGAAGTATATGAGAAAAGGAAGGACACTGTAAAATATTTGTTGACTATATTTCTTCCAGCTACAGAAGAATGTGAATAAAATGTTGTTTTGAAGTCAGTAGTGTTTCCTTACTGAACTGTGCTCTGATTATTCTGAAACAGAGTCACCTGAGTCCTGTAAACAAGGCTACACTGCCATTGTTCTTAACTTTTTAACTTTCACTGCTTCTTTGTGACTTAAGACACTTTTTATTAAGACTTTGTCCGGTATCACCCCATTTCCCCACCTCCAACACTTAATGGCTGCCATACTACCTTCTGCTTCTTTGAGTTTGATTTGTGTATTATTGTTTTCATATTACCAATGTGCAGCTCAAAAGTCAGAGTATATGACCCAGGGATACACACCTAATAAACATATGTGACTCCTATGGCCCTGATTTCAATTGCTCTGAGTTCAGGTCTCAAAACAATAAGGATTAAATAGTATATGATAAAGTCTCAAGAGAACCTAATGAACAGCAATAAGAGCCCTGAAGCCTGAAGAAAGAAATCAGTGTATAGAATTGCTGTTTTATGCTTCATGAAGAAGATGAAATATAAGCTGACCTGGGAGGGAGGACTGGGGGAAGGGGAGAGCCAAGGTTTGGGTACTATAGAAAGCTCATGGTTTTATGACATTCTGTAAGATGACCAAATTACGGAGTTGGAAACAGACATGCACATGCACACGTATACGTGCGCGCGCACACACACACACACAATTTTGTTGCAAGATATTTACTTAATAAATAATAAAATGTCAACCTAGTTGCAAATTTCTCGGTCTTCTGTGGCAGCCTTTCTTGGGGGATTGTATGTAGGGCAGTTGACTCTAAATCTGCTCTCCACGAAATCCTGTGGTGTAATGATTAACTTTTTGTATAATTTTCACTAGGTCATAGGGTGCCCATGTGCTTGATTAAGCATTATTCTGGGTGTCTTGGAGCTTCTGGATGAGGCTGACATTTGAATCAGTGGACTGAGAAAAGCAGATTGACCTCCTGGGGTGGATGAGTGCCATGTATGTTAGGAACTGTAGTGAGATAGATACCTGAGGAAAACAGGATTGACTGTTTCTTTTGGCTCATGTTTCAGAGGCTTCTTTCTGTGGTAGTTGAGTCAGATGTTTTGGGCCTTGTGAAAGGGCACTGTGATAGAAGTGTTGACAGAGGAAATCTGTTAATCTGATAGTGATGGGAAACAAAGGAGAGAAAAGCAAGGGAGGGTCCCAATATTTCCTTATCTTGGAGGTCCCAAGACCTTACTCACAATAGCTTAACAATTTCAGTGGGCTCCATCTCTCATCACAATACTATAACAGCACAATGTCCATTGGAAGACTCTCTAAATCCAAAATACAGCACCATCCAGTCCATTGACAAATGGAGTAGAATAAGTAATTCAGAATACCTCTGCCTATTTCTGTGTGTATGTGTTTTCACGTGGGGGCACAGGTATTCTCATGTTCATGTGTGTAGAGGCCAGAGGACAACCAAGTATCATTCCTCAAATGCTGTCCAGGTCTTCTTGTTTTAGATAGGACATGGAGCAAGCTAGGTAGGCTACGCTGGATGGCTAGCAAACCCCAGTGATGTGCCTGCCCCCGCCTCCCCTGTGCTGAGGCTGTAAGTGCGTACCACCCCACCTCCTTATCTTTTTACATGAGTTCTGGAGACGGAAGTCAGCAAGTCCTTGTGCTTTGCAAGGCAAGTGTGTTACATACTGATCCATCTTTCTAGTCTCTCTGACTATTTTTCAGCTAAGAACTTGTCTTCTGCCTTTAGATTTAGAATCAGATAGAAGCTTATACCATCATCTTTCCTGGATTGCTAGGCCTTCTCACAGGCGTTGGACCACAGCACAGACTTTCCTGAGTCTCTGGCTTGCTGACATTAAAAACTGAAATTTTCAGACTCATTATGACAGAAGTCAGTTTCTTATAAGTTGTGTGTGCGTGTGTGTGTGTGTGTGTGTGTGTGTGTGTGTGTGTGTGTCCTATTGGTCCTGTTTCTCTGAAGAACTCTAATTCATATGACTGTTGTGGATTGGTCATCATCAGACATGAATTGAGAAATTCACCTTTCCAGAGTACTCCTTTCTACAGCTTCCCTGGATGTAAAAGCAGAGGAAGGATGTTTAGGCCTAGACTGGAATTAGACAAATACATTTAAATCTAACAAGAATGACTAGGAGTAATTGCCTATAGCCTGGGCTTAAGCTGCAGTATCATAAACACAGGACCTACAAGAAGACCTAGAGGAATTTAAGAGCTGGATCTGCACGATCTTTCCATGGTCACTTTATAGTATCTCTAGACTTTATTTTGTTTCCTTATGAAGCAAAATTAGAGTTTATTGTAAAACAAGTTCTTTGAGTTTTAAATTTTTGCTTTTATTACACTTATCTATTTATTGTATGTATGCTCCTGTGTATGGGCCACAGGACGTGTGGAGATCAGAGGACAACCTGCAGCAGTTTGCTCTCTCCTTTCACAATGTGGGCCCAGGGAATCAAACTCAGGTTGTTAGGCTTGGAGGCAAGTTGTCTTATCTTACCACACCATCTTGCTGGGCCAGAAACAGTTCTAATGTGGATTTAAATAAGGGAATAAAAGGAAGGAAAGTGATGCATAGGAGGACAATATACACCCAAGACAAGGGCACAGTCTTTCTTGATGCACAGGACAATATACACCCAAGACAAGGGTGCAGTCTTTTCAAGAAAGAAGTTATACCTTCCCAGAATTTTAGTTTACTCTAGAAACTTTATCAGAACAGTATGACTTTGGAAACAGATAAAATAGTAAAGAGAAAGACAGACAGTATAAGAGATACAAGGAAAATTTTCAAACAGAATTGAGTTTAGAATGTTCCTTTCCTGAGTCTACTTGGTATCACTAAAAATCATCTGTAACTAGAATTCACTTATCCTCAAATAATGAAATAACCAAGCTTCGAATCTTCAGCTAAGCAAAGCAGTTTGTCCATTAAACCAAACCTGGGTTAGCACTGTCACAGTCAGAGTATGATTCGGCTATAGACCTTTTAAGAAGTATCTTACTTATTATTTTTATTTTATGTATATGAATATTTTGCCTACATGTATGTAAGTATACCACATGCATGCAATGCCTGCAGAGACCAGAAGAGGGTGTTAGATTCACTGGAACTGAAGTTACAGACAGTTGTTAGTCACCATCTGGTGCTGGGAACTGAACTCAAGTCTTCAGCAAGAGCATCCAGTGCTCTTAACTGCTGAGCCATCTCTCTAACCCTCAAAGACCTTTTTAATCTCAGAATTTAAAAAATATTTTATTTATGATTTGTATTTATATGTATGAGTGTATTGCCTGCATGTGTGTAAGGTCACAGGCATTGTGCAATGCCTCTGGAGGTCAGAAGAGGGTGTCAGATCCCCTGGAACTGGAATTACAGATGGTTGTTAGCTGCCATGTGGGTGCTGGAAACTGAACCCAGGTCCTCTGTAAGAACAGACAGTGCTCTTAACTGCTGAGCCATCTCTCAAGGCCCTAAGCTCAGAATTTTTAAGGCAGAATACCACATGGAAGAGTTAGGCCACAGGTCCTTCACATGAAGAGGTTAAAATAAACAAGTTCAAAGTCAGGGACTACCTCTAGACAGTAATAATCAAGTGTTTGGATTGAAAATAACATAAATACATTTTTAATGGGCTAGTAGATTTGAAATCAGAGTCATAATTTAGAAACACTCCTCTAAGTCTTCTAAAACAATAACGCTCAGAGGTCCAAGACATACCTTGGCCCACAAATTCCAAGAATGAGATACTGGCAATGATTGTAGATAGTTTTGTCAGAATGAACCTATCTCTCATTTCCTCCCCTCCCTGCTTTGTAGAGACTCAAGAAAGTCTTTGGGGGGCTTTTCTCCCCTCCAAGTTCCTCTAGCCCTGTCTCCTTATTCTTGGCCTTTGCTATTTAGGATATGATCCTCAAACCAGCCCCAAGTCATTACCTAGGAGCTGCATAAAATGCAGGCTCTCAGGCTCCACCTCATTTAGACCCTGCATCATAATAAAGTCCACAGGTGATGCTGGTGCATTAAAAATTTTGTGACTCACTGACCTGTACCACCTCCAAATGGATCCCCTGAGATAAATTCCCTGGCACCAGGACATGTAACACACAGAGGTCTGTCATCTGTATTCTGTTCTGTCATTTCCTAGCAAATGAGGACATTTGTTCCCTAACATAAAGTCTACTAAAATGTTGATTTAAAGTAAAATTACATGTAACGTGCACTTAATGTATTTAGAAATACGTATTTAGAAAGCAAGAGTGAGAAAGAGATACCATCCAGTTGTCCCTGCAGTTGGCCAGACAACTGGCTGATGGGGAGGGCTGGGTGTGGAGAGGAAAGGAGATACTCTGGAATGCCAAAACTTAGCACTCAGTCATGTGCTCAGTGCACAACAGCTGAATGCATGAGCCAGTAGAGCGCTACCCGTATTTCTTGAACCTCTTGTTTTCTACTTTTATTTGGCTTGGCTGTCTTCTAATTCCTGTTAGTTAGGATCTCTTTCTTTTAAGACTTTAGGACAGGCACGACAGCTGGGACTGAGCAATGCCGTAGGTATTTGAGTATTTCAATAGGACCTATCAAAGGGCTTATTGATCCAAATTAAATCTCCTGGGCTCAAGTTGGCTTTTATCACATCATTATTACTTGATGCTCTTGACATTGAGAATAGTAAGTCCAAGAAACTTAAGATGAGATTTTTGCATTCCCTTTCTCTCACCTTGGTCACCACAAGCAAGTGAGGCCTGTGCCCTCTGTTCTGACAGGGCAATCGTAGCATCACAGTATGTAGCCATGAGACGGAGGATATCAATAATGTATACATATGTATGTATATAATATATATGTGAAATTAGAAGGGTGATCATTCAGTGAAAGGAGGACAAGGGAGAGCCATGGGGGTAAATATGAACAGAGTACATGATATCGAGGTAAACATGAAACCGATTAGTTTGTGATTATTAAAAACTAACTTTACAAGGAATACAGTTTTTTGAGTCAAGTTTTGCTTGAACATCACTCTTGCTACATATGAGCTTTGGCTACAGATGTGCTCTTTACCTGTAACATCAGCATCCTCTTTGGCAGAGGGGAGGGGAGAGATCCTTTCTCACACAGATGATGTCAGCAATGCATCCAGGACATAGAAGCACTCCATAAATAGTATCTTTATGATCTTTATTACTACCATAGTCCACATTGTACACATTAGCAATCACTGTAACCAAGGTGTGTACAGTGAATGTCCCCTGGAGAATGCAGTTTAATTTCACATATAGAGTGTTCTGCATAAATTGCTTCATGCTAAACAACAATTTCACACTCAAAAAGACAAATAGTGGATGCTTTCCCTCATGTATAGAACTAGATTTAAATATTATATATTTTAACATTTAGTAACTTAATGTGAGGGAAAAAATAGGGAGCAATGGAGTGAATATGAACAAAGCACAATGGTATGCATGCATGAACATGTCATAATGAAACCCATTATTTTCAATGCTAACTTAAAAGTTAATAAACCAATAAAAGTAACAAAAAACGTTTGAAGATCATGGGTACCTTCCTCTTAAAAATAGAGATTATAGCCTGGTCTACATAGTACATTCCAACTGAAGCTACAGAGAGACCCTATCTCAAAAACAGTAAAAAAAAAAAAATTATATTTAGTTACTCACAGGAATCTAGACTTCTGGATAGTCTTTCTAAAGGAAAACATGCAACCTTAAATAGCTATCAGTGATTCTTGGAAATCTAAGAGCACTTAGCAACAAAATTCGAGTTCTAACACAAAAAGATTTAGCACTGTGTATATATTTGTTTAAAGAAACTGCTCGCTAGGTTTATTCATTGTGATCATTTTTAAGACAAACTCTAAAAGTGCTAAAGTGCATTTATTGTCCTTAGTCAGCTGAATTTCTCTGTGATGACTCCAACACAGTCCTTACTCCAAAACCAGAGCTTGAAGACAAAGAGTTTGAGTCCTCAAAGTTATGTTATTCTTGGTAATAATGTTCCTTGGTCCAGATGGAATGATGATGCTCTGTCCTCTTTATTTGGGGCTGGAATCAAGAGCGATCTGCACTGTGTGGAGTAATAAAGGTGTGGAAATTGCACCTAGGCACACTCAAGAGTCCTCCTGTGTTTAATGAAGGGGAGGATGGAATCACGGTTTTTCAAATGATTTCCTTCAAACAATAGAATCTTTCCATCAAATAATGAAGTATCACAATATAGAAAACAGATAACATTCTTTGGGTCAGTAAGTTGACATGTATCCGTAAGAGGCTGTTGGAACCTCTACTTTTCCGACACATATACTGAGTGCCCCTATTGCTTGACACCACAGAAACCTGGGGTTCCTATCAACACAATTACTGCTGTAACAATTTCTAAGGCAGACTCAGCTCTTGTTTTCCTTATTCGTCCATTCATAAGGTGAACAAGGAAAGTCTCTTGAGTCTAAGAACAAGAGTGAGATAGAGTTTAGAAGAGAAGCCAAAGCTCAGAAACAAAGTGAGGGGTTTAAGTAGACAAGCTGTAAGAGAGTTGCTTAGTGTTAGCAACAGAGTTGGGAGCCTCTTTAAAGAAGAGTTACAGGGGTCCGTTTCTGAGTTGAGTCATGAACAAATACCTTGGATTCACCAGAAGCAGTGTCTAACCAATATCCAAACAAGGTCTCGATTGTTCATGCACCTTCCAGGTAGTAAATACGCTTCCCCATCCATCCAGGCAAGATGTGTGATTTATTTCCAGTGTGGCCCAAGATAAAAGCCTGGGAGAAAGCAGAGGGAGATGGCAGCTAGAAGAGTCAAAATTTCTATCCATAGAAGACTACACAAACTCTAGCTCTTTTACAAGATTATTTATATCTATAAAGCATGTATGGAGAGCACTTTAAACATTTTTTTTAGTCCTTACTCCCTATCCTGGAATTTGTTAACATGTGTCTGACATTTGGCCAAAGATCCTCATTGTCTGATATCTAGAAAGATTAAATCTTAGAGAAATGGGTTATCTAAACAGAAATGGAGGGGAACAGTAAGCAGACATTGGGTCAGGCTCACACGCGGCATGATTGGAGGATCCAGAGGCGGTCGTCATACCACTCACTTCCGAGATCAAGCCAAACACAGCCACAAAAGAACCAACCTTTTACTCTCCACATGCCACAGTAACTTCCATCTCACATACTTAACCCTTCAGATTTGTCAGACGTTCTCCTAGGGTCTCTAATAGAACCTGTAAGTGCTCTTCTCTGTGATACAAATTTGTTTCTCTGTGCTGGGAGCGACTAACACTGCCAATGGAGTAGCTACTTCTCAGATTGGGCCTCTTCCTCCTCCTTCCTCTCCCCAACGTCCCCATTTTGAGACAGGCTCTCAGGTAGTCCAGAATGGTCTCCAACTCAGTATGCAGCTGAAATTGGTCTTGAACTCTTGAATCTCCTGTACTGCAGTCCCACCCCATCTCCAATCCTGTCTCCAGATAGCTGGCATTATAAGAGAGCCACCATTCTTGTGATGGCTCAAAGATGGCCTTTCTAACTCAAGTGTCCAACTAGTGTTTCTGCCTTTTACCTTTCCCACTGACACATCCATCACAGTTCAATAAAAACAGGAGGCTAAATGACTGAGAAGTTCAAGCTGGGTAACAAAGGCAGAGTCTCTGCAGGGTCACGGAGGTGTGCCACACACACACACACACACACACACACACACACACACACACACACTCACACACCAGGCCTTCCAGTCACTGAGGCCATAATGGAGGACAGCAGCAGTAGTTGATTTTCTATCCCTAATTTAAGGATTGGGTGGTCATTTATATCCAGTTCTCAGTTCCAGCTGCTGAAGATTCCTGTGCTGGGTCCACTAGGTGCAAATCTAGTCAAAAGGTAAGAGGAGGGGGTGGATTGGAACGGCAAGAAAAGCGAGGGGCGGAGATGAATTTCTTGCAAAGGTTCCCCTAAGAACTCCATCGGTGCCAGCAAGTCTAGTGTCCACATGCCTAAGGTCTGCACTGGGCACCGCCTGCCTTTCAGTTCCTTTTCCTCAATAGGCCACACTGGTGGCTACAATGCGAGCCAGTGCGGGCGCCGCTGTGAGGTGCAAGGCATGAGGCATCTGCTCCTGCCGCCTGCCCGAAATAGAAGGTCTCATTGTGATGGATTAATCCTTTGGCTGCTATTCTGCCGGGGTCACCAGCTCAGCCTGAAGAGTTCGAGAGGGGAGGGGACAAGGGGCACTTAACTCATTCAGCACATTCCCTCTTCGGTCCAGCTGCTCAACCCTTCTGTGGAAACTGAGATGGGGCTGGCAGGTGGCCGGGCAGACTTCCAAAAAGGAGACCAGTTGCTTCCGTTTAAGTGGCTCCTGGACTCCTGGCGCAGAGAACCAAGGCCAGGAAGTTCTTTCTTCTCTCTCATGTCCTTGAACATGGGATATGTTTCCATCTTCCAATTTTGCTTATAGAATTAGTATTATAATTAAATGAATTAAATGAATTGATATGCATAAAACGCTTAAAACATCACAAAAGGACAAATATCACATGATTTCACTTTTACATGGTATCGAGTTGTCAAATTATACAGGCAGAAAGTATAATGATGGTTTTCAGCCGTGGGAGGAATGAAAGTTTACCAGAATATCAGTGTGAGTGGATATATTTCCAGTTCTGGATGGTGGCTATAATTGTATTACATGACAGTGTGAATGTATGTAATGCCTCTGAACCACACACTTCAAAATGGCTAAGAGGACCATTTAAAAAATTATTTTATTATTTTTATTTTTGTGTATATGTGTGAATTGCCTGCATGTGTGTAAGTGCACCTGTGTCATGCAATGCCCACAGAGATCAGAAGAGGGTGTTGGATCCCCTGGAACTGAACTATGGATGGTCGTTAGCCACCATGTGGTGCCAGGTATCAAACCCAGGTCCTCTACAAGAGCAGCCAGTGCTCTTAACCGCTGAGCAATCTCATCAGCCCCCAAGAGGACCATTTTCCTGGAAGGCATTTTACCATAGTAACTCATATCCATGAGTAGTCTATGCCTAGTGTGTCACACGTGCTACGTAAATACTGGTATTTGGTATTCATTCTTCTTCTTCACTTATGATGCATAGTGTTTCCTACTTAATTTTATAACTTCGTGTGCATATGTTTCCTCTAAGGAAGGAGTCTCTCATTCATACATGAGTGCTCCATCACCTCACTTAGCACAGCACCTGCTCATAGGAAATACCATTTTACCTACACAAAACAATCGAACATGTTGGACAAGAAGACAGAATAAGCTGAGGTAAATCCTGCTACCTTTAGCTTCCTGGTTTGCAGTAATGGTTCGCCCTACCCGTGGGTAATCCTGAAGGCCCTCCTGCTAAGACACCTGGAAGAGTTACAGCAGAGGAATGACTCTCATTCTTCCAAAATATTCTTCCTTAGTGATTTGTTCCAAAGCTCAGGAATGAAGATTAACCTGTTGGAGCTGCTCAGAGACTCACTTCAGGGCCACCCTGTGCCTGGAGACAGGGTCAGAGAAGCAGGTATTCTTAGGAGGTGGACCCATCCTAAGGTAAACTGGATGCTGCATTCAGTATTCGTGGATGCCAGATGTCTGAGACTGGCCATTAAATAAATCACCTTTAGAGGAAAGAAGAAGGAGCTGTGCATGTTCACCCTTCTAGGAGGCGCACTATCTCGTGTCCTTACCATCCTATGTCACTGCACCCAGAGTGAGCAAGGACCCAAGAAATTTTTGAGTCAATAAAAATTCTTTTAAAAGGAGCCAATTTGGAGTTCTATAGTTTTCTTTTCCTTCTTTTTCTTTCCTTTCCTTTTGCTCTTTTCTCCTCTCTCCCTCCCCCCTCCCTCCCTCCCTTCCTCCCTCTCTCCCTCTCTCCCTCTCTCCCTCCTCCCTTTCCTTTTCTCTCCTCCTTTTGCTTTTGAATTGAGACGGTCTTACTATGTAGTCCTGGCTTGCCTTGACTAACCTAGTACCTATTATACAGCCCAGGGTGGTCTTCAACTCACAGAAATCTTGCCTCAGCCTCCCAGTACTGGGATGATAGGTGTGCTTCACCATGCCCAGCTGTAATTTTCAGTAAATGTTCCAAAGCTAGCTGTTGTGAGCCTTAAGAGACATTGCAAAAATGCTACAGGACAGCCAGGCTGAAATCTCAGCACTGGGAGGCAGAAGCAGATGAATCTCTGTGAGACTGAAGCCAGCCCAATGTACATAGCAAGTTCCAGGCGAGCTGGGGCTACAGAGACATTGTCTGAAAAAATATGCTGTAGGAATCACCTGAAAGGATTCTTTAGAAAAGTCCACAAGTGAATCAACTGCATCTTGCAAAGAAGGCAAAAGATGCAGGGAGCAGGGGCTGAATGCACCACAACTTGAGTCTCACACAGTAAGCACTGGGCTATTTTTGTGTGGAATATTTTCACGAGCTCATTTCAACAGCTCACCTTGTGGGAGAGTAAACCTAATTTTCAGAGACCTTAAATAACCTTTGGCCTTGGTTCAGGAGAGACCAGGACAGGAGGAGTTGAGTGACACTGAGCAGCAGAAATGAAAAGTCACAGACAGATGACTAAAATGGTGGTTGAAAAGGGCAGTGGAGAGAAGAGGAGCCGAAGGCTGGAAGATCACAGAGCATCCGATGCCACTGCTGGAAAGGTTAGGGCCACAAACCGTGTTCCGGCCCGGCTTCCATCTTCCAACTAATTAGCGCATTTCCTGCCCCGAACTGCCTTCTCACTCCACATACTCTATTGTGCTATACTAGAGTTTTTCTGAATCCCCAATCATCCAGAGATCACAGAGGAGTCACTGTGCATAAAGGGTTACACCCTTTGTGCCACCTTGGGAAGCATTCTGCTGAGTAGGCTCCAATGCTGTAGATGACAAGTTGATTCTTTGTCAGCCAGAGGCTCCCATTTGAAGACTCTCGATGGGCAGCTCTTGGGACAAGGGCAGAGAAGCATGCAAGAGCTTAGCATGTGACCCTGATCTGAGTGACTGTGACTTTAGCTCCCTTGGGTAGGATTAGATGCAAAAACACTGCCTTCACAGGGGTCCTGGACCCATTCAAGCTCTACAGGATATCTTTACACACACACACACACACACACACACACACACACACACACACATACACTGAGCAGCACCTGGGACCAACTTACAAAGCCAGGCCTGGGTCCATTGGGGACTTGTTCCAGAGGAGAATGGGATTGCTGGCTAGAAATAGCAAGCTGTTGCTTTCAGTAATGGGCCAGAGGTACACAGCTCATGAACACTTCACATATAGAAATCTGAAACAATAATTTAATTTAAATAAAGGTGCTGAACAGTCAAATGAGAAGAAAGTCTGGCTCAGTGCCCAGAGAATTGAGAAGCACTTGTTTCTACCCAACTCTGATATTGGTGACCTTAAACAAATTATCTAACCTCCCTGGTTATCCATCTCGCTAAGCATAAATCAGGAGCTATAATTATAACCAGCCACCTAACTACACACAGTATAATTGGGGGAAAGAAAGAGAGTGTTGTTAAAATTCTCTGTCCATATACAAAGTGCACAGTGCTAAGGACTACAGCAGACCCTTGATAATGGCATTTGAATCTGCACCTTGAAATTTCCTGTCTCTATCCTTCAGACTAAGTGCTGTCATTAACTCAAGCTGAGATACCCCTGCCCTTAACACTGAGCACCCCAGAGACACTAGTTGCCACAGTGAAAAGAGCATAATAAAACAACACACACCACACATCCTCAGTCCCCGCTCATCAGGTCAGTTTTTACTACTAGGTGAGTAGCAGGCTGTCATTCACACACCTGTGCCTCTGGCCTCTTGTTCTGCTCAGATGACTTAGAGGTTTTCCCTTCCTCAGACTCCCACAGCTGTAATCTCCACATGAAAATGAACATTTCACCAGTGTTTTAAATTCACATTTAAGTAAGGAATAGCCATTTTGAAATTTGGAGTTGAACCCATTTGTTTATTCTGTTCTTAATATAGGCAGGAGTAATGGTCTCTCCTGAGCCTACTCAGGAGTAACAAGCAAGCCTCCATCCATTCCTCTTCTTACTGACTTGCATATTTGAATCTTCACGGCAGTGTGATGCTGGGTCTCTTGGTGTAGAAATTCAACTGTGTCCAACAGCCAATTGTTTTATACAGTGAGACCTGGCCATTTTATTCTATCTCAATAGAGACTAAGTTGGTATATTTGGGATCCATACTCTAAAACGTAACTGCTGGGTGCTCTACAAAGAAATGAAATCAATTTCCCTTTAGCCCATGCCGTTATTCTCACTGAGTTCTGCGTTCTGCGTGTATGTTATTTTCTGCAACATTTCAATATCAGTGTCTAACAAAGTGACCAGAAATAATAAGCTCTTGACATTTTCCTCTCTCCACCGGAATCTAATTATTCCCTAAACCAACTTTCTTTGTCAGGAGAGTTCCACAGAGCTAGAAGCAAGGGCATTTTAGCCTTTACAGATTAGCAGAGCTGAGGGATTTATAGGTATAGCTTTAAAATAGCTGAGGTGTCAAACAAGGGTCAGTTTTCACATGGGATATTTCTATGGTGAAAAGTCTGGTAAGTTACTAATTGCTTAGCATATTTATTTATACAAAATTAACTCTTGCAAAGCTCGGTATCAATTCATTTCAGAGACTGCAGGGATGTCAGCCTCACTGCAGAAGGAATAACTAACTGCATGAATTCAGGAGCGTTTGGGTACATGTGTACTCACATCTCTGTGCCCGTCCCTCAACTAGGTATCACCTAGATACCTTCTTCAAGTTTGTTTCTACCTTCTAATAATTAGAGACGTTTAAAGGAATTGTTGGAATCCAGTATCTGAAGACTTGATGTGTTGACAGGCTTTGCATTTACAGGGTGGTGGTGTTCTTTAGCCTTTCTCTAGCTCCACACCTAACTTATCATGGGGCTGCACAAGAGGGAGTGGGTAGGGTCTATCCCTAAGCCTTCCCACTTCCCTTTCTGAGCTGCTTTATTTCCATTACTTACCTTCCTAGATTATCTAACTCATGATCCTCTCCAAACAGCCAGTAGCATCTGGAGGAACTAACGCTGAAAGCTAGCTGAAAAGATAATGACCAGTAAAAATTTAAGGTTTAATAGGAGATCTTTCTGTGACTCCATATTGAAAGAGAAACCTAGAAAAGGCAAACTGGATTTGAGGAGACTTGGCAGGATAGAGTGGGAGGAGAGAGAGACATGATTGCTTTGGATAGAAAGCATCTTATCGGTGCTCATAAAACATTATCATTTATGTTATTTTTTATTCTCAGTTACAAAGTCGTATATAACCATCCTATTGAAAGGGAACTTATGTGGGTCTTCGTTTTACATTAATTTATTTAATTTGTGTGTGGGGGGGTGAGAGAGAGAAAGGTGGGGCAAGAGAACATATAGAGATCAGAGGATAATTTGGGGGACTTCTGCCTCTACCATGTGGACTCCAGGGATTCAGTTCTGGCAGTCAGTCTCCTCAGTGAGCACCTTTATCCACTGAGCCATCATTTTGCTGGTCTCAATTTTGGTAATTTTAAAAAAGGATTTATTTAGTTTTATTTTATGTGGATAAGTGTTTGCCTACATTTACGTAAGTGCACCACATAAATGCCTGGTGCCCTCAGAGGTCAGATAAGGGCATTGCATCCCCTGGAACTGGAGTTACAGAAGACTGTGAACTGCCATGTAGGTGCTGGGAACTGAATCAGGGTCCTCTGCAAGAGCAACAGGTGCTTCTAACCACTGAGCAATCTCTCTCTCTCTCCTGTGATTTTGATTTTTGTTTTTAGACAGGATCTTACTCCGTAACTTCAAGGTTAACTTGGAACTCATGATGCAATGCAGGCTGGCCTTGTGTTAATGGTGACCTGCTGCCTCAGCCTCCCGAGTGAAACACTGGAGCTCCTAAATATGAACCATCCTGCCTAGATAACTTTAGTGTTTCAAAACCTGCATTGGGCTAGGGAGATTGTTCAGTGAGTAAGGTGCTGGCTGTAAAAACAAGAAAACTTGAGTTTAGATCTCTAGGACCCATGCAAAGACTGGGTGGGGTGGTATCTGTAACTTCAGTTGTGGGGGTCAGTGGTAGGCAGATGCTGAGGACAGAGGGCTTACTGGACATCCAGTTCAGTTGAATGGCAAGCTTCGGGTTAAATGAGAGACTCTATCTTGAAAAAATTGTGGGCAACAACAGAGGAAGATATCCAACATTAACCCTCACCTCTACATGCACATACACGGGCACACACACACGGGCACACACACACACACACACACAAATAAAGAAAATAAAGAAACAGAAAACTAGACTAACTTGATTCTTCCGCATATGCTGTTCCTAACTTAAAGCATTTTAAATAACATTTATTGATAAATATTGTGCATAGTTTTTACATACTCTTAACAACTTGCTGAAACCTTTCCAAATATGACAGATCTTCTCTGTCAACCCATTGTGTGTGTGTGTGTTAAACTCTCTCTTAACCCAGTTCTCCTTCAGGAAAGCCATCTTGTCTCACTTATCACATTGCTGCCTCTCCTACACACTGTAGGTCCAGTGATCAGGCTCCATCATTACAGGGGAGACTCAAGGTGTGTGTGAGTCTATTCCCTACAATGTGAAAGTTGTCAATGCATCACAGACAGCAGAGTCTTGCCCAAGTAATAGCTGGGTTTTGTTCTGAAAGATGAGGGACAGCATGATCACCAGGCAGGGCTGAAGGGCAGGAAACACCATGTTCTTTCCAGTCTCTGAACAGTCCTGGCAGCTGGACAGGGCAGCGATGGCTAGAGGCAGTGAGGTCACGTTTGTGCTCTAACTCTGAGCCTCTTGAGCCATAGCAACAGTTCAGTTGTGACATACACAGGCCTTCCCTCACCAGGTTAAAGAACAAGTCCTCAGAAATTATCTGACTTTCCACATTCAGCCAGTGCAGGAGTAGGGCAAGGTTCTAGGCAGCAAAGCTCAGCTACAAATTTCTGCGTGCTGCTGACAGTATTTTGTGTACTGCTGATCTGCACAGTGAGGACTGATCCTAAGGTTCACTTTGGTACACATTGCCTGGAGTCCAGTTCAGTCTCTTAGAGGTGTCTTTAAATGAGCTCGAATAAATAAAGGTGGACTATTTTTGCTGGACTGACTCAGCTTGGCCTGTTTGTCTTTCTCTAACATTACTTACATGGAAAAATTTAAAGAGCATTAGCTGCTTTTAAACGACTCTGTCTTAGTTCAAAACCACTTCATGGGGTTCATCCAATACAGTTCATGGAGTCAAGATTCTGGTTTGGCCTCTGTCCTAGGTGAAAACCTCTTTAGCTTTCTCCGATTTAGCATCCTCCCCCTTCTGAAATAAGGGAGCTATTTTCCCCCTCTTTCTGGACTATTTTCAGGTAAGGAAAAAAGGAAATGGAGATGTGCTGAGGCTTTTACTGTACTAGGTCCCCCAAGACATGGCATGGATTTCCACAGGAAGTCACACTTCCCTGTGCCTGCCCCTGTTGTCTATCTATGTAGGCTCTCACAGGGAAGAAAGGATCAAGTAACCCAGAATTGAATGTGGTGTGAAAGAAGTCTTGTAGTATACAAACTCTAGTGTTGGATGACTCTTTCCTATGATTTCTTCTTCACATCATACAGTGTCTGGAAGAAGGAATGTGTTCAGTAAACACACTGCATAAATCGACCAACTGACAGATTAAAAGTATTCTTTCCTGAGCATTGAATGTAGTGCCTAATGTGTAATACACAAACAACATTTCTGTGACAATGAGCTACCACATTTAGTCCTTCTTTGGACAGTATTTGGATCTTGCTGTCACCTGTGATGTGATTGTATCATCTCAAGGTGAATGAGGCTGTATTCAGGGCTACCCACCCAGCATAATATTCACAGTGAGAATACAGATGTCCATAAAATGCAGTGAAGAACAGTGGCATTTTGTAGCCTGGATTAGAAAGCCCAAGAAGTTCATAAGTTGCTGCTCCCAATGAACAAATGGGTCCATTCCAGCTGAATCCTGTATAAAGAAGCTTGATACAGCTTTCTCTAGCCATACCAAACTAATATTCTACAGCTCTATCTCTTCATTATTTAGGTAGAAAACCCAGATCCACATTTTTATTTGTTTGAAGTCTTTCTCTAGATTGCACAGTGAAGACACGCATCTTATTTATTGTACAGCTACAGGTTTCCATGGCACCTGCAGAAGCAGAGGCTACAGGTCCATGGACCATTCCCATGCTTAACCTAAGTGACAACAGAAATATGCTGTAGCTTCTTTTCCTTTTCTGTGTGCAGTATCATATGTTTGTTACCAAACCATATCAAGAAAGTGCTTTTATATGAACTATCTCATGTCCATGTGAGGATTGCAAGCATAGCTGTGGTTCATCTGTTGTTGTTTTTTGACAAAAATTATTTGCATGGAAATTAATATTAAAGAGGTAATTGTATTGGTTGCTAACAAATTCTGCAGCTTTGGTTCTAGTCCGGTGGGTGAGAACTAATCATAGAAGTAAGGATTGACGTGAACAGAGAAACTTCAAGTTGAGGGACTTTTTTTAGAAATGAAGAGGAAAATATAAGATTGAAATTGTGACAAAAAGCAGTGAGAAATTAGGGTTAGATTCACATAAAGTGATGTGAACCTGAATGTGATGATTTCTGAAGAGCTTAAGATTTTGAGTTTTAACCACTAGACTATTGGGATAAATATTTTATAAGCCTCTTAAGGAAGCTACACAGAGGCCCTGCTTCTATCCAGCAAGGTGAGCACAGTTTGTCTGCATCTCTGAGTTTGAGAGATACATAGTTCACAAATGCTTCATAGAAATCATGAAGATCAAATCACTGAAATAATCGTGCATTTCTCCCAAGTCCTGCCCATCCCTCCCCCCCGCCCCCGTTCCATCTGCTCAATGTGCTTGGGGCATTGCATGGTTCAGCATTTAGAACACTCCAGTCATCTAAGGGAAAAGCGACCTTCCCCTAGGATGAAAACCTTGTACAGTGACCTAATGAGGACATTCCTTTAAGACCAGAGAGCCAGAAACCAGCTCTGCTCTGGTGTTTTAGTGATGTCTGTGGACCAGTTTGGCTTTCCCATTCCTGTACATGCCTTTACAGGTACTGGCCCATAAAGAATGGAATTAAATCCTTTTTTATGTGTGCTTGTATAGGAAGAAGGTAATTTTGTAAATGACATCTGAAACTCAGTCTCATTAGTATAGTTACACTTCGGATGTTAAAACTACATTCACTTTTTTCTCCTTTGCACTTATATAATATGTGCCTGAGGGTACTTCAGCCCCTTTCCTGGTGCATGACACATCTCCTCTTTTCCATTTCCTCAGATGCCTCCATCATCTTAGGACTAGGCATTTTGAAGATCCTCCATACCTACCTGCATGCCCATAGTCCAAAGACAGGCAGTCTGGCACTTCCTATGCCAGTCCTCCCCTCCCAGCATGCTGGCACTGCTCTCAGCACATGTTCCCACTAGAGGACTGCTGATGAACCCCACTGAGCACTGACTCAAGTCCAAACTCCACAAATTAGCATTTGAGACTCTTCTGTACATTCTCAGCTTCCTTTTCTAGGCTCATTTCCACGCACAGTGCTTTTTCACACCACACTGCCTGAAACACAGATACACAAATTTCCAACTACCAATTATGCTCTTCGGTCAACACCCACCTCATCTCTTTCCTACCTTCATAGCTGAATTCATAAGCCTCCTCTTCAAACAGCCATCGTCCTCCAAATTCGTGTGTGTGTGTGTGTGTGTGTGTGTGTGTGTGCTTGTGCACGTACTGCATTGCACATACATTTGGGTTTTTAAATATAACATATATTATATATTCATTATAGGAAAAACAAAAAATGGAACAGAAAGAAAATAAAATATTTTCATGCCTCCTTCTCCTAAAGATAACCTCACCTCAGGAGAGCATCTTGTTATGACCACTGGTAAACTATTTAGAGATGTACACACACATTTAATACATGTGTATCAACTAATTAGCTGTGTTTGGGGATTGTCTTGGAGAAAAGCATTACAACCTGTGCTACAGTATGAATGCCCACAGGTCACAGTCCATTGTATCAAGATGAGACTAAGCACAGAGCTGTACCAAGTGTAATTATGTCAAAGTCTATTGAAAACAGTGCTGGGAATATAACTCAGTGATAGAACAGTTGCCTAGCATGCATGAGGCCCTAGATTCTATTCCCAGCAACACACATCCACACAGATGTCTACTGAAAGTCTAATGACTGAGTACACATTCCCGAGTACCTGTTAAATTCTCAATTAACATCCCAACAAAATTAAGGTAATGTTATGTAAAAATTTTTTTTATGTGATGAACTATTTTTATTAGTTAATTGTGATGCAGGATTCGGGTCTGAACCCTGTATGTTCATTGAGAGTCAATAACCTACAGCAAGCAGCCATCTGAATTGATTTCTAAGTACCTATTAGATTCCCAGATCTCAGCTACAAAGTTTTCTAACAGAAGGGGGAGGCAGGAAACGTAGAGTCCTGGGTAGGAGTAGGAATGTTCTGGAAACTCCAGTTCCTATTCTGACTCTGTGTCTAAAATAAGAATTTAAGGTTGTATTTTCATCTTTCACAATTCCTTGTGCAATATATGGTTTATAACTGCGAAACTGGGGTTATACATGTATCAACGTGTGCACCTTCAAAGTGCCTACATGGTCTCTCTGCTCTCTTCATACAGCCTCAGAAAGCTAGCGGTCCCCTCACCTGTCTCCAAAGAAAATGCAAACACCCTGCTTTTCAGCTAAACCTAGTGTGGTTTCTGGGTGTTTGTTCAGAAATTATCTTCACAGGAATGGAATGGCTACTCATCTTCTACAAGAGCAGCAAGTGCTCTTAACCACTGAGCTATCATTGTAGCCCCCACAGTAGACTCTTACCCCTCAGGAGCCATAAGCCAAAATACACTCTTTCTTCTATGAGTCAATTTTCGCCATAGTGCTTTATTTATAACAGTAACAAAAAGTAGTTAATACAAATGCTTTTAAAAATTCAAAGTAAGATACAGGGAAAAGATTGTGATTTATTTAACAAGTGTTTTTATGGTGAGGACGGGGAGAATGTTGCTATCATGAAAGGAAGATTACTTGCTGGTAGTCCTGGGATGTTTATGGTTCTTTTTATGAACTCTCACTTTACTGTTATTTTTACTGAAGGAAAAATCTTATGATATATATTGGAGAAAGAAACTGCTTATATTTGACATATTTGTAGAATTATGCAGAGCGCAACCTATTTGGTAAGGAGGTTTTAAAAAAATCTTTAAATTGGAGAAAGAAACTGCTCATATTTGACATATTTGTAGAATTATGCAGAGCGCAACCTATTTGGTAAGGAGGTTTTAAAAAAATCTTTAAATTTGTTTTTTATTATTTTTATATGTATGAGTGTTGTGTCTGTATGCATGCATGTGCATCACATGTGTGCAGTGTTCATGAGGTCAGGACATGGCATCAGTTGGGGGCTACCATGTGGGTGCTGGGATCCAAATCTGGGTTCTCCAAAAGAGCATCAAATGTTCTTAACCATTGAGCCATCTCTCCAGACCCAAATAAGATCTTAGTAGGCCATTAAGATCTACTTTGTCTATATCTCTTCCTATCAGATCTTATATCATCACTGTGGGTATAACTGGTTCTCACAGTTAGTACAGTAACAGTTCTTCCACCATGCAAATCTGTAGTGTCTAAAGCTAATGAGAAGATGAATTGAATAGGTAACTTGCTCATTTTTAGTTCTCTTGGATTAACTTTTTTTTTTCTTCCATTGGATACCAAAGGCAAACTTCCAAAATAACCCAAATTGTTATCTGAGTTCCATCCAGGTATGACACAACCTACAAAATGCTACAGAAGCCTATGTACAGGTAGAGGGACACCATTCTTTTATTAGGGGAGACCTGAAGACACAAATAGTGTGTCTATATGAATTACAACTGGACAATACACACACCTGGGTTCTTCATTAATATCATATAAATGGTCATGACGAAGATATGTTAATGGGAACCACATGTATTTGCACCTTCATCTGTAAAATAGAAATATAGAGATTGATCTATCTCCATTCATCCCATCATTTTGTTTTAGAAATAGTACTTTTTTTTTTTAATGCTGGAGGTGTTTAGAAAAGCTCACAAGAATCAAGCGGGAAACAATGACTCCTTGGGAGAAACACTCTGGTGATGGGAATTCCTTGGACAATTTAAAGTAGATCTGAGTGACTCTCAGTCATACACACTGGGCTATTTAAGTCAGCAAATCTGAAAATTTTTGACATATGCTTTGGGAATTCACAGTGCATGCATTTGCCCAAGCAAATCACAGTGTGTCCGGGAGTATTACAATTTTAATCTAGGAAAGAAAAGTAAGAAGATATCTCCAGAAGGCGAGCTCTCCTTTTCAGAGGCATTATAGTCAGGGTGCTGGTTTTCATGAACACTAAATTTAAAAAAGCTTTTTTTCATTTATCATTCTGTTTGTGTTTGAGGCACCTGCCTAAATATATTGTACATGAGTTATTATCTGTGTCTTCAGTGAAATCCATTTTCATGGGACACTTGATACAGCTCATGAGGTATGGAATCTCTTGGTTTGATCTCCTTCCTTGTGTGTGATTTGAAATGTGTTCTCCCATGTCTTTAATGAAGCTAATGTTTGTCTCCCTCTCTCGAGGATGCTATCAGGCAGAAAGAGAAGGACGTGGGAAAATGATAAAGGAGTGACACTGAGGTCCTCCAGAGTGACATGGGCTCCAGAGGAAAACCATTTTGGTTAGGAGAAATTGGTCATGACTTAATCCCTTCTTTACAGCCTCTTCAAAGGCAGGAAGGATCAAGCATTCTGGACTTGAGTGCAATAGAAAAGTGCTCTTGTATTGTACAAACTATGCTACCGATGTATTAACTTCATGTGATTTTCCTCATCAAGAGATCCCCAATACCTACCAGGTGTTCAATGAATACTTGTTGAATAATCGGGCAAGTAATGAATAAAAGTACTCTTTTCTGGACCTTACATGCAGTGTTCTCTGAACAGGGCACGGAATGAATGGCTGACGATACGTGGTTCTATTTCAACTCACATGACACATACAATGCAGAACTGCTACTATGTTGGCAAGTTTTTCTTAAGACAGTAAGGAATGGTGCTCAGAGCTGCCCACACCAGCATCCCATTAGCAATGACAATGCAGCTAGCTATGCAACACAGCGATAGGCAGTGGAATTCTGCGACTTCCTCTAGGAATGGTGAAAGGCAAGGTTGTTGTTCTTCCTTCTATCTCTTCCTTGGGTGAAACCCTGGGTTTCACAATGAGGAGCTCTGCCTTAAAGCTAGTAACAGAGAGACAACCAGACTTAATCAGTGCAGCTGAAATCTGCTAGGCTTCTGCATCATAATGACCATGTTCATGTCATGACAAAGAAGTCCCCTTAGATGAAGAGTTCATGACTCTTGGCAAATGAGTTAATTACTGAACAAGCTGCACAATTAGGACAGAGAAGTCTGATGCCTAGTGGTCACCAGGGAGCACCTGCCACTAGCCACACAGAATTCTAGGGGAATTGTCTAAAGAGCAGTGCTGAAGCTTGGATTTTGTAGAGACTGAAAGAAACACAAACAACTTTAAAAAAAAAATCTGTTCAAAGACCCCAGAACTGAGATACTGTTTATATCTTGATTGTGGTCTTCATGGTATAGTTTTAAAATTTGTGATGGAAAGGGCTGATTACCAGAAAAAATATAGAGCCATTAGAGAAAATCTAGAGCCAATAGCA
Source organism: Eospalax fontanierii (assembly GCA_035773235.1). Classification (NCBI taxonomy): domain Eukaryota; kingdom Metazoa; phylum Chordata; class Mammalia; order Rodentia; family Spalacidae; genus Eospalax; species Eospalax fontanierii. The sequence goes on along the minus strand of CM069526.1, from coordinate 39,117,154 downwards.
CTGTCTTGGCAGATGACTCCATATCAAATTACAATAACCATCTGCCCACTCAGAGGGCTCAAGAGAGAGACCTGTTGGTTCAATATCTTCACACCTCACTTCTTCAGTCTGTCTACAAAATTAGGATCAATGGGTTAAGTGGTTTCGATGGATTTTTCAGGTTCCAAAACAACTCAAATCAATGTTTCAAAACTGGTCTGATATCTTAGTGAAAAACTGAATTATCTTCAGAAAGCCACCAAATCTGTTTTAGTCTACACAAGAGCAGAAAATAATTCTACTCCTTTAAAACTTTTCTGAAGATAATTTAGTTATAATTAACAAAGGAGCATAAGAATGCAAAAATCCTGGGGCTGGAGAGATGACTCAGTGGTTAAGAGCACTGACTGCTCTTGCAGAAGACTCAGGTTCAATTCCCAGCACCCACATTATGGCTAACAATCATCCATAACTCCAGTTCCAGGAGGATCCAACACCGTCTTCTGACCTTTGCAGGCATTGAACATCATGGGTGTACTTACACACATGTAGGCAATACATTCACACACTAAAATAAAAAAATAAAATCTTTTAAAAAGAATATAAAAATTCTTTAATCCAGAGTACCTCTTAAAAATTATAAAACAGTTGGTCAAATACATATAAATTTTTCACTTTAAAAAAGTTGAAAACAATGTAAAGGTTCATCAATAAGGAATCAGTCAAATGAAATGCCTTCTATGAAATGAAATATGATGGGATGCTGTGGAAGAAATTGTTTAAAGGTTAAAACAGGTAAATGTTGTAACATTATAAGATTTTTGAGAATATATTGATAATGATAGATGACAAGGACAATGTGATTTCTTCTGGTGGTGTTAAATTTTATATTAAATGTTTGAAATCTCTGCAATAAATGGTGAGACTGTGTAATCTTTAACAGTTTAAACTTTTTGGTATTGTCCGATTTATTTTGGGCAATGATCTTTTTTAATATCCCTGCAATACTGACTTCAAAAGTTTCACTCCTATCTTTGTACCGCCAAAAAGGCTTAAAGATATCAGGAGACAACACACATGAAAACCATCGTATTTCACTGACAGCACATAGAACCTGGTAGTGCACTTTAGTTAGGTTATTATTTTTACAAGTGTAATGTGCTTGTAAATTTTGAAACTTAACGTTCCACAGCAATCAGGACAGGCATCGGATTTGTCTCCCCATTACAGGTGAACAAGAAAAGGCATAACAGCCATGTCAGGATGGACTCTATATGCTCTTGATGACTTCAGTGCAGCTGACATCATGCTCTAGCATACTGAAGAAGACCAGAAGCCAACTGCAGTCTTTGAAGGAGAGAAGAAGGAATCGAAAACTGTCATCTCTGTCTCCATTTCTCCTTTAGAGGCAAAGTGTGTCCTATGGTCCGCCCTTCTGCTCCACTCCGCTGTACTAGGGATACTCTCTCCATATCATGGCAGCCATGGTCGGAGCTTTGGTTCTTGAGCAGCACTCACCAGTAATTGTCCACTTACCACAAATGGAGTTTCTGAGTACTGATCGTTCTGTACTCCACACAGTATATCCACGCAGTCTCTTGCTATTGGATGGAGGTGGTAAGGAAGAAAGGACAACAATCCCCCTGTGAGGGAGGGGATCTGTTGCTGAGCATACCACAGTTTGGAGAGAAAACACATGGCCAGGAAGGTGAAGCAGAAGTTGGAACCATGGCTGTCCACATAGAGATGACTTCAATGAGACGGAATGAATGACTTCTATGGTATATGTAGAGAATGTCAGAGAACTGTGTGAGGGAGAAGAGGTCTTTAGCCACTGAATTGTCCCCCTGTCCTGAATCTTCGCCACCTTCTTGTGTGAGTTCTCAGAGTTTCTGTGATACACCCACATCTGGGCATAACACACACACACACACACACACACACACACACTCACATGTAGGGCACTGAGGAAGGACCATCATTCAAGAAGTCTACCAATTTGCATTTTAAGTCCTTCCTAGGTTATTTAACTCCTAGGCAGCTAGGTAACTGTTAATTAACAGTAAACTGTTAATTTCCTAGTTTTTCTTTTATTCCTTTCATTGTTTTCTCTTTTTCTTTTCTCCTTAAAAAATCCCCTCTTCTATTTAGTCACCAAAAAAATGTGACTAAGAAATACAAATTCTTAATATTTGTAAACCTTTGGACCAGGACCTGCTTGCCGGTTTGTTATGCATTGTTGGTGCTGAATTGGTGACGATGGCAGTGGCCCAGGGGTGCCTTGCTAAACATGTTTCATAATGATCTGTTTTTTCATAATGATCTGTTTTAACATTTACAAAAACTGGGGGCAAAGTAAGCAAGTAAGGAAATCCAGACGCAGATTTCAGCAAAACTCTACCCTCCCCAAAATTCTTTGTTTCTTTTCGCCCAGCTCTTCTTTTGACTTTATGAATTTCTCTAGAGAGAAGTCTATTCATTTCCAAGTTTTTGGGCCTGAAAACCACCACTTCCTAATCTAAGGCAGTTTTTAAACATTTCAGAATCCAGTGTTCAGTGGAGACAGCCGAGATGATTGTTTTACTGGACTCCCTTCCCTTGTGTGCAAGCTTCTTTTTTGCTCAGGCTTCACCTTCTTTTTTATAATTTATTTTTTAACTTTATTTATTGACTTGTTTTTATTTTTATGTACATGAGTATTATGCCTGCATATATGTAAGTGCACCTGGGTCATGCAGCGCCCACCAAGGCCAGAAGAGGGTGTCAGATCCCTGGAACTGGAGTTACAGATGGTTGTTAACTGCCATGTGAGTACTGGGTACTCTGCAAGAGCAGCCAGTGCTCTTAACCACTGAACCATCCAGTCCCAGCTTTCACTTTCTTAACAGCAGATGGCTACCAGGCTCTCTGATCTCATGCCTTAGAAGTTGAGTCACCAGTGTGGGAAAAGGGTATCTTTCTCACCTGTTCCAGCAATTATCTTGAATAGTATTGCACTTATCTGAAGTTATATGCCCCTCCCTAAAGTGAGCCTAGTGGCCAAGATAATGCAGTGATCTGATAGGCCAGGCATGGGTTGAACAATACCTTCTCATTCCCTCAAAATAAAGCTAGGCACATGAACTGAAAGTGGCTTTCAGGGTTCTCCAAAACACACATCAGCACAAAGGACTAGATGCTTTTTAGGCTGAGAAGACTCTTGTCCAACCAGCACTTGTACAATATGGAGTCTGGGACTGCAAGGGGAAGATTTGGACCCCACTGCTGACTAGCTGATAAACCACACTTATAGCCCTTAACTCCTTATGGCCTCAGCTCTCTCATTTCTCAAAAATACTTAATATTCATTTGTGGTTTCATCCACTTCTCACAAGTACCCTGTGCTGTCCTGTGAATGTGTTTATTAGTCTGCGACTTTGATTTCAGAGCTCAGAGAAATAAAGACAAGCAAATTTCTCTCCAAAGGTTATATAGGTAGAAAAGGGTTGAGCCAGGATTTGAATTCTGGCAAACTAGTTCCTGAGCCCTCTGTCATGACCACTAGGCTTTACTGCCATTTACCTATCTAGTGATGAGAATGGACAAGATGATTGCTAAGAGTCTTCTAGTATTGCTGTGGCCACTTCAGTGTTCTTTATTAAATGAATGAATGGCTACTTATAATAACAAAGGAGTAGAATCATTCTGGATGTTCATCACCAGATGGTTAAGGAAAATATGTACATGTACACTATCGAAGAAGAAAGAAATTATAAAATTTGCAGAGCAATGCATGGATGTGGAAATTATTATATTAAGTGAAGTATCCCAAACTCATAAAGGTAAATCTGTATTTTCTCTTTCATATGCAGGTCTTAGCTACTAAGTTTATAAATATATATATATATATATATATATATATATATATATATATATATGAGTGAGTGAGTGCTGGTACATGTCATGAAACTAGAAAGTGGGTCACAAGAGGGAAAAATGAAGTTTCAAGGAAGGGGGTGACAAGGGGTAATGGAATGCATGTGACACGAAGGTAGAAAGAGAAACACTGGGGCAAAGGGTACAAGCAAGGAGGGGGAGGGGAAGAAAGAGCTGAGGAGGGCGGCCAACCACAGCAAAGTGTGCATGGAAACATGGAAATGCCATACGGAACCCTATGACTTGGTATGCTAATTCAAAAAAACAAAGGGAAAGCGTTTTAAGAAGAGGGGAAGGGGAAAGAGAATAACAGAACGGAAAGCCTTAAAAGCCCCGTTTTACAAATGCTTTTGGAAGACTAGTGTAGACCTGGTCTCTTGGTTTCATGCAGTCTTGTCCCAGGGGGATGGTCTTTGAGTCTGTAAAGGAGAATTGTTGCTCTGTGATTTCTAAATGTTTAGCCTGTGGTTCTCATAGCGGCACAACAAAATTTCTACTCATTGCCAGCTCAACTGCAGAAACGAAGCTACCTAGAGCTTTACAGGGACTATAACTGTGACAATACCTTTGCTTTTAATTTTTACTTAGTGTGTGTGCGTGTGTGTGTGTGTGCGTGTGTACATGCATACACATGATAGGGACCAGGGGCACTTGCCAGGATGTGCATGTGAAGGTTCGAGGATAATTTTGTCGAGTCTACCTATTTTTTCACTGTTTTCTTTGAATGGACTTTTCCAGTAAACATTAAGGTTAACGTAAATATTCTTTGGCTTAAGCTGCTCTTCTTCAAGATGTTCTTCCAGAATGGTGCTTGTCATGAGATGACTTGGGTAACTTAGTCATTAATAACTTAGATCAGAATGAGAAGCAGCTATTTAACGCTGAATAATGAATAAGTCAAAGACTTTTCAGGTTGGTGATTCATTACTAAAAAAAATAAAAATAGTCATGTAATGGTAAAGTTAACTTGCTTTAGATAGTTCTACAACATAAAAATTTAAGGTACAGCCTTTGGTGTAAAATACCAAAATTAAATCACCATATATCATATTAATTATTTTAAACTTTTCTAATATACTTTTTGGTTTTGTGTTGGGGCAATTACGTGTGTATATGTTCATATGTGCACACGTGTATTTTTTGTGTGCATGTGTGTATGTCAGTATGCATGCATGTGTGTCTTTGCAGATGTGGAGTTCTGGAAGTTGACAGTGGGCAGTTTTTCTATCTCTATTCACCTTACCTTCAAGATAGGGTCTATCACTGAAACTGAAGCTGACCAGTTTCACAAGACTGGCTGGCCAGCAAGCACCAGGGTTCCTTCTGTCTCTACCTCCCCAGTTCTGGGATTACAGACACACAACATGCCCAGCTTTTTACATGGGTGCCGAGGATTCAAACTCAGGTCTTCATGCTTGGGTGACAATCACTTTACCAACTGAGCCATTTCCCCAGCCCTGTTTTAAAGTATTCTCTCTCTCTCTCTCTTTTTTGGTGTATGTGTATGTGTGTATGTCTATGTGTGTATGTGTGTGTGTGTGTGTGTGTATGATTTGTATGTGTATGTGTATACTCATGTCTGTGGGAGTACGTGTATGCACGCATGTGCATGTAGAGGCAGAGGTTGACAATGGCTATCTTCCTGATCTTCCTCAATCACAATCTACCTTATATATTGAAGCAGAGTCTCTCAGGTGAACACAGAACTCACGGGTTTGACTAGTCTAGTTAGTGAGCTTTCTGCAGGGACTCCCTGTCTCTGCCTCCCAATGCTGAGATTACAGGCAAACCCATCATTCCTGCCCAGCATTTGCATGGGTACCAGAGATCTGAACTCCATTCCTCACATTTGCCTGCAAGTGCTTTACCCACTGAGTCATCTCCCTAGCCTCTTAAATGTTTCTAATAAGAAAATAACTGAACTTCTTAGTGTCTTGAGAAACATTTGAGCTCATAGATTACTATAGTGGAGAAGTGGGTGTGTTCTAAGTTATCTTTTTGTTTGGGATTATCTGTTCAACCTCATCACAAACATAACCTACTAAAATTATTGAGGTAATGATCAGTATCATGATTCTAATTATCTGTCTGATAGTCATGAGATTTGCTCAGTGCTAAAAACAATTTAACAAGTGAAAATAGCAACACAATATATTGTATGCAATATAGGAATTAAAATCATATGAATAATTTTCTTCTAAGAGTCTCTTCTGAAAAACTAGCATATGTACCAATAATTACGGATACAGGATAGCAAAAACTACTGTTGATAAAATTTAAATTGGACTAAATATTTCATTTATGTTTCTTCAGACATATAATATGAATATGTTTTATAAAGGAAATATTATGTCTTTTTTACAGTGAGGGTCAGAATAGCTAATTAAAATTCTCAAAATCACGCAGCTACAAAATGATATATTTGGGATTCAGTCTTTCTTTTATTAATAATATTCTTATTGATTCCCTGGGGATTTCATATAATGTATTTTAGTCATATTCAAAACCCCTTCCCCATCTCTGAGATTCAAAATCCCAGGGAGTGTCACAGAAGAAGAGGCAGAAAGATTGTAAGAGTCAGAGGTAGTGGATGAATACCCTAAAACAGTGCTTTCCAAACACAGCAAGGCAGTGCACATGTGAGCCCACAGTGTTTGCGACAGCATGTCCACGACCTGTGCAAGCCCAAGCCAGAAAAAACCAGCATGAAGGGGAGAGGTGGGCAAGAAGCCCCAGCTCCAGCTGAGGACCTATGGACAGCTGATAGCTACTGGGAGAGGGAGAGTCAGTTCCCTTTAAGGGTGTGACACTCTGTAGGTTGACCAGGCTCCAGGTTTATACCCAAGAGTATTTGGGAAAAGAAGTTGGATGAGATTCAAACTTTCTGAAAGTCATATTCTTAGGATAACATTTCCTCTCAAATTCAGGTAAGTCTAAATTCTGAACTCTAACCCAGATACCTTAGAATGTATCTCTTACCACACTACTAAAAGCTGAACATTTCTGAACAGAGAAGAATGTTCTGTTACCTTGGCTTCCCCAGATCTGACTCAATGTTCTATTTCACAGGAATAATCTTGGAGGTGAAGAAAGGTGTCGATGCCTTCAGGCCCAGGCAGACCATGTGTCATGCTGAGACTGTGCTTAGGTTTCTGGGAAGTTTTGCTCTTTTGGCCAGGCTCCTGGCATTGGCTTTTTTAGCACAAAACACCACATGTATCATGCTGTCATCAGAACTATCCTCAGCCATAATTGCAGCATGCCACCGATGATAACCCCCGGCCCTGGCTCCCGTGGCCTACTTCTGAAAGGAGCTGCATGGTTTTACAATTATCACTTCGACTGGCAAGCAGAAGGGGAGGGTGGGTGAGCAGCAGGAGGAGAAATCTTTTCAAACTGGATGAAGAGATCAGCTGCCTTGGATGCGACGCTGCGCTAGCCAAGCCAGGGTTCCTGTGACATCATGCCCCACTCTCATACTGTCAGCAAAATTCCCTGAGGATGGCAGCTGCTGTCTCCTACAAACCAGTATTTCTGTTCAGTCCACTCAGCAAGCTGTCCCAGCCCCTCCTTCCTGTGAGATGATTCACGGCCTTTCAAATCCTAGATCTGCCCCTTTTAACCTATAAGGCTGTTCTGTTCTGTGATAATGGAGATGATGGACAACATGCTTGCATGATAGAGAACCATGAGTGAGCTAACACCCGAAGGGAAACTCCAGACTCTCCTTACCCAAGGGATGGGTTACAGATGAGCAGAGGTCTGGCTGGTGGTGGGGGTGGGGCATGGGGGGAGCTTAGTTCACTCTTCAGTCACCTTCATCTTCGCAGGGTGCAATTCCTGTATGATCAAATCCCATAGGCGCCAGGATGTGAAAGGGTTTGAGAACTTCTGATAACATAATTAGGAAATACTCGACTATTATTACCATTATTACTAAACAATAGCAACATAAAAAATAGGAAGAACCTCAAGGATAGCTATATACTTTCATGGAAATATAAATTCTACTTCTTATTTCTTTATGATAATACGATCATTACATGCAAATAAAAAACAGGAGGTTCAAATGTCTAGATTATCAGTTGTCCAGAATTTCATGATCAAAATCAAGTTTCCTAAAAACACTAGCAGCTGGAATACTGGCATACACTTTTAATCCCAGCACTCAGAAGGCAGAAACAGAAGTATGTTTGTGAAATCAAGGCCAGCCTGTTCGACAGAGTGAATTCTAGGCCACTTGGAGCTGCAGAGACCCTGTCTAAAAAATATTCTAGGATACTGTGGAATTTTCAAGGGTTTCTGAATCACTGAAGGTAAAATGATGGTCATTGTCATTGATGGGTGTTCGGTTGGAGTCTAATTCGTCATGTAATTATAATCCATTTATGATATGACACTAGGATATTTTACAGTTTTATCATTTAAACTTAGTATTCCTGATTGCAACTTCTGAGTGCAATTAAGGTGAGCTGTCACATCCTCACTAACACAACAATGATTATGTCTTAGTCTGACTAAATTCATTTAACTCAACTAAAAAAAGAGGCATAATTATTTGATTAGGAAAGGCCCAGAGGGGGGTTAACTACTGTCCCTTCCTGTCTTGTGATATGTTATTTCTTAATCCACTCCAGGCAATTAGAAGTTAGAATTATTCTACAGAGTCAAAAACTCTGATTTCACCACCTTCTTAGGATGCCTAGCCTGTCAACAGGCTTTGCATTAGCAAGTAAGGGAAACCAATTTTCTAATCTTCATAGTTCTTAGATGGGACTCCTAGTAACAAAAGACAAGTTAGCAAGAGAAAGACAAACAGAAGTTTAGTAGAATGCACACTTGTACACAGGAAAGACAGGCAGAGAAATGTAAAAGGGCTTCAAACAAAGGCAGTCATTTGGTTTGCTGCCTTCTTCACTGTTCTCTTAAAGATCTAGCCAGTTTTCCTGGTACTAGAGGGAGATACTCATAACAAATGAGATTCCCTGTGTAGATGTAAATTTCTTATAAAACAGTCTAACTCTCCTCTGTTTTTGTTTTGTTTTTTTTCTGTCTGCAGTTTCTCAGAAATAATCAGGTCAAAATAATCCTTATGCCACTTCTATTTAAGGGTGGCATATTCTGGTGTCTTACAGTCATGTGGCATGATATGTCGAGAACTCCATCATTAAAATGCAAGTTGCCTTGTGAAAATAATAGCCATAGTCCTGCTGCTATAAGTCTGCTTATGCCTGTTCTAGTCTCTGAGATGATGAAGAGAAATGCCAATTATTCTTCAGGTGCCCTTTGTTTAATTAAGTCTCTCCTTCTTTTACCCTTCTTGTTCCCAAACTATTTCTGTCCTCAACCATTTCTGTCTCCTTTGCCTGGCTTTCCTTGTTCGTGATTTTGTGTGTCAGTGAGAGACCATGTCCCTGAAGGCCTGGTGAAGAGGGATGCCCTGCCTGGCTGAGACCTGCCTTCTCTCTCTGGCCATCTCAGACTACACTGTGCAGCCCCCATGGCACGCTGGAATTGCCGCTGGGAAGGTGGATAGTGTAGTTTCTAGCGAGGCTATGAACTGAATACATTATAGCTGCATCTTATTAGCAGCCGTTGGAACATCTAGCAACCCACATCATTGTGGATCTGAGAGATGAGGGAGAAAATGAGAACTGTGAAAGGGGAGAGAGGTGCCTTGTGGTCTCATTTCTGTGCTATGCATCTAGGCCACTGGGAGGTTGTTTTTTGACTATGATTGGAAGTGCTTATTTTCTGTAGGTTGTCTGTACAAGTGAGAAGTTGCACTCTTAAAGGAGACGAACTCTGGTGTCTTACCCCAAAGAAACTATGTTCTTTACCATGCACCCCAGTGCAGGGTCATAACACTGGTGTTCTCTTTCTTCAGTACTGACTGACTTGGAACTTTTCTGCCTGATTTTTGAGGCATTTGATAATTTGGCCCGGTCTATCCATCTATCTACATACCTTATGATTTTGGAGAGTTCTCTGTTCTCTCTGGCAAATTTACATACCACACTGACATAAGCCACTATTATTTTTCATAACATGATATCAAAAGCTGCCCCTTCTTGTGCCCTTTCTACAAAAGCCAATGAATTCTTCTGAATCCCTTTCTATTTTCTCTTCGAATAATAAATTCTCAAAATCAGAAAGAATTTTAAAAATATTTTGCTTATTATTTTCATTTATGTATTTTATGAATTATATAGCTGTATATTCTGTTTTTATTTATGTGTATATAAGGGCACCCCTGTCATGCACTGCCTGCAGAGGTGAGAGGAGGATGTCGGAGCCCCTGGCACTGGAGTTAGGGTGGTTGTCAGCCACCATGTGGCTGCTAGGAACTGAAACCAGCTCCTCTGCAAGAGCAGCCAGTGTTCTTAACCACTGAGTCATCTCTCCAGCCCTGAAAGAATTTTTAAAAATATTTTATGTATCATTTTTATCTTATATATATGAGTGTACTGCCTGCGTGTATGTAAGTACACCCTTATCATGTAACGCCGGAGGTCAGAAGATGGCATTAGATCTCCTGGAACTGGAGTTATAGCCAGTTGTTAGCTGCCATATGGGTGCTGGGAACTGAACCTGGGTCCTCTGCAAGAACAGTCAGTGCTCTTAACTGCTTAGCCATCTCTCCAGCTCTAAAGAAAATTTAAAGTTCTTCAATTTAGCACCTAGCTCATAGAAGATACTTTATAAATATTTATGACTGGGTTAATGAACCATGATTCCCTGAAAAACTTTAGCAAGGATTTCCTTTTGACAATATTTATTGAAGACATATTTGAGTCAACACTAGAGGCTAAGCAGACTCTCTGAACAACCTGCCTGAAAAAAACTTGAGTTTTACTTTTTAAAGGGAAAAGGCTTTTGATGTTAGGTTGGATTACTACCATATACTGTAGTTAGGAGTTTATTACAACTGTTTCAAACAGTAAACATGGGCCGTGGAGGGTATCCTGGTTTAGTGAAGCTTACAGTAATAATTTAAAAATTTCAGACCAAGGAATTTTCCTTTAGTTAAGGACATTCACTCCTCATAACTTCTATCATACGTTGTTGGGAAGAAATACAAATGACCAAAAATTATTTAAAAGTGTTCAGCACCCTCAATCATCAGGGAAACACAAATTAAAACTACTTTGAAATACCACCTAATCCCAATGAGAACGGCTATCATCAAGATATTTGACAACAATATCAGAGAGGAGAAAGAGGAAACTTATTCACTGTTGGTGGGAGTGCAGTGATTAATACAGCCATTATGGAAATCAGTTTGGAGGTTCCTCAAAAAAATTAAGTATAGAGCTATCATATGAGCCACTCCAGCGCATATATCCAGAGTACTCCATCTCTAGCTATAGAGATATTTGTGCCCCCGTGTCTACTGCTGCTCTATTCACTATAGTGGGAAATGGAACCTTATTGTACATCAACAGATAAATGGACTATACAAATATGGCATATATACATATATGTATGAATACTCTGAAGAAAAATGAAATAAAAGAACTGACAAGCAGACAGATGAACCTGGGATATTATTAAGTGAGGTTTCCAATCTCAGAAAGTAAAACCAAAAAACCAAAAAACCAAAACCACATTTCCCTCTTTGTTTATAATGTATACATGTGCATATATGAACAACTGCATGTGCGGATATATTATAGTATTTAGAATCAAGACCAAGAAAAGATCATTTACAAAGAAAAAGAACATAGCTTTTGTCTTTTTTTTTCATGGTGAATGGGTATATTCAATTTTCTGTGTATTGGTATGAGAACTCATTTATGTATTCCATAAGAGTCTAGTAAGTGTTGCCCCTTTGGGGCAGTGATTGTGAAAGTTGGGTTTCCTTTTTGATTCCATTGACCAATAGTGTGGTGGGAATTGGATACAACTGGACACTGATTTGTTGAATATGCTGAATGAGATAATGCTATTACTGTTTGTGGTAACTGCTTTTTTATTTTCCTATGAATTTTCCAATAAAACTAAAAAAATTACCAGATAGGACACAGCTAAGGAACAAGTGATACCCATTGAAGATATATATATTAGTCAGACTCTGTCTGTCACAAATACCTGAAACTATTTAAAGGAAGAACAGTTTGTTTTGGCTCAAGGTTTCAGAAGTCTCACTCTATATGGTCAGTCACTCCTTTGCAATCAAGTCTGTGGCAAGGCAGAAACACCATAGTGAAAGGATGTGGCAGTGGAAAGCTGCTCACTTCATGGCAGTCCTCCAAAGCATGAAGCACTAATATCTATTAGTCTGTTGTTGCCCTTGAGGGTAGACTCTGCATGACACTCTAACCAGGCCATTCCCAGCAGTCCCTGTTGGCTCAAGAGAGGTTACTTTGTTTGGTTAAACACTATAAGTAAGAATAGAAGCCCCATTGTAGCCTTTTGGGCAAATTATCTATTTATGAGTTCTAAATTATTGAGGTAATTGAAGAATGTGCTATTTTTAACCTCTGGAAAAGGAAAGAACAAGATGACCTGGGTTTTTAAGGAAGATGTGTCTTCAGAGGACAGAAGGCAGATGGTGTAAAAAGTAACTGGAAGGGTGAACATGTGCTCAGCAGTGACCTTAAGAAACCTCTGTCTAGAAACCAATCTGCCTCATTTGCTGCCAATCAGCCATGAGGTCTCACTATAATTTGAGACTCAGATTGAAATTTAATTGATATCATGATATCACTTTATGAGGTGATTAGGTCACAAGGGATCAGAACTCTTGAGTGGATTAATGTAACTATCTTAAAATGGGTTTGTAATAACTTTAGTCTCTTCTTCCTCCCTTCCTTTCTCCTTCAGTCCTTCCCTCCCATCTCTTTCCACTCGCCACTTTTGTGCTGTCTTCTTCCATGTTATGATAGAGCAAGAAGACCTCACTACAGCTTCATATAGTTGGGCATACCTATAATCTCAGCACTTGGAAAGATGAGGCAGGAGGTTCACAAGTTCAAGGTCAGCCTGAGCTATATAGCTAGACCCAAAAAACATAAATAAATAAATAATAAACCTGATGCAGCTTTATTTTTGAATTTTGCAGCGTCCAGAAATAAGTTTCTTTGTTTATAAATTATCCCATCTGTGATGTTCTGCTTTAGAAAATGGACTAAGAGCTTGGAGAGCTGACTGGCACTACACACAGGTATCTGTTGCCATGTGATTTTACAGTATGCTAAGAAAGGTCTTTGTCACAAAATGGTATCCCCACTTTTGCCATCCCTTCGGAGTCTGGAGGCAGGCTTGGATCTCTTCTTGAGACTTCATACTTGAATGACTTATCAGTTGGTATCTTAATGATTGGTGAGAATCTTTACAAGAAAATGAATCAATAGTTTATTGAGAGAAATAGTGGTACAAAATAGTGCTTAGACTTGGAGAGGGTAAAAGATTAAGTTGTAGAACATAGAAATAAGGACCAAGAATGGAGGGAGAAATTGAAGGAGTATACCTCCCCTGCATTGTCTTAGGAAAATCTAGATGATTTTGTCTCCTACACATTTTCACTACCTTACAGTTCAACCAGATTTGATTAATAAGATAGTCAGTGATTGCTTAGTCTTATGTGTGATTCTTATGGTTCTTTCATTTAATATAAGAATGCTTCCTCCTTGGTTCCCTTGGTCCATTAACATTCTTTCTGACTTTTCAGTGTCTTACTATCATTCCTAAATTGAGAAAGCCCCAACCTTTTGAAACAGAGCTCCCCACTCACTAGAGAAACTTTCTTACAGCTGTGAAATAAGCATGAGCCTCAACCTACCACAGCCAGTAGCCTCCACCCCAGACATGAGCCTCCACCCCAGATATGATCTTCCACTTGTCCTAAACATGTAATGAGGGGGTGGCTCTTGAAAGTAGGGATGCTACAAAATTCCTACTAAGAAGAATAGAGGCAACTCCTTCCCCCTGACAGGGACAATGTCCTAGGGCCAATAACACAGCATAGGTCAATTGCAAGATCTGTGGTGCTTGCATACTTTATGCCTGAGGAGCTTTGTGGCATCAGTATCGTCCCTGCCTATCAATTCCTTCTAACTATTCAATGTGCTAGCAACTTCCTCTGGACAATGCTCAATTCTTCTTAAACTTACAATGATTAATATAAGTTAAGTACCATTTTAACTCCTGACCTCTATATTTAACAAAGATAATGTTTGTATGTGCCAACATAAATACTAATGGTTAATATTACTCAATTTAACTCAGACTCCAAGTTTTAATTAATATTCTCAGACTATAAATAAGCAAACAAAAGTTACAGAGAAGATAACTTGATCGGTCTTAGATAACTCAATTAAGTCCAGAGCTGAAATTCAAAGCCAGGTTTCCCATGCATGCAACCATTGCGCTCCCCAGACAACTCAAGGTCTTCCCTTGCAATCCTCCCTGCACTGTTTCTCTGTGCTTTCATGCTTGGGTACTCCCAACCTGTAATGAATCACAGTATAGATCTGTTTCCCAGACTTGCCAGGTTACTTCACCAATTTGCAAACTTGAGTCATTAAAAAGAAGGGTAGGTGTTTTCCTCCTGAGATCCAAAAACACTTCGCTATAATTGTGAGAAACAAGTTCCCTTCGTGCTTGCCTGTACTTAGCAGCTGTGAGTATACCTAATACTTGCTGACATAAGGAGGAAGCACTGCTGTCAGCTGGGGAACAGCAAGATCCAAAGAAACACTGATAACCATCCAAGTCAATTTGTGAGGCTTTTCCTTGGGTACAACAGCTAATGTGGAAATTCTGAATAAATTCAGTTCTTTCTATGTAGGAGAAAACTATGGTCAGTATCAGTGCCAGTACCAATGGTCTCTATGGTTTCTGTTTCTCACTGTGTTCATTTGCTCTCTCCTTCCAAGTCCTCTTGTCTTCATATTGTTTCACTCATGATCTGGAACAGAAAGCTAATTGGCATCCAAGAGTCCATGCCCCTCACTGGGGAGGGAGCCAACAAGGAAAACTGTGGTCCCAAAGACCTGGTAGTGGATTTGCTGCCATGTGTTCCTTCTGAATCTGTCAAAGTTTAGCTATAACTCAATTCCTCCTGTGATAAGTACTCTCATTCCCATTGAAGGGACAAAGGTAACCCACTTGTATTTCACTTTAGGTCACATATGCCTGTACAGAATTACTATAGTGTTTCGGTTTATGAAGAAACCTTTCATAAGTGAAAACTGAAGGACTCAACAAGAGAAAAGTGGTCATGCACTCTGACAGTGGGAGTTCAGGTGAAAGTGGGAAGGGTTAGGTGGTGAGAACTGGAAAGCACGAGCACTGCACCTTGGGACTGTGAGTTTACCCTCTTGGTTTGTGTGTGTGCGTGTGCGTGTGCGTGCGTGTGTGTATGTGTGTGTGCATGTGTGTGTGTGTTCTAAGTAGTAGATTGGTAGTTGCCAATTAAAAATGAGAAAGCATCAAAGAAAGTGTGTAAATATCCTGTTGTTCCACCTGAGTGTTCACTTCCACATTCTGAATATATCTGCGTATTCATAGGGAGAGCCAAGAGATCAGGAAAAGAATTTTTAAAAGCAGAAGAGAATGTGATTAGATTTAGAGTCATCTCTTGGCATGATCAGAAGCCACCCACAACTATAGATTCTTGATTCCCTTGCATAAATTGGCATTGTATTTGCATATAACTGATACACATCCTCTTCTAAACAAAGGACAGGGGAAGCTGCAAGAGGAAAGGACCAAGTTACATATAAAGGCAGTCCACCAGAATACCTGCAGACCCCTTAACGCACATGTTGGGGACCAGAAGGGCTAGGAAAGATGAACTTCAAATTCTTTTGGGGTTTCTTTTTTATACTTTAACAGTTTATTTCTTAATCACATGGTGGTTATTCAATTACATTTATTTAGTGTGTAGCAAGTATGTGCACACCCACAGCAGATGTGGAGGTCAGTGGACAACTTGTAAGAGTTGGTTTTCCCCTCTCACTATTTAAGTCCCAGGGATCAAACTCAGGTTGTCAGGCTTGGTGGCACATGCATTTACTAACACTATGCCATCTACTGCCTTGTATTTCAAATTCTGAAAGATTACAACTGTCAACCCAGCCTAATATACCTTGTAAAACTACTTATCATCAGCGCTTGAAGCATGGCCCAATAGTTAAGAGCACTTGCTGTTCTTGGAGAGGACCCAAGTTCAATTCCCAGAAACCATAGGGTGGCTTACAACCATCTGTAGCTCACTTCCAGGGCATCCAATGCCCTCTTCTGACCTCTGTGAGCACTGCACACATGTGGTGCACTTATATACACGCATCCAAAACATTCATACACATAAAATAAAAATAAAATAAAAATTTAAAAATTATCTACTTATCATAATTGAAGGAGAAAGAAATAATAATAAAAAAGGCTAAAGGAATTTATGACCACCAAGAAGCCCCACATAGTATATTGGAAGGAATACTTCAGACTGAAGAGAAAGAAGAGACTACAGAGAAAACATAAACAAGGCTAAGACACTTGTTAAACAAAAGAAGACTAAGAAAATACCCAAAACTAGAGAAACAAGAAAATGATAGAAATCAATATACATTTTTCAATAATAACTCCAAATATTACTAGTCTCGGTTCTCCTAGTAAAGACCAGGCTTACAGTTGGGTTAGAAAACAGGATCTTTCCCTTTTTTGCTTCCAAGAAGTACACCTCAACATCAAAGATAGATATTATCTTAGGGTGAAAAGATGGGAAAAGGTCTTCCAAGCAAATAGGACCAAAATCAAACAGGTATCTCTATTCTAATATCTGACAAAATATCCTTGAAACCAAATCTTGTCAGAGGAGATAAAAAGGGTCACTTCATACTGATCAAAGGAACAATCCATTAACAGGAAATTATAATTCTAAATGCATATGTACCAAACACCAGCACTCCTAATTTCATAAAATAAATACTACTAGATATAAACTTACAAATTAATTCCAACACAATAATAGTGGGTAACTTCAATACCCCATCATTAGATCAATTAGATCAAAAAATAATAAACAGAGAAACACTGGAAATAAAAAACATCATAGATGAAATGGGCCAAACAGACATCTTCAGAATATTTGATCCAAACACAAGAGAATACACATTCTTCTCAGCATCCCATGGAACTTTCTTTAAAGTAGATTACATACTAGGACACAAAGAAAGTCTCAACAAATATAGAAAAATTGAAATGATTTCTGTATTTTATATGATCATCATGGAAAAAAGATCACAAACAAATAGTAAGGGAAATTACAGAAAATATACAAACTCACAGAGATTAAACAACACATTATTGGGTTATTGAAGAGATCAAGAAGGAAATTTAAAAATTCCTAGAATTGAATAAAAATGAAGACACAACATACCAAAACTCTATGAGATACAACAAAGGCAGTCCAAAGTCTGAACGTATAGCTCTAAATGCCTACATTTTTTAAAAGTCAGGTAATGAACCTTAAGGCACTAGAAAAAAAAAAACAAACCCCAAACCATTAGACACCGAGAAATAAAGAAGATCATGGCAGAAATTAATAAAAGAGAAATGGAAAACACGGCAGTACAAATAATCAATGAAGCCAAGAGCTGGTTCTTTGAAAAGACGAACGAGACTGACAAACCCTTAGCCAAATTAACCAAAAGAAAGAGAGAGAAAAGATCAAAATAATAAAATCAGAGATGAAAAGACATTGCAACAGATGCCAATGAAATCCAGAGGATCGTAAGCATGTTCTTCAGAAAGCTAACAGCTGGGACTGGAGACGACTTAGCAGCTAAGAGTACTGCTGCTCAGGCAGAGGATCCAGGTTCAATTCCCAGCACCGACATGGCGGACATGGCGGCCAGCTCCAGGAGAGCCAACGCCTTCCTCTGACCTCTGTGGGCATTGCAAGACATGGCTACATTTACATGCATGCAGGAAATATACACTTATAGACATAAAATAAAAATAATAAAAAATAAAATAAATCTAATGGAGGCAGGGATGTGAGTAGAAAATTTTAGTTTAGTGTATGGACATTTCAGGAAATTAGTGAAGTTTAGTTTTAGAGATTCCTTTGAATCTATGGTGGGACTCTAGTATTAATAGGTCACACTGAATAGAGGGTTTGCTGTAATAATATTCTTTGTGGTTGTGACTGGTCCTCCTAAGTGTGCCGTATCTGAATGCTCTAGTCCCATGAGAGGTTGAGTGCTCAAGAAGGACAGCGCTCAGTCTGCATTCACACCAAAGTACACAAGAAACACATAGAATGTCTCTGCTTCCAGTAAAATTCCCTCTAGTCCTTTTCACATATTCTTGAAATGAGAGCTAGGAGCAACATTGAAATCAAAGATGTATTCCATGGTAATATATTAAAACAATATCATATGCCTAAAATTATGAAAACTATATATTCCTTTCTCCTATAAATTTTAAACTTACCAGTTTGGTCATAATTTCATACATACAGAGATGTAGTTCTGCATTACATGTTGTGAATGTGCTTTCAAGATCTTTTCAACAGATCTTGGATTAAGTAAGTATATTCAGTGTGAGTTGACTGCCAGTTAGTTATTTGATAAAAATGCTAAACTATAGTATATACATAACATTTGTCAAAAAAACAGTTCATGTCATCCAGAAAGTAGCTGCAAAAACAAATAGCACATTCAGAACACTGAAAAATACCCAGCACAATTTCATTGACAAATCCAGGCTCCGTTGTCAATCTAACAAGGAAATTGGAGTTATTTTACATTAGGAAAAGAAGCAATCTTTAAAAGTCAAATAAATGAGTTAATATGCATTCCCTCTTGACAACTTTCTCCATTCTGAGTTCTAGTCATAAGAAAGAGAAAGGACTTAAGGGAGAAAAGGGTCCATCATCTGGATGGCAACAAACCATGGTTCCTACAATGTTTCTCAGACAGCCTTCCTTGACTTGCTTTTCAGAGACTCTTTGGAGTGATTTGATCCTTTGCTTTTGTTCCCTTCAGGAATGGTCCTACTAGGACTGGGAATGGTTAGCAAATTCTTTTCCTCCTAAATTGGAGAGGGTCTGGTGGAGGTGAAGACAGGTAAGTTCTTAGGTAGAACTTTCCCCTTTCTGTCTCACCTTCTTCCTTCCTTTCATCCCTCTCTTCTTCCTTCCTCCCTCCCTCCCTCCCTTCCTTCCTTTGTTCCTCCTTCATCAACTGATAGAGGTAGGAAGCACTCCTTTTTCCTTTATTGCTGATGCTTCTGCAGCTGTTAACCACACACACAATCTTCCGTAACAGGCTGACACACAGATTTTCTCTCGTACTGAGACATGACCCAGAGGAAACATACCATTCATCCCATAAAGCTGGGGTATCACAAGTCCTAATTCTCACAGTTCCTTGAAGGATCTTCTGAGGGTTCATAACACATGATTGTAAATCCATATATTTTTGAAAATTAATCCATGAAAGTCTTCTGGGTTAGTTGAAACAGGATTCCCTCAAATAGTACAAGCTTTACATTCCATTAGGGTTTCTGTATTTAGCAAAAAAGAAATCAACAACACCAAATTAAATTTGAATTTCATATAAACAATAATGTTATTATTCTAATACTTCATGATACATAACTTATTTTAGAAAGTATTAATTAAACAACAAATTATTCTTCTATTTCAAATATTGCATGAGAACACTGATTCTAAATGACCTATTTTCTGTGAATATGAAATTCAGATTTAATTGTATTTTGTCTTATAGCAGACCAGTAAAACCTGGATCCTCCCCTGGATGGATACTAAATAATAAGGAAAGCTTTTCATGTCCCCAACTAGGTAAAGATGTCTTCTTAGACCATAATTTGAGACTTTGAAAAATCTGTGATGATCGATCTTATGTAATCTTATTTTTTGGCACATTATGCCACAGAAACACAGATCAAAACAATTTCCCAACTCTGTAGGAAAATGAGAAACTTTGCTTATTCCCAGTGAAAGGCGAATGAGCTGTGAAATGTCACTGCTGTGCTGTGTGGAGAGATCCAGCATGGAGCATGTGTGTTTGCAGAAGTGTAGTGCTGTGAGAATTTTTTTCTACCCTCTCCTAAGGTTCCAACAACACACCAAAGTATGAATCCAGCAAAGTTCACCTTGAGGAAGCAACAAGTTTATTGAACTTATTTACAGAGCATGGGTGAGGGGTGACTGGCAAGGGTGTGAGTGGCCCTAGTACAGCCGATGGAGCCATGTACCTTAGTTATTCCCCAGCCTAGATATTCTAGCTCTTTCTGGAATCTCCCTCCCTGGACCATGTGCCATTAGAGCAGAATTGCATACAAAAGGCTGGGGGAGTGGCTGAATACTCCAGGCCCA
Source organism: Eospalax fontanierii (assembly GCA_035773235.1). Classification (NCBI taxonomy): domain Eukaryota; kingdom Metazoa; phylum Chordata; class Mammalia; order Rodentia; family Spalacidae; genus Eospalax; species Eospalax fontanierii. The sequence continues at coordinate 39,096,909 of CM069526.1, read as the reverse complement.
CAGACCCTCCCCACTTTCTTCCATGAGTGAATGTCAACATCAACAAACCTGGCTATAATGAACAAATTTTGCAAGCAGGTTTAGCTGCTCTGATGAAGATGATGGCAGTTTTGCTCATAGTATCATAGTATTTGCAACATGTGGTCTGTGGTTGCCAAGAAGTTACGGCTATTGGAGGGAAGAGAGGCCTGAGGATATTGTCTCTAGAGGATTTGAGATGAGATGGCAAATACTAGAGCATTGTTCTCAATTGTTCTGAGACAACAAATAATAATGATGATGACGATGATAGTGATTCAATACACACATCCATATGTTTATAATTCACAATTGATGTGTCATAAAATATTTACCATGACTTCATGCCCAGTTGTGAGGCATAAAGTATATGGCATTTCTTATTACAATCTGTCTCATTTTTCTCTAAAGAAAATTGATTGCACTTGAGTGGTTTCACAGCTAACTCATGAGTGATGACCTGTGTTTTAAAAATCGCTGCAGTGATCAGCTCCACTCAGAATAACTGTTCAGAGACTAGTTGGGGTACAAATCCTGGACCGGAAAGGAGCTTGCATCATGATGTGAAACAATAAGCTGCTTTGTCCACTGGAAAGAAATCTTACTTTGGAAATGATGTCAATCAACACCAGTTCATAGATATAATCATCTTTTGATGTAAGTTCCTCATACCACCATCACGGATAATAAACAGCTCATGACTAGGCACCAGACCTCAGATTAGTCTTTGAGAAGCAGTTGGTATTAGAGCAGGTCACAGAAGGCATGAAATAAATTCAGGAAGCAGAAAACTTAGCAAGGCCCAGAGAGGGAGTCAATGGGTCAAGAACAGGAAGGGAGCGTGAATGGTGAGTGAGAGATTCTTAGAATGATCATGGAATACTAGTCACAGACATGGGGCTTGCTGTGGAGGTATGAGAACCATTCCACTTAAGCAGAAAGTCCTTGCAGACAACCAGCTCCACAGCAGAAATTTAATTCCTGCATTTAGAGGAGAAAACGTTAAGATTTTACTACAAAGCATTAGGCTTGTTTCCTGAACCCCAAAAAGTAAATTACTTTTCAGTCTCCACAATGTCTACATCAAACTTTCTACATTCTTCTTGAATTACCCATTCCTTCATCAGCTCTCTTCATGATAAGTTAATGATCTCGACAAAGGTCATCAGGAGGGAATTTTGAATCCACTCTTTCTTGAACCTAGCAGTCTGTCTGAAGCACTCTTGACATAGGAAAAATTATGAGAATCTTTCACTCCGACAATGTGGCCCTGAACCTCTTCAACCTGGCATACAACTCTGGATTATACTGTGTTCCGTCACAGGAAAAGACAGTCATGAAACAGTAAAGAAAATAGGTTCATTTTGGTTGCCCTATGGTTTTATTCTAAATGTACTCTAATCCTCTGCCACCAAGAAGAATATAACTTTGAACCATGAGACCCCATCTAGAATAAATATTTTTAGCCACTTTGGGAAATTGTGTCCATGTTATCTTGGTTCATAGAAGAGTATCCAACTCTTCCTGTGATCAGACCCTGTCCCATACTACTTTTCAGGCACTTGAACCACTGATTGTCTTCTCTCTTCTGCATTTTCAATCTTTCCTTCTCTACCATGTATATAAAATATTACCACTCTTTTCTGCATGCTGAAGTATGTCCCATCTTTGAAAAATATGCCTTCAACCAGCACTGGAAACTCGGGCCTATAATCCCAGTAATTTGGGAAGTTGAGGCAGAAGAATCGCAATTTTAAGGATTGTCTGGAAAGCTTAACAAGAGCCTGTCTTTAAAAAAAAGTCTAGGACCAACAAGATAGCTTAGTGGATGAAGAAGGCACCTGATGTAAACCCTATAGACCTGAGATCATTTCTAGGACTCACATGGTAGAAAGAGACCACTGACTCCCACAAATGATCCTCTGACCTACACATACCTGCTATTTGCCCACATACATACATGCATATACAAAATAAATAAAGGTAATTTAAAAATAGTATTTTTAAGAGAAAAGTCTGGAGATTCAGTTCAGTGCTGAAGTGCTTACCTAACTTGCTTCAACCCCTAGTACTTGGGGGAGGGTATTGATTCCACACCCCCTCCAGTTACTGAGCTCTCCTCTTCCTTGACAGGTGAGTTGCTTCCTCCACGTGCTCACCTTTGCTAGTCTGCCTTTAGCACCCATCACTGGACTAAAAGCACCTATGTTACCAAAGTCACCAAGAACTTCCATACTGCAAAATCAAAGGGAGGCTCGTTCACCCTTCAGTCTTTCAATGCTCACCTTCTTCAACATTCTAGCACCTTTGGACATAATTACTCATTCCCTTCTACTTGAAACACTTGATCCTGATAAAGCCAGACTCCATCCAGCCTCCTGCCTTTGCCTCTCATCCCTCTCAGACATCTTTCCTTTGTCTTCTTTACTGGTGCAGCTGCTTCTGATTTCTTTCTGACTATAGAAATTTCATTTTCTTCTCCTATTAGTGTATAATTGTACAAAATGACATATTTCATTATTACACTTTAATATATGTATATAAGATGCTTTGATCACATTTGCCTCCCTCTGTTCCCCACTTCAAATTCATTTTTAACTGTCAGAAGATTATTTTTCTCTCCTGCATCAAGAAAAAGGCATGCCAGGGTGCAGTGGAACAGACCTGCAGTCCCAGCTACTCAAGAAACAGGAGGATTACTTGAGCTTAGGAGTTCAAGACCAGCCTAGGCAACATCTGTGTACACACACACACACACACACACACACACACACACACCCCACAAGAGAAAGAAAAAGAGAATAAAGTCCTTCAGTTTTCACCACTCAGGTAAATGATAACTCCATTCACAGAGTCATTCCCTAAGCAAGCTCTCTTCATATTTCAATGTATGGATCACCACTCCTGTCTGCACTACAAACCCCCCAGCAGATGTGTCCAACCCTCAGCCTGTTGACTACATGCAACTGAAGATAGGCATGAATGCAACCTGAGACAAAATTGCAAACTTACTTAAAACATGATGATATTTTTATTTTGGAGTTTCTTTTTTTTTTTTTTTTTGTAGCTCTATTGTGTGTTTCTCAAGTAGGAGTTTTGTAGATGACAGTTTCATGTCCCAATGCCAGAGGCTGGACCGATCTGGAGGCTGGACCCAGCCACCATCACGTATCATCTGTACTCAGATGTTTGCTTTCTTGTTTCTCCGTCTTTCCTATAACCTCCAATTTATTCCCCATATAGAAACAATAGAAGTGTTTCTGAATCGTTATTACAATATGTCACTTCACTGCTTAAAAAGACCAAATCATTTCCTGTCAAATTTAGCACAGAATCCAAGGTGTTGAGCGTGGTTCTTCAAGGCCCTCCACGTGCTTCCAACCTCACCCTCCATCTCGCCTCTCACTCACTCATTGGTCTCCTGCTATGAAGCCCTTCTTTTAGTTTCTTCCAAGTCAAGTTCTTTTCCTGCCTCAGATCTTTGCACATATTCTTTTCACTTCCAAGGTTGTTCCCTCTTTTCTTCACCCATATAACTCCTGCTTTTCTGTCCTTTGGGTGGCGATGCAAGTGCAAATGAGCCATCTGTTCTCATTTTACCAATCTAAATATGACCCCTTAGTCATATTCTCTTATCATCCTGTGTTTTCTTAATAAGGCATACAATTCATAATTAAATAATTATCTTTACGTTCATTTTCATTTTCTTGCTTAATATCTATTTACCTGTTTAATTCAAGGTCTCTGAGATTGGTACCCAGATCAGAGCCAGAAACATTAGTAAATGCTTAGCAATTTTTTTTTCAGAAACAAGACCCTGGGGCACTTAATTACTTAAAGTCATGAAAGAAAAGATTCAATCATGTTTAGCCTGTTATCACATATGAGTATGAAAATGGATTACTGTATTTTAGAAATATTTGCAAGTTGGAATAAAATATATTTGGTGGGTTTGCTAGAAATTCAGTTTACTCAAATAGTTCTTTGTGTTTAATTATGTGTTCAGGCAGAGAAGACATTACTGAGAGCAAGTCTCATACTTTTAAAGTCAAACAGTAATACATTCTGCATACTCTGTCTTTCCATAGTATTGTGTGATACAGAAGGAACCTCTTTGAGCACAGCCTCCCAGCTCCACTGGGAAAACAGCACCTTTGATCTCCTTCACTCAGTTTCCCTCTTTGTATCATTCACTGCCTTTAAACTGCTTAGATGTCTATCTCCTCAAAGGTGGCAATTATGCCTGTTTGAGTTTCTGGTCCTGCAGCCCTCAGGTTCCAGCCACAGAGCAAGTGACCAGTAAATGTTTATCAAGCATTATATGCACCTCAGAATTTTTTTCATACAATATATTTTTATTGAATTTTTGTATATGTCATATAATGCATCTTAATCATATTTAGACTCCCTCCCCTGTCTGTACCCTCCACAGTCCCCCTCCTGATCTCATGCATTCTGTCATATATATTAAGGCCTACTGAGTCAAGTTCTCACATGTCCCTTGCTGTGAGTTCATCCACTGGAATCTGGTGAGAGGCATTCACTCAAAGATGAACTCTCCCTCAACTACCAGTGATCAGATTGGGGCTGTCTGTGTTAATTATCCTCTTGCTTAGCAATTTTTAAGCAAATTAATAAGGAACATGTTGACTATTTAAATTTTATGCTAAATGTTGACAAACTTTATCTTTTTTAATCTGAACTTTGCTGGCAAATATAATTCATATTTTAGGTGCACAATGGATTAAACACTTAGCATCTACCACTGGTTTAACAGAGTAGACTTGTACAGGCTTCAGGGAGCCAATTCTGGGCATTTCTCCTAATTTCACACTTAATGACATAATTTGGGAGCAAAATCTAAAAGCAGGACTTTTCATTTGGAGAGTTCATTTACCAGCACAACACTTTTATCTACTTATAACAACATCATAGTTGGTATAATGGAGCCACCACAAAAAGTAAGTGATATTCCCTGTCCACTGGAGTCTAGTTTAGGGCAAACAGCATTAGGTGTTGAGGAGAATGAGGCTATAACTGCATTATGAGTACAATAGTGATCAGAAAAGGACAAAAGCAATATGAGTCAGTGTAGGTAGCAATGGAGGTGTTCAGGGGAGTGACCAATGGTGCCGGTAGATGGGGACAGTAGATGAAGACGATCTTCATGGAGAACTAGGGAAAACGCAGGACTGGTCATGAGCCGGAATCAATGCAATTGGAATGGAAATAAAGAGAGGAAGGAAGAGAAGGAGGAAGAAGAGAGGAGAGTAGGGGAAGAGAAGGAGGAAGAACAGGGGGATGAAGATGGGGAGGAGGAGGAAAATATTTTAGTTGGAAAAAGTTACTCTTGAAAATTATTTTTCAATATAGTTTTCAAAAACTGAATCGTGAACTTCTTGGATTCTCAAAGACATGTTTTAAGATGAAGTACTTAAAGAATTACTTGCCTCTGTTTTCAGATTTAAGTTTTCCTTAAATAACTTCCTTGACTCCATGTACATCTCCATCACATCCTACCAGTCATGTCAAGAGCGCTAAATACATTCCTGAATGAAGGCTTCCCTCATCTGTGAAATCCCTCCATTTCCTCATCTGTGAAACAAACTGGCCCAACTTGATCACCCGTAAGTTCCACTGTAGCTCAGAAAAAGTATATGGTTTTTATAAAGAATTAGACCTCTGAACTATATCCCTGAAAAAGAAAAAGGTCAAGAAAACACCATTCTGAAATGCTCGTTTCTGTGATCAAAGGACTTCAGCAACTCTAAAAGAGTAAAGTATATTGCCCTCTTGCCAAAAGTTGGGTCTGTTCTCTTTTAGTGAAATAAGAAATTTAGCTTCTAAGTGTGGCAGGAGATCTCAAGGGTTTTACTCTTGAGCACCGTTAGGTAAATCCAGTGACCACTTGGCAGGGAAATAAAGTCGCTATTTTTAAATCCACAGGAAAAGAGCAGAGCATCAAGTTAGAAACATGATTTATCCTGTGGCCAGAATGCATGAAATTGACTGGAGAAACTAATCGAATCAGACTTGATAAAGCTGATGCTGCCTTGTATCCCCTGTGCCTAGAAGCCTTGTCAGAGCTGGTCTACCATCTACCCTGATTGAGAACACAGGCTGGCTCCTTCACTTCTGAAGAACAGCCTAACCACATGCATTTCAATTCTGGGTGGTACTATGTGTTTAAATATCACTAGTATAATACAGGGTTTGTTGGTGCTACTAGTGGCAAAAGGCTGGTCCTATCAAAGATGCCCATAGAATTCCAGGTCAAGCTGGATTGGTGTTCTCAAGGTCCTCTTCCCCTCCCCATATTCCTCCAGGCAAGAGCAGCTGCTGCCGGGTTAGCTGTTCAGCTCTCTCATCTCAAGCCACCCTGAAGCTGCAGAATAGCAGGAAGCCGGCCTGACATCCCTTTCCCTGCTCAGAACTGCCCAGTTCTGATGGCACTGCTCGGGCAGCCATGATGACAGCTCACTTAGGCAGAGGTGAGACTGAAGTTCTCTGAGTCCAGAGTCACCAGTTTTGTGGGTTGTTGCCATGGGAAAACATGAGGGTCGGGATTGGGATGCTTGAGGGGACATCAAGACACTTGTTTTCACCTGAGATTTTTGCTCTTTCGGTAGGAAAATGGTGTTCAGAATGGCTCCATTCACTGTATATTTCAGGAGTCTCTGCACTAAGGGTAGAAAGAAGGGTGCAGTAGGCCAAGGGAATAAGGACACGGTTTTTGCATTTGAAGAGTTCACAGTCTAATGTGTGAGATTTGCATAGTAAATGCATTCAATGAAACAGGATCAATGACCATATAAAAACATGCACCGGTTGCTATGGGAGCCCAGAGGAAGGATCCTATACCACACGGAGTTGTCAGGTGAGCTATCTTGTAAAGGATACAGAAGAGCCAGATAAAATAACTTAGAGAGTCGTGGATAGAGCAGACTGCACAAAGCATCACAGTGCAGCAGGGCAGGAGAACCATGGGTGGGTAGCTTCACGTAGGAAGAATTCAAAGCAGAAACCAGGGTTTGAGGTATGCACATCTGGACAGAGAAGTAGCAGCCAGATCCGAGAGGTAAGGAGAGCAGCTTGCTCTGGAGATCTGGGAAGCCCCTGCAACATTTTGTATAAAGAAGTGATATAACCAATTTACCCAGATAGAACCTTCTGGTACAAGGGGAGGGTGAGTTTAAGGAAAGCGAGGTCAAAAGGTGGGGTGATTGATTAGGTTTGTACAAACATAGTAATACTTCAGAACAGTGGTCAATATAAAGTACTGGATGGGTCTGAGAATTATTTATGGAGTAGGATGCTGACAAGAACTCAGCTGTGAACTGAACAGAGTGTGCGAAGGCAAGAGGAGATTTGCCTTGGATTCTTGCTTTGAGTGGTCTGCATAAGGTTGAACTTCTCAAATTTATGCCTTGTAATCTTAATTCTATCAGATGGGAGAAAGTATTGTGTAAAAGTGGGTTCATGCACAGATGAATTTGAAAATGTTGGGCTTAAACAAAACTAAACCAGGTCTTTCCATTGTAGAATTCCTCAGAACCTTCAGTGAGCTAATACTTAGAACACTACTGCTATAAGTATTACTACATAATTAATTTAATTTAATTTAATGCACAGACACATTCCAAGAAATTCACCATATAGCATGATGTTGTCACTGTGTGAATTTTACAGTATTTGTCAACCCAAACCTAGATGGTATACTATGGACCTAAGCTACATGCTATGCTGTATGGTGTATTATATGCCTATTATATGGTATACTGTGGCCCATTATTCATTTGACCATGATGAACAAAACAATGTGTTATTGGAGAAAATGAGGCAATCAAGAGACACAGCATAAGATGTAAAGCTGATACTGGTATCACACAGTACATTGTCTTAAATTAAGCTTTTTATTACAAATAAAGGAGTAAATTGTAATTAATGATGATTAAAAGTATAATTTAGCAGTACATTAACCAGCACTATGGTCATTTATTATCAAGTATTTTGTGTTGCACATAAATCATGCTCTATAATTTTTGCCAAACATTTGTCTACACCAGCATTTCCATAAACATGTGAGTAATTTGTGGTGCAGACACAAACTAATATGGGTCATGAAGCAAGAAGCCTCTAGGGCAAATGATATAAACCAAAGACATTGCAGGAAATGGCAAGATAGAAGGCAAAATATCCAAAATATTTAGTCTCAGGTTCTTATAACAACTCCATATCTGTTTTATACATGTGGAAACTGGACTCATCAAGACTAAATGATGAACTGAAGATCATCACATCTAGTTAAGGGCAGAATCCCTCAACAGTTACATCAGTTCTATGTGCTAATATACATGGCAAATCTTCAGGGGAATGGTGTAACACATGCTTCATCCCAAACAGAAGTGACCACACAGGAACCCACAAGATGAATGGGACTTGGGGTGTGTTTTGTGGAGAGAAGTGCTATCACCTAAGTTCATAGAAGGGAACTCAGTGCTTGTGTAAATCATGGTGGCAATGGCAGAAACAGCAAGATAGAAATATAATTAAGATGTCATGGAAATAAGTGGCAGACATAAGCTATGGAAAGTGGTCACTTAAGAACTTATCTGCTGCAAATAATAAGACAAAACTAAAGAGAAGTTTGCCAAAGCATATAACAGAAGTACAAAAGTCTACAGTTGGTTAATTCAGCAACTCCTTAACATCAGGATAGTAAGGTGCCTTCTTTCTGTTTTTCTGATTTTCTGTCCTTAATATTCTACCCTGGGGTAGTTCACACAGTTCTAGGCTAAAACGTCTGAGAGAATGAAGACTGACCACTAAGCTTCAACCTAGGATTCTGCCCACAAGAAAACATATTTAGTAATGGTGCTAAGAAAACATCTAGACTCAAGGAAAGAAAGTTATGATTTTGCAGAAAAGCATTTCAAACATCTTGTAAGTCCAGTACTCCCTATTATTGATAAGGCAAAGATTCAGGTTGAGAAAGGTAAAGCTGACAAAGCAAGCTAGGCCTGTGTTCAGTGGGCATGTAGAAGGTTCAGACCTCTGTGAGGACTGTTCTTCAAACAGAAAACAGGAAAAATCAAAGCAGGGAACATCTCTCATGTCCTGTTTCACATAGATTAATTCTGGTTTTTGGTATAGCAGAAGTATAGCAAAGCTTAGGGATTCTCGTTTTATGATTCACTAATAATATAAGGGAATATGAGGGGGAAATGGGAGAAGACCTCCCACAGAAATTTCTAGAAGAACCTACAGTATCCTGGAGTTTGAAGATTTAAGGCAGTGGATGGCCTTAATAGCGGACAGAGTTTGGAGTTCATCTTCTAATGATGAGAAGCTAGTGAGAAAAAGTGCTATGTTAAAGGGCAACGTTTTCAGAAAACAGCAGATCAGCCCACACAACGATGCCAGAAAGAAATCACAGAGGTGCACATGAACGTCGACGTCGAAGACCTAGAAAGGAAACGTAGGCACGGAGGGAGGACATGAATTCAGAGCTAAGTGCTCTCACATGTCACTGAATTGGGAGGTATAATCACAGAGACTTATCAAAACACTTACAAAACATAATTTCCATTTCAGTCTAAAAGCATTATCGAGTTCCTGTGGTGATAGAACATCTGCCTCAGAGTCAGATGTGGGAAGGACCATAGCAACAGTGTATTAGAATGACTCATAGTAGCTGATCCCTGACCAAGGAATTCAGAAAGACAGGTTGTGATTGTAAGGAAAGAGTTTATTAGATCTTCTTTAAAAGTAGGCATGGGATTAGGAGGTTTCATTTTTCCTCCTTGTTACAAGGAGGCTACAGCTTCTTGTTCCACCAATTCCCCCAATCTAAAGAAAGAAGTGGAGTTTATATCGTAAGTAAGCTTAAGGGGGGCTGAAGATACCTATCTCAGTCCCTCCATCACTCCTCTTTGAGTATCTTCTACTGCACACACCCCTCAAAGAATGCACATCTCACACTGCTTCTTCCCTGTAACATCCATATGGGAGACGTGTGTGCCTGATGCTGCTGTGACTGATTGCAGAGCTACATCACATTCAAAAGTACATTAGGGAATCCTTGTGGCCACATACGTATACTGTCCTCCAAGTCCAGCTGGCTGTGTTGCAGGAACACAGGTGATATTTCCACCTGCCCCTCTCCTTCCTCTATACCTTGTTTCCAAACTCAAATAGTTGGGAAGGTACTGTCTTTAACCCAACAGTCAGATTAAAAATTTTTAAGAATGTAATCAAAGGAAGTCATTTAAATTTAATTTACCTAACAATTCTAAACTCTATTCCTTGTATTAAAAGCCCTGTACGATCTAAAACCAACATGTTATTGTTCAGCATTTAACACTGCTTCCTTATATATGAAATACCCTAACAGCATCCCATAGAAATGCACCTAGTACTTTACTAAGTCTTCCCTTATTCAGCATATATCTTACCAACAAAAAGCTCTTTTCTGCTATTTATTCATGTCCATATTTGAGCTATTCTTTTTTATTAATTTTGTTCTTTGATAATTCATACATGTATATAATATAGTCTGATTATTCTCTTCCCCCACTCACTTTTACCCCACTCCCAAGCTTGTCAGCCACCTAGCTTCCCTACAGATTTCTTTCCCTTATTCATGACTTTTGTTTTGTGACCTACTAAGGTTTAACCAGGGCTATATGACCATGGGTTTGGAACAATCCATTGGAACCTGGTGAAGATAATGACTCCCCATCTCCCGGAATCTGTAAGTAGCCACTAGTTCAACAGTAAGAGTAGGACCCTATGCGCCCTCCTCACTCATGCTGACTATTGGCAAGGCTGGTCTCATGCAGGTCCAATGCCAGTAACCTTAGCTGCTTTCAGTTCATGATTACAATGGCTGTGTCTTGTCCAGAAAATGACATTTCCAGGCTCTTCTCCCTGTCTTCCAGCTCTTTCCACTTTCTTCCTCTTCTGAGATATTCACTGAGCTTTAGAGGGGATGGTACCCATACCTTGTTTAGGGCTGAGCACTCAACTGTCATTTATTTTTAACATCTTGGGCAACTGATGCATTGCTTATTTTAAAGTAAAATTCTTTTTAAATTTAAAATTTTTATATGTATGAGTGTATTGACTACATGTGTGTAAGTACATCCATGTTATACAGTGCCCATGGAGTCAGAAGAGGGCGTTGGACTCCCCTGGAACTCGAGTTATGGATGGTTGTTAGCCACCATTTGGGTGCTGGGAATCGAACCTGGGTCCTCTGCTAGAGCAGCAGGTGCTCTTAACCACTGAGCCATCTCTCCAGCCCCAAATTAAATTTATTTTAATTGACACATGAAAAATATAAACTATATGTAAATATAAATAAAAATAAATAAAAAGTAGTTACTAAGAACAATAAAGGTATTATCTCATTCATCATGTCCAACAAACTAGTGTGCAGGCATGTTCAATTCCCATGGCACCCTATAATCCAATCTCAGCATTCAGGTGAAACAGAAGGATCACGTGAGTTTCAGGCTAGCCTGGGCTATATAGCAAGACCAACTATAAACACAAAACTAAATTAAAACCAGCCAGTCAATGACTCAATGAAACAAAGAAAAAATAAAATAAAAATAAAAACAAACAGAAAACTCCTTTAACACCAGAAAATGTACGAAAATTTTTTCTTTTACTTATCCTCTCTAAGCTTTCTTTCTTTCTTTCTTTCTTTTTTCTTTCTTCCTTCTTTCCTTTCTTCTTTCTATGTATGTGTTGCTGGGGACTGAACTCTGGGCTTCACACACTAGGCAAGTGCTCTACCCCTGAGCTACATCCCTTGCCCATTCTTTCTTCATATTTTTAAGTATATTCAATTTTATTTGACCATTCAATTTATCCTCTCATAATGGGACTCGACTTTGTATCTATTTTCTGTTTATTTTGCTTATCCACTCCCAACCCCGTTAGCACATTCTAGGAAATTCTTATCTAAGAATGTTTGTTTTAGTGAGTCAATCTCTGTGCAGCACTTGTCCCTAGAAAGATTTCTATGTAGAGAATGTTCATCCCCCATCTTTAATATGGAGTCTAAATACTTGGTCTCATGGGTTACTTCATTATTTCCTGTCCTTTCACTGTTGCCCAAATTGTGATTAAAATTCTCTTCCAAAACTGTCTTCTTGATCTTATTATGCCTCTTCCTGTCCCTTGCTTCATACATGCCCCAGACTTTAATTATGAATATAATTTCCTAATGTGTAGATGTGCTGCACTGGATAGCACCATTGATTGTGACCAGACACATACTTGGATTATAACAAATGAATAAATATGTAAGCAGGGGAGTTCTCATCTACCTGGTAGTCAGTCATTCGGCCTCCACGGTTAGAGAGTATGGAACCCAGGGCAGAGACATCTTTGAGCTGGGAGATTAGTACACAGTCATATCACTGTGTATGTGTAGATGCTCTTGCATCAGCCTTGATGATCAGACTACGCACACCACCCACGTCTGATTGTTCCTGGGTTTCCAGGAGTTTCTCGGGTGAGAAATAGGCAGGTGCTAGGAATCAGTGGCCTCCCCTCTGTGACTCCGAGAGCAGGACTCAGTCCTGAGACTTTCCGGGCTGTGAGGAGTTGGTATTAGCAGAGGTAGGGAAGAGCCTCACTGTGTTTCCTTCTGCTCTAGTTGGTACCGAGTGTTGCAGACACTCACCAGGACTGAACATGTAACTCCCTAGCTCACATCTTATGGGTAAGGCATTTGAAATCTCCATGTGCCTGAAAATTGTTGGTTTGTTTTTCTTCCATGTGCTTGGTTTCCATATAAAGCAACAGATGTTTTGTTTTTTCCTTTCCTTTCTGTCCATGCTCCTAACGTGGGTGATATTAACCAACTGTGACAGGTTTCAGGTTTTTATTTATAGCAATGGAAAACTGTTTCATGTATTTGGAGATTTCTGAGCTGCTGACACTGAGTCTCAGCCTCAACTTAAAATCCTGAAGAGGGCAAGAAGCTTGAAGGTTTTAGAAGTTAGGCACTAGGGTCAGACGGAAGTAGAGAACTTGAGGCAACTGACAGAACTTCATCTCTTTCACTAAGGCAAAAATGCATAATGGCATAGGTGGTACTGTGGGGTTTATAATTAAAGAAACATGTATAGTGTTATAGCAGAAGACCTCTTGTCTTCCACCACATGTTTTCTCTCATTTCAAGTCTAGCTTCAAATCTTTAGATGTGAGTACATATCCCAAGTAATCATAGAAGCCAAGAAGGTAGAAGGGGGTAGGAGGGGAAGCAGGAGCCCAGGAGAACAGGTGGTAGGATGTAGGCACTATCAAAAGGGAAGTGGGGAGAATAGGGGGATACATTAACTGGGGTGGGAGGAGGAAGGAGAGATAAATACTACTGAGGAAGTGTGAAAGACCACAGGGAAATATATTATTTCATAGAAATGCACATATAATGTGGATGTGAGTGTCTGTATATATCTGAAGGCTATCTAACAAAAATTACAGTGCCGGACAAAGGAAACCTCCCTTCAAGTTGTTGATCAGGGTAGTCCAAGAGACATCTCTGCCCCCCAAATTATAGACTATTGCCATAGGCCTTGGTTGCCTCCAAGAACTTGAAGGTAAGAGCCTATTTTTTAAGGTATCACATACTTTGACATAGGACTTGGAGAAACTGAGCAGGAACTGATCTGAAAGCCACCTCCTCCCTGACGACTAGATCTCATAGTATCAGGAGGTTCTATGCAGGCTGCCAAAAGAGAAACAATCAAGCTTGCTATTGTGAAAACATCATAAAGTATGTTTACATAAGCCTTTATGGTATAGCCTACTACTAACCTAGGCTGTATGGTACAGCCTGTTGTCCCTACATTCCCAATGATTTAAAAAAGTGTGAGATCGCATCAGACACAGTAGAAAATAATGCAATCAAGAGATACAGTGAACATAAAAGACCTAAGACTGATGCTGTTATAATGGCATGTTGTTTTTTTTGCTTATAGTAAGTTTTTTAGAAAAAGAACTACACTCTAAAATAGTGTTTAATGTAAATATAGAACCCAGCATTATAGTCCATCTCTAGTATCATAACTACATATAATTGTGCAAACTATATTATTATGCTGTTCCTGGCAACACAGGATGTTTGTTTATACCAGCATCAGCACAATGTGCAGTGCAATGCCCCAGGGCTTCACGATGGCTGTGACATAAATAGGTGACAGGAATTTTACACTCTCCTTATAATCTTATGGTATCACTGTCACATGTATAGTCTTTTATTATGAGGAACACAATTTCTAGAAATACGGCATAGAAAATGATCTCATAGAAATAGTATAGGAAACTAGGAGAAAAGTTTGAACACACTTTTTTTCCCTGTTTTATGAGTTACTCATGCTCATGAGATCCCCAGGTTGGAATCATTCCCTTGGCCTACTAACTCTGTTCTTTTGCTTGAGGCAGTGACCTTTAAGAATGAGAAAGTAGCCTAGCATCTGCTCAATCAGCTCTGCTATGGAACATGGGGTAGTAAATACCTGTCCTAGCACATTTGCATTGCCTTATATAGTAATCTTATGACAGGAAAAATTTTCACTGTGGTTAATTTTCTACAAGCTAACTTTTATCTCCATGGAGCTGTCAAATAAGTTTTATTGAAGAAAACCAAAGGTAGATGAAACTCAGATGGTTGAGGCACACAAGATACCCACTAACCTCTTGTTGCCCAACTCAAGGACTCACAATGTTTAATAGAAAATTTTGTATATAGATAGATAGATTGGTTGATTGATATGTGTGTGTGTGTGTGAGAGAGAGAGAGAGAGAGAGAGAGAGAGAGAGAGAGAGAATTTAAAGATTTTAATTGGCTTTATTTTAGATTCTTGAATCAGACACTTTATTTCATAAAATGAAATACATGTTCTAATAAGCCAAGCATAGGAAGTTGGCTTTACAGAGGTTATGAAGAAATCAGAAACAAAAAACCAAAAGCAGATTGATTATTTCAAAGTTACTTTCCTTATAATACCAGGACAGAGAGTCAGGGCAATAAAAAAAAATAACTGATTGGTTAACCACAGGTTACTTCTTTTTGAAAGACTTAAAGCACAGGAAAACATATCATCATGTCAAATGAAATAGGATATTTGGGAAATTTGCTTGTTATCTCTCTACTCTTGATGTATCAGAAAGTCAGACAGAGAGTCTTAGCTTAGTGATGTGGAATTAACTGCAGAATGACTCCATTTTTATTTTTAGTCTGGTGTGTTGGGACCCAGTATATGAGTTTTGTCTAAACTCCTGGTCTCCTGAATTTTCATTTAATACCTAGAATAGATGGTACTGCAGACATGAAAATGGAAACACACAATGATGAGCACCGTGATAAATCAGCACAAAGACCGCAGGACTCCCGTGTCCCTGCTCCCCAGCTGTATACTCAGAACAAGGAGGAAGCTGTCATTTTCAAGGTCACCGACCTCAAAATCTAGGACTCTTTGCACTCACCATTTTGACTATTATATGTAGTGATGTAAGAAGAATTCAGTCACCAAACAGACACCACAGTCCTTTCATTACCTTCCCATGTGATCTTGAGAAAGCTAGTTAAATGTCGGCGTGAACTTCTCTTTTGAAATAGGAGGAAAATGTCAGCCCTATGTAGGCCAAGAAATCATTTGAAAGTCACCTGAAAAAAATGTATGTAAAACCCTTTAAAAATAAATATATAAACCAATGGAGTTGTGGGTTTTTTTTTTTTAGCTTTTCATATTATTGAGTTTTGAAAGTAAAAAGTGAGGAAAAATCCTGTTAATCAGAGAGCTAATTATTATGCAAAGCATTAAAAAAGTAGACATCTAAAAAATAAATTTTTGCAGCAGACAGTCTGTAACTTCTGACAACAGAGACTATCTGAAAACTGAAGGCCCCACAGGAATGCTGACAGAGTCTCAGAACTATTCCACCCAAATTAAAGAAAGTGAAGGGGACGGCAGGTAGAGGCAGCCTCTGTGCTTAGGGGTCTTTGGTGATTAATTCATAGAGTTCTCAGAGCAGCTTCCCATTCTGATCTAACTAATTATCTCCCCACGGGACTCACTGGGCCCAGGACAAGCTGAGCCAGCAGTTAGAGCAGAGCCCTAGCCCTCAGATCAGATGGCAGGGCTGGGCCCGTGGTCCACAAGACCACAAGGTGTCTGTCCTGCTAAAGCAAAGAGTGGTTTAATAAGCATCTCCTCAAAGTCAGCACAGAATGTGTTGGCCCTTCCTGGATGGTCACCATGTTTAAGTCTCTGATGGTTGGGAAAATTCCAACAGCTCACTCTTGTTGTTCAAATGGGATTGGTGATTCCATCTTATACCCCAAATATGATATATATGAAAAGTATAAAAGGGATTCATTTCATCTGCTAGAAAGAGGCATTTTCCCCTCTATATTGTAATGAAAAAACATAAATTCAACCTGTTTTCTTCAATGTTTCTGAATTTAAGTAAAACCATGAAGATGAAGACAACGGCTGCTAGCTGTTAACAGTATCTCAACTTTCTGTGTGAGAAAATCACCCGCCTTGGTAGACAAGCTGCAAACTGGTAGACATGCCAATTGAATAAAGGCAGACCACAGATCACTTACAAAAATGTGCCCCTTCCCATGGGCTGCCAGAGTTTGTAGACTGGTCTAGCATCAAGAATGAACGTGGCCCCATTCCATCCTTCTTTCACTAATCTCATCTCCTGGCAGGGTCCCCAATTTCAGTTTATCTCTCTGTACAAGGGTTCTTTCTTAGAACAAAACCTTCTATAAGGTCAAGAATGGGAAATTAGCATGGTATGGTGGTGCATGCCTGAAGTCTCAGCACACAGAAGCAGGAGGATTTATTTGAACAAGGATGAGAAAGGAAGTAAAGAGAGAGAGAGAGAAAGAGAGAGAGAGAGAAAAAGAGAAAGGGAGAGCACTAAATAGCCTTTTCTCCCCACCATACCACCACAGCTAGCAGAAAGCTGGGGGCCCAATAAATGTCATGAGAAAAAGCTCTTAGCTGGTGACCTCGTGGCTTTAGTATCCTTTCGGAGTACTCTGTGCCCATTGTGGGGACTTATGTCCATCACTCACCTCCCTTACTGTTCTCTCCCATGTTTATAGTAGCAGATCATAATGAAGTGGTTTACAACAAGGCAGAGCTTTTACTATGCCAAGTACTTACACAGACCCACTGTTTCTATGAAGTCATCATTTCACTATACAGACAAGGAAAGTGAAGTATAGAGAGGTTGAATAAGCAGGACTTCAGCTGATGGTTGATGCAGCCAGGATCATACAGCAGGGCACAACACTGTATGTATGTAGTTGGTCTGCATTAATCCATGGCTGAATGTTCAGCTCTCCTTACAGATCTGGAATCCGGATGACAAGATACACTGTTAGCAGAGAAATAAAATAAGAGTGCAGAGCATTCTTCCGGGATGTAAATACCTGGGATCTGTCACTAACTATGTAGCTTTTAATAAGCCATGCCCCTTCTCTAGAAGCCAGATTCTCTCTATCTGCTAAAGGGCTAGCATAGTTACTTCCAGCTCTAAAATGCCTTGCTTCTAATTTATATGCTTCTATTACCTTCTAGATGTAAATAATGCACATTATTAGCACACTTCATAGCCATGAGCACACTCTAAACTTTAGTTTACTCATCTGAAAATGAGACTCATTTATGAGAACTCCCTGTTAAGAAAATGAAATGAGTGAAAAATCCTTTTGTATATGATTTAGCTTTAGCCATACTATTAGTACACAGTGAATGCGCCAGAAACATTCCTTCTTTATCATCTTCATCATCATCACCATCATCATCTCCTATGTAGGAGCTAGGGTCAAGATGCTACAATATTAGTGACCTAGAGATGCCATAGAGTGGCAAACTCTGAGTTGGCCAATTGAGAAGCAAGCTTCCTGGGAGCCTATAAAACACTGAATCATTGTTTCACTTGCTCTTTTAGAGCTGACATTTTGGATACTTCAGGCAAAGTAATCATTCAAAAACAGTTGCTTTTCATTACCCTCTATTCATATGCAGCACAGGTCTAAGAGGAGGAAAGAATTAGTATTTTTCTAGGAGTGTGTCTGATTATAATCCTAAACCTCCAGCCCGAACAATGACCTGCACCTCTTGAACAATGAATTGAAGGAAGGCTGTTGTAGTTTGAATGAGAACACAATCTCATAGGCTCCCAAGTATTTGGACACTTTGTCTCGAGTTGGAGCATTGTTTGGGGAGGCAGCACATCACTGGGGGGCGCTTAAAGTTCTTATGTCTTAAGGGATCCCCAGTCACTCTCTGCTTCCTGTGACTGCTTGAAGATGTGAGTGCTTAGCCTCCACCCCAGCCACCTCTGCCGCCCTGCCTCCCCGCCATGATGAACTCTTGCCCCTTTAGAACTGTAAGCTAAATAAACTCTTCCTTTTATAAATCCCCTTGGTTACAGTGTTTTATCACAGCAACCGAAAAGTAACTAATCCAAAGACTCTCTTTCTCATCCTGTGACAAGTGCTTCTAAACTAATCAGTATTTCTGTTTCATGTTATCTATCCTTTAAGGGCAGTAAATATGGTAGAAAAGACTCTGAAATAGAATTAGAGTCAAAAGATTCACGTTTTAATCCTGAATTTTCCACTAAGTATCTCTATGACCTTGAGCAAATCATGTACCCCTTCTCTGTCCACTTCTCACCAGCAAAACATAGAGTTAAGATCTGTCCCAAATCTAACACTTTGTGATGGACTCCCAATCAGGTGAAGTTGTTTTGCTAATGACAGAGCATTCTTCCTTCACTTCTTTCTGCTTGCATAGGGTGTACTTAGTTTTCTGGATCCATAGCCAGAATTAAAGACCTCAGTTTAGCAATTCAGAGCTCTATTCATATAGAAATCATAGGTCTTAACTAAAGGGAGTCCCCTGGTACTACAGGTGGGAGCAGGAGGTCGGTGTCATTGGAAATCACAACATCTAGGGAGGGTGTATAGGGGTGGATAGAATTTCAAGACTAGTATGTAAAACCATAATATTGCCGAAGACATTTTAAAAATGACAAAGCAGGTATCTCAAATACGTTGACATTGCCATGGCAACTCATACCAGGGCCATAATGTCAGTAGAAAGCAAGTTTCCGAGAATTTCAGGGTCCTCTGCCTCCTCAGCCCTAGATCAGGTAACTGCTTCAAGAGGAAGAGAGGGAAGTTGAAGCAACTTTTCATTCCTGTCCACCCACTCCACCTCCTCCTGAGGTGGAAATATCTAGCTACCATCCAGTCTGGACATGCCCAGCATCAAGGGAGGAAGGAGTGTCTATTCCTACTCTGATTCATGCCACAGGAGACTCGCAAGTTTGAGCCCAGCCTAAGTTATATAATAAGACCCTGCCTAAACAGAGAAACAAAACAAAACAGCACAAAGCAGTTTCTTGTTTGAAATTTTTGTGATTTGTTTGTTTTTTGAGACAGGGTCTTGCTATGTCGTTTTGCCTAGCCCGAACTCATAGGAATCCCCCTGACTCAGTCTCTGATGTACTGGAATTATAGGCATGAAACACTATACCAGGTATTGTTTCTTTTAAATAAGTAATATGTATACACGAAAAATTCTAATAGGAACAAAGCAGCATTCAAGAAGTCTCTCCATTACCCTTTCCTCAGCTTTCTAGTTCCTGTCTCCAGATGTGCCACATTTAGGAGTTCTTATATCACCTTCAAAAGTATTCTCTATCTTTGTAATTTTTTTCCTATTTAGTTTACTTAACTTAAAAACATACCTTAAGGGGCTAGGGAGATGGCTCACTTGAGAAAGTGCTTCCCACACATATATGAGGACATGAGTTCAGATCCTTAGAACCCACATAAAAGCCAGGCTTGGCAGTACACATAATGTACTCAACTTTAGGGATGGCAGAGACAAATGATCCAGGGAGCTTGCTGGCCATCCAGTCTAGCCAAATCAGTGAGCTCCTAGTTCAGAGAGAGAACCTGTCTCAAAAATTAAGGTGGGCATTCTCTCCCACCCCATATCCTGTTCTCCTTCTAGCCTTGAGCACTGGCCCAATTGTGCTCTTAGCACCCAAGGCCTGTGGACTACCCTCTTAGACCAGACCCACCCACTATGATCTGATTCCCCTGCACTCAGACCAGCTCAATGTTTCAGTCTAGTTTGTTAGAGCCTTCACAGGTTGTCCCCACCACTGCTTACCTTGAATTCCTAAGACCAGCCTTCTACCCTGGTACATCTGATCCTGCCAAATACATCTCCACTCCCCTACTGCCTTAGTAACTCCAGTCTTACCCACCCCACACCAAGTTCTCCTTCAGTCCTTGGGTACAGGCCCACTTTTGCTTTTCGTTCCCCAGATCTCTGGACCATCTTCCTAGCTCTGCCTGGCAGTGAGCTCTCCAAATCATGCTCTGCCCATCCCACTATGCTGGCACCATCTGCAGCCCCTCTTATTGATACAGAACTATGCTTCTTTGTCCTTGAGTAGGGGCACAGACCTTTACAGACTGCCTGACAATGCCTAAATCCAGCCTCTGCCTAGCAACCTTCCCAAATTGTGCTGTGCCTGCTCAGTAGAGGAGCCCAGACCTTAGGAGAGAGCCTGAGAGCATCTGATCTCCCCTGACATGTGCCTCTGTAGGAACTGCTAATCAACTGGACTAGATCCATATGGTCCTCCATTATAAAATCAAAAGAGATAACCTGAAGCCTTAATCAACCAGCTTTTCTACTCAATAGGAAAACAACCAAGTCACATCAAGTATACAAATAGAATCAGACTTCAACTCAACAAAGGAAGGCTTGAGTCTCACAACAGAAGCACAAATAAAAGAAATTGACATGTCAAGTTCACAACAAAAAAGCAATAATATGAAGAACCCAAATAATATGACCCCACTAAACATCACCAATCCTATAGAAGAGTTCTGCAACAAGAACCCCATAGAGATAACCCAGGACACAGAGTTTAAAAGAACAGTCTTAAACATTACCAAAGAATTAAATAAATTTAAAGAACACACAGACAAACAAATCATAGATCTAAAAGAAGGTTAAACTTCTGGCTGAATTCACAAAAGTGATAGAAATATTGAAGAAAGTTCATACTAAAACCAAGAAGGAAATAAAACATTCAATAAGTCAATTTTAAATGACAGGAGAAAGCCTCAGCAATAGAATAAATGAAATGGAAAACAGAATATGAGGACTGGATGATAAAGGTAAAGAACTGGAGCACTGAAGCAAAGATTATGAAAAATTTAATAAAACATGGGAATGGAACACGCAGGAAATGTAGGACACCATGAAAAGACCAAATTTATGTATCATAGGCATAGAGGAAGGAGAGGAATCTCAGGATAATGGTATGACCAGATCTTCAACAGGATTACAGAAGAAAATTTCCCCAAATTAAGGAAATACATACCCGTACAAATACAAGAAGTACACAGAACACCAAATAGGACCAGAAAAGAAACTCTTCGTGGCATATCACAGTAAAAACACTAAAAGCACACAACAAAGAGAGAATACAGAAAGCTGCAAAAGAAAAGCAACAAGTCATATATAAAGAAAAACCCATCAGAGTTACAGCTGACTATTTAATGTGAACTATGAAAGCTAGAAGAGCCTGGACCAAGTTCTAAATGACCATAGATGCCAACCAAGAACACTTTACCCAGCAAAAATATCTATTATAGTTGAAGGGGAAAGAAAAATCTTCCATTACATCAATAGGCTAAAAGAATTCATGTCCATAAAACCAGCCCTTCCAAGAATTCTTGAACCAATACAGAGAGCTGAAAAAAGGAATGACTAAACCTAAACAACAACAGAAAGAAACAATGAAAGCTTAACTATGGAGCCACAAAATTAGACAAAGAATGTAAATGTAAATTAAAATGACGGAAAACAATACACATCTTTCAATAATAACTTTATCAATGGACTGAACACCACAGTCAAAAGACATGGAATAGCTGAATGAATCAAGAACAAAATCCATCTTTTTGTTGTCTGTAAGAAACTCATCTCACCTTTAAGGACAGACACTACCTTAAGGTTAAAGGATAAAAAAAAAATATTCCTAGGAAATGGCACTAAGAAACATGCAGTAGTTGTTATTCTAATATCTGACAAAATAGACTTCAAACTAAAACTAATCTGAAGACATAATAATCGTGAACACACATGCAACAATCGTGAACTTCATTAAAAACAATACTATAGGACTTTAAGACACAGATTAATCCCAATTCACTAACAGTAGAGAACTCCAATACCCCTGTCTCCATTACACAGACCAAACGGACAGAGAATGAACACAGAGACATCTGAATTAAACACTACCATACATCAAGTGGACCTAACAGACATCTACTGAATATTCCAATCAAGCAACAAAGAATACACTTTCTATACAGCATCCCATGGAACTTTCTCCAAAATGGACCACATCCTGGGGTACAAAATAAACCTCAACAAATACAAAAAAAAGAAATAATTTCATGCATTCTATCAGACCAAAATGCAATAAAGCTTAACATCAACACCAGAAGATGTACTAGTAACTACATGAACTCATGGAGATTAAACAACACAATCCTGAACGATGAATGGGACAAAGGATAAATTAACAAAGAAATGAAAGTATTCCTGGAATTCAACAAAAAAGACAATACAACACAGTAAAACCTCTGGGGCACTTTAAAAGCAGTGCCTAAGAGGGAAGTTCATAGCTCTAAGTGCCTACACTAAAAATTCGAAAGAGTACAAATAAATGACTTACCATTGCAACTCAAGAATCTTGAAAGGCAACAACAAAGAAACCCAAACCCAGCAGACAAGAAGAAATAACAAAAATCAGAACAGAAATTAATGTAATAGAAACAAAGACAGCAATACAAAGAATCAATGAATCCAAGAGCTGGTTCTTTGAAAAGATAAACAAGATGGACAGATCCTTTGTCGAGCAACTCCAAATCAACAAAATCACAAATGAAAGTGGAAACTTCACAAGATACAACAAAAAGATCCAGAATATTTTAAAAACTTGTACATTATTAAATTTGAAAAACCTAAGAGAAATGGACATATATCTAAAATCACGGGAACCTCTAAAGCTAAACCAAGAAGAGATCAACAGTTTAAACAGACCCATAACATATAAGGAAACTGAATAGGAATACAAAACCTCCTGACTAAAAAAAGTCCAGGTCTGGATGTATTCAGCATAGAATTCTATCAGGCATTCAAAGAAGATATATATCCAATACTATTTCAATTATTCAAAAAGATAGAAACACAAGGAGAACCCCCAAATTCCTGCTAGGAAGCCAGCATCACTCTAATACCAAAACAAGGTAAAGATACAACCAAAAAAAGAAAACTATAGACCTATATCCTTAATGAACATATACTTGCAAACCACATACAGACCCACATCAAAAAGCTCATCCACCATGATCAAATCGACTTTATTCCAGACAGGCAGAGATGGTTCATTATACATAATAAATGTCATAAATCACATGAATGGACTCAAAGACAACAATCACATAGTCATCTCAGTAGATGAAGAAAAGGCCTTTGACAAAATTCAACATGAATTAACATATGTTAAAAGTTCTAGAGGGAACTGAACTGCAGGGAACATACCTCAACATAATTAAAGCTATATAACACAAACCCACAGTCAACATCATTCTAAATGGAGTTAAAATGGAAGCATTCATTCCCCTTAAAATCAAGAACCAGGCAAGGATGTCCACTATCTCCACTCCTTTTTCATAAAGTGCTTGAAACTCTTGCTAGAGCAGAAAGACAAGAGAAGGAAGTTAAAGGTGTACTCATTGAAAAAGAAGAAGTCAAATTGTTCCTTTTCTCAGATAACATGATATTATGCCTAAAGGATGCCAACAATTCCACCAGAAAACTCCTAGAGATGATTAACACTTTTAATAAAGTGACAAATTACAAAATTAATCTAAAAAAAATCAGTAGCCTTTCTATACACCAATAACAAGCAATTGGAGAAACAGTACAAAGAGACACTTCCATTCACAATAGCTCTAAAAATAATATCTCAGAATAAACCTGACCAAAGACATTAAAGATCTCTACACTGAAATTTTTAGATATTTAAAGAAAGTCATTGAGAATTCATACAGAAGTGCAAAAATCCAGATAGTCAAAGTAGCCCTGAGCACAAAGAGCAATGCTGGGGGAATTACCATACCAGAGTTCAAACTATATTACAGAATTTTAGTTAAAACACAGCATGGCACTGGCACAAAAACAGACCCACAGGTCTAAGGAGCACAACTGAAGACAAACACAAATAAATGCAATTTCAGTCACGTGATATTTGCCAAAGGAGCCAAGAACACTCACTGGAGGAGAGTCAGCACCTTCAGCAAGTAGTGCTGGCAAAACTGGATCTCCACCTGTGGAAGAATGAAACTAAACCCTCAGCTTTCACCTTGCCCCAAAGTCAGCTCCAAATGGATCAAAGACCTCAGTGTAAAACCTGAAACTCTGAAACTGTAGAATAAAACATTGGCAGTAACCTTCAAAACATGGGTATAGGAAAGGACTTTTTATAACAGACATCAGTTTCTCAGGAACTAAAGGCAAGATAAATAAGTGGGAGTTCATTAAAATAAAAAGCTTCGGTACAACAAAAGAAACAACCAAGGAAGTGAAGAGAAAACCCACAGAATGGGAGAAAATCTTCACCAATGACACATCTGACAGTGGTTTAACATCCAGAACATAGAAAGAACTCAAAAAAACAAGAAAACAAATGATCCAATTAAAAGATGGGCTGAGGATCTGAACAGAGTTCTCAAAAGAAGAAATAACAATGATTAAGAAATATCTTTAAAAGTGTTCAACATCCTTAGTAATTAGGGAAATACAAATGAAAACCACTTTAAGATTCCATCTTACCCTAGTCAGACTGGTTAAGATCAAGAGAACAAATGATATCAAATACTAGAGAGGATGTGGGGAAAGGGGAATGCTCATTCACTGCTGGCAGAAGTCCAAACGCGTTCAACCCCAATGGGAAGCAGTGTGGAGAACTCTTTAAAATCTAAAAAGGAACCTACCATTTGACCCAGTTATACCACTCCTTGGCATATACCCAAAGGACTCATCCTATTACACCCTTGTACACCCATGTTTGTGCTTGTCCCTCAGCTGACACAGGATTTGCAGCAATGGAGATGAAACTGATCTGGAAGCCATTTTCCCTGAAGCCTAGCTCTCATAGCTTTGGAGAGCACTATGCAAGGAGAACACCAAGTGATAATCTAAGACCAACTTCAAGACCAAACGACCACATCAATGACTGGCACAGTACCAGTACATGACATTGGTGCAATCACGGTACTTTTATCTAGGGGGCAATCAACAAACTACCTATTGGACTAAAAGCACCCACTCAATGTTAGGAAACTCAGATGTGGTAATAGAAACTTAGTCAAATACACCCAGCTCAGGAGGTCATAGATCTTAAAGAAACCCCCAAACTGTCATATCCCTAGACTAATGTAATTTCTTACTATGTGCAAAATTGGTATCCTCATGTTTACAAATATCCTGTTACCATTCATCAAAGAAGTTTCTTTCGCACCAGATGGAGACTATTACAGAGTACCACAAATGGTCACACACAGACAGTGTTTGTGAATTGCCCAAGCCTAAGTGGCACATCTATAATGCAACTTCTACACCTAAGACCCACAGAATATAGAACAAAGGGACAAAGAGGTGACCAATAAATCTCTCAATTCTCATTAATGAAGCTCTCTCATGCAACAGAGGACCAGGAACACAAAAGGTCACAAATGGCCAAAGCATAGAGATTAAGAGTCTGCAGAATGCTGGTCCTTGGATGTAGGATGATTCAGGCCAGGCTAGGCAGGCTCCTGGCCTGCTGGCCTAAACCGGCTAGAACCGGTACTGTGCATGTTAACGCTTCCTGGGACCTAACCTGGGGTAGCTCTTAAGCCCTAGCAGCCATGCAGGACCAATGGGAGTGATGAACATCAGATCATCAGAGGCATTCAGGACCTACCAGAATGAAGCAAGTCAGATCACCAGATAAAGACCTCCCCTAAGCCTGGCAATGCATAAAAGCCTAGTCCCTTCTTAAAATAAACGAGATTGTTGATTCCACTTTCTCCCCATGTCTGTGTCAACCGCGCCTCCTCGCCCTCTCCCTCGAAGGACCCGAAGGACCCGCCAATGTCCGCCAACACTTGGAAAGGACTCTTATATTAAACTTCACCCACTCAGGGCTCAGGGACTGTTCTGGAACAGGGGGTGAAAAGATTGTAAGATCCAGGGAGGAAATGCATGACCATGTGGAAATAGGGTCCTACAAGTTCCTGGAACCCTGCTCACACAAACCTACAGCAGTGGTGGCAGCATGTGCATGACCCATGCACACTCAAGCAGACAGAAACCCAGGTAGAACTGGGGCAACTGATTGCTGCTGAATGAGGAAGAGCTGGTCTTCCTAAAGTGAGGAACTCTAGATAGGCTGATTGGACTTCTGTGGATGAACTTGCACTGAGGAATGTCTGGGGACACTAACTTGACACAATAGACTTAATACAGATGACAGAATGTATGAACTCAAGTTGGTGGGCTATGGGAGAGTGCCAGTGGGGAAGGTGTAAAGAAAGATGACTAAGATTGATTGAGCTATTCTGTATGAAACACAAAGATTAAATAAATAAATAAATAAATAATAAATAAATAAATAAATAATAAATAAATAGTGAGATTGGGGTTATATCTGAGTGGTTAGAGCCCTTGTCTACCATGTGATGGCCCTGGATTCAATCTCCAATACTGCAAAAAAATAAAACTAAAAAGGAAATAAATAAAATGAAGAGATTGAAGAAACCACTTGACTTTGACTTTTAGCCTCCAGACGACTCCAGATGTACCCATACAGATCCACACACTTCTATGCACACATATGACACTTACATACATACACAGAAACAGAGAGAGAGAGAGATTTCCTGATTGCACACATAGAGCAAAATATAGCCCATGGTCAAATGTAGTCTCCATTTTAGGAAATAAAATTCTTATTAGAACATATCAGCAATTCTTTAACACATTGTGGAGGGTTTTGTACTACAATACCATAGTTGAGAAATCATGGCAGAGACCTTTTGGTGTGAGAAGGCTAAAATATTACCATCTGGTCCTTTACTGAAAGTCTTCTGACCCTAATAGTATACATATGAATATGTTATAATTGAATAGCTCCTTTTAAAAGGCATGTAGGTTAGTTATTTCTAATCTTGTGTTATTACAAACAATATTGAGGTTGATACATTAATGTATATGTCATCTTCATGTATGTGGTTATATCTGCATGAGTATCTAGAAATGGAACTGCTAAACAAAATGCCATATGCTTTTCATACCACAGACATATTTGTTCATCTGGTGTCACCAGCATCAACAGTGTTAAAAAGCCAGCAGACAGACCACCATAAGGATCAAGTGAGGCCTACGCTTCTGAGGAAGGGAAAGAACATCACTGTTTCACAGAGTAGTAAATAGTGGTTGCTTTCAGCCATGCCTCAAGAATGGAAAGCCAGCAATTGGAAAATCCAATTTAATTTATTTTTTGTTTTTATTGAATCATTGTGTGTTTCATACAGAACATCTCAATCTTAGTCACCTTTCTATCCGCTTCCCCACTAATCCCTCCCATAGCCCCCCAACTGGAATCCATACATTCTTTCACCTGTGTTAAGGTGTATTTTGTCAAGTTAGTGTCCCCAAATTATCTCAGTGCAGGTTCATCCACTGAGGTCTAGTCAGCCTACCCAGAGTCCATTGCTTTAGGAAGACTAGCTCATCCTCACCCAACAGTAATCAGTTGCCAACATTTCTTCAGCAAAGGTTGGGGTCTGCTGT
The DNA here is from genome assembly GCA_035773235.1 of Eospalax fontanierii. Classification (NCBI taxonomy): domain Eukaryota; kingdom Metazoa; phylum Chordata; class Mammalia; order Rodentia; family Spalacidae; genus Eospalax; species Eospalax fontanierii. The sequence continues at coordinate 39,068,905 of CM069526.1, read as the reverse complement.
CCATTTTCCCAGTTCCATGCTGGGTTTTTGTCTGCTTGAGTCTGCATGAGTCTTGAACATGCTGAAACCATTGCAGTAAATCCAATTTAATTTTAATATTTGATAAATCTATGGATATAAAAATATTTAGAAAAAAATCACAAAGGCATTCATTGCCATTAAGGCCACTCTATCCTGACTATGAAATCCTCCTCATCTCTCTCCTTGTACACGTTTCCTAAAAAGACCTAAATCAGAGTCTTGGAGGCAAATCTGTGACTGTTGAAGCTGTTGCTTGTTTGGGGACATCTGTATATCACTGGAGGCCCAAGGGTTAAACTCATGGAGACAGATTTTCTTGCTTTTGGTTCTGCTGGTACCATTAAGCCTTAGCAATGGGGCTCAGGAGGTCACTTTGAGCTCATTCTATGAGGAAGAAATGGGAATCGACAAGCTCTGGGAAGAAAGTCATTCCTTGGAGACCCAAAAGAGCTTAGACCTTACTCTCACAAGGAAAAGGTAAAGTTAATTTGGGAACAGTTCAAACCTGAGTTTTCACCTACAGATACCTTGCTGTGTGCCAAACATGTACAAGAGGAGAGGATGCATAAGAGAACTTGCCTGCCTGTCAAAGGGTTCACAGCCTATTGGAGGAAAGCAGATAGACCTGCAATCCAAATTATGTTTACCTTTCATTTTTTTTAGAAAACACAGCAATGCTTGACATGTGTCAGACGGAGTGTGAACAACTAGCTTAAAGTAGTTCACAGCTTCAACACTAGATCACTATGGTCCTTTTGATAATGTCATGTTTTTCTAAAGCTAGGTTTGGTCCGCCATCATGCTAAAAATCAGATGGAGCTCGAAGCTCAGACTGTAATAGGAAGTGAAGACAGAACCATTCAATTTGATTCCCAGTAGAAGCTTAGTGTGCTCAGTGGGAACACTTATCCCCTCAGTAAGTAACTGTGGTCATTTAAGACTGAAATTAGGGAGCTGTAGCAATGGCTCTGCTGTTGAGAGCACTGGCTGCTCTTGCAGAGGACCCAGGTTCAATTCCCAGCACCTACATCATGGTTAACAATCATCTGCAACTCCAGTTCCAGGGAAATGCAGCTCCTTCTTCTGACTTCTGCAGGCAATGCATGAGATGGGTGCACTTACACACATGCAGGCAATATACTCATATACACATAAAATGGGGGGAAAAGGGGAGGAATGAAATTTGATACATTTCTCTTTCTATTTACGGGTATTATCTTTTCAAAAACTACTAAGGTCTCTGAACAACTAATAAAGTTGTCTGGACTTAGTTTCCTAATATATGGGACTCTTCACTATTTCTTTTGGTCTTATGCACTTGGAAAAGCATTACTGTCACAGTAAAAGCACTGGAAGCTAAAAAAAAGTCTGAGGATTTCTGAGGTGGACATTGTGAAAACATTTGAAACATTAAGGGCTCTAGGAACCAGAAAAGTCTAGAGACATTTGAGATGAGCACTTAACACTACTTACCAGCTCTGTGACCTGAAAAACACTCCAAGCTCAACCTCTGATTGAAGTGTAAACAGCTTAGGGGCCAATGTGAAACTTAAGTGAGATAAAATAAGTGGAGGATTTAGAACAGGACTTGCACATCATAAGCAATCAATAAGCCTTCTATAGATCTACAAGATCCTAGACATAATAAAGAAAATTAACATGTAACTCTAATGCTTCAGCTTCAAATGATTTTTTTAAGTCAGTAGCTTCTCCTATCAAGTCCTGTTGCCATGGTACCTGCTGTTATATGGTGTCAACCAAGACATTCTGAAATCAGGAAACTAACTATCCCCCTGAGGTTTGTCACAGTACTTGAATAACTTCACTGACAGCCTTCTGTTAGGGTTTCCCTCCCTTTTATTCATTTTTCTCTTTAGTACCCATGTTCTGGCCCAGGGCCATAAACATACTAAACCAATGCTCATCAATGATCTGTACCCAAGCCAAAAGGCTTCTCTCCTTATGTTAGTTCTGAGGTGGATTGTTTCATTTGGTTAAAAGAGGAAGAGCAGCACTTCAGTAATTCCAGTGATTTTTTTTAAGAAATAAATTAATTTCCCCTTGTTTGTTCTATAGCATATGTATGTCATGTCTTCAGCAATAGGGTCTTACCATCCAGTTCTGTTGAGTGACCAAGAGCAAGAGCAATGGCCAATATTGTTTGATGGTCTATGGGACTCCTGATCAATGGCTTCTAGAGAGGGAGTTCATTCCTAGCATTGAGGTGGTTTTTTTTTTCATTAGCCTATAATATCTATAAAGGACAATGCCCACCCCCCCGCTATAGGATAACTTTTTAAAATCTCTTTTTCAGATGTATATGCTTTAGGAAGCTTCTACAGGGGTGGGTTTCCATGTGGCTTTTTCTAAAGGCCTTTAGTGTTACTTCTCCCTCCCCATACTCCCTTCTCTGCCTCGCCCTTCTATTCTCCACCCCATTTAATCCTTTCTAGTCTAACATTCCCTTTTCCTCCTTTATATCACTGCATTCTACCACCGCTCAAGAGCTCCCACCCACCCATGGCCATTTAGTAGTTTCTTGACTTCTCTGAATTTTCAAATTGAAACATGCATATCTAATATTTCAAAGCTAACATACAGTTATGAGAGAGAACATGTGACATTTGTCTTTCTGAATCTGGGTTACCCCACTCAGACTAATTGTTTCCAGTTCTATCCATTTACCTACAAATTTCATGATTTCATTTTAGAAGCTGAATAATATTCCACTGTGTATGTGTACCACACCTTCATTATCCATTCATCGGTTGATGGACATCTAGATTGTTTCCAATTTCTGGCTATTATGAGAAGGGCATCAATGAACATGGATGAACAGGTATTTCTGTAGTAGGGTATAGAGTCTTTTGGGTATGTACCCAAGAGTGGTATGGCTGGGTTATATGGTATATCAATTTCTAGCTTTTTGAGGAATCTCCACACTGATTTCTACAGTGGCTGTACCAGTTTGCACTCCCATTATGGAAGAAGGGGCAGAAAGACTATAAAAGCCTGAGGTGGTGGATGACCACAGGAAAGAGAGTTTCCCAGATGGGTGGCCAGTTACTTATATGAATCCACAGCAATGGTGACAGCATGCACAAGTCCCATGCAAGCTCAAAGCAGACAAATATCCCAGCATAGATATGATGTGTTGAGTAAGAATCTCCAACCTAAGGAAATTATGGCAAAAGATGAAGGCTGGGAAGGGCAGAGTCTCTTTTATTGATGCGACTCTTGGTAGATTAAGGGGGCTCCAGTGAATAAACCCATGCTGAAGGACATTTGGAGACACAAATTAGACTCTATAGGCCTTATTATAAAAATAATAGACTACATTAACTTGGGTGGGGGGGCAATAAGGAGAGGTGTGGGGGGGATCAACATACCATCAAATTATATTATATGAAAATCACATATATTTATTACAATTGAAAAAAAGAAATTTTTAAAAATTGCATTATTCTCTTGAGTTACTGAAATATTTCTGTTCCAAAGTTCTTGTGGGTTTTATATTTCATTTTATTTTTTTTAAACCTAACCTTGGATGTAGATAATGAGTTGGTAGTAAGATTTGTGACTTCTCATTTTAAAAGGCAAAAGCAAACTTTCATTTTGGAGGCTACCCTGATTCCAAAGTGCTCATGAAGACTGTTTACATCAGTAGAGGCTTCTTGGCTTTTTAGGAAAGCTGGCACCTTTTCTGCCAGTTTCAGTTATGGGGTGTGTATGTGCGTGTGAAGGGGGGCATTGTGTTCATGTGTATGTGTTCATATATGCGTGTTTGTGTGTCTATGTATATTTGTGGGTGAGAGTGTGTGTGTGTTTGTGTATGTGTGTTTGTGTGTTCCTGTTTGTGTCTGTTCATGTGTGTATATACAAACAGATGCTCACACATGTGTAGATCAGATGTTGATGACAGTGACTGTCTTTCTCAATTATTTTCCACCTTATTTTCTTTCCTTTGCTTGTACATGTGGTGTTTATATCTGTTCATGTGGATGTGTGCACATGTGCGTGTGGGTATACAAGTAGGTGCCTGCATTTGGGGACCAGATCTTCTCAATCACTCCTCATTGTATTTTTTAAGATAGTCTCACTGAATCTGGAGCTCATTGATTAAGCTGAACTGGCCGGCAGTGAGCTCTGGTGATCCTCCTGTCTTTGCCTTCCCAGTGCTCGGCTTAGAGATGTGCCACCATGTCTGGCTTTTACCTGGGAATGAAAATCAAACACAGATCCTCATGCTTGGGCAGCAAGCATTTTGCTCACTGAGTCATCTCCCAGCCTCCTCCATCTCACTTTTTGAGACAGGGTCTCTCAGTGAACCTGGAGCCCAGGAAACCCACGGGGTCCTCCTGTCTCCATCTTTCTTGTGCTAAATTACAGGCATTCTATGCCCTGCTTTTACATGGGTGCTGGGTATCGAATTCGTGTCTGCATGTTTGTACTGTGGACATTTTGCCAAATAAGCCGTCTTCCTAGCCCTTCAGATATGTTTATAAACCCTTCAGGACTTGCTAAATTGTCTAGATCAGATCTAGATAACACTCTGAATTCAGTGTATCAGTGGGTCTCAAACAAGAAAGGAAAAGATTTTCAGCCTCTGGGAACACTTGGAAATGGCTGGAGACATTTTTTTGGTTGTTATAGTATAGAGTACAACAAGATGGTAGCTGTTGCTGGCTGTCTCTAATTAGTTCACACAGCCCTTTGGGTGGAGGTGGAGGTAGAGACTTCTACCCTGAGGTAGCCTTGCTGACATTTACTAACAGGGAAGCTACTAACAGAAAGGACTGAGTAATGTGCCTCCACATCACTGCTAAACTTCAGGGGCTGGACAGGAAACACTTCCATCCTTCAAGGTCCTGCTGTCTCATCTATAACACTCATCCTCTCTACAGGGTTACCTTGGTGATTGGTGGTACTGGTCTTCTTTTACCACACCTGATTACCATGGGAGAGGGACTATATAAGCAGTGATCTCATTGTCTTGGTTTGCATTGTCCTTGTGTGGCTAGCATTTCAAGGAGAAGCTGGCTTAGCCTGCGGGCAGCAGGCAGGGTCTCCTATAGATAGTAGTGCTTTGCCCATCTTCAGTATTTATGAGGGAGTCAGTGGCCCTCCAGTCAGTCCTTACCCAAACACCATGATTTTAGGGTTGTCTCATTATCCCTTTATATTTGGCAAAAGTCTTGGAAACAGAAGAGGGTATTCAGGGGCCTGGCACTTGCTGCCGAAGCTCCATTTTCCTCAGGGGTCATACACAGACATACACAGGGTTACAGAGCAGCCACCCAGTCCAGCAAAGAGTTGCCCTACCCAACATGTCAAGTACTGAGATTGAGAAACCCTGTCTCAATGTTGTTTCCTCCCTTCAATGAATCACACCTTTTTAAAAAATCTGTTCTTCTGATACATTCTCTGTCAACCTAAGGAGCTATTTTGAATATTAACTCCAGAGGACCCATAATTAGCAACTGTAGAAAAAAAAATCATGCTTTTCTTCACATCATTGGTCCTCAACATTTCTACACATTAAAACACATGGGGTGGGGGAAGGGGGACTTAACTATGACAATGACTGTACTCTATTCTCAGGTCAATTAAATCCAAGTCTCAAGGGATCAGACCTGACCACAATGTGTTTTAATTTTCCATGTGATTCTAATGTTTAGCCAGGATCAAGGATCATTAGTATCAATAAGTAGAGAGGTTATTTTCTGTATTAGTCTGCAGTGGGGACGGGACAAATGTGGGTGGCTCATGAGCAACAATAGTCATGGTTGTCCTCTGACTGATGCAGGTCGGGATGGAGGGCATTCCAAGTTTGCAAGGTACATTGTTTGGTGAGGGATGTGTGCATAGTAGTACAGGCGAACGAACAGGGCTTACAAGTCCATTTTAAATTTTTTTTAAATTTAGTTTTATTTTATGTGTATGAGTGTTAGGCTTGCATGTATTTAAGTGCACCTGTGTGCAGTGCCAGTGAAGGACAGAAGAGGTTGTCAGAGACCCTGGAACTGGAGTTATGGATGATTGTTAACTATGAGAGTGTTGGGATTCAAACCTGGGTCTTCTGCAAGAACCCCCAGTACTCTTAACCACTGAGTCATCTCTCCAGCCCTGCCAAGTGCCTTTTTTAAAAAATAGGTGTGCATAATGGAAACCAAATACAGTCCTAGGTTTCCTGTGCCTGCCTGACTTACCATCAGCACCTAAGACTGTGTATGTATATTACAATCTGACCAAGAGCAAGTATCATTACAGAGTGTTGTCATACACCTCTAGTGAGTTTGATTAGAAGAGAAGATGGAAGGAGAGAGATGCATGTACTGCATGACACAGCACATCCTTTGTGGAAGATCCATGTAGTGAAAGGATAAGAGGATGCCAGTTCCATGCATCCTACCTGCCGACCATGAGGTGTTAGCAGTGACTAGGAAAAGGCGTTCTTTCACTCCTGATTTGATAAAAAATATTTGACTGTTGGTATTAACATATTTTATAACTGCTACTTAATGAAAACAGACATTCTTACTTTAATGCTTTTATTTTTAAATAAACTGATGTAAGTACTGGGCAGTGTTCAATCAAGTTCCAGACCTGTGAGAGATTCTGTCTCAAAAAACAATGTGTATGGCTCATGAGGAGTGATACCCATGACCTTGTTTGTCCTCTGACCATATGTACATGGACACCCACTCACATGTATGTACCCCTCAACACACACACAAACACACATATACATAAACACAAACTCAATTTAGAATTTTACCATAGGCTACTTCTCTCTATCATTAAACTTGAAAGCAACTCTTTTGTTTATACAAATCATTATTCATCATACTTAATTGATATTTATTTATTTATTGCGGCACTAGAGTTCAAACCGAGGGTCTCAAGTATGCCCGGGTCTACTTCTAAGAAACACACTCAGCCTCTTAATTAGCATTTTAAATATACTGTTCAATAGTTTTATATTTTGGGTATACTTATTGTGTAATTTATTTCATTGTACTTTTACATAAGAATCACAAGTAGATTTATATGTATTTATATTATGTAGCATAAAAATGTTTGTGAATATAGAAATTCTAAGAGTACTTTATTTTACAGATTCAAACATTGGTCAATTTTGAGAAATACAAGGGTCAGTCTATGCTTGGAGTGTGCAGAGCCAACATCTATCACAGTTTCCACTATGCTAAAGGTAGGAGGGCAATGCACACCATTTCCTGCCCCAGCCAGAAGGCTAACGGCTAACCTCACTTCCTTCCCGGTACCCACATATGGACCTGTTGAATATGACATGAATTCAGTAGTAAAAAGAAGGAATAAAGGAAGTAAATAATAAAATTTTTAAATCTGAAAATAACACTACAAATAAGAAGATAAGGAATATGAACTTTACTACGGGTATTATTCCACAACGAATCCCTATATACTCTCATCTAAAGTCTACCTGAGCCCCTTTCATTTCATCATCTCAGCAAATACTTTGGGCATCTTCAATCTCATGGATGTGCACAGGGATATCTGACTGTGTGTCACATGCTGTTCACTGAATTTCTTCACGTCTCTCACAGTAGCTCCGTAACAAGCAGTCCTCCTGCCAGTTACCATAGGACTTTTAGACAACTCCTCTGTTTTTTATATCACATTCTGTGAGCAGAAGACCAAAGCACAGAGGGCTTTATGCTGTACTGTTTTACAGAATTTCTATTTACAAGAGGGGAAAAGCTTTTCCAATTTTCACCTACAACACTCCTTCCCTAGAATCAAGAAATGTAATGATTAAAAGACAAAAAACATCTTTAGAGATTCAAAGTGAGATGAAAATCTCACTCTTGAAATACTGAAACAATTTGTGGTTTCACAACATCATTGATACTTAACTTTCTAAAATCATTTTAGTTATCGCCTCACTTTAGTTATCAAACATTTTTATTTATTCACATTTGCTAGAAAGTTACTAAAAGTTTAAGGTCATAGAAAATTGATAGAAAAGTTAGGTCTTGAGTATACACCCAGCAGTCAAGAGGTGGAGGCAGGACAATCACAAGTTTAAGGCTGGCCTGGGCTACATAGTAAAATAACTGCCCTTCCTTCACCACAATCCTGAGGGTAATGCAAATGATTCTTGTCATAGAATGTAATTCGCATCTGGCAGAATGCAAGAAATTACTGCTTTGTAGGTATTAACCAATTTTTGTATCTATTAAGCAAATTCACTTCAGCTTTCCTGATAAAATTGTGTATTTCACAGTTCATTGGGTTCTTTTGAGCCCACTGTAACATTTTACCTGTTTCTTTTTTTAATAATGAATTAAATTAAAGTTTTAACAAATGTTCACTTTATACTTGATTCATGAGTTTCCTTTAAAAGTATTCTTTAATCTAGATTTCTTTGATGTTTTGCTAAGGATTGAACTGTGTTTTCTTGTTTTCCTTCACATGTGGAAGGAGGAAATGTAAGGAGGAAGTGGGTAGCACCCTAATTTTCCAGATAGAGCTGAGCCAGTGCAGTGCAACAAGTCCTCCACAACGCGCCTGGAAACGTCAAACGGTTGGGAAAGGGAGGGAGGGACTACAGGCTGGAGGAGCCTTCAACACCAAGCCAAATCCTTAGGAGAGAGGCAAAGTTAGGTAAATCCATAATGCAGAGGGGTCAGCAAGAGGGAGAATAATATTCAGAAAGCCAGGTGTTCCCCATGTAAGTGCTCTCCACTGGGTTACATCTCATCCTCAGAGATCAAATCTCTAAAATGGCAACATAGTCATCTTGAGTTCCTTGGGGTAGACCCTGATCCAACATGGCTGGTATTGTGGTCAGAGTGTTGTGGAAAAATCAGAGACCAGCAGCCAAAGTCAGGTGAGGGGAAGTTTGATCTGATAATGGGACTGACACAGATCCTTCTGTAAAGGAGTCAGCGCCTGGCTCCAGTTTGGGGGCGGGGCAGCATTTATACTCATATGTGAGGAATGCAAGCCAAAGGTAAATAGCACATACCACATGTGTGGTAATTTGCAGGTAACATATGGCAGGAATGTAGCAGCTTTGGGAAACAAAGACTCCTATCCCTGGTAACAGCAGGGGCAGAGGAAAAGACTCCTGCCTGCCTTCCCCATGTCTATCTCCTGTCTCAGAGCTTTTCCTGTTCCGAAGTTCTTAATTGCCATTCCATTGCAGGGTCTTTTATGCAACCATCAGATGTGTTTTCCTATTTCCTTTATAAGAGGAGATTTAGACACAGACCCACAGAGGAAGGCTGTGTGACAAAGGTAGGGAAGGAAGTCATCTGCAGACCTGGAAGTGATGCCTTTCAAGAAACCAAACCTGCTGACATCTTGATCTTGGATATCTAGCCTCTAGAACTGTGAGAAAATTAATTTATATTAAGTTTCCTAGTCTGTGGTATTTTGCTGTGGTAGCCTTAACAAATTAATACAGGGAGGAAAAGCTTGGAATTTAAAGAACACCAAAGCCATTTGTGAGTCCTTTGATGTGGTGCCAGTCTTGCTTTTCTCTAAAATTCTACATATAATTAATTGAATTGTCAATAAAACAACTTGGTACATAGTGAAACATCTACTCTCATCATTCTCACCTCAACTTCTGCATGATCTCTGAGCTCCCATGGACATCTTATTTATACCTTTATTACAAAATGCATGGCCTGTGTTGGAAATATTTTTCAACCACTTCCAGTTTCTCCACCACTAACCTCTGAGCTCCCACAGAAGGGCTGCAGTTGTTTTTCATTTTGTATGTCTGGCACTGAGTAGACGTTTCTAGGTCTGGCACTTCATAAATAAGTGAAACAAAGGATTTAATAGGTAAATAAGTGAATTGGGGAAAAGCTACTTTAAGCCAAAAGGTAACTCAAAGGAGGTTTTATTTTTCTTGAGGGGCTTAGAAACAACCAACTAAAAATATTTACTCACCTTGTAAGTCAACTTTTCAAGGGTAGTTAGGCTCTTCAGTTTGGGTTGCAAGGATCTGCCCTCACCCTGAGAAAAGGTTTTGAGGAAAACTGCCCTAGGATTCACTGCTCTGGGACACAGCCTGTCTCTGAAATGAGTCTACTGCTGACCAATACAAGTTGAAACTTTGTCATTTAGACACAATTGTTGTTAAAAGGACATTGCTTTTTTTCTCCTATGAACTGCTATCTCCTTGGGAGCTAACAGTTTATCATATGAGCAATTACTTTAAAGGGCATAGCAAACTTTTCTTTGTAAAGGTCTTCCGTGCTATAGTTTGAAAGTGCCCCCCGCCCCCAGTGTATATAGGAAACTTAATCCCCACTGCAAAAGTGCTGGGAACTACAGCTCAAAGTAAGATAAAAAGCTCCATATTCATGACTGAATTCATGCTTTTTACTAAAGGACTTCTGGGATCAGTGAGATGACTCAAGAGATAAAGGAACTTGCCACTGAGGACCTGAGTTTGATTCCTGGGACTCACATGGTGAAAGAAGCAAACTGACAGCCCGCCCCCACCATAGACCATGGGAGACATGTACCCCCAGCACAAACAAACAAATATCAAAGGCATCCAGAATGCGAGCTGAATTTCATGAATTCCCCCACTGTCTCTGTCTCTCTCCCATGCATTTGCACACACACACACACACACACACACACACACACACACACACAATAAATGCAATAAAAACAGACTAAATACAAATGTGATAAAACAAGATTAGAAGTTAGAGCCTTCAAATACTTTTTTTTTAAGGTAACACTATCTCTAGCTTATGGGCCACACATACATACACACACACACACACACACACACACACACCAGACAGGTGGCAAACCAACTTGGCCCTTGGGCTGTAGTTTGTCCCCTCACCACTACCTGCTCCTTAACCTCCTCTGCTTCCCTCCTTTTCTAACCCTTTAGATCTAATCAAACTCTGACATTCAAATGCAACTATTTCTAGGAAGCCATGGACTCTCCACAGTCCTATGTGGCTCAGTGTAAATGAGTGAAAATCAGAGTGTTTCCTCAGAGGCCAGAGATAAAATAAGATCAATGCCACACAAAAGGGAATAAGGAGACAAAGCCAAGTTTAGCCCAACAAAGTCTTGCCTATAGCCTGCAAAATGGTTTTGCACATTATAGCTCACTCAAGTTGATTTTCCACTAAAAAAGAATGGGCCCTTTTCTTTCATCAAGTGAAATGTTATTTCAGCTAAACTGGGGAAACTGTTGATGCTGTCTTAGGCTGCACACTTCTATGCGTGCAACTTTCTGACCTCAAATTCAGTCCCATGAGAGCTTGGCCTGAGCTTGGTGTGAAGAGGACTCACAGCCGATATGATCTGGTGTCGTGCCAGTCTGCACAGAATTAGAAGATGGATTATTGTGGATTTGTTTTCCTTTAGGAATTAGGGCTGGCACTGGCTTAGTTTCAGGGCCGCAGAGGTATTAACTGAAATGCATTTCTATCTTAACAGTCACATCCCTTTTAGCCTTGGTGACTTTGGAGTGACTTCCAAAGCAATCTCATCAGAATAAATCGGCAGATTAAGGCTAACTTCATGTCAGAACTGCAGGCAATGAGAGAGGAAATACCCTGTGGTGGCCCTCCCACTGCAAAGAGTGCAGCCCAGTGGTGGGAGGTGGGCTATGGGAGGTGGGTTGACAGAGAGTGAATGAACTTTCAATTGGATTTCCCTCAATCAGTACACAGCAAGATACTTCACAGCAACAGAAAGCTTCACAGCAAGGTGCAAGGCAGGACTTGCGGGCTGGCTGGGTGCCATGCTGGAGGCTCCCAGGTTCACTTGGCAAGTCTGATTTGAAAGCCTCTTTTTTTCCTTTACTTGATCAGTAAATTCAGTGGCTTAATCACCATGAAATCAAAATATAGGCCCTGAGAGCTTCCTTTAGAAGGTCCTCCCTATACTTGTGAAATCCCTTAACTTTGGGAACCTCAGTTTCCCCTCTGAGCCCACACCCAGGGCTTTCTGTGAGGACTGCCTTCTCACGTCTGTGAGACAATGTGCAGGTATACTATACACTCTGCAAACACTCGCTCTTGTTTTCACCTCTCTCTATTTCTAGCCACAAGTACAGATATGTATCCTCCTCTCTAACTTGAAGTCTGAAAGTAGACAGTTAACTGTAGGGAAGAATACTTTCTAGCTTTCTGTCCTAAAGAAATAAAGTCTTATTAAAATGGTGTGTGTATTGGACAGGAGATATTCAATTTGCAGAAATATGAATTCATTAAAGGGACAGGACTGAAAATACATTTTTCCGATAGGTTTAGTTGACAAGAACCTTCTTGTATTTCTCTGATCTTGCCTATTTTATCAGTTCTGAGCAAATCACCTGCCTTATACCTCAAGACTCCCACATACAGTACCACACAAATAAGCACTACACACACCAAATCCATCTTACAAATAGACTCACTCTATGGCGTAGGATTTCCAGGAAGGTTTTCCCGTTATAAAATCTCCTGATACCTCAAAGCCCACCATTGGTAGCCATCCATTTAAATCACAGAATTATCCTCTTTGGTAAACAAATATTTCTTAGAATGGTCATATTTTGCTGCTTCCAAATACTAACTTCATATACATTTCTTTTTTATGTTTTATTAAAATTTTAATTTGTGTGTATTCATTATGTATAATACTGGTTTCAAGAATATATTTTCATACAAATACATAATGTATAATGTACTTTAGTCATGTGCCTCTATGTCCACAGCTCTTTCTCTTCCCTCCCCATCTGTCAATCTCTTTTGTCCTCTATGAAGTTTCACTTCTACTTTCATGTCACATATACACACATGATTTCATTTATCTACATAAAATCTAGGATGCACAAATGAGACAAAACGTGATATTTATCTTTCTGAGTCTGACTTAAATCACTTAATATGATTATCTCCATCCAATAGCCTCCATTTCCCTTCAAATAATGTAATTTTGTTCTTCTTTATGACTGAATAAAATTCAGTTCCTCTGTTGTTGGGCACCTAGGCTGGTACCATATCTTGACTATTGTGAATAGTATTTCAATAAACAGCAGTGTGCAATATCTCTGAAATATATTGATTTAGATTCATTCCTGTAAATACTCAGGAGTAGTATAGCTGGGTCATAACATAGATCTATGCTATGTTTTAGTTTTAGGTTTTTGAGGACCCTCCATGTTGAACTAGTTTACTTTCCATAAAGATGTGTAAACTTTCCTTTTTCTCTCTATCATTACCAGCATTTGTTATTTATTTTCTGAATTCCTTTATTTTCCTCTGACTAGGGCAAGATGAAATCCCTTGTAGATTTCATTTACATTTCTCTGATGACTGATGATGTTGAACAGTTTTTCATATGTTTATTGGCCATTTGTACTATTGATAACTGCCCATTCACTTTTTTAGCCCATTTATTATGTCTTTTCATTTTATAGATTTAATTAATTTGTGTGTGTGTAAGTTGGGCATATGTGGAAGACAGAAGAGGGAATCAGCTGTCTTCCTCTGTGATTTTACATCTATTCTTTTAAGGCACTATTCTTTTAATCCACTTTGTGGATCTAGATACACCTAGGAGACAAGCCTCTGCACAGGCCTGTGAGGGATTATGTAGATTAGGTTCATTGAAGCAGGAAGACCTACCCACTGAGGGTCAAACCTGGGGCCCTGAACTAAATAAGGAGAAGAAAGGGAATACAGCATTCATCACTCTCTTATTCCTGACCATGGACACAATATGACCAACTGTTTCAAGCTCCTGCTACCTTGACTTCCCACCTTAACAAACTGTATCCACGAACTGTGAGCCAAAATGAACCCTTCTTCTCTTAAGTTGCCTTAGTCAGTGTTTTTTATAACAGCAACAGGAAAATATAACTAAAATAGAAGGATAGCTATAGAGGAATCTGGGAGCTTCTCTGTATACTAACAATGAGAAATATGGGGAGCTTGGGCTAAAGAAGTAGTTGGGCTTATGGAGAGATGTTGAATATACAGATACTTCTGGAATTCAGAGCAGTGGGGTTTAATCAACTTGTGTTTGTGAAGATTCTTTTATCTTTGTTTTCCTGTGCAGTGGCAGTGTTGAAAACACTGCAGAAAGCCAGGTATTGCCAGGACTTTACCACTTATCTGTGCTGGCTCCAGGAACAGGCAGAAGTGCCCATTTATGGCTGTGGGATTCCCTTATTAAGGACAGAGCTAGTACTGACGACTCACTGACTGCTCCACAGGTCACAGTCATGTGACCAACCTTCAGTTATCACTTGCCTCAGTCTGTCTTCCAGCTTCTTATCAGGAAGAGAACTCAAAATATATAGCAGATGGGACTAATAAATCCCAGGACAAAGGCAGGCTCTAGGACCTCAGTGCCTCCTTAGTATTCAAGTGTTCATTTGAATTCTTAATCAGGTTCCCACTGATGGCAGAGCCCTACACTAGATTCTCTAGGGGTTTCAGGAGTAAATAAGACATAACTGAACCTCAAGGGCATTACAGTTCAATGAAGGAGAGATGATATGATGTTGAGAGAACAAGTCTCTGTGGACTGTGCACAGGATGCTCAACAATAATGCCATGCACCTTATGCCATGATATGACATGTGCCATAATATGACAGCCAAGATAAGGGCCTGAAAAGTGAAGGAAAGCAGCTCGTTGGACAAGAACAAAACAAAAGTCTTTTTGGTGAAAGCATTCTCAGTTGGAATATGGAAGAAAAAAGCAGGATACAGATTCCTCAGTTTGGAGGAGAAGGATTAGATGTGGGGAAATCTCAGGAACAAAGGCACAGAGCCAGAGGCACAGGCAACAGACAAACAACATTTCAGATACTGACTTCACACTGATCTTGCTGGGTCCCTAATGGGTTTTTGAGAGATGAGGCTGAAGAATGCAGTGGACTAGTTGATGAGGAAAACAACATTCAGCTAAGAGTTTTCTGGTATAATACAGCTGTCAGTCATACATGGGTGAACAGCAGGTCACAAGGATATTCAATGGTGATTGATCATAGAATTGATTTTCAACGTGGCCTGAGACAAGAAAAATTCAAGGTCTAACCCCTTTGGGATTGATGTGGTAATCTGTGGGCAGATGTCCAAAGGCCTAGAAAAGAACAATGGGTGTGAAATGAAAGAGAAAAGTCAGATATGAAAAGCATATTAAAGGAAAAATGAAAAGTCATAGGAACAGTTTAGAGGCAGAATCAATAAAATAAAACAACAGCCAAAAGCTCCAAAGCCTCCAGAGTCTCAAGAATGACAGTGCCTCTAACTATCACAGAAAAAGTTGTGAAGGTGCTAATCTGTGTGGAGAGGAAAACTTAGCAAGTCCAATCTTGAAATATCCTAAGTGGAAATAATAAACACCTCTTCTAGATGACCTGAAATACCACCTCTGAGGACTATAGGTGCTTCTGGTCTAATGGAGGAGAGAAAGAAGGTTATTTTGGAGGAAAAACAAAACATTTCAGAATTATGCTTTTGAAAATGACAGCCTAAAATGTTTAGATAGATGGAATTATCTATTCATGAATTCTTCACTTTCCATCTTTTGTATTTATAACCCACTTTTTATTTTTCAAAAAGATTCTCCCATATTATTCCCTGTGAGTTTACAGTTATGTGAAATAAACAGGCAAAGCATTTCTAAGAATTACTTCTGTTGGAGCCTGAGACATAGGAAAATGAAGTAACTAGTTCAAAATCACATGGCTAAAAACATTGATCTATCAATCTCTGGTTGTTAATGTCAGCCTTTAACCCAGTTGTCTTCCTCAGAGGGTGTGGTAATGCTAATCATCGTGCTATAGCATAACTGACTTTCATATGAGCTGGTTACTAGTCTGAGCCTTTCATATACAGATAAGCCCTTTATATGCATCCTCTAATTCTCCCACCAACCCCATGGGGCAGAGATTATTTTTACTCATTTCATAGATCATCAAACTGAAGTTCAAAGAATTTTAGAAACTGGCTCAATGTCTCACGCCTGGTAAGTGAAATAAGACAAAGTTTGAGCATCATCTGACTCCAGAGCCTAAATCTTGTATTCTATACCATACTGCACAGAACCACCTTTAATGAAGTGGTATTATGCTTACATGACCTAAGTCTCACATTAGCCTTCTTGCCTTGACTAAGCAAATCCAATAAGTCTTCCTCACAAATTCTGCAACATTATTTATTACTAATGTTATTACTGTGTTCAGTATCTTAAGGCAAAGAACTCATAACTATTCAGACTAAGTTATTGGTGAATAAACATACACATGCATACATACATACACATATATGTATCTGTTCAGGTAGATTTATAAACATATAATTATATGTGGATTCATATACAGTTATATAAATATCAAAAACTCTATTTAGAACCTTAAAATTCCAAAATAAATAGCAGATTAATATAAGCAATTTATTAGTTACTTTTCTCATTGCTAGGATGAAATACCTGACAAGGGCAAGTTAAGACAGGAAGGGTTTGTTTTGGCTCATAGGTATGATGACACAGTTCCTCAGGCAGGGAGGGTGTAGAGGTGGGGTAGCTCTAGCTACAGCAGCAGGAACATGCAGTGACTGCTTACATTGCATCCACAGTGAGAAAGTACAGAGAATGAATGCTGGTATTCCACTTGCTGTCTCCTTTCTGTTCAGCCTATGGAATGCGGTCACCCAGATTCCCTCCTCAGTTTAACCTCTCTTGTAACTCTCCCAAACATGCTCTTAGTTGTATCTCCTAGATGATTCCATATCTAGTCGACAATCACCTCCCAACCTTCCTCTCTCCCTTCCCATTCTCTTTCCCTCGTTTCTCTTTCTTTCTCTCTCTCTCTCTCTCTCTCTGTTCTGTGAGTATATGTGGTGTTGGAAATGAAAACTCAGGGTCTTTTCTTGTTTACTCTCTACCCTCTCTACCACTGAATTTCACCCCGAGCCAACTTTTGTTCTTATATGTAGACTTGTATAGGGTCTACACTTAATGATATACTCTAGATAATGAGAGCATCAACATAAGCTTGAAAAAGGAAAAGGAAGGTATGCTGGCAATTATGCATTGCCAGTACTGTATAAGACTTTTTTATATGTATGAGTATATTGCCTGCATGTGTGTAAGTGTACCCATGTCACACAATGTCTACAGTCAGAAGATGGTAATGGATTCCCCTGGAATTGGAATTATTGAAGGTTGTTAGCTGTCATGTGGGTGGTGGGAATTGAACCTGCGTCCTCTCCAAGGGCAGCCAGTAATCTTAACCCCTGAGCCTCTCTCCAGCCCCTACAGGATGCTTTGAGGGAGCTTCATTAATGAGACCTGAGAGATTCATTAATGACTTCTTTACCTCTTGTTCTATATTGCAGAAGCCTTGGATGTAGAGGCTGCATTGTAGATGTGGGCAGTAAGATTGAAAGAGCCAGTGAGGAGGTGTATGACCATACAAGCTCCATGCAAACACAAGCAGACAAAAACCCAGCATGGGGGTGGAGAAATCTTTACTGGAGAAATATTGGCAACTGATTACTGTTGGGTGAGGATGAGCCAATCTTAAAGCAACGGACTCAGGGTAGGCTGACTAGACCTCAGTGGATGAACTTGCACTGAGGAATGTCTGGGGACACTAACTTGACACAACAGACTTTAAAACAGATGACAGAATGCATGGATTGGGGGCTATAGGAGGTGCTGTTGGGGAAGGGAGAATGAAGATTATAATGACTGAGATGATTTGCACAAAGTACACAGTGATTCAATAACAACAACAACAACAGCAACAACAACAAAAGTCTGAGACTGAAGAGATGGCTCCCTGGTTAAGAATACTTGCTGCTCTTGCAGAGTATCAGAGTTTGGTTCCTTGTGCCCATTTCAGATAGCATAGAACCACTTGTAATTCCAGACCTAGGGGATCTAATGTTCTCTTCTGACCTCCACAGGCACCCTCACAGACATTGCTCACACACACGCTTCCTCTCTCTCTCTCTCTCTCTCTCTCTCTCTCTCTCTCTCACACACACACACACACACACACACACACAAAGATAAATCTTTAAAAATTAGGCTGTATAACATCATGATACATTATCAAGTAGAGCTAGATTCTGGATGCTGTCCTTAGTATGGTCTATAACCAAAGTGCTTATTGCTTATTAATGATGGGGTGCTGTGGTGTGACCCATGTCCTGGTCAGAACTTAATCTCTGATGCAACAGTGGAAGGGGGCAACTAATGAGGGGTCATTCAGGTCATGAGGCTCTGCCTACATGAGTGCATTAATGTCATTTTCTATATGAATAGGTTCCTTATAAACAGAGACTCAGCTTTCTTCCCTTCCCTTGAAGCACAGCACGTTTAGTGTCTCTTCATACAAGCCTGGTATCCACAATAAGCCCAGTGGCACAGCAATTCTGGCATGCTCTGGCTTCCCCAAATGTATTCAAAGCTGCACTTCCATACTGGCATCTGCATTTGAAATGAATGGATTGGCGTCTAACAGTGGAGGCCACAGGGAAGCATTCAGTATTTTGTCATGCTTAGAAAATCCCCAGAGAAGTTGATTTTTTAAAAAAAATTACAATATCTTCCAGCTGTGTCATGAATGGAACCAGCAGGGCCTCATCTCAGTCTGAAAGGATGTCAGTTTTCCTGTTGGTAGTAAAACTCTATGAGGAGTTTAGTGCTTCCACCATGAGACCTCACTCAGTCCCAGGAAGTTATCACAGTGTTTGTCTACAGCCTTTGAGGAAACATTCCCTACAGGCAGTATGATAGCTTTCTCCCAATATCTACAAGGTTCTCCTATGGAGAGACACACCAGACCATGTGACTCCACTGGACAATGAGGACCCTGTGTTTAAATAACAGGAGGGAGTTTTTTTTACTTAACCCAATAAAGATCTTGGTAACTCCATCTCAGTAAAACAGGTGACAGGCAGTGTTGTCATAGAAAGGACACTTGTGTGATCATTTCTAATTCTAATCTAGAAATCAATAAAGACTTGGCTGTCTTGGGGAGATAAGAATTTTGCATACCAAAAGACCAAAAACTGAATACCTGTTTGATGCTTTTAAATGTCAAGAGTGAATGTTTTACTGTGGAAACAGAACAAACCCAGGGAAGCTGGAGCCAGGAGCCACCATGGATTGAAGATCCTAGACAGACAGTCTCTGCTGGAGCTGTACAAGAAATTTCTCCTGATCTTGTCTCAAGCATGACTTGCTTGCTTGGGTTGTTTACAGCTTGCCTGGTGCCCACTGTGTAATATCTGCCTTGACTCTTCCAACAAGCCTGACTCAGTACCCTGAGCTATCAAGCCAAACCTGAGGAATAGCTAGGATTGGCCTCAACACTAAGTAAGAGGCAGAGGAAAACAGTGCCTAGCATTCAGAAGCTGTCTAAGTACTCATTATAACCTGTGTCATTCTTTCTGCTATAAACAGTCTCATACAAAATCAACTTCAGATAACCATCATAAACAATTCCATTTCGTAACTGTTATTTAGTACAGACAAGAACAAGGTCATGGTACCAACCACAAAATCCCAAACACCTCTCTCTCAGACAAAATGAATGATTTCTACTCTTTTCCAATTGCAGCTTTATACATTCTGGGCCTCCCTACCATTGTTTCCACAGATACCAATAACTGAGATAGACTATCACTGTGTTGCTCCTGAAAACAGCAACCAACCTAGAGTGAATCCTAACACGAATCATAACCCAAAGCCTACAGCAGGTTCTTCCTAACACCCTCTTACAGAGATGCCTTAAAGTTCTCCATGGTGTGTGTGTGTGTGCATCTTTTACTTTGATGAGTAATAAACTCAACTTGGCAAACCACAAAAATGTTCCTGATGCTCTTTGCCTAGAGTTTGTCTAGAGAATAAGAACAAGGGTAAGGTAAACACTGTATTTATATCGCAAGGTGATCTTCCTCTAGTTATGTCTTTCAAGACCTACTACAAACACTGACCATACTGATTCTCCTGAAGCTCCTCTTCCATCAGAATTGGCACTGATTACTAACTCTCACAGAATTATTTTATAATTATGATGAAGCAAAACAGAGGCAAGGTGTCTAAATCCTTTGCTATTGTGTCCTTTCTCCTCACAGTTGTCACTTTGCCTGCATTCGCCCTCCAAATTGTGACTGGTATGGGAAGCAGTCTTCCACTGCTGGTTAGCATGGCTTCTTACACTCCTGCAATAACATAAGAAGAAAAAACCAGGAGTGTGAGGTGCTGATTCCTGCTATTGTGGGAGCAAAGTACATATGTCCCTATTCTTGCTCCAGGAGGGCACAGGGTCTAAAGTATATGAAAGCCATAGAAGCCCTTATATCTGATTGTAAACGTTCCCGACACCTTCCCGGGTTCCACTCTTTCCCACTGCCTTAACCACCTATTTACAAGAGAAGCAGCCGGGCAAATAGCCAGAGAGAATAGAATTCAGCTTGTCAGTTCCATCTTTGCCCCAATTTGGAGATGTTTATCTTTAGAGAATCTTCTCTGCAGAACCCTCATAAGCGTGTGCATAATTTCCTAGATTCCTCCACTGGCTTACTTACAGCTGCACCAAGGTTATCTCTTGGGTTCTCCTCAAAATCTAACTTCTACTGATCAGATAAATGCAAACTTTTGAAAAATCCTTATTTATTTTTATTTTATGTGTGTGTTTTGCCTGCATGTATGTAAATGCACCATTTGCATGCAGTGCCCATGGAGGTAAGAAATGGGCATCAGATCCCCTGGAACTGGAGTTATGGATGGCTGTTAGCTGCCATGTGGGTGCTGAGAGCCAAACCTAGGTCCTTGGCAAGAGCAGACAGTGCTCGTAACTGCTGAGCCATCTTTCTGGACCCAAATGCAAACTTAGATAAATGTCAGATGTTAATGAGACAGAAGCTGAAAATAAACATTCTACAAAAAAAAGAAGCAAAACTCATGCAGGTTACTGTATTGAGTCAATAAGGAAATGCAGATTGATAGAGACAAATGTGCTTAATAGAGGAAAGAAACGCTAACTGTAGCTTTATCTTCAGTGCTGCTCCCTTAACTGAGGAGCTCAGTGGAGACTGCCCAGCACAAGTGAAGTGCATTACACCAAGGGAACAAATACTTTTTGTTGTGGATTAACAATCTGACTCCAGATTCCTGGAAACTCCAGAAATATTTTTTTCCTAGAGTAGAGTAACCTCAGGTTTCTAGTTCCTTTCCTCTGGATCCACTGTGGGTCAAATATCTTAAACTCTCTATTCCATAGACCTATAAAGAAACAAAAGCCCAAAAAGAACTTCCTTGAAAGTTGACCACTAGGGCTCACACCACTTGAATGCTAGCCCTGCCCGGTCACAGGATGGATGACGGCACAGCTGAGCCTCTGTGAGAGTTACAAGAATTTGGATACCTGTCACATGCTTGTTCCTATTCTGCAAGCTTTTTGTGCCTGAATTCATTTACCTCACACATACACCCTACAAGGCAAACACTACTATCATTATGTTACAGAATAATCAGAGAGCAGCAGCCAAAGTCAGAGGGAGAGCATAATCTGCTAGCAGGACTGACACACGGATCCTTCCGGAAAGGAGTCAGCCCCTGGTTCCAGTTTGGGGGGCATTTATACTCCTGTGAGGAATGCAAGCAAAAGGTAAATAGTACATATGTGGTAATTTGCAGGTAACATATGGCAGGAATGTAGCAGCTTTGGGAAACAAAGACTTCCATCCCTGGCAACTGCAGGGGCAGATGGGAAGACTCCTGCCTGCCTTCCCCATGTCTATCTCCTGTCTCAGAGCTTTTCTTGCTCCAAAGTTCTTAACTGCCATTACATTGCAAGGCTTTTAGCAACCATCAGATGTGTTTTCCTATTTCCATTATGATCACGTTTTACATACTGAAAAACTGAAACACAAAACTAGGTAACTTGTTGAAATTTAGAAAACTACTTATTTGGAAAAAAACTCGAATTTAAACCCCAAGTCTGACTGCAGAGGTGTATTTAGCCAGGAATCAGGAAAAAAAAGGAGGGGAA
Source organism: Eospalax fontanierii (assembly GCA_035773235.1). Classification (NCBI taxonomy): domain Eukaryota; kingdom Metazoa; phylum Chordata; class Mammalia; order Rodentia; family Spalacidae; genus Eospalax; species Eospalax fontanierii. Next base: position 39,046,843 of record CM069526.1, on the reverse strand, counting down.
GAAATCAATATCCAACAAAGTCTTGCCCCTTATGCTCCACAAGCAAAATAGGTGTGAATGACAATCCTTTCTGCCCATGTCCTGAATCAGATGTGGCCTTTAGAGTGAGAGGCTAAGATTACATCGGTATAGTTAGAATTACAGGAACTAGTTGGCATGTAGACATTCCAAAAATCTATATCCCTGAGAACCAGTGATATCCGCACAATGTCTTTCTCGGCATCTTTCCCCATATTCTTGTCCAGAGCACAACACAAAAGCATACCACATTCTCAGCTTCCCAGACCTTGATAAGGCACACTGCGGCAGACTGCAATCCTCTAGGGTACCAAATACAGAGATAATTGGAAACTGGAGCTCAGAAGATAGATAACTCTCACAATCTGGTAACATTCTCCTGGAAATAAAAGTTTCCAGTTTTTTGCCTTCAACAAAATTGCTTGGCAGAAAAATTTAAACGGGACCTAATGGAGCTGATGAACTATTAAGAATAAACTTGTTGGGGCTGGAGAGATGGCTCAGTGGCTAGGAGCACTGGCTGCTCTTGCAGAGGACCCGGGTTGGATTCCCAGCACCACATAACAGCTAAAAACTGTCCATAACTCTATTCCAGGGGATCCAATGCCCTCTTCTGATATCTTTGGGCATTGCACAACCTGGGGGCACTTACATACATGTAAGCAATATACTCATACATGTAAAATAAAAATACAAATAAAATATAAAAAGAGAATAAATTTGTTACTTAATTTACTTTTTAACTGGAATTCACTTTAACTAATAAAAACATAAAAAATATACATATTTATTTGTGATGTTTTTATATATGTGTGTGTGTTGTATTGATGCTTGTATCAGAGTAAATATTTCTCTCTTGAAACATGTATTATTTCCTTATTGTTGAAACATGCAAGCCCTTTTCTTCAGTTTTTGAACTAGAGATGAGTAGTTATCAATATCTATAGTTACCCTGCTATACAATAGCCTGTTGGAACGTCTTGCTATGCTCTATCTTCTATCTTGCTACTTCTAGGCTAGCTAACAATGCCTTATATTACTTATAATTTACTCCTATGTAACTATAACTACAACCTTTCCCTGCTACTCTAAAGCTCTATAATAGCACAAATTATCTTCAATGATCCATCAGATCCAACAAAAATTACTCTCAAAAAACTATCAGCTCTATTAGGTAGCCTTCCAAAACTGAAAACACTGCTGCAGCAAAAGCCATCAGATATTTATGAGACCATGACTGCTCGTTGTTTATAGCTCTTACAAGGAAAATAGAACTAGAGTTTTACATTCATTTGCTACGTTTACAATATTCATTCCTAGATGGAAAAGTAATTGGGAGGATGACCATGAAAGTTGTATTTCCAAAATATTTCCCTCTTTTCCAATAGTCATTGAAATCCATAATATTCTATTGAGGTGCTACATGCAATCAAATGGCAATTATGAGAGTATACTTTAAAGATCATAATTGGCTTTGTTTTGCAATTCCAGACTTTAGACAGCACATGTGGAGGTGAGAGGACAACTTTCCAGAGGTGGCTCTCTCCTTCCACCATGTAAGTTCTAGGAACTGAACTCAAGCCATCAGGCTTGGCAGCAAGTACCTTTACCCAGTGAGCCATCTTGTTGGTCCAAGAGGTTGATTTTATAGACGGAGAAGTGTTGGGGGTCCTTGCACTCAGGACCAGCCGAGGGGGACTGAAGGAGCTCTGCCATAGGGGAGTGGGGCAAGTAGGCCCAGAGTCAACATACAGATTCTGGGAGTTGAGCGGAAAGCCAGCAGTGGTGGTCTGCTGCAAACTGCTTTATTCAAGAAAAGGCAGAGTGTCTTATAGGTCTTGTTAGCCAATAACCTTATGGAGTGGGGTCCTGACTACAGCAATTGTAGTTTGTTCCCAGATGGATCAGGTTCCCTCCAGGTGCTGGGCAGAAACTGGCTTCACAACCAACTGGTGTGGAGCACCACACCCACGAGAGCCATTCCTTCATTCCTCCTGGCAGGTGGCCTAGCCAGACCCATACTGCATTATGCCTAATAGAGAAGTACTTTAAAATATATGAACAAAATGCAAATTGATCAAATCAAATTACTTTCCTTATAAGGTGGAGACAGGAAAACAAAAATAATAGAAAAATAACTGTTTAGTTAACACCAGATTACGCTAATCGTTTCTTTCTCTTTTTCAAATTTTATTGTTTTGTTTTGGTTTGGTTTTTTGAGACAGGATCTCTCTGTAGCCCCAGCTGGCCTGGAACTCACAGAGATCTGCCAGCCTCTGCCTGCAGAGTGCTGGGATCAGAGGCATGCACCACCACACCCGGCATCTAATCATTTCTTTTTTTAAAACTAAGGATTCAAACAAAGAGATTTCATTATTATGATGAAAATTAGTCTATTTGAGAAATTTGGCTGTTGTCTCTCATTTCTTATGGTTCACTGGAAAATCAGTTAACATCTTAGTTTTGGTTTAATAAGTAATTTAGCATGGGTGGCTACATGTTGATAGTTTAGACTGGTCTATTGGAGCCCAGTACTGAAACCCAGTCCAAAACAATGGCCCTCTGTAATGCTCATTTAGCAATACTAATAAACATTGTAATAATAGCTCAGTCTAGAAGACTAAAATTTTCATAATCTATCCTCACACACTTAGGTAACCTTTTCTGAACAAGGCACTAAACAATAGAATTAAATGTATGCAGTTTTATTTCTCTAAGTCTAGATCCATATTCAATCCACTTGGCCTAACTCTTGAATGTGTGGGTGGGTGGGGGTGTTGGATTCAGGAATCTCAGTCTCTCCAACATTCAGAGGAAGAAAGGAGGAAAGATAATTCTGAAGATCCTAAATGATTTTCCAGGAAGGCAGGATTAACGCTCCTGGTTTTTAGGGGCTGTTCCCTGCTCCTCTAGGTCCATTGTAATTTTTTCAAGGCCAAGTACAGGGTCCTCTGTCTCCGCCTCCCCCTCCTCTTTCTTCTTCTCCTCTATCCTCCTCTCTTTCTCTAACAGGGTCAAGTCTTGGTAAATGACCTTTGAATTCACAATCTTCCTGATTCAGCCTCCTATGTGATAGATTAACATCATCATGCTCAGCCTTACATAATGGGTTATTTATTTATTTACTTACTTTTTATTTATTTATTTGCAGTACTGGTGATTGAACTCAAGAGTGCCCTCCCACTGAGATATAGTCCAAGCTCTTTTACCACACAGTTTAGGAAGTGCTTATATACTATCAAGTTACCATGATCACCACTTGTTTTCCTGAATACATGATAGGCCCCACCAAGACTGCAACTTTTTTAGAGCAGAGTATTCCACACATGTTTTGGGTATATATATGACACTTATGCTACATAACATAGAAGTGACTGGGTTCTGGTCAGTCTTTTCATTATCTGAATTATTGTATTTTGGTGAGTCCTATACAGGAAGTGTACATCCTAGAAAAGGATGTTTCTCTGGAAAATGTCATATGGTTTGAGGATAAACATCCACTCAAAGTTATACAAGCATCATCAGACAGAGCCATGTCATGGAAACTCCCCAGTTATTTCACACTTAATGTTCCCTTGGGTGATTCATCAGAGAGAGTCAGGGAACATTAGTGCCCATCCACTCTTGTTCATGTACACTTATGGGCTCTAAGAGTGCTCTCTTAAGTAATTCTCTCAACTGTGGTTCATTAACAGAAGCTAACAATCCCCTTCTGGCCTTAATTAATTACCTTGCTTTGGAGTCAAAGAGGGGAATGGTTGTTTAGGGCATTATTTGCTCAATTACCCAAAAGCCATAGATAATGTGTGGTAATGAATTGGAAGATGGAACAGCAGCCTTGCTCCAATCTCACAACTGTAAAACCTTGCTCTGTTCATTAGGTGTTCATCAGCCTTAGAAAGAAGCCATGTTCACGGCAACGCTAAATGGAAAAAGAGCATGAACACTTCATTTACTTTCTAGAAGAAACACTGAAATTCTACATTCCAGATTGAAGACAACTTGTTGAGGCTGCTAGCCTTCCTATCACTGTCTACCTCTCTTTTCTGGCCATTTTTTGGCTATTTCATAGAGGACTTCATCCACAACCTGGTTATTGCTTGTCTGGTATAATTAAACTTGAGCCTAAGAGGCCTTCCATGATAAAATTACATTATGTTTGCTTTTAAAATTCATGTTCTATTTAGTTTGGGCTTATAATTCCAAAACAAATCTTTTCTTCTTGTTTTAAAGACGTAATCTTCATTAGGGAAATGTAAATCTCATCCTATTTGAAGTTGCTAAGGAAATAACTGATATTATATACAAATAACAATGCTCCAAACTGTGGTGAACTAAGGTGAAGAGAAGTGAATCCTAGACCAAGGACCGTCCCACTAGTAGGACATAGAATCCCAGAACTTCCTATTCATACAGTCGTAGATGTGAGGACTTTTTCTTCTTTTTTTTTTTTCCTATGTACATTTTAAATGGAATTTTAGTGCATTTCATACAAAACATCTTTATGCCCCCCCGTCACACCCCCATACCTCCCACCGGTTTTCATGCATTCTGTCATATATGTTAAAGCCTACTGAGTCAAGTTTGCATACCTAGATGTCCTTCAGTGCACATTAATCCACTGGAGTCTGGTTAGCCTATCTAGAAGACTAGATTTTCCCTTAAAGAAAATTAACTCTCCTTCACCCAGCAGCGATCAGATGCCAATAGTTCTTTGGCTAAGGTTGGGGCCTACTGCCCATTTCCCCAGTTCTATACTGGGTTTTTGTCTGATTGAGTTTGCATGGGTCTTGTGCATGCTGATTCCACTGCAGTAAGTTTACATGAGCAAGTTTTCAGGAGCCTGAGACTCTGAGGCTCACAGAACAAAGCAGAACAGGGGGTAGAGAGAACACTAATGTATCCCTCAGCTCTCATCAGCAAAGTTTCCTAATGGAACAGAGTACGATGCACACAGGCCACAACTGGCCAAAGTGTAGAGAATAAGAAACTGCAGAGTGTGTGTCCCTGGATAGGGCTCCTATATTAAAGCTCACACACTCATGACTCAGGGACCATTGTGAAAGAGGGGGCATAAAAATTGTAAGAGCTAGGGTTGGTGCATGATCATAAGGACCTTTCTCTTCTTACTTGAACCAAGAGAATGAAAAACAAATCCTCCTGATTTAATCAAAAGTCAGAAGTAGTTTTGGCTTTTCTCTGCCTACAGCAACAAATTTTTGAACTGACGTGGGATTATAGCCTCAGAATTATGGCATTCTGGGGTCTTTAGTGGCCTGGAGGCTGAAGTGGGCTTGGCAATAGTTCTAAACCACTTCCAGATTCATACCACTTAGATGTTCTACTTGGGTATTAATTATCAATGTAGCAGAGGTGAATGTTTAAAACTTCAGAGCAGAGGCATGCCATAGCACTGAAGGAAGGATCCTTAACTTTGTGGTATCTGTGTATGTGTATTTATGTGTTGTGTGTCTGGTTGGCATACAAATGTGTCGTGTGTATGTATGTGATGTGATATGTACTGGTAGCATTGGTTGAAGTCTAAGTGTGACTTTGTGGGTATGAGGGCATCGGGATAGTTGCTGTATGTGGCTTCTGTGTGTGGTATGTGTATATTTGTAATATAAGTGTGATATGCATGTATTGTATAGTATGTAAATGCATGTGATTTGTGCACATGTACTTTATTTAATCCCGTGTATGTAATTTATTGCATATGGTATGTATGTACCGTGTATAGTTCTATATGTATGATTGCTACATGTAGTATTCATGATTGGTATACATGTATCATGTTTAACTCTAGAAGTGTGTGATGTCCAAGTTGTTATGTATATATGTGTTATTGATGAGCATGTACTATGCTTAATTCTGTGTGTACAATTGCTATGTGTATGTGTATAATAATACTGAGTGTATGCACTTTACTTTAAAAGGAGCTCCTAGGCTGAGTCTTGAAGGATAAATACCAGGAGGATCAGAAGGATCAGAGGTCCTTCAGGCAGGAAAAACAGCACTCAGCAGTGCAGGGAGGAAAAGAGAAGCTAGGCTCTACTAAAGCATAACACGGGGCCCATGGATGCTGGGAGACGGGACTGTACTAGAGGGTACTCCCAGTCACTGCTGGTTTGCCCTGTGTGCCCACCTCAGGCCAAATAAATCAAAATTGATTGGGGGAAAATACCTAGTTTTGTCTGATCAGCAGTGTGAAACCTGACCTTCAGTCGTGAAGCATGTGAAGCTAGCCCTGTCCCTGTGCATATTTGCTCCTGGCCATCTTCTATGGTTTCCATGATCGCAGAGCTATCTAGGCAGAGTGCTTAGATGCACAGGACTCAAACTCTGTTTTATATGCTTGGTCTGCCTGTTTCCTCCTGGTTTGACAGACACTTTGGGCTCTGACTCCAGTTTACTAACTCTGGATCTCCTTTTCAGCTGAATCATCTGATATCAATATCTGTGTCCCTCCTTACCCGTGTTTCCCACCACTCCCTGTGTGTATACCATGCTTGTTTACCTTCTATATCTGCCTTTTCATCTAGACCCAAAGCTCTCAGCAGCAGCAGCAGCCCCTCTCCTTCACCAGGTATGGCTTGGTATGATCCTTCTTGACTATAAAAGATTAATTTAGAGCCTGTGAAAATATCTCAGGTTCTCATGACTCTTTGTCCTTATATTGAATTATCTATAGCCCATAAATGCTACTTACAATGAAGCCAAATAATTTTTTCACTGTTTCTTTACAAATTTCAGATTCCTGTAGCTTACTTTTCTGTGCTGATAAAACCATATTGATATCATCTCTTTCAGACAGAAGGAAATATCAGCAGGAGCTCCTGGCTATCTTCTGCCCCCACTGGAAGAGGATGAATGTTGATACACTGGCTATGCAGTATGATGCTGTGCGTCTGGAATGTTTGCCTGGGGCTCCCTCAGTCTGAGCTATAATGAAAACAGACAGGCCCCTCAGATTCAGTCAGCACTGACATCCCAGAACCTTGACTATTTATTATGAGGTGATTTTGTTCTCTAGTTGACATTGATGATATTTTAGCACTTGGCTTGGTTTTACTGGCATTGTCCCTATCAATAGGGGCATATAGCATCCTGCTGCTGAAATAAATCCATATACCCAAGATTTGCAAAACAATCAGAATCTGATAGAATGGTTTGGAAGTGGTTTATTCACTATGAAGTTTTTAGGAAACAGTTCACTCATTTTAACTATGTGGGTATGGACAGAAGTATTGAAAGATGTGTGAAGTACAATTCTCTCATTCTTCGCCCCCCTCTCTCCTCTGCCAAATTACAGTTTGAGAAACCAGAGTTTAATTGGGCTTACTTGGAGAGCAATTATTGCGGAGCAGGGAAGAATCCTATGGAGGCCAGGCCAGAACCACCATCCCCTAACAGCCCCCAAAATGGCAAACAGTGTGGGCTGTGTCCATCTCTTTCCCAGCTCCACACTTCCTTCTTAGTCCCTCCCATACATACCACAAGTCACTGGTTGATTGGAAGAAATATCTGACTCTATTGGCTTCTTCCTTTGTCAATCAAGCTCCTTGTGCTGTGCTCTGAGTGTGCCCGGGTCCATTCTGACAGTCAGAAGAAAAACTTCATACAACGCCATGTGGGTGAATCATCATAGAAGGGGAGTACTAGTCTTACTCAAGTTCAGAAGACTTAAACCCAGCTAATATCTTGAACACTTAGCTGCAACTTTTTGTGAGGTCCCAATCCAAAATCATTCAGGTGAGGTGTTCTTGAATTCTTGGCCCACATTGAATAAAAAAATAAATGTTTACTGCTGTTTTCAGTCATTAAGTTTTGGTATAATTTCTACCTAGTAGAGTTCTTTAAGTTCAAATATGACTGAAAATAAGTTTCATAAAGGGAATTATGAGCAATCTGCAAATTCCCAGACTCCTCTCCTCAGAGTTCATATCAAACTGCACTATAACTATTTACATTATTCCTGAACAAGTCACAGAAGACAGCTCTTCGGTCTAACTCCACTTGCAGTCTATGGGTTGGGTCAGAACAGTTACCAGACCAAACTATTTTTTTTAAGGTGTTTACTTTTCAACACTTACAACTTGAATTTCATTAAGTATTAGTTTAAGGTAACTATTCTTTTTTTTGTATTTTTATTGATTTTTTGATATTTTCATACGATATAGTTTGGTACCACTTAGAGCTGCTCCTCTCTGCACCTCCACCAACTCCCACCCAATTCAATGAACTCTCATATAATACCATATAGAGTATGATTTGCGTACCCAATGTCCTTTAGTATGGATTCATCCACTGGGTCCACCAAGGGACCATCTTTTCCCCTCCCAGCAGCCATCAATTGCCAAAAGTTCCTTAGGTTGGATTGGGATTTCTTGCCCACTTCCCCATGTCTATACTGGGAATTTGTCTAATTTGAATTTGCATAAACTTGTGCATACTATCACTATTGCTGTGCGTTCATATGAATAACTGACCAGCTTTCTAGAAGACTCTGTATCCTTGTGGTCATCCATCCCTCTGGATACTAACAGTCCCTGAGTCTTAGAGGGAAAGATTTGAAATAGCTGTCCTATTTAGGGATAAGTACTCTGCAGCCTCTTGTTCTCTAAACATTGGCTAATTGTGGGTCTCTGTATTAGTTACCATCTGCTGCATAAGGAAACTTCTCTGATGAGAGTTAAGAGTTGCATTCATCCTAAGTATAGTGGTTGCATTGAAGATGTATCACTTAGAATAGACACTTATTCTCTGTGTTTGACCAATTTGGAAGTCTGTAATAGTCTCCTTCTGTTGCAAAAAGAAGCTTCATTGATGAGGGGTAAAATGTACACTTGTCTGTAAATATGGGGATGCATATTTAAAATAAAGTAAGACATTATGTTGGTCTAGAGATGTGGCAAAACTGTTTTTCTCTAGGATATATGACCATGTGTATGTAGCTATGCTTACAGTGTTGCACAATGAGTTCCTTGCCATTGAGCAGGCCTTAATTCCAATTAGGCAGCTGTTGATTACTCCTAAAGTAAAAGTGCTCCTACTATACCAATAGAGATAGTTGCTGGGGCCAGTCATTATTGTAGTTCTTAGGCTTTACAGCTGGGTATGACCATTGATTGGTTTTCTCATTTGGTATCCTCTGATACCATGAAAACTAGTCTTCAGGGAGGAGGGTTCCAGGTCAGTTCCAACTTCATTGCTCTAAGTCCTATGTCAGAAGTGTGGCCTGCCTTCAGCAATAGGATCTTGCTTAAGGTAAATATTCTTTTGATAATGGAATATGGTAGCACTGGGCTTGCCACTTATGATGACAACAATTGGATACAGGTGAGTGATAATTGCCTACTTTGGATGATCATACATTCTCCAGTTTACCTCACCTCCATTTTTTGCTTCTATACCCCTGCTGGTCGAGTTTGAACTTTATTTGAGCTGTGAGTTCTTCCAGCTAAAGGGAATGTTCCCAATAATCCTAGTAATTCCAGGTGGTTTATTCTCTGCCACAGAGAAAGCTCTAAATATGTGCTTGTTCATTTGTAAATATGGACTGGTAATTTTATGTTGAGAACTTTCACTAGTTTTATACCTATTTCTCTACATCATTTGTACTAGAAGTGTAATTACTTAGTTTTGATTGTAGTTGCTATTATGACAATTTACTGAAATTCCTTCATAAATTCCTTTTGAATTTGTGAATACTCTGTTTTTAGAGTTATGAGATACTTCTGTCCCTGAAGTCAGTGTAAATTTATACTATACTGTGTATGTGTGGACATATGTATGTATATACGTGTGCTGATAACTAAATCCGAGGTATCATGAATGCCATGAATGCCCACACTATACCATTGAGTTATACCTCTCAACCATACACTGTATTTTTTATACATATTTCCAACATCTATCTACAGAAAAACCCTGGAATTAGTGAGTTACAAAGAATATCTCCCAGTAACAGAAAATGATACATTTTGGATAAATGTTCTATTTAAGATCTAGAGTCAGGTATACAGGAGCCTAGAAAAATGCAAGACTGTTTCTTTGGGATGAACATCTTCATCTTTCTAAACTTATAGGTAGAAACTTAAATCTCAGTGTGGTGATAATTGCAGAGGGAGCTTTGGGGAGTAATTAGGTCATGAAGGTGAGACCCTTATAGATGGGATTAGTGCCCTGTATTAGTTTACTTTCTATTGTTTGGATAAAACCCTTGACAAAAACCAACTTGGGAGGAAAGGGTTTATATGGTTTATACATCCTGATCACAGTTCATCATTGAGAAAAGCCAGGACAGAAACTCAGGGCAGGAACCTGGAGATAGGAACTGAAGCACGGACCACAAAGGAACACCGCTTACTGACTTGCTTCTCTGGCCTGTGCTTAGCCTGCTTTCTTATACAACCCAGAACCACCTGCCCATGAGTGGCACCACCCATAGTGAGCTAGGCCTTCTACTATCACTCAACTATCAAGAAAATGCCTAATAGACATGCCCACAGGCCAATCTTAAGAAAAAATTACCCCGTTGAAGTTCTCTCTTCCCAGATGTGTAAAGTTGACAACTGAAGATATCTAGCATATATCCTTAGAAAGAAAGACAGAGACTAGAACTACTTTTCTCTCCTCCTAATATATAAAGAGACATTAAGGAACCAGGAAAAGGAGGATGGAGAGATGGTTCCACAGTTAAGGGCACTGGTTATTCTTACAGAAGACCCAGGTTCAGATCTCAGGACCTATATGGTGGCTAACAACCATCTGTAACTCCAGTCCCAGGGAATCTGATAACCCTCTTCTGACCTCAGTGGGCACCGCATGACACAGGTGCACTCATACAAGTAGGCAATACACTCATACATAGAAAATAGGAATAATAAAGAAAAAAAATTAAAACTAGCCAGGAAAGAAGTTCCCTCCAAGAATTAAGTCAGTCAGTACATTGATTTGGATTCTTAGAACTGTAAGATATATTCTGTAGTTTAAGCCATCCTGGCTGTAGAAAAGTCATTTGCCACTTAACGATAGAGATGCATTCTGAGAAACACATCATTTGGTGATTTCTTCATTGTAGGAACATCACGGAGTGTGCTTGCACAAACATAAACACCATAACCTTGCTGTTCTAGCACAGGCGGGCACGGTAGAGAAGCTGCATCACACACAACTTCGGCTTTATACTTGTAGTGCATTGGCAGCATGTGCATCCCAGTGGTGCACTAATGCCCTGGCTTCTCAGATCACAAACGGGTGCAATGTTGTCCTAAGCAAAATTCTTGTTCTTTAAAGTCTTCAAGAAATAAATGAATTTGACTTGACCTTACGGAGAAGGTCTCCCTGTAGCTCCAGTTGACCTGCAACTCTATTGTAGACCAGGCTGACCTGGAACTTATAGAGATCTGCTTGCCTCTACCACAAGTACTGGGATTAAAGACATGCACCACCATACCCAATGATTTCAATCTTTTAAACCATCCATATTTAGCAGTAAGTAACATAAAAGTTAGGTCTAGATTTCTCTTTCAGCACTATAAAGAAGTTTTTGCATTGGCTGTGATTATCATGAAGCTGAAAAGATATGGCCTTCAATCCAGGTCATTAGCAGTTTATCCATATCTGATAGGGACCCTTTTGAGTTTTTGTTAGGGTCCTCGAATTCAGTTAAATGGTTTCTTTAACAGTTTCTGAAGTTACATTTTTGTTCATCAAGATTACAGCTATGAGGGAACAGGGCATGCCTGACCAGGGAGCAATAGCTATCATTGGTTTTCACCATCGTAATCTGTCATTACTTTTAATGCCCTTTCCAGGCCAGTTTCTCTATGTGTTTAGCTATTGGCAATATTAGTTGTGTGTTCTGTATGCTTAAGGGTCATAAAAAAAAACAAAAAAGCATAAGATTAAATTGAGAGCAAAAGAAAATGACACGATCAAGTGCTGTGTCTGAGGTTGCTGCTCCAGCCACAGGACAGACTGCTCTTTGGGAAATACTTTTTTTTCCTAAGTAGGAAGAAGTATACTCTCAAATATCATTGTGATGGTTGGTTTTAAATGCCAACTTGTCACAATGAAGAATTATCTGAGAAGGGGTTCTCAATTGAAGAATTATATAGACCAGGTTGGTCTGTGGGCATGTTTATGAGGGAATGTCTTCATTGTCTACTGAAGTGAGAAGACTGACTCTGAACGTGGGTGGCAACATTTCATGGGCTGAGCCCTGAACGGTGTGATTACAAATGAAGAAAGTTACCTAAGTAAATCCAGGCTAGCAAGAATGTGTTTATTCTCTGTGCTATTGACTGTGGATAGGACTGACTACTGCTTGAGCTCCCACCTTGACTTCTCAAGGTAACAGGCTGTAACCTGGAACTGTGAGCTACATCAACTCTTCCCTCCCCTATGCTGCTTTTTGTCTGTGTATTTGTCACAGCAGCACAAATCAAACTAACAGCCATAAAATACATAAATCAATAACATATTCCTTTGCTGCCGTTACCAAACAGCAGATACTGTATATAATTATATGTGCTATGTTTTTATGCCTCTGGCAGTTTAGCAGGTTTGTTTAAAGCAGCATCACCACAAAAATGTGATATTTTTTTTAAACAGGGTTTCACTGCATAGCCAAGGTTAATCTCAAACTCCTCCTGATCCTTCTATATCAGCTCCCTAAGTGCTGACATTATATGAATGTATCACTATACCTAGCCAAATAATGATGTTTTGATAGGAAATTTTCAGATCCCTTGTAACCTATGGCACTACAAATAGATCTACTGTCTGTCATGGACCAAAATGTTGTCATATTTCATATGACTGTATTTTATTATAGTCATATGCCTGAGCTACGATAACTATTCAAGTTGTACCTAAAGAAATCAGAAACCTCCCATTAGTCAGAGACGGGACCATTTATGAATGAAAATGAGGAAGAGGAATGGAATGAAATATATTAAATGTACTAAATCCATGACATGAGTTCATAATGATATTAACAACAAAAACGGAATAAGGAAAAAATAGAACTTAGCCACATTTGCAGAAGATGAGGAATGAGATAGTTGATTTAGCAACTGATAAAACAAAGAACTTAATCTTTAATTCCACCATATGACCTGAGAGAAAACTCCCTTTATGAGAGAATTCTATCTATAAAGAATTAATATTAGAATACCTTTACTTCATAGTTGCCACTGATGTAATGAACTAGAACAAAGACAATCAATGGCTGATAATCATAAAAAGAGAAGCAAGGCCATATTATGTGCCTCTTGGTAGAATACTACCTATAAAATGTTGTTGCTGAAAATATGATCTTCTATAAGCCTCTGAGCAACAATTTACAAGAAACAATGTAGACAAGAGACTTCATAAATAACCCCCTGTAGCTGTAGTAAGCAAGGTAAGACTGAAGGCCACTCAAAAATGGTGTGAGACAAGCCAAGCACTCACTAACTCAGCATAAAGCAAAAGAAGTGTTTCTCATAGCTCTATGGGTTGGTGGGCTCAAGTAAATGGCTCCTCTGCTGATCTTGCCTGGTGTCACTCACGGGCAGCACTGAACTCAGTTGGTAGTGGATGTCAGCTGGGCTTCTTGACTTACCCCTTTTTAGGCTTCATGAGGAAGAAATGGAAAATACAATGCCTCTTTGAACTATGAAGTCACACAGCATCACTTCCACTGTACTTTATGGGTGAAAGCAAATCATAGGGTCACCTCAGATTTACAGACATGGAAAGAAAGTCCAGCTCTCCATGAGAAGAGTGGTAATACCACACTCAAAGTCACATAGGGGCTTGGAGGCATAGCTTAGCACATATAAAGCCCTGAGACTGATCCCTGATGCCACCAAGAAAAGAAAACTAGCAAGATGGGAGATGATGTGTGAGTATCTACCAAGGTTTAAATGTGTTTCAAAGTTCATATGTTGAAATGCAGCAGTGTTGGGAGGGCCTACTGATAGGCGATTAGATGATGAGGAGACCCTCACAAATAGAATGATGCCATTGTCTTGGAAATACATCACAAAAAGGGACTTATGAAAGCAGGTGCAGCCCCCTCCTGCTTCCTTGCATGTGCCCTTTCTTGTCCTTTCATCTTCCATTACAGGACAGTGCATCACAGAAATCCTCTTCAGAGGGCAAGCAAATGTCAGCACCGTGCCCTTAGACCACCCAGTTTCTACAATTTTACAATTTTCTACAATTTTAGACTTTTCTTTTTTATACATAAATTATTATATAGCAGCACAATATAGACAAGACACCATTTACAGAAACACTTTAATTCTTTTAGAGAAAACATGAATTTGGTCAAGACTTTGGATAAAAGAAATGCCTTCATTATTTTGAGGCAAAAGTCAACCTCTTAATTGTGGTGTTGTGCAATGCCACATTACAGAGATGCTTGAATAATCACATTAATTTTAACCAGGAGTGGAACCCAAAATGCTCTGAGAACCTGTTTCTTCAGATTTCACTGTAAACTGGACTCTTGAATAAAGGCTTTGCTCTTTTTTTATTGAAAGAGTATGTCCAGTATGATATGGGGAAGGAAAAGTGGACCCTTTTCTTAATCAGAGAAGGATTTTCCCTTTCTGTCCCTACTGACTTAGAACAGCACTCACAACCACAAACAGATGTTATCAGTCTAATTCATCTATTGTTTGGAACACAAATGGGATAATTCTTATTGCTTTCAACAAATATCCACTGTTTGCAGTCCTTTTGATAATCACAATACACACACACACACACACACACACACATACACACACATTATTCTGGGTCAAGGGCAAGGAAGGGTCCTGAGAGATTAAAGCTGTATGTTTAGGTTGCAAGAGAAACCCATGCCCTAGTAAACCTTTTTCACATTATAACAAAGCTAAGATAGTGTTAAATGATCTCAAAATATAAAATTAACTTTTTTACTGCAATATTAAGTAAAAGTCATTGTCCGGATCATGTCTTTATTTTTGAAAGCCATTCTCACATCTTATAAATGTCTAGGCAGCAACAAGCCCTCTCACCTGGAGTTTCATTGTTATGTGGGTAGTGACGAGCAGGTGTCAAAGCTTCATTCTTAATCTGAGTGCCCTACTATATGGCAAATGTCCCAGTTGTGGTATATATTCAAGATGACTCAAATGTGGGGGCAATGATCAAATCAAACCTCCAAGGTCTTATCTGGAGCTCAGGGGAACCCAGAAATTTTCTATCTTCAGCGTGTGAACTCTCAGACCTGCTTTCCTTAAGATATCTCTCTAGCCAGTCCCCTCTGTCTCAGATGGTGGGACCACCAACTACCATCACAGCCTGCATTTTCCCTCTAAACATACTCTTTGTGGACCCATGTCAGTCCATCTTAGCTCTACTGTCTTGCACAGCCATCTCCTACCCAGTCAGTGTGGTAGGGTGTCTATAGGGTCCCCAATTCCTGACTACTCTGAATTTGGTCTATTCCTTCTTTGTGTACTTATTTATTTGTGTATATATTTTAAGAGACACAGGTGTCACTGGTCCCAGAACTCCCCAAACCCTGGACTCAAGGAATACAGGCAAGTGCCATCTTACCCTAGTAAAGACTCACTTTAACATCTTTGATCCTGGGTATTTCTTTAAACTATGAAATAAAGAATTTTTATTATATTTATTTATGTGGGGGATAGGAATGACTTTTCTGGGAATTCCTCTGTTATAAATGGGAATCTTGCCTGGTGTGATAGCACACACCTTTAATCCCAGCACTCGGAGGCAGAGACAGGCAGATCTCTATGAATTCAAGGCTAGCCTGGTCTGCATAGTGAGTTCCAGGACAGTTGGGTCTACAGGGAGAATCTTACTTAACCTTTTAACCAAAGTTTATCTTATGTTGTGGGTTCATTGAACATTACCCCATGTTTACAATGTAAACAATCTTACTAGGCCTTGGACTCCTCTTGTAACCTAAACATATGGCTCTAATTTTTCACGATCCTTCCTTGTTCCTGACTCAGAATGCTCATACCTGTATGTTGTGAAAATACCATTGCTTAAAGCAACAACACTGAAAGCAATGAATTACCCTCAGCTTGTAAGGCAAACGGTGGTATTAGATGGATAATATCTGTTTGTACTTGTGTATACTGTTCTATGTCAGCAAGGGTCAGAAAGAGAAAAATCCTTCTCTGATAAGACCAGTTGCCTCAGGGTTGAAGAGATGGCTCAGTGGTTAAAAGCACTGACTGCTTATACAGAGGACCAGGTTCAATTCCCAGCACCCACATGGCACTAACAGCAGTCAGCTCCAAGGGATCTGACGCCCCCTTCTGACCTCTATGAGCAAGACATGATACATATGGAACTGGTTTGTAAGAAGAATACAGAAAAGTTTGAAGCTGCGGGCTACAGAAGTCCTAAAGTACAATAATAAGAGGTTAACAGGCCATTATGGTAGGAGTTTAAAGTCTAGAATGCTGATAGAGATGTGGACAGTAAAGACTATGCGCCAGTAAATTCAGAAGAAACAACTTTATTGAGAACTGGACTAGAGGCCCTTTGTGTTACATTCTGACAAAGGTTCTAGCTATATGTTGTTCATGTCCTGAAAAAATGTGTTAGGCTGAATTCAAAAGTAATGGACTCTACCAGGAGTAATGGTGTACTTTTTTAATCCCAGCACTCAGGAGGCAAAAGCAGGTGGATTTTTATGAGATCCAGGCCAGCCTGGTCTACATAGGAAATGCCAGGCAAGCTGGGGCTACAGGAAGCTGCTGTCTTAAAGAACAAAAACATAATACAAAAAAAAAAAAGGGAAAAAAAAAAACCAAAGTAATGAACTCATTGATTTGGTGGAGGAAATTTCAACATAGCAAGCTAGTCATGTTTGTTACCGGTTGCCATTAACCAGCTTTATGGTGAGAATTAGGGGAAAATGGAACAGAAATATGTAGAACATACAGAGCTAGGAAGTGTCTGGGTGCATTTAAAGCTGCAAACCACGCAGTAAGGACAAAGTGGTAATAGTGGTTAAAGAGATTAGTGCCATTAAGGAGAAACTATGTCCTTTGCCCTGGAACAATAGGGTGGGATGCTACTTATCAAAGCCTTTGGAGCCAAAAATGCCAATGTAGTAGAAAAGTGTTCATCTATGAGCCTCCGGGGAGCCTTACTTGAATAGAACAGTGCAGGCACTCAGAGGCCATTGCAACAGTGGTGAAAGGGGGTCAGCTACATCTGAAGCTGTCAGGACTTGGTATCATCTACCTGGAGCTGATTCTGCAGAATGCAAGTGTTATGGGATCATCAAAACTTGGACCAAGGTTGCTGAGGAAAGCTAGTAGGCTAGGCAATGTGTCCCAGGGACAGATTCCCTATATGGTACTCCTAAGTGAGCTGAGTATGAAGCCATGAAGATCACAGCTACTTAAAGTAGAGATTGAAGGCTAATGGAGATTCCAGGAGTATGCTGTGCCTGCTAAGAAAAGCTACAGGCAATGAGTGGACCATGTTGTGTGCTCCAGGAAACAGGGCCCTTGAAGTGGAGTCTCTCAAGCCTGTTGAAGCATAGAGGATGCCACCATGAGCCCCCGATACTGGGCATGGAACTACAGAGTCTCCTGTTTGCTCTGATAGATTTCAGTCTGGTGTTAGTCTAATCCAAATATGTTCCCATTCTTCCCTTGTGGAATGGAAATAGTTACTCTGTACCATCATGTATTGAAAGCATGTAATGTGCTTTCAGATTTTATAGGAGCTCACAACTATGAGCTTGCCATGAGTCTCTGTAGAGACTTTGACTTTTTGAACAGAGTTGGTCTTTTAAGGCTCATGAGGACTCTTGAAGTTGACTGAATGCATTTTGTACTATAAGATGGCCATGAGCCTATAAGAATTATGAGTGGAATGTTAAGACTTGAGTGGGAAATGTTCCCCACAGGCAGATGTCCTTGAATACTTGCTCTACAACTATGGCACTGTTTGGGGAGATTATGGACTCTTTGGGCTATAAGGCCTACCTGGTGGATGTAGACCACTTGGTATGGGCCTTGATAGTTAGCACCTAGCCCTGCTTCTGGTCCTGTTTCTGCTTCCTGATCCACAGAAATATGAATAAGCTGTGTTTATTTATGAGCTATCACTGCAGTAACAGAACATCTCCACCCACCATGCTTTCCCCATTATGGATGGATAGATAATGACACTACAAGGCAAAATAAATCCTTTCTCCCTTAACTTGTTTCTAACAAGAGTTCTGTCATAGCAATGAGAAAAGCAATTAAAACAATGTCTTTGTTTTCACTTGTTATAAAGCTCAATGAATGTCTTGTAATTGTCCTTAGTATCTACTTTGAAGTGTGTCCCGATTCATGACAGTGTGGTCTTTCTCATTGGATGAATTGGGACAATGTGCTTATCTGCAAGAAAGTTCTTTCTTCTGGAAACAGAAAATCAAGCAAGTTTCCCCAGATATTATACTGAAGGAGAAAAGGAGATATGTGTCAGTAGCTCCACAGCCAATGCATTCTAAAAGCAAGATAAACAAAGATAGTGTAAACATTCATTCTACATACAAACATACCTGAAATCAACCTCGAAACCTCTATCTGCACCAGGTCTAAGATTGCTTCTATTCCAGGCCTCTTCCTCCAGATTCTTCCAAAGGGTTTTCAAAGTTGAATCATTGCAATATCTCCTACTCACTGACACTGATGTTTCAAAGAATTGACTTTTTTGTTTGTGTTTGGAGTCTCCATGAAGCTCTGGCTAGCCTAGAACTCACTATACAGACTATGATTGCTCAAACTCTCAGAGGTTTACCTGCCTCTGCCTCCCGAGTGCTGAAATTCAGTTTTGTTTTGTATCACACATATAAATATATATGGATCAGAGGAGGGAATCCCACAGTGAGAGAGGTCTGCTCTCTTGCCTCTGCATGGAGAAGAAGAGAGCATTTCTCCTCCCCAGTAAGCTTGGGGACAGAGCTGGCTGCAAAATGAAATTTCAAAAGAGCAGCAGTAATGAGGAAGATGGTCAGAAAGCAATAGCAGCTCAAGGAAGAATAAAATCTTCATGTGACACAGCAGGAATCTAAGAAAGAGGCCTCCCAGATGCTATTTTTATTTTGAGCATTTCAGGGTAACACAGATTGAGTTAATGATGTTTTCTTATAGCTCTAAGGCAACTCAGAAATGGCAGGGCTCAGACTAGCAGAGATGCTCTTCCTGCCAACTAGAGAGAGATAGGGAGCCAGGTCGGGGGGATGTCCTGGGTCCCTAGCTGAAAGTTCTGAGGAAAGGAGTACCATGATGGGGGGTTTCTATCCCTCCCCAGGTAAGTGGCAATTTGCCTGAATCTCTACTTGTCAGTTTTACCACTTTGAATCAACTACTCCATTTCCGTGGTTAAGAGGCTTTCACACTGAAGGAGCCCCACAGGTTCAATGATAAGAATGAACCAAATGAAGGCAGAAAGCCATTAAGAAATCCTAAATTCCATTTCACCCCTGGTGTTTATATCTTCTGCGGGAGAGTTAGAAGCATGCAGAGAATTTCTAAAACCCTTCCTAGATACTTGAGGGTGCTTCTTAATTGTTATGGATTGTTAAGGGTCCTATTTTTGAATGAATGGCAAGTTATTTTAATGTTTTTAAGTCAGTGAAGATTGATAAAGACATTGTAAATTTCAGCTCTGTTTTATTCTTGACATTTTCTCAAATAAGCTTTTTTTGTGGAATTATTTTTCTCAATATTAATTTAGTATTTAAAAAACCTGAATCAAAGGAACTTTTTGAGTCTCAGCATCTGCATTTATATATACCCCTGTGTACATTTCATGTGTATCCTTAGGACAATTCTTTCTTTGATCTCTCTGTGTGTGTGTGTGTGTGTGTGTGTGTGTGTGTGTGTCTTATACTAGTGTGTGTATATCTGGTAGGGTTGTGTATACACACCCATATATAAGAGTACATACACTGTAAGAACACTACCTGCTCTCTGCCTTATTCCTTTGAGACAGGGTCTTTCATTGAACCTGAAGCTCGCTGTTTGGTCTAGGCTGGATGACCAACAAGCTCTTGGATCCTCCTGTTTACACCCCTCAATGTTGAGGTACAGGCATGAGGAGCCATGCCTGGCTTTTATGTGGGTGCAGGGATTCAAACTTGGGTCCTAATGTTTAAGTCTGAGTCATCTTCCCAAACTTAGCCCTTTCCCTTTTTGAGACAGGGTATTACTGTGTAGTCCAGGCTAGTCTCAAATTCCTGTTCTTTCTGTCTCAGCTCTTGAATACTGAGATTATAAGCATGTGCCCAATCAATTTTGTAAGTTTTCTAGATAAGTATGTGCATAGTGTTCATATTCTTTGGATTACAAATTCTATTAAAACTTCTCCTGTGCCCAATAATACTGAATTTTATTATGGGGAACTTAAGGCATAACTACCATAACTATGTTGAAATGTCCAGTACATTCCCTGAAAAATGAAATGGATTCTTGGGTTATTTATATTAGGCAGATGATCCCTGATTTACAATAGTTTTACTTTCAATTTTCTGGCTTCATGGTATATGTGATAGAAACTGTTTTTCAAATTTGAATTTTGATCTTTCTCAGGCTGGCAGTATGCAGTATGGTGCTGTAAGATGCTCAACAGTAACAGCATTCTGCCATCCTGAAGATGAACAACTGCACCCTACACAGAACTCTGCAACCAAGTAATGAAGTTCACTAAGTTACTATATTGAATGCATTTTCATCCTACAAAACTCGCAAACCAAGAGAAATGCTTGTGGAGATAGTTGGAAAGATGGCTTTAGAGATCTCAACCACAGCAACAGAGATCTGAAAGTCACCACTGATAAGAAAACAGAATCATGGGAGCAAATGACATCACTCAGGCCGACCATGCAGTGTGAGAGAAGAATGAGGACAAAACCCTGGGGAAGCCCAGCAGCTATGGGGTGAATGACATAAGAGGAGATAAGACCGCCAAGATAGAGCTTTCTAGTTAGTCAGGACTGACCCTGAGATCATGACTGAAAACCATCCAATGAGCTTGGCAGCCAGCTCACCATCTCCTCAGCAAGAGCATTTTCAGTACATTGATGGCCAGGAGATACAGACTGCAGTGGCCCAAGGGTGACAAGCACCTGGAATTTTCCATTGGAATAGAGTGTTTTTGAAAGCATTTGTTCCAGAAGGTCAGTGATTGGGAAAAAGTAGCCTGATTCTTGAAATGAAGGGTTATATCTTTCTTTTTATTGTTGTTACTTGAACTTCTGAGATGAGAAATTTTATACGATATGAGAAGAAATGAACTGAATGGGAAAAATTGGAATGGAAAAAAATTTTAAAAAATTGAAACAAGATCCTGAAATGAAAAACGGATGGGCTCATGTGTACAATTAGAAACAATGACATACAGCAAGAGGAAGGTTCTGTCTTCCTCAAGGGCAAGAGTTGAGAACAGATGCTTTAGAGTACACATCTCTTATACAAGTGGAATCATTCTTCCCTGAACTTTATAACAAGTCTCTCAATTTTCAGGGGAAAATGGATTTATATTTTTCTCTACTGTTAAAATAACAGTAGTCAGCTGAGCATGGCTCATGCCTTTAATCCCAGCATTTGGGAGCCAGAGGCAGGAAGATCTCTGTGAGTTCAAGGCCAGCCTAGTCTACATAGCGAGTTCTAGGCCAGCTGGACTACAGGGAGACCTTTTCTCAAAAGACCAAAATAATAAATAAATAAATAAAACAGTCATACAATTTCTATTGCCTATATTTCTACTCCTTTCTTATCATGTGAATGCCAAACAAATCCTTTGTCAAAAATGCATTTAGCTTAAATGAACCAAAAGCAATAGAATAACTCTCCTAGGCAATTCTCATTAGCATTCTCAGCCAAATAAGAATCCTCAGTTCACTGATGGCAGTGCTACTAAGCAACCACATCACTATCTAGAAGTGTCTATCACAATAGTCTGGCAGGAAATAATTTTAAGTTCAAATGCAACTCCATATTTTGTTTTGCTCCCTCTTTTCTCCCTGTAAATTTGGTGGTTTCCATAATAGAGAAAACTTGCCATAAAACACAATAGAGATTTGCTCCTTAAAACTGAAATGTATTAAGTCATTTAGACAATAATAGAAAAAATAGTACCTGTGTCTGTTCCACAATAGAAACTCAGGAAATTCTTAAGAGTTGATAGAAGGATGTCATGGAGAAACTCTCTCATTCACTACAAGGTTACTTGGTATTTTATTGCTAGAGAAAAACAAACATAATTTATTTTAAAGATTTAGAGTCAAAACTTAAGTACAAAAATTTTTTATGAGCTTCTAAGGATTTTTTTAAATCATAGAATATTAGAAAGTGATAGAAAATATACTTATTATCTATGCTGATATTTATTATTAATATTCTCAAAAACAATGCCTTGGAGCTAACATCCAATTATCCCTCAAACCTGAGACAAAGACATGTCCTCTCCCCCTTGGCTTTCCTTAGTACACCTGCATCTATTATTTAAGAGGGAGGAAGGAAGCAACAGAAAGAAAGAGCAAGTAAGCCGAGAGAGAGAGAGAGAGAGAGAGAGAGAGAGAGAGAGAGAGAGATTACAGTTGCTCCAGGAATGTGAGTACAAGTTCTCTAGCATCTCTAGCGGGGCATTCTTCATCTTTGGAAGATTAAGTAATTGTTACTGCTTTTACCCTTACATATTTACCACTCTGTAGAACTCTTCCAGCACTTCTTAATATTATGACATTTTCTTACTTGTTCAGTGCTTTTTTCCCCCGGCTACTTTCCTAGCTGCCTTTTAGTTATCTAATTCTTACCTCATGTTTGAAGTCCAGCTAACATTCCATTTCACCCATCAGGCCCTCCCCAGCCATCCCCAGGACTTGAACTGCCTGGTATGTTTACCAAAGGCCCTCAGTGAGACAAGAATAAATCAAGACTACCTTTTCACCTGACTAAACATTCTAGAACAGCAGTGAGTCTATGTGCAAGACATGATTATTTGGCACTAGAAAATATCAAAAGGGCTTATAGTTTTCTTTTTTCTTTGTCTTTATCTGGCTTGGCATAACAGTGATACTGGCTTCATAGAAGGAGCTTGGGAGTTCTCCCTTTGTCTCTATCTTTTTGAATAATTTAAGAAATATTGGTTTAGATCTTCTTTGAATGTCTGGTAGAATTCTGCTGTGAATCCATCTGGGCCTGACCTTTTTTCAGTCAGGAGGTTTTATATTACTGTTTCAAATTCGTTATTTGTTATGGGTCTAATTAAGTATTGATCTCTTCTTAGTTTAACCTTGGTGGTTTCTATGAATTTAGAAATTCATCAATTTCTTTTAAATTTTCAAATTTGAGTAGACGTTTTTAAAGTATTCCCTTATAATGCTCTGAATATCTCTCTCTCTCTCTCTCTCTGTGTGTGTGTGTGTGTGTGTGTGTGTCTGTCTGTCTGTCTGTCTGTCTGTTGTGGTGCTTACCCTTACATCTGTGATTTTGTTAATTTGGAATTGCTCTTTCTTTCTTTTGATTAACTAGGCTAAGTAAATTACAGCATACAGTCTATCTATTAAAAAGGATACTTTTACATGCTGTGTGAAAAGTAATCAATGAAGATAAGATTAATTCACTGAAATGAAATCTAAAACTGGCATTCCCAGTCTTTGACATACCAGTGTAGAACTTTCTAACAAGAGCACAAAAGTCTGTTAGCACACTCTGATAACTATGAATTAAATAAACATGATGGAATATTGATGTCAAATCTTAATAGTTTTCTGTTAGTGAAATATCTCATTGAAAATGTATTTTCATTTGTCTTCTTGGTTAGAATATCTCCTACGTTTTTCTGTCTCTAATCTAACATAAAATCATTCAATGGATATGTCAAATTTTCAACAGTGAATGGAATGCTGTGTCTATTCGCTGTACATCTCCACACATGCACCATGCATTCCTGAACACACACATGCACCCCAAATGAAATTATTTTTTCAGAAAATTAGAAAGAACAAAGAGTTCTTAAATTCTAAAGTCAACTTCTCTCAAGATGTAAAGATATTTTAAAACATTACCTAGCATTAACTGGAAGTAACTGATTTCTCAAAAGTGTGTCTGTTTGTGTGTGTATACTTCTGTTACATTTTGAACATATACCCTCTTCATCTAAATGAAGACTGTGTATGTATAAGATATAACTTGTGATATACCATGGCCAGTAATGTGCATCTCCCCTTAATTTCATTTAAAAAGAATATTTTTAAATAGGCCCTCCAAAAAACTCACCTTATTTTTAATATAGAAAACTGACTTCACTACAGTTTCAAGAAGCTTAAAAAAAGTTAGGAGAGGGGACTGGAGAGATGGCTTAGCAATTAAGAGTACTGGTCACTCTTACTGAGGACCTGGGTTTGGGTCTCAACACACACAGTGCAGCTAACAACCATCTAACCACATTTTGAGGGAATCTAAGCCCTCTTCTGGCCTCTATGGGTATTGAACACACAGGTGCACTTACATACATGTAGGCAAAACAGCCGTACATGTTCTATAAATGTATATATGTATATATAAAAACACACACAAAAACTCTTCAGATTGAGGATACTTGGCCATAAAAATGTACTGAGGGAATTGGGTTGGTGGAACACCCTGTAATCCTAGCACTCAAAAGGAGAATAATTAATTCAAGGCTACTGGACTACATGGTGAGACTTTGTCTGAAAAATTTAAGAAGTGACTAAAGGTATTCATTCTTGTCATCTCGTATAACTCTCTGATCAAAGTCAGCATTTTGGTAGTTCACAGAGATGTTTGCTTGTCCTCCATCACAGACTGAACTGCTAATAAAATTTAATGTGTTCATATGATCCACTGGCCAATAAAAGATTTGAGGACTATATTGCCTGAAATTACCTGAAACCCAAAACTGTTTTATGTTCCTTTACCTCCCTCTGCTGGTACATTCTAATATAGTTCTTAAGCTATTTTAAAATCAAATTGATAAACATTGTTTTTGAAAATATAAAAGAAAATCATGTGAGATATCATGAAGAATATAGCCAATCTTTTCCTAAAATACATTATTTCAGTTTGAAGCTTTAAAAACCATTTTTTAAAACAAGCCATTGATTTATACAATGTATACAATTTTTATTTTTTCTTCACCACACACATAGTCAAAATAATGGAATCAGTGCTACAGGAAGTGTATCTGGACATAAGCTAATTAATTATTATTATAAAATCAATTCATTGAAGCCATATGTGGTGTTCCTTGCCTTCAATCTCAGCACTCAAGAGGCACAGGCAAGTGGATCTTTGTGAGATCAAGGCCAGCTTGTGGCTACAGGGATACCCTGTCTCAAAAAAACAAAATAACAACAACAACAAAATAATCATTAAAAATTAAAATTGTACCTCACCTTGTTAGCTATTTACAATTAAAAGCATTCTCACATGTGTCCCTTTTATATCTTTTGTTCAGCAGTACCATGTGATAAGTATGCACCTTCTGAAATCTAAAATGTATTATTCTTAAACAGCAGAAAGTATCATATGGTCAACTTCAAGTAAAATTCTGAAACAGATTTCTGTAGTTGTTGCTGTTCCCTTTTCTCCACAGGTAACCTACAGTCTAGTAGTATCAAGTTCTCCCTTAAGAAAATAAAGTGCCTGGGACGTTTAACCATTAAACATCTCACCTCTCAGGATAATTCACATTTGAAAAGAAAGAGCTAAAGTTAAAGTAACCAACCCATGGAGCAATTATTGAAGTAGACAGTTGTACTTAGAAGGGTTTTCAATAGACACTCAAATAAAAAAGTGATGATCTCTCAATCCCCATTGCTGTGTCCTCAAAGAAAGGTTGGAAACTTGCCAGTCAACATTGTTTTAGACAGCCTTAAGCAAGGTAGATCCAGTGGAATACTTTACACTGGATGTACCTTTACACTGAGGTGTAAAGTATTGGGATGTACAATTACAATTATGTTGTCCTAACAGAAAAGCTTTCTTATCTGTAGATTGGGGATAAATGGGGGTAATAGCCACTTCATAAGTAAACCACCAGGATTAATGTCTGTCATAGTCAATATATGCTAGCTCCTCACTGCTTCTTCCTTTGGTGAGCATCTCACATGGTTAGCAGAATTTTAATTTTTCAAAAGACTAGACAAAAATACCACTACTGATTTCAGTTTTGAGGCTGTACAGATGAACAAGCTCTTTCTTAGTTCTCATTTCCTGTCTTGCCTTGGGTTGTAAAACAACTAATCCCTGTTAGGGAACTGGGAAGATGGTTCAGTTGATAAAGTACTTGTGCAATCCCTGAAGCTTGATGATGTGCCAGTCTAGCCAAATCAGTGAGCTCTATACTCAGTGAGAGACGCTGCCTCAAAAAATGAAGTGGGAACAATTGAAGAAAACACTCTTGACTGCTGGACTCCAGACACACGTACGCACACACCAGCGTACACATGCATGTGAACACATACACACACACACAAAGTAAAAAATAAGTAACCAATCAATCACATTGAGTTGCATAGAGAAAGAATTCTATAATTACAAAAGGCAGTTCAGTGAAGTGAATCCACTTCTATTTTAATTTGGGCCATAAAAATGCTCTAAGGAAGTTCATGTTTCTCATCACCTACAAACTGATCAAAAGTCAAGACATTAAGATTTTCATGTCATATATTTTGTCAATTTCCTTATTGTGACTCTTTTCCCAGGTGATTCTAGGTGATGTCATGTTAACAAGGAAAACTATCATAGTCCCACTGCTTGTCAACTTGACATACACATCACTTTTTTAAGATTTATTTTCATTGGTGTGCATATGTCCATGTGTTTATTTGTGCACATGAGGCCAGAGGCATTGGATGCCTCTGGAACTGAACTTGCTGGTATTTGTGAGCTGCCCAACATGGTGCTAGAAATCAAATTCATCCTCTGCAAGAGCAGCATACACTCTTAACCACTGAACCATCCCTCTAGTCCCAATCACATCACTATAATCATGACCTTCCACCCCTTATCTCCAGAGCCTTACTTTTTAAATAAATATAGTCTTTAAAAATACCAACACTTGGGGATGGAGCAATGCCTCAGTGGTTATGAGCACTTAATGATTTTTCAAAGAAAACAAGATAGGTTCCCAACACCCACATGGTGGATCACAACGGTCTGTAACTCGTTTCGGGAGAACCACAAAAATGGCATATGGAACTAGTTACCTAGAGAATTAATTGGGCCTCACTTAAAGAGCCTGTACCCACACTTGGGTTTATCTTTCTGCCACTCTTTCTTTGAGAAGCTCATACTCAGAATTTCTGTGTGTCCTTATTTCTGAGTGCCTCTCTCTTAATACTAGTAAGCCTATATTAAAATATTTTTCACGAAATTTCAAACTCTGCTTCACTATACTGGCTAGTCCTTAAATTCTTTTCAGCACTGAAGCAAACTCCCTATGTGACTTCTTAGGCTACTGAGAGTGACAGTGTTGCGCTGTGTTCCTGTTTGCTTTTGCTCATATAATAGGCACGTTCTTTCATTGAACAAATAAAGATGTTTGACTTGCATTCTGTTCCTAGCTCTTCATTCAGAAGCTTTCGTTTAGTTCGTGGAATGTAGAAAAAGCACTTAAACTCCTAAAGAAACAAAATAATTATACAAAAACGGCCCCTATTTAAATTCATTCCTTGAGTAACTAATCATTTAATTCCTATAGCCCCTAACACCATTAGACAGTTGGGAAACACGGCGCATAGAAGCTTCTGCCGGTGCTGAATCTGCATGGGGGCGGGAGGGGCGTGGGGCATGAGTAAATGTATATATTATATTGCCAGTTATTAAACACAAGCCTCCTCCGCCTCAAAAAAAAAAAAAAAAAGGAATTACATCCCCACAACAGCATGATGGAAATGCTGGTGTTTCAGACTGGAAAACATTTCGCAAACAGCTGAGAGTGTGAACGCTAGCATGGAGACCAGAAAGCCAAGGTTTTAACAGTGGCGGTGGTAACGGATTACAGGACACCTTCTGGTCATTTAACGTCAATCCCCACACCTAAGAAGCGACAGCAGCAGTCGCCTTCCGCATACTTCGTATTCCTCCGCACTACTCTCTCATTGGCAAGTCTTTGTCGCACTTAACCACCTATGTAAAAAGATTTGAACACTACCGTCAGTCCTCCAAATAATTAAGCGAGAGTCGTAGGAAAGGGTCTCTAAAACCGTCTTTTGTGACTCAAAACTCAGGTTGTCTCACTTCGGCTCCCGTACAATCGGTTGGGGGCCTTTCGCCTCAGTCAAGACCAGTAAAGAGCAATTAGGTGTCTATTTGAATTTCCCGAAATATATTGCCCGAAGAGCAAAACTATTCAGAAACACTTAAACATTTTCCTCCAAAGAATATGGAAAGGGACAAATGGAACTCACTCTCTTTCCATATTTCTTAGGTTTTTCACACCATTCCCTTCATGGGTCAACTTTTCGACCGACACTTCCAGACAGGCGGCTCCTGGCCACCCTGGGAGGGGTCCTCATTTTGAAAACAGGAGCGGGCCAATCAGCTCCCGAGCCCTGTTTGGCGCTGCCTTTTGAGCCTGGCTGGGGTCGCGGAGGTGCGGCCACCGGTGGTTCGGGTGTCTGCGGAGGATCTGAGGCCGAGACATGCTCAGAACCGCTCGGCTTTAGAGGGCCGGACCGGCCGGACGAGTATGCCGGAGGCCGCGGGCAGGCTGATGGGGTTGAGGAGACGCAGCCTGTGAAACGGGGTGACGGCGGGACCAGCCCGGCGGGTACCGGGACTGGGAGAGGCCCCGCGCCGCCGGCTGGTCCGGCAGCTAGGCTGGGCTCTGGAGGGTCAGGGGAAGGTGACCTCTCCATCTCAGGGAGTCGTGGGCTGAGGGTCTGGGGAAGTGGCCGGAAACCGTGAGAAGCTAGCAGCAGGCGTTGTAACCAGGAAACGGAAGAGTCAGAAGAAAAAGGGAGGTCTTTGTAAGTAGCTGGCAGGGTCGGGTGACCGAGAAGGAAGGTCGGTGGAAGTGGAAGAAGAGTGAAGTGTGGGCCGGATCCAAGGGCCGAGAGAAGAGGGTCTGTGGAAGTGGGTAGAGGGGCGCAGGAAAGCCGTGGAAGTGGCTGGGCCCCGGGGTAGTGCCAGACGTGGCCGGAAGGCAGTGGAGCGGAGCTCAAACCTGAGAGTGTTTGGAAATTGGAAGACTTGGTGGCGAACGAAAGTCAAAAGCCGGAGTCGGCCTCGGAGAGTGGGCGACGTGGCCGGGATGTGGGATCAGAGGCTGGTCAGACTGGCCCTGCTACAGCAGCTTCGGGCTGTCTATGGCATTAAGGTCAAGGGTGGCCGCGGACACTGCGATCGCCGGAGACGAGAGGCGCCAGCCTCGGAAATAGGGGTAAGTTATGGGAAACGAGATCTAGGTTATTAAAAGTGTAGGGAGAGGGGCAAACCTAGTTCACTCTGTGTGGATCAAAAGGTACGTGGTTAGGTGTGCCTAATTCAATCCATGTGATCTCTCGGCGTTCTCTAAAAATTCATGATTTTCCAACCACAGCACTATTGGAGTTTTGGGTTAAATCATTGCTTGTTAGGAGACGGAGAGTCCTGTGAATTATGAAATGTTGAGCAGCATGTCTGGCGTCTACCTATTAGATGCCAGCTGCTATGTCTCCGTTATGACAAGTACCTATGGGTATTGCCGATTTATTTCTGCGGTGCTAGGAGTGGGGTTCAGGGACTCCTACTTCCAACACCTGTATCTCCAGCTTATAATTTATTGTATTTTGAATCAGCAGCATGTGGGGTGGAGAACAAACTACCTTCTATACCAAGTTGGGGGAAGGTAGGGATCAGTGCATTTCTAAAAGAAATCTGTGGAGAAAGGGTGGCAAGGATTAGGAGGAGGTTTCTTGAGGTCCATCTGTATTCAGCAACGAAACATTTTGCGGCCTGACCATATCATACTATGGTGCCTCTCCTCTTCAGCAGTGCCCATTAGCACTGTGTGTAGGTCATGAGTTGGCTCTCTCCTTCCACCATGTGGGGTGGGTCCCTCGGGCTTGGCAGCAAGCGTCTCTGCCCTCTTAAGCCTCTGGAAAAGCCTATTTTGATTTAGTGGTAAAGGGATATTGGGTGAGAGTTTAGTCTCTGTTGAGTAATTGAGACTTTCATTGTGAAAAATAAAATTAAATATGTCTCCTTAGTTTGAATGTATAAAGGTAATTTATTAGCCACTTGTAAGTACTTGGAAATAAAAACTGATAAAATTCACAAAGACTGTAGCGTAGGGTGACCTTGAACTCACTATGTACCTAAGGCTTTGAGCTCCTAATCCTACTTCCTCCTTCCAAGTGCTGGATCACAAGGATGTGCCACCACACCCACCTAATATGTTTGTTTATATTTTAAAATTACTGTGGTTACCTTTGTAAAACTGGCTCTCCATGATCTCAAATATAGTTTTTTTTTTAAATTTCACTCCTTTTAAAAAAAAAAACAAAACCTGACACTTGCCTTTAGAGATAGACATACCTGAGTTTAATTTCTGCTTTATATTTAATTTATGGACATGGGCTGCTTGTTTATTTTCATTGAGCTTCAGTTTCTTATTCTATAAGGTGGTAATTATGGTATTTCTTCTTGGATTATATAGGGAAATGGGGAGGGACAGTAAGGCCTAAGATAGGCCTAGCACAGTGCCTGACACTTGTCACTTATTCAAATAGGAAAATGATCTGTATCCTAATTGATGGTGGTATTGTAGAAGTTCAGCTAGAAATGCTAGGAAAATAGTCTGATGAAATACAGTGATCATTCTGTAGTAAGTGTAACAGGGCAGGTAAATGAGAATTGTTTCTCTGACTCTGATGGTTATTAGCTAACATGTCTATCTTTACCTTTTTAAAAAAAGTGATGGAAATCTTTCCAAAAATAATGCCATTATGTTCTAATACATAAAAACTTTTAAAACAGTGTTTCTTAATTTTTATCTTTAAAAATATTTTATTATTTTTATTTTACGTATTTTATGTGTTTTGTCTGCATGTATATAAGTTCACCTGTGTGGTACAATGCTCTTGGAGGTCAGAAGAGGGAGTCGGATTCCCTGGAACTGGAGTTAAGACAGTTGTTACCTTCCATGTGGGTGACGGGAACTGAACCCGGGTTCTCTGCAAGAGCAGTTGGTGCTCTTAACTGATGAGCCATCTCTCCAGCCCTAAAACACAGTTTTATAAGATAAAATTGTACAAGTTATTTGCAGAGCTAGTTACTAAAAATGATGAAGCATAAGGAAAATACCTAAATTCAAGCTGCTTTAATTGTAGACTGATACCCACTTTAGCATTTTGTATTTTGTTTAGTTGCACAGTATCCTGAAATTTTTGATATATCCAATAAAGGAGTTGTCCACACTAACATTAAAATAGTTCATCTTGAAATGATAGGCATAACTGAAACATTTTTTGAGTACTTGATTCCGTCAGACATTGGTGTGTTCTTCACACATTTTAATTCATTTGATTCTTTCTGTCATTCTGTGACATAGATGTATGTATGGAAATGAGAGACACAGGATGTTTTTAATGATCTGAGTAAGATTGCTCAGCTACAAAGTAAAAAGTAGAGATTAGTAAACTGGCATTCTTAGCTGGAACTTAACTTATTGTACAGTGCTGGGCTCTGATCTTTTTCAACTTGGAATATTTATCAAATGAAGCTAAGTTCTTGAAGCGGGACTAGGAAACAATTCATTACTGTGTTAGGTACTTTGTTTATGGAGAGCAGGGACATCTAAGCTAAATTAACATAAGATTAGGTGTACTCATTTCATTTTGAATGTGCTGACCAACACAGGGTGGACATTGACATGTTTTTAAGAAGGTCACATATAGGTACAAAGATAGTGGCAAAGCAACCTACACATGTTTACTACAAGCTCGGTGTATTAAAATACAAATGTGTGTGTGTGTTTTTTAAGTGAGTTTTGAGGTGGTTAAATGAAAATTGTCTTAAATATTTGCAGAATCTTGACCATGTAAATCTCAGGACATAGTCAAAATGTACTCTTACAAGTGTGGAAAAGTTAGGGCTAAAAATAACTACATCTGATGTATTTTAGGAAGAATTAATGTGTAATAGGAATTTCTTTATGTGAATTAGTATTTGTAGAATGACTAAAGGACAATGTAAGTAAAGTCACGGGTGAAATCTATAGTATGTGGGGGAAAATGTTAATATTTGAGCCAGATTTATTGTAGGAATTTCCTTATTGAGGCTGAAGAGATGGCTCAGCAATTGAGAACACTTGCTCCTCTTGCAGAGGACCCAGTTTTAGTGCACAAATCAGGAGACTCCCAAAACTGTAACTCCAATTCCAGAGGATCCACTTGGCCTCTGTGGGCACCTTTACACAGGTGTTGTGCAAACATACAGGCACAGTCACATACAATAAAATCATTTTAAAAAGAATGCTTTTATTAGGCACTATCAGTTTTCTATAATCAGGTTGGAGACTGGCTGCATTCACTAGACAATCTGAGGGCAGTGACTTTGTGTTGGCTTTGTACTGTCTGCATCTAGCATAAATGTCTATTACTAGCCGTTACTTGTTAGTAAATGTATTTTAAATAATTGTTTTAGAGTTATTTCTGATACATTTTTATACCTAAGTTTTTTAAAATTTGCCTAATGCTTAAGAAAATTTATTTTATGCCTAATATTGTGCTTAGTAGCTGTTTTGTCATTTTAGGGTAAGATATTTGGAGTACCTTTTAATGCATTGCCCCATTCTGTTGTACCTGAATATGGACACATACCAAGGTAAGCAGAGTTAGACTGAGTAAATATTTCAAGCTGGTTTTAAAGGTTTTTAAAAATAATAGTTTGATGCATATATTTGTTTCAAACAAGCAGATTATTTCATCTCTCAGCATTAGCTAATATCAAAAATAAAAATTTAGGTCTGACTCTTCAAGCTTGGAAACCTGAGTTAGATCCTCTAAATCCATATATTCCACAAAGTTGTCTTCTGACCGCCACACGTGAACTGTGTTATATGTACCTGCACACATGTATCCAAGTGTATGTTGAATACCTTGCTGCACAGGTATAATTAAAGTGCAGATTTGCAGTTTTTCTAAGGTTGCCACTTGCTCTGTTTTGCTTTTTACATGACCCATTAAAGGTTTGATTTCTTATAATGAAAATCTATGGTCTTTTTTTACAATTATAATTGCAAAGTTTTGGGCCCAGGAATAATGTCTGAACCTTTTTAAAATGAGAATGATTGTAAGGTCTGGGATGGATCCTACTTTGCTAAGGAAAAATGTTGGAATGAGAAAATCTTCACTTTTTGGCTTTTTGGGGGGGAGGGGGATGTAATAGATAGTATATATTTAAAGCTATGCATAATATACAAGGTCACCCTGGAGAGACTATAGATAAGGAAGGCCTCACTTGGGTCAGTTGGACATGCTGGTACAAACCTGCAGTCCTAGCACTTGAAAGGTGGGACTAGAGGATCAGGTGTTCAAGGTTATCCTCAACTACATAGCAAGTTTGAAGTCAGTTTGGGCTTCATGAAACTCTGTCTTCAAAAAAGGCCTTGAACAGAGTCCATTCCACTATGTAGACACTAAATAGAAGAGGAAACAGAAGGAGATTGAGAAAAGGCAGCTTGGGGAACTAGCAGGAAAAGCAGAGGACAGTGAAAAGCCATTTTGAGCTGGGGAGTTGTTAGATGTGTCCCATGATTCAATGGGTCAAGCCATATGAGGACAATTAATCAACTGTGGGTCACATTGATGAAGGCTTTTTCGCGAGAGTAGTGAGAGTGAATGCGCCTGAGGGTTGAAGAGAGAAGGGGATGTGATAAAATAAAGATGAAAAGCAAAAGTGCTGGGAAGGGAAGAAGAAAGCATGGAAAACGGAGCAGGCACATCTGAACTGGCGTGACTGAAGATGTGGGCCTTAGAGAAGAGTCAGGAAGCAGTGACTGCTGTGGACAATCCTTTGTCACAAGCATTAAGGGGATTTGTGGCACTAGTGGAAAGAGCCAAAGTGCTTGGCCTGCTCTGATATCTTGGCAGTAGAATAGTGTTGGTGAGGCGTGTATCTGGCCACTTAAGCAAAATATTTCTCTTTCAGCTTTCTTGTGGAGGCCTGCGTATCTTTGGAA
The DNA here is from genome assembly GCA_035773235.1 of Eospalax fontanierii. Classification (NCBI taxonomy): domain Eukaryota; kingdom Metazoa; phylum Chordata; class Mammalia; order Rodentia; family Spalacidae; genus Eospalax; species Eospalax fontanierii. The sequence continues at coordinate 39,012,622 of CM069526.1, read as the reverse complement.
GAGCATATTCATACAGAAGGGCTTTTTAGGAAGTCAGGTTCTGTCATTCGTCTAAAAGCACTGAAGGTGAACTGTAATTTTTATTTGTACCATTTTCTGATTCAGTTTTTATGGTTGAAATATTTTTCTTAAGAACTTGTATATCATTTATATAGTGCTTTAAAAACTACTTTTGAATTTGTGGTCTCCATTCCTATAAAGTACTATATGAGATGAAAATAAATACAATTTTATTACTCTCAACTTTTTAGAAAGGAATAATATTTTAAAGCAAGAGTTAAGAGAACCTCTAATTAGGTATGGTAAATATTACTGTATTCAATAAACTTTTAAGGGTCCAGAGTGCTCATGATTATTGTATTTATTTCAGAACAAACTGGATCGTGGTGAAGGTTGCCTGTCTTCTGCACTTCCTTGTGATATTGCAGGACTTCTTAAACAGTTCTTTAGGGAACTGCCAGAGCCAGTTCTTCCAGCAGATTTGCATGAAGCACTTTTCAAAGCTCAACAGTTGGGAACAGAGGAGAAGAGTAAAGCTACATTGTTGCTCTCCTGTCTTATGGGAGATCATACTGTTGATATATTAAGATACTTCTTTAACTTTCTCAGGAATGTTTCTCTTAGGTAAGTGGTCATTAAAAGCCTTAAATGAGTTTAATTTCTCAGCTACCCCAAATTTGTAGTTAACAAATTTCATTTGGAATGGAAGTTTTTCTATTAAGTATTTTCTTATTATAGGAGGTATACCTTGTATAATTTAAGAACTAATATACCAAATGAGTTACTATTTTCTTGCATTCTTAGAGTCTTTGATGAATGTCTTCATGGCTCATTGGTCTTTGCAAAATTCATTGTCCATAGGATAGATTTTGATAACTGTGCTTTTAAAATATTTGTTGTGTTTTTCTTAAATTTTCCTCTGCTTAGTGAGTCCAGTTGTTTTTATGCATAATTGATGCTTTCTAAAACTTCCGGTTTTCTATGTTTGACTTTGAAAGTCAGTTAAACAAGACTAATTTGTGTGAAAGAGCAAAGTATGAAAAGATTCCGGTTTTGCTGGTAAATATTAACATAAATGAAGGCCATATATTTTGGGTTCTTATGTTCTTTTGGGTTGCTTTGCAGTGTTAAGGTTCAAACTTGGGACCTTCTACATAGTAGGCAAGCTCTACCACTAAACTATATTCCTGGTGCTTGATCCTTCCTTCCCTCCACTCCCTTTTCCTTTCTTTCCAACCAGTTATGTAGATTAATAGATATGGGGTGACTGTTTTGATTTGTATGTGGCTCATGAAGCAAATGTACCCAATGTTATTTTAATTCTCTGTAGTTTCATTTTTTCTCCATTTAACACATCCTTTTGTCTTCCTAGGGCAACTGAAAATAAGATGGATAGTAGCAATCTTGCAGTCATATTTGCACCAAATCTTCTTCAGACAAGTGAAGGACATGAGAAGATGTCTGCTAACACAGAGAAAAAGCTACGATTACAGGCAGCAGTAGTACAGACTCTTATTGAATGTGCATCAGATATTGGTAAGAGGTAGTAGCATTGTAAGTAGTAGGATTTGTTTAAATGAGGGAAGTTCAGTCTCTTCCAAGTGAATATGAAGACAACTGTTAAAAGGCTAACAGTGTTACCTACACATTTGGGGGACTGGGGAGGGAAAAAAGAAATAAATGTTTTATGAACATTTTCATTTAGGGCGTGTGCCAGATTTTATCCTGGAAAAGATCCCAGCTATGTTAGGTATTGATGGTCTCTGTGCTACTCCATCACTAGAAGGCTTTGAAGATGGTGACTATGAAACTCCTGGTGAATGTAAGAGAAAGCGAAGACAAAGTGTTGGAGGTAATTGACAGTCTCATTTTTGGGGTGGTACTGGGTTGTTTATTTATCTAAAATGTATTTAAACATAAGTAAATGCTTAATGGCCTGGATCCTGGATGCCACTTGATGTTTACAACATACTTTGAAAAATAATGTGCCAATACATTGGCACATTAGAAGTTAAGTGATGATATAATCTAATACTAAGTGCTAAAACTTTGTATTCAAAGGACAAACCTTCCCTGGGCCACAATGAGAGATTGTCAAAGAAGAGGTCATACTGAGCATTATTTAGGTATTGTGGTGCTAAGGATCGAATCTAGGAACTTGTGGAGGCTAAGCAAGCATTCTGCCTCTGAATTATGTCACTAGCCCTCACCTAGGCCTTTTTAAAGGATGGGTAGAATACAGAGAAATTGGGTAGATCAGAAAACTTGTATTCTGTACCAGGTGAGAAACTTGTTGAGAAAATAGATTTTCCTTGTGAAAGGAGGAATAATCTGGATTTGTATTTGTAAAGAGCTCAGTGACTGTTAAGGCTGAGAGTCTACATGCATGCATATGCACACACATTTATGTGGTTTACACACATAGATGCCAGAAGTTAACATAGGGTATGCCCCTCCTCCCTCCAGCACTAGGGTTATAGACCCTGGCTTTTTAGGAAGGTGCTACAGATGAAAACTCAGGTCCTCAAGCTTGAGCAACAAGTACATTACCAAAAGTTTGATTAATAATACTTATATTTACAACTTAAGAGTCTTAACGTACTTGTCTGCTGTTTTTTGTCTCTCTTTTATGCAACTTATGGTTAAGTCAGACTTGGTTGTTTGTTTCATAGCACCTTTATTCTCTGGTTTATACTGTTCCTTGGTAATTGATTTTGTGTGTGTAGTATGTGTCTGGGTGTACCTAAGCAGAGGGCATACTTAGGACACTGGGTGTCCCACTTTCACTCTTCACCTTATTCTTGAGACAGGACCTCTGAATGAACCTGAAACTTTCTGGAGTTTGGCTAGACTGGCTAGCCAGCAAGCTCTAGTGATCCTCCTGTTTCTACCCACCTCCACAGTGCTGGGGATCCAGACTCCCCTACCTACTGAACTATCTCCATACCCTCTATTGACAGTTTCTGTTACATCTGTCCTTGCCGTTCAAGTTATATTCAGTTGTCAAAATTCATCTTAAATTTCTTGTCAAGCAAGTTCCTCCTCTTAATTTTTTTTTTCCCCTGACAGGAAATAATTTTTTTCTGTCCTAATATTCTATAGTATTTTATTTAGGTTTGAGAGCTTCTATCTAGGGTTTTTTTTTTTTTATTCTTTACATTTGACTGTATTATAGTTACTGTTCTTTTACTATAAAAACCATCATTTCTAAATGATTTCTAAAGCACTGTATCCAACCTATTTTTTTTTACAGAAATACATTAAATAAATGCATTGAGTTATTGATATTTGGCTTAAATCAGAGATACTTTATTCAGACATCTTAGGGTAGCATTTACCAAGCATCACTGAAGTACATCAATTTCACTAGCAGTTTATTAACGTTGTAGTTAGTCCTCTATCATGGAAGGGTTTCAACACTACAGTCATATGGTTCAACTGCATTTGCTTGGGAGAATCTTGACTTTAAAAAAAAACAAAACCCTGATTTATATATATTTATGTCTATATAAAATTGGTCCTGCTAAACATTAAGTATAGTGTTTAGGAGGAGTGGTAACATACACTATTATGCAGTCCTTCAGGACTATTTTTGTTTGTTTGTTTCTTGAGACAGAGTTCAAATGTATATAAGCTCAAGCTGGCCTAAAACTCCAGATCCTTCTGTTGTAGTTTCAAGTGCAGAGATTACAAGCATGTACCAACATGCCTAGCTCTGGACTTTTGATAAATGTGTACTATATGAATTTGCCACTCTAACTTAGTTTTGTACTGCATGTGACACTTCTCAATTGCATTGTCTTAGAAACTAAGATTCCAGTGGTAAATTTCTCTAAGCAGAATGACTTAATCCATTATAACGTCCCTGTTAGCAGTGTGTGTTATGTTGTGCTCTTCTGTGTTGTCACTGTGCCAGCAAATGTCTTTCTGTAGATGCTGGTACTGCGCTGAGGTGATTAATGTGATAGTTTTGTTAGTGTAGTATTTCCTGAAATCCATATATTGAGATCATGATATGAGTACAAGGACAAGACGGAATTTTAAACTTCTCTGAGTACTCTAGGCATTATTAAAGTGCATGAGTGGCCAAGCGTTCAGAATGCAGAAGGGGTGGTTTGTGCTTCCGTATTCCTGATTGTACTGTGGCATCCTCACTGTTTTTTCTGTAGCTGAATCTGTTGGTAGAGTCGTTGCTGTTTGCTCAGCTCTGGCTCTTATTTTTCTTTCAATTTCTTTTGTCTTTCCCTCTCATATTAATTAAACCTTGTCTGTATTACTGCCATAAAGATGGGCTTTTTTTAGCCATTGCTGTCCAATTAGAGCTTTGCCTATTACTTGCCGTTCATTAGGTTTCATATTTTCTAGTTTGTACCTATTTCACATGACAATGTAGTTTTCTCAGCAATATATTATTGGGCAGTTTCTGAACTTGAATAAGTATTTTGATCTCTATAAGAGAGAATTTGAGACCGTTCTTAATAGGTAACTTCTGGTTGGCCTGGAATTCACTATGTAGACCAGGCTAGGCTTGAACTTACAGAGAGACCTGCCTGTCTCTGCCTCTGCCTCTTGAGTGCTGGGACTAAAGGTATGTGCATCACCACACTAGGCCTTCATTGAGTATTTTGAGTGTCCATTTGGTGACTAATTTGGTGAAAAAAATTTTTAAGACACTTTTGTATTCTGGTTTGGTGACCAAACCCTGGCAAAGGAGAGGTGTATTTTGGCTCACAGTTTGAGAGTACAGTCTCTCATGGCAGGGAAGGCATGGCAGTGGGCAGGGGCAGGAGGTTGCTGGTTATGCTGCATCACCAGTCAGAAACAGGTGAATGCAGGTGCTCATCAGGCTTTTCTGTTCCTTCCCCAGTGTGGGCACCTAGCCCGTGTTTGGGGTGGGTTGTCTTTTAGTTAAACCTTTCTTGAAATGTTCTCAGACACATGACCAAAGGTCTGTCTCCTAGGTGATTCTAAATTTCAGTCAAGTTGACAGTGATTACCCATCATGAAGGCTTTTGAAAATTAAAGACAGATTTTTGCATAAAAGTATTCCTGTTGCTGTCACAGTAGTAGCTAAACACAACATACATGTACATATGTGTACATATTGTAATAGTTTGCTTTCTGTTGCTGATAAAAGAAACACTGACCAAGGGAACTTATAAAAGGAAGAGTTTATTTAGCTTTCAGTTCCAAAGGGGCAAGAGTCCATCATGGCTGGGAGGCAGGGCGGCAGGTAGATATAGCAGCTAAGTGTTCACATCCTTAAGCAGGCACAGAAAGTAGAGTGCCACTGGAGATCCTGCAAGACTTAAGAACTCTCTAAGCCCGCCCCTGGTGACATGCTTCCTGCATCATGGCCACACCTTTCAAGACCTCCCAAAATGGTACCATCAACTGGAGCCAAAATGTTCAAATACTTGGAGCTTATGGGAGACAGTCTCATTCAAACTACCACACACATGTATATATAGATGCAGATATGCAGATGCTTAGCCTGTGTTTATTCTGAATCTCTGACCACTTGGTTATTTCCCTGAGAATTTTCTTTTCCTTATGTTATAATCGCTATGCTGTCTTTCTTCGCCCACCTCCTTTACCATTTGTTTTCTCTCATGTTTTAGATTTTCCAAACCCTCTTAACTATTTTAGCATGCTAAATCTTCTTTCATTTTCCTTCCTTAAATGATCTATTAAAAACTCCCATTTCTGGGCTAATAACTTGCAAATTGACTTTTCTAGCCCGTTTTCTCACAAATGGGTTCATGTCCATTTCAGTGCTCATAAGCACACACAGCTTTTCTTCAGTTTCTTTTCCACATGGTGTAATGATTATCTACTCAGTCATCAGAAATCAGAGCTCTGGGTCTTTTTATCTGTTCTTTCCTCATCCTCACACCTCACTGATCACATCTTGTCAGGTTGATCTCTTAAATACCTTTGCTGTTTCCCCTGTTCCTACCTCAGTTCAGACTTAACTCTTGGTTCAACAAGATACCATTCCCTCTTTTGTTTGGTTACTGTACATTATATATATGTAATTTATGTATGTATGTAAATTACATTTCATTCTGGCTCCCCTTGAAGGTATGAAGTATAATGGAGTAATGGCATAAAAACTAGTGTTTTATCTATATAAGAATAACTTTTTTTTAAGTATTCCATTTACTATTTAACTTTTTTTTTTTTTATGTGTATGAGTGTATTGCTTGCATGTGTATAAGTGCACTCATGTCATGAAATGCCAGCTGAAGTCAGAAGAGAGTGTCGGATCTCCCTGGAACTGGAGTTACAGATGGTTATTAGCCTTCATGTGGGTGCTGGGAGTTGAACCAGGTTCCCCTGCACAAGCGACCAGTGCTTTTAACCACTGAACCATTTCTCCAGGCCCTAGAATAATTGTTTTTAAATACCCTTAATTTTCAGTTTTAAATTTTTTTTTTTTTAATGTGGAGTATTTTGCCTGCATGTATATATGTGTACCACATATAGGAGCACCCAGATGGGAGCACCAGGTCCCTTGGAACTGTTAGCTGCTATGTTGGTGCTGGGAACTGAACCTGGGTCCTCTGTAAGAACAGTTAGTGCTCTTAACCTCTGAGCCATCTCTCCAGCTTGCTATAATACTATTAATAACAGGATGAATTATTGGTGAAAGACTGGGTATTACATTTTAACTGCTTATGTGGTTATATATGTCTTACATTTCAGATTTTGTTAATGGAGCCCTAAGTAAACTTAAATCCAGCAGAACACCCTCTCTTACACCTCAGCAGGATAGAACGGGTAGGTGATTGTTATATGCTAATATTTAAATGAAAAATTTCCTCAGTGTTCTCTAAAAAATTGTAATAATTGCCTAATTTATCTAATAAATCCTAGTACTATTTTCTATAGAAAATATATGGCATTGTTTTGGCATTGTTAATTACATTGGTTTTACTAAACTCAAAATTGTACATAAATAAGAATCTTTTACTCCCTTGTTCAAATTTTATAATCATTTTCAGTTGCTTATAATTTGGATGTTGTTAAATAAACATGAAAAGTAGCTCAATCTCATTCTGTTTTAGAATAAGAAATTTATATATTCTATAGTCTAATATTGTACTCGTTTGCTTATGGATGAAATTATTCAGCCAACAGTCAACATGTTCTTTTGTTTCTAGAGTGAAGTAGTTATGATTAAATGCCCAGTTATGATTAAAAAAATAGTTTTCACTTTGATATCTTTTTGAGACAAGTTCTTCCTGTAAGTACCAGCTGGCCTAGAACCTGCTTTGTAGATTAGGCTGGCCTCAGCCTCAACAAAGATTCACCTGCCTCTGTCTCCTGAGTGCTGGGATTTATTTTCATGTCTTGTCTGACTTTCTTCCCTGTATTAATGTTCTTTCATCTGTATTATGTGCATCCATTACTTGGAGTTTAAGTTACTGCTGCTTCTTAAGAGTTGCCAAGTGTAATGTGATTGCATTTGCCTTTAGTCCCAGTACATGGGAGTCTGAGGCAGAAGAATCTCGTCCAGTCTGGGTTATGTAGTATAGATCCTATCTCAAACAAAAAGAAAAAAACATGTCTTTGCCTCTTTGTAACTTTGTTATTTTAAGTAATTGTAGAATGTCAATTTAATAGTGGATAATGGAAATTTATTTACCACATTTTTTTGTTACCTGTAAGTGATAGAACTTATAAGAAATTAAATAAAGCACTTGTATGTTATCTGTGAGAGAAACACATTGGTTTGGTTTGTTTTTCAGGCCAGATATCTATATCACCAGTGATTCTTACGCCAAGTGCTAAGCGTAAATTGCCAGTAGATTCTTCTCATGCCTTCTCAAGTAAGAAGAGGAAGTCCGTCAAACACAACTTGAACTTTGAGCTGCTGCCAACTCATCTCTTCAGCAGCAATTCTACACCAGTGTCAGGTAGCAAATAGAATCTTTATAAGTTCCTCTGCCTTTTAAAGTAGACACTGATTTAGTATAAGTACAGTGTGTGTGTGTGTGTGTGTGTGTGTGTGTTTTATGGCCATGTGCTCAGAGTGAGCATTGGGTTTCTGTAGATGGCATTGGTACTCGCGTTTTATATGTTTGGACATCCTGAGTCCTAGCTCAATTTCTTCTGGGCCCATAGGTAGGCTCTCTATCTTTGCTCTATCTATTTACTGTCTCCTGTTGAGCTGAGGTCAGAAGTTTGGTCATCTCCAAATCCAGAATGAGAGTTATTCAGGTATGTTTTACAAAAGCTCTAATCTTTGATTGAGGTAATTGGCATGTCATGTTAGACATTTGTCCCTTCATTTCCAGCATTGGAATTCCTCTCTGTAACCTATTGAGTATCTGGTTTTCTTCTATACTCTTTCAGTTACTTTATTCTAATAGCATAGCTCAGATTAACTTCATGATCAACTATAAATAAAATGAAATCCTAACTAAGCCTAAAGGTCCCTTGTCTTATATTCTGACATTTAATCAAAATCTGATTGTTTTAGATTAATGTTTTTGGGTTTGAGGCACTGTTAAAAGGTACATATTGAATACGAGCTCTTTGTCCCAAAACTCTTTTTTTGTTTGTTTCTGTCCAAAGGCTTATACTTTGCTTAAGTTGAACAGAAGAGTATCTTGTGGTTTTTCAGAAGAAAAACTCTTCTTTACGGGTTCTGCATGGCTCATTAAAGTGTAATAGAGGACTGCTGGCATTGCATCTGTGGCACTTTCAGTAACTAGAGTTAGAGATTTAAGTCTTTTAAAGTAACTTCATATTTTTAATATTTAAGAGTCTATCCAGGTTGGAAGACTTTGTAAATGGCAAATTGGAATTACAGTTCTTTCTGCCCTTACTTGTTAGCATTCTGTCTTTCCCAAGAGCTGAACCCCTTGCTTTTTTCTGTAAGCTGCTTCCAAACATTGGCATATTCTTGTGTTATTTTAAGCCTAAGCTTAGCTTGAATGACCAGTAAACTTTATAAAAAATATGGATGTTCAACCAAAAAATAAAGTGCTGGGTATGGTGGTGCATGCCTTTAATCCCAGCACTAGTGACTTCTAAAATGTTTTTTAGCCTAATGCATGCAAAAGTCATCCAGATTTTTTTTTTTTTCTGTTTTCATGACTAAACAAAGCCATGAGTATCTTTTGGGGGTGCTTTGTGACTTCTTTATCAATAACTGATGGATTGACAGTTGATGTTTGTTGGAGGTATATAGCATTTGATTCAAACACAGTCAAATGTGTGTATGTACCCTATTTTTAACCTTCATAAAGTTTATACTGTAGCAGATTACATGATGTAGATAAGGGTCAATATTAAAATTAAACTGTTCCATAAACAGGAATATGGGAGGGATGAAGATACTAGTTTTTTGGTTTTTTTTTTTTTTTTTTTTCAACAAAAATACTGGAAAATTATACTTGAGTCTGGTAGATAGCAGTTGGCTACCAAGTGTTTTCCTAGATGCACACATGCTAACTTGTCAGTGTTTTTGTTTTTGTTTTTTTTTTTTTTTTAAGTTTTTTATTGACATATATTATATGTAATGAGTTTCACTGTGATGTTTTCATATGTGTATGTCCCGTTCCCACTTCCACCAATCCCTAACAGTAGTTTTCATGTTCATCAAGAAGCTATATTTTAAGAATCTCAGTGATAGGTAAACTACTATGCCTGCACAGCTTGCTCTCCTCCAGTATTTGACAGGGTCTATCACTAAGAGTATAAAACAAAACTAATAGAAGATTAGCGTTTGCTCTGACCTTTAATTGGCAACTATTAAGTAGGAAATAAATATTTTTCTTTTAGTTGAGCAGACTCCTGAAGCCTCTTAACTAGATATTGTGTTATTTTTGTTACTGCTGGAGTTGGGGGTAGAAATTAGACTTAAATCTAATTGCTGCTGCTACTCTTTTACACTTTGAAAAGAATATAAGTATATGTGACATATTGTTTGTCCTTATGTTTCATAGTTCACTGTGATACAAGCCCAGAAGGGTCATCTCAGAGTCCACTCTCTCCTGTAGCCAACAGTGGAAACCATTTGATGAGCACAGAGCTACGGCGAAGTAAGAGGATAGCAAGCAAAAAAGTTTATAGGTAATTTATTCAAGATGTTTTGTTTTCATTGGATTAATATTAGGTATCAATCGAGAATTATATTTTTAAAAATTCACTCAGTCTTTATATTATCAATCACAGACCCTTCATATACCATCAGAAAGAAGAAAGCAATCTTAATTTGAATCAACAATTCTTGTTTAAAATCCTGTTTTGTATTAATGGTATAATTTAAAATCTTGTTAGTTTTACAAGTTATTCTATTCTAATGGATATTTATAAGTTACTAAATAATTGATGAATTTTTATATGCAGATATAGTGTGCATATATGTGATATGTGCTTATATGTACTTTTAAAAAATTGTTAATGCTTCAGTTATTTTGGACTTATAAAATGTTACTATATAAGAATTTCTGATATTTATGTTAGAAACTGACATTAAATTCTTTTTTTAGGGTAGAATCTGGAAAAGCAGGCTGCTTCTCTCCTAAAGTCAGTCGTAAAGAAAAGGTCCGCAGATCTCTTCGTCTGAAATTTAGTCTCGGGAAAAGTAGAGATTCAGTAAGTGTCTTGTCATCATGACAGAATGCCTGGCATAAACAGTGCAAAGGACAAAAAATCCCTTTTGCTGATAGTTTCAGAAGTGTCAGTCCATCATGGTGGGGAGGCTGTGACAAAGCACAGTCTCTCACATCATAGCAGCTAAGCAGCAGAGAAAAGAAATACAGGAGGGGCCAGGGCCAGATGAGGCACAAGCACACATCTCTCCATCTTCCAACTCCACCTTCACCACCTCCCCCAACTCCCAGATTATGAGCCTGTGGGAGGTAGATCCATTCATTAGGCCAGTCTTCATCTGTCCCTGGAAACACCATCACACACATCCATAAAGGATTGTGTACTAAGTTCCTGGGTGTTTCTCAATCAAGTACATCACAATCACAGTGATTAACATTTTTACTGATCTAGTGCTGTACTATGTACCATGTTAGCATAAAGTTGTAGATTTGTTACTAAAAAAAGAACGAGCCCTGTCAATTCTGCCTGCCCACCAGAATACTATATCATATTCTACTCCACTTTTTATCAACACTTTTGTCCCAAAACTGAAACTGCTCTCATCAAGTTGGCCCATGGACTGGACTTTGCCAGCATTTTGGCCTGCTCCTCCTTGATTTACTTACTTTCTTTGCTTCTTCACTGGTTACTTTTCAAATTCCTTTTGTTTGTTTTTCATTTTGTTTTGGTTTGGTTTTTATAGTCTTTTTGAGACGGGGTCTCCCTGTAACCACAGCTGGCCTGGAACTCACTATGTAGACTAGGTTGGCCTCCATCTTACAGGGATCCACCTGTCTTGCCTCCCAAGTGCTGGAGTTAAAGACTTGCACAACCCTGTCTGGCCTCAAATTCCCTTGTAACCAAGTGACTAAAACTGTGCTTATCTGGACATCCATGTTTAAATTCTCTAACCCAGGATACTCCCCTGAGCAAACTGGCTGTCCATCCTTGTGTATAGATTTTTTGTTGTCGTTTGGGTTTGGATTTGTGGAAGATTTTTTCACTTTTGCTCTTGTTGCTAAGTATATGTTATGTCATTGAACACTCTGAGCTACTCGATCCCAGCTGTGTCTTCTTTCTGCTTATTCCTTGCTTCTATCGAAAGTTAACCTATTCCAGGCATAGTTCCCGAGAGCTTTCCCTGCTGCTCCTGTTTCCTGCACCAAACCACTCCTGTCTCTGCAATGTTACCCATTTCAGTTATGCAACTTGCTTGTCTAATCACTTAGGTCATGACCATGGTGCATTCTTCATCCTTTACCTTCCTGTACACAACATCTAATCTATTAAGAGAAATCTGCCGAACTTCTACTCAGCATATCTCCAAACCGTCATTTCCTAGCTGGGTAACTACAGCTAATCTTTTAATAGGTCTGCCTACTTCTACCACTTCTTCAGTGTTTGCAGCCAAATTGGTCTTTTAAAACCCACATTACATTGTATTACTCTTCTGTTCTGAAACCTCCAGTGATACATTTCATTCTGAAGGAAACCCCATATTCCTACATTGACTGCAGTTCTCCACAGGATCCGTTTCAGACCACATCTCGGAGCTCTAATCCCGGTACTCACCCTCTCACTCTGCTTCTGCTCTGACTTGCTCCACTGGAGTTTTCTCCCTGAAATGTCTGTCCACCCCCACCCTATCCCCGTGAGTCGTCTTTGCTCTTGTCCTTTTTCTTGACTCATTTTTTCATCACCCATCTGAAATTGTGTTCCACCCTGACAGGTTCTGTCCTCCCTACTCTGTGGTGCTCTTCTCCATTTTCTCCATGCCACTTTTTGGCCTTATATATTGTATTTTTGCAATGTAATTTACTGTTTGTCTTGTTTTGATCTAAATCTTCTCATCTTAGAATGTAAATTCCATGCAGGTAAAATTTTGCTTCCTCCCATACATAAACACATAGAGTTTATAAACAGACCAGCTGCAGGTGACACAAAAATTTATGTTTTATAGAAAGTTTGTGAGATTGGTTGTTTTGGGGAGGTTTTGTTTGTTTTCACTTCACAAAATATTACCTAAAACTTTAAATTTTCACTAGTAGGCAAGAATGTTGATGTTTGATGAAAAATTGTTTCAGTTATATATACCTTTCAAAATTTGTTACTGATTTTAATATTTAGTTGGTCTTAATATTTGAATTAACTGGGTTTATATAACCAAGCTATTTTTCACATTATCTTTTTTCCTACAGAATGGATGTTCTGGCATCAATAGATATGAAAATGTTGGTCGGCGACTAGCAAATCAACAAAGCCTAAAAGCTAGGATTGAATCTGTAAAAACAGGCCTGCTTTTTAGCCCAGATATTGATGAAAGATTATCAAAGAAAGGTACATTTACACAGTGCTGTTAGAATTGTACCCGAGCCCTGCCTTAATTTGTTTTAATGACAGAAAATATATATTTAATGTTCAAAAAGTTTAAAGTTCACATTTGAATAGTGGAAATATGACTTGGCAGTATATTTTTTGTAAACAATTAGAGGATGATTATAAACGTGAATATTTGACATTTTTATCTTAAATTCCATATCATCTTTAATGTTCTGGAAGTAAATGCTTAGAACCTTTATTTTCCATGTAGGGAAGTTGTAAAGTATTAAAAGCACTGAACTACTTTATTTTAGGTTCAGAAAAGATGAGTAAGTCTGAGGAAAACTTATTAACTCCAGATCGACTAGATGGAACGTGTTACCGAATGTCCTGGACAGAACCCAGTAATTCAAGTTTTCAAGACATGGATGCAAATGAAGCTTCTGCAATAGTGAAAAATCTTGAGGTGGAAAACTTTTCTGTGGAGCCGGGTATCACTGTTGAGAAGTCGCCAGCTGTGTCCTGTGATTTCAGCCCCTCCAGTTTGCATAGCCAACCCAACAGCAGTGTCCTAGGAAGTTCCCTTAGTGGGGACGAAAGTAACATGACCTCTGAGACTTTGGTAAAGATTCAGAAAGCGTTTTCTGAGTCTGGGAGTGATCTTCACACATTAATAAATCATAGGCAGACATCAGTAACCTCTATAGGAGAAGAAAATGAAACACCTTATGTAAAATATAACCCAGAAAAAAGTCCCTTTGAAGCTGACAATTTTACTGTGAGGGAATCAAAAGAAAATGATGAAAACCACACTGGTAAAGATGAGTGTGATTTAGAAAGGGACCCCTCGCCACATCCAAGTCCAAAACTTGATAGAGAAGTAACTGTAGAATGTTACTCTGCTCAAATGTCCGTGGGCAGTGAAGAAGACATCCATTCAGATACACCAAGTGATGGTTTAAGTCAGCAGGAATTCCCCAGTGATGAACAACCAAAGGAACAGCAGTCCCCAGGGGATAAACTGAAGACTCGGTCAAAGGAGAATGAGAATGTGATGGAGGAGAACTTAGTGGCATGGGGAGGGCCTGGGGAGGCTGAGGCTAATTCCTCTTCCCTACAGCAGAGTACCTGTCCTGTAACAGTCCTTTCAAAGCCTAGACCTTCTAGACTTGTTAAACAGCAGTCATTGGTGGAGAAAGGCGATAAGCCAGGTCCTGGAAGTTTGCAACAGACAGAGCACGGAAAGGTTTCAGATCATATTCAGTGGTTTAATAAGCTTTCTCTAAATGAACCAAACAGGACAAAAGTGAAGTCGCCTCTTAAATTTCAGCGTACTCCTGTTCGTCAATCTGTCAGAAGAATTAATTCCTTGTTGGAATATGGCAGGCAACCTGCAAGACAGAAGTTGGCAATCCCTGGTGATGCAGCTTCTCCTCTGGTTAAATCTGTGAGCTGTGACAGTGCTCTTCCCTCTTGTGTAGAGAACACATCAAAAACCTCTGTTTCATTTACTAAATCAGGCCATAAAGAACAGATGTCTACATCATGTGATAAATCAAATAGTGCCATTTCAAAATCAAGCACGGAGTTAACTTCTAAATCTTTCTCAAAAATGAAGAGATGCCCAGGTCCTGTACATGCTTCTTTGGGGTCTAGTAGACTTTGTAAACAGGAGAGTAAATCTGATAGCCAAGTTAAGTTTCCCTTGGATGATCTGACTAATTATGATACGTTAAAATGTGTTGTAAATAACAATGTAGGCTTTTCTCCTGGCATGAAAAATAGAGTCCTAAGGAAACCATCAGAAAAAGAAAGGGTCTGGTACAAAGGTTCTCCCAAAAATCCTATTGGAAAAACTCAGCTACTACCAACAAGTAAACCTGTAGACTTGTAACTGACTTGTAGACTTGTCATTGGTGTAAATTAGCACTTGATGAAAGTGACTTGCAGGGTGATGTATGTGTTAGTCTGTAGCTCGAGATGCTTGTCAAGCAGTAGCTTTTCTCTGAAGCAGTATCACTGCCGGAGCAGCTTGGATTTTCATATTTGTACATATGACTGCTTTGTTTCTCTTCATTACTGCAGCATTTAGACTTAACTTTATTGTGATTGCTTAAAGCCTATGTTAGACCTTACAGTTTTAAAGAAATCATTGGCTAGATTTATTAAAAAATAATTTTGAAAATTACATGATTGTTTTGTGTGCATGATAGGAAGAGCACAGGAAGTTGCCCCTGCCCATTTCTTGTTACTCCTCCAAGTCAGATAGATTTTCTATTACAGATCTCTACTATATAAAGGGAAGGGCTTAGCCCCACAAATCTGATGTCTGGAATTATGTTCATGTTTGTTGTCTTTACCAAAATCCTGGAAGTTAGTTTACTCCATTGGTAATACTTCCGTTTGGGACAGGAAGATTTGGTCGGTATCTCCTGTAGATGTACCAATTCCGTGTGCTTCAGAACAGTACTTAAAGATGACCTCAGTGTGCTTGTATATTATGCTGTAGAAGAAATTATTTTTAAGCCATACTATGTTTTTAAAGGTAATTTGCACAAATAATTTTTATCTATTTTGTCCAATGTGGGAGTGAAATTTTTAAGGAAGAATAATTAAATTTGGAAATTTTAATCAATTTCTTTCTATGAAGGTGCTTGATTTTAGAATTTGAATTGCTAATGTACCTCTATACATTTCACTTAGATAAAAATCTGATAGTTTTATCTTGTGGTTTATGTTATTTATTTAGCATAGCTATTAAAAATAACATCTGGAAAAATGACTTGCCTGAGACTAATGGACTCTGAAGTGTCAAGATTTAGAGCAGAACACTACACACACAAAACAACTGTACCTACACCATGTTTCAATATGAGGAATTCCAAGACATCATGTTTGCTTGACAGGTTCTATTTGAAGACATTACATCTGTTTTATGTCAAAATTATTTTCTATTTTCTGTGTTCATTATCTGGGACTCATTTTCCAGAACTAATATTTGGTTTACATAAATACGAAAAATCTGATAGTAAACATGTTTATCAAACAGATTTGTACTACAGACTACATGTGCATTTTAAGTATTTTTAGAACAGGTTGGAGGGCCCTTATCTAAAATGGTTGGGACTAGAAATATTTCAGATTTTAGAATATTTGCATGGGTGTTACTAGCTGAATAACGCTAAAACAGGAATCTGAAATCTGTCAAAATTTGACACATTTTGAACTAAGGTCTCATGGTCCTATTCGTGCTAAGAATTTCTTCTGAGCCTTGTTTTGAAAACTCTCTCAGCAGGGCATGGTGGAGTATGCCTATGATACTAGGACTCAGGAGATAGAGGCCTGGGGTGTAAAGAGCTTGTCTCCATTTAACAAAAAATCTTCAAGATACTTGCCTTTGAACCTCAAAACTCAAAAATTTGAGGCCATTTTCGTACTTTGGAGTCTAGAAGTAGAGTTTTAAATGGTTTCATCTTTGTATTTATTTTTATACAAATGAAGGATTAACTTCATGGATGGGGCGATGGGGTTTTTTAGTTAAAAGTGGCATGTACAGTAACTTCAAGAATTATTTTCATTTTTTTTAAGTGTAAAAATCTAGTATTTGGCTATTATGAGAAGCAATATATCTTAATACATAGCACTAAAGTTTATAGGCTTCTGGGCAACATTCTATAATCTCTTAAGAACTTAGTATAGGGTTTTAGAAATCATCAAGTCTATGATATAAATGATTCACTTTTAAATACAAAATTTTTGTCAAAAAAACCTTTATGTACCTGTTAAAATTTAGGAAGTTTAACCTAGTTAAAACTCCTTAGGAAGCTGAGATAGGATCATTTGAGACCAGCCCAGGTAACAGTGAGACTCTTGTGTTAAGGCTTGCATGTGAAATGTTACCCACAGGCTCATGGAGGACTTGTTCCCCAGTGGATGACACGATTTGGGGAGGTCATAGAACCTTTAGGAGATGGGCCTAACTGGAGGAAGTGGGTCCCTGGGGTGTGCCTTTAAAGACTATACCTGATCCCCAATCCCTTTTGTTCTGCTCTCTGCTGCTTATCCTCTCCTGTACATTCCTATTTCCATGATGTTCCAATTCACAGTGGCCTCATAAAACAGAGCTAGCAATTATGTACTGAAATCTCCAAAATTATGGTCCAAACTAAATACCTCATCCCCTCCCTCTCGGGTACTTCGCCAACAGTACAAAGTCTAACACCATCACATGCATTACAGACATTTTAGTATATTTCAGTCAACTTTTTCTTTCAACACAACCAGCAAATTGTAACCATTTCTCCTAGCTTAAATTGAAGATGACTGAATAACGCTGTAGTGAAATTCACAATTGAACAATATTCATCAATATTACACAGCAGCACAGTCTTTGAACCTAGAGCAGCACTATTTGTCAACGTTGACTGGGAAGAAAAATCAAAGTCATCTATGGAAGGAAGAGCATATGGAAAGATGCTTGACTTAAAACAGAAGGCTATCTGTCTTATAAATGAAGTTTTACAGCTTCAATAAATACTGTGGATGATGGGTTTACTGCATAGAGCTACAGTAAAGAGATCTGAATTCTAACCTAATGTACTCTTTCCCAGGTACCTTATTCCTAATTGCTCAGTGGATTTTATGGCATCTGTACTCAAAAGTTTCTTTCAAAGTGAGGGATCCCATAAGGTCCTGGGTTCCATCACCAGCACCACAAATATTCCAGATTTTCTTGGGTAATTTCTACGTGTCCTGGGGGTAAGGTTTCTCTTGCTGAGTTTAGAAACAGAACCACCAGGTGTCCTGGTGGGTTTAGGAAGCAATCTGCCGCCCTCCACATATGCTGGCTGAGTGGTCAGCCTTACGGGGCTCCTAGACTGAATGGGAGTGTTCCGTGTTCCTCAGAGTTAGCTGATGTGCTTATGTGGTGGACACTAAAAGCCAAAACTTGAGCACTTTTCTTGGTGCTTAGGAGCTGTTGCAGTCTTGGGACCATCTAGCTTTATCTATAGAATTAGACACTATTTGCCTTCTGGTTAGGAGAAAAATTAGAAGCCACACTGAAGAACTCCATTTCCTTCTTTTTCTCACTGGCATTATGGACAGCCCCGTTTCTCAAACTGAATCACTGCAAGAACAGCTAGAGCCCCAGGCAACCTGTCGACCCGCTGTGCCCTCTGTAAGCAGTCTCTACACTGTCTTCCCTCTGTCCCCAAGTTCTCCCCACAGCCATTCAGCCCCCTTTGCTGAATTTCTCACTCAGTTTTGACAACCCATTCTGCCAGGTCCGCCTCCTTCCCAGCTCGCCGGCTCTCCTGCGCTCTTCCCGGGCCCTGCTTCCAAGTCTGTATTGTTTTAAAGTGAACTTGGCCTGTGGGTTGCCACAAAGCTGAGTCACTGCAAATTGTCATCCTGCGTCCTGTCTACAAACAGCTTACCTTTTAGAAGCAGCCCAGCCTCATGTGCTCTTCCTTTGAGTTTTTGGTATTGATTTTTAAAAAACTGTGAGGGCTTGACAGTATTTGTGGAACCACAGCTGTATAGCTGAATATTTTTGTTGCTTTCATCAATAAACGTAGCAGAAGAGGAAGAAACACTTGGGAGCTAATGTTCCTAGAAGTTTTCCACTCCTACCGTTGCCTCTTCCTTAACGCTAAAAGACTTAAAGACAAAAACCAAGCCAGACTTGGAAAGACAAATGCTACAAATTTTCTCTCATATGGGTTTTAGATTTTAATTTTTAGACATGTAGGAATGAGTATAGGTC